>OX376345.1:3595200-4811985 GCA_947369235.1 Udea olivalis | reverse complement strand
ATTAGACACAGAATGATCACAACGGTTAGTTGGCGTTAGTAGCACACCTAGAAGCACACACAACGCATTCCGTTAATACAGGTCTGACAGAGATAGGTTAGATCCTTTCGCCTCCTCCCTGTTCGCAATTCAAACAGATGTCGGTTAACAACATTCCCAATAAAAAATAAACAGATAAATTAGGTATACAAACAGTAGGGTCACTAGGCAAGCAGTGTTATTTTGCAATAATTATTAATGATATCCTAAGCAACCGTACTGGAGTAAGCCTATTACTATCTGTAGATTTATTATAGGTAAGGGCCGTAAGCAGGTTAGTAGAACATCCATTTAAAGTGCTCCGTTTTCTCAATGGATATTTACTGTGTCAAGATATTTAGTCATTATGAAGAAGTTTTTAGTGAAGTATTTATTATCATAACTTTGCTTAATTGTTCAAAGTACATATACAAAAAATAGTTTTTGCTGTAGATTTAATATCAGGCATAGGCCAGATATTAATTCTACAGCAAGAAGTCAGTGTGATAGTGCACGCGGGCACCTAACCATAACGTTGCATTAATTTGTAAATTTTCTTGAATATACGACTAAGAGATCATAAGCACGTGTAACAGAATGTATCGGAAGTCACCTGCCACTTGTACAGGCAATCCCTCATAGCTTGTTCGCCCTTGTGGCCGAATGAAATACAAAAATGAGCACTTGCAATAACTTCCTTGATCAATGCCAAATATCTCAACACATCAAAGCTTGGCAGGGAGAGAGCGAGCGCAAGAAGAAGACGAAGCTCTTCGCGGGACCTGAGTCGGCGGGCGTGCTCGGCGTGGGCGAGGGCGAGGCGGCGGCGCGCGGCGCCAGGCTCAGCTGCGTCGGCCGCGCCGGCCCGCGCCCGCGAGGCGCGCCGGGCAGCGACACGAGGGTCATCGCCTCCATTTGCTCTCTGTTCAGTCCCATTCTTCTCTTCGCGTGACTGCCATCTTGACGGTAACAGTGCTATTAGGAGCGTGCTGCGTTTACCGCGTGCCATTGGTCAACGTAATTCGGAATTTTAGCTAAGTTTACTATCACCTTGCTAGGCTTTAAGAACGAGGGTTACCAGGCTTTTTCTGCCACCATGCGGCGCCACTTGTGTGCCAATATACTAGCGCCGTCTAGCGGAGTGACAGGAAAAGTTGCAGAATTTTAAATCTTCGAAACAATTCACTTGTAGAACCGATTATAACGTAGTCTTCTTACATATGTTTTGGTAAAAGATAAGTTTCAAAAACAAATGCAAAATCTGTTGTGCAATGTGGATTTACTAGTGGCGACGCGTAATGACAAATGTTTTCACCCTTTGAACGCTGACCAATAAGCGTTTTAAAGCTAGCACCTTAGTGCCCCTTACTCTTTAACTGTGATTTTAGAACTTGCAAGTGTAGGTGCAGACAGCACAGCAAAGAAAATTAGATTGCCGAGGCGTTTTGAACTAGACACCGCCAATGTTTGTGACAGGTGTGTGTGATGTGAAACGCACACATTTTAGCTATGAACCTCAATCGCACTATATTTTACAGCCAAAGTCTTTAATTAATACAATTTAGAGAATATAATAAATCCTGCTTGAAATTTTGATGGTATGTACTGTGGTTGTGTAAAGGAGCCGAATATAATTAACTGTTCGACTTAGCTCTTTTCGCGGGAAAGGTGTGATGTTAATATTTGGAACACGCTGATAAAAGAAATGAATGACATAACACACACGGCTACTACAGTTCGATATACTATTGAGTCAACTAAAGATGATTTCTGAATAAATAGCGATGTCAAGAGCTTTATTTATTTACCGGATTGTAAAAACTATAGAAGGCTTAGTTTGATTTTTTGATAACAGGCCACTATCATTGTCTGCAGCATATAATGAGATTGAGGACAGATAGAACTACAGTGATACATTTAGTGCTGTTTACCTGAGGCATGTTGTCTTCTGATGGGTAATCCTTCACTACCGGTACTATTTGACCTTGTTCGCATTTGAACCTTTTCTGTTTCTGTAACAAATTTAGAACTTAAATATCTTTCTCTTACAGTCTAAATAATAAATTGAGTAGACATAAACACATACATTACGCGGTCACGTCACAATATTACTGGAATTCTGACAAATTCCGACGATATCATTTTCAATTCATCCGTAAACAGATCATAATAATGCGGTTAGTGTCAAAGAGTCTCAAGCGCTATAAGGGTTAAGAGGAGACTGCGTGAGCCACAAAACGACACATAGGTATGCACAGTGAACATCAATTTAACAAATGTTTCAAAAATATAATTTATAAATTAAGGAAATAATTTTTATCAGATAATATAAAAACAAGTTGATACGTCATGTTTACTACAAAGAACATTTACTTACTATGAAAGTTGATCGATTTGTGACAATCTAAAATCTAATCTTAATTTAGCGGTTTCACTATCTTATCATGTAGGATTAGGTTCTTATGAATTAAAAAGGTTATATTTTTGACTTCATAGACAGTGTCAGTGTCCATTTTGAAAGACGTAGAGCTATTTTGTTTTTTTTAAATTATAAATCGACTTTTAAAGCAACAAAATGGTTCATACTAATTGTTATAAGTAGTTGATTTCAGGGCCGGTGATGAAGTATATTAGCAAACCATAAGAAATGCCACCATTAGTGATACGTGCTGTAGTAGTGAAGTTTATTTTTGTACAGTGAGCGATTTTTTTTCCATTACCCGTGTAGTTAGGAGTCTTTGGTTTGCAACGTCAATAAACCTCAAATGTGTGATGTCCGAGGTTCCTTTTTCGGTTGATTTAACGTGTATGACGCACATATTACAAGCTCTGCTTAGTTTGGGGTCAGATGATCTTGGTGTAAATTGTCCCAGATATTTATTTATTATTATTATTATTCTTTTTTACATAGCTGCTATTTCTGGTGGACCACTACTTTTTTAAAGGCTTCGCTGACTAGGTACAGTAGTTTATAAGTGTTTTGAAGAATAAAAAAAAATGAATAGTTAAATGCTACTAACCGGGTGCATATCCATCTGGAGGTAGGCAATGGAGGTGTTTGCTGCCGGTGATCATGAGCTGGTTGCCTGACAGGCTTCCGCCTAGTGGTGGGTCGTGTTCGAGATCTATAAACAAAATAATTCTACGATAAAAAAAACATGAACCATGGAAATATACTTTGATATCGTATGTAAAGCTACGTATTAGTATCACCCACGAAATCCTCTCACAAAAAAATGCGAAGCTACATCATGAGTGAGCTACATAAAGAGTATTTTTGGCAGCGGCAGACACGTTCGCTCCTGCTTTCTAGACAGCGGAAAGTGGGTTCATTTGTAACTAGGAAATACACATTTTTTTTCTATATCTGTGATGGCTCTACTAGCCATATTTTGGGATTTCTAAACAACACATAGGTCCTAACTTTTAGTACCGAGACATAAGTAACGAAATGGAAATTTGTCTTTGGCTCCAACAAAAGCGCAGTTAAAGGTACAGGTGTGCGCGTGAGTGCGAAGCTTGGGCACTGGCCCAAACCAGGTCGAATCAGGCCGAGATGTACCTGTCACAGCGCAGTTGCAGCTTTGTCTCTTTTCGTTTATTTACTTATATGGTACCAAAGCTCTATCTACTGTACGCGCTGTTCTAAGGCCGTTGACACGAAGTCAGCGATTGCGGGCGAGGGCGGCTGCGGCGCGCAGACCCACCTATGATTGAGCTCGCCGCGCCTTCGGAGCCTGTCCCATATTTATGCATTGAAATATGTGCGCCGCTCACAGAGCGATGCATCAATGCCTGTCGTCACTAACCTTGTTGCGGTTGCACGTCCAGCGACCTGGCCTCCCGCCTCGCCGCGCGCGTCTCGAACTCCTTCCGCCGCAGCGCCACGCTGGGCTCCAGGCGCTTGGTGGAGAGCCGCGCGAGCTCGTTGCGGGCCACTTCGGTGATGGCTGTTCTCACAGAGCGATGCATCAGGGAATGCCTGTCGTCACTAACCTTGTTGCGGTTGCACGTCCAGCGACCTGGCCTCCCGCCTCGCCGCGCGCGTCTCGAACTCCTTCCGCCGCAGCGCCACGCTGGGCTCCAGGCGCTTGGTGGAGAGCCACGCGAGCTCGTTGCGGGCCACTTCGGTGATGGCTGTTCTCACAGAGCGATGCATCAGGGAATGCCTGTCGTCACTAACCTTGTTGCGGTTGCACGTCCAGCGACCTGGCCTCCCGCCTCGCCGCGCGCGTCTCGAACTCCTTCCGCCGCAGCGCCACGCTGGGCTCCAGGCGCTTGGTGGAGAGCCGCGCGAGCTCGTTGCGGGCCACTTCAGTGATGGCTGTTCTCACAGAGCGATGCATCAGGGAATGCCTGTCGTCACTAACCTTGTTGCGGTTGCACGTCCAGCGACCTGGCCTCCCGCCTCGCCGCGCGCGTCTCGAACTCCTTCCGCCGCAGCGCCACGCTGGGCTCCAGGCGCTTGGTGGAGAGCCGCGCGAGCTCGTTGCGGGCCACTTCAGTGATGGCTGTTCTCACAGAGCGATGCATCAGGGAATGCCTGTCGTCACTAACCTTGTTGCGGTTGCACGTCCAGCGACCTGGCCTCCCGCCTCGCCGCGCGCGTCTCGAACTCCTTCCGCCGCAGCGCCACGCTGGGCTCCAGGCGCTTGGTGGAGAGCCGCGCGAGCTCGTTGCGGGCCACTTCGGTGATGGCTGTTCTCACAGAGCGATGCATCAGGGAATGCCTGTCGTCACTAACCTTGTTGCGGTTGCACGTCCAGCGACCTGGCCTCCCGCCTCGCCGCGCGCGTCTCGAACTCCTTCCGCCGCAGCGCCACGCTGGGCTCCAGGCGCTTGGTGGAGAGCCGCGCGAGCTCGTTGCGGGCCACTTCAGTGATGGCTGTTCTCACAGAGCGATGCATCAGGGAATGCCTGTCGTCACTAACCTTGTTGCGGTTGCACGTCCAGCGACCTGGCCTCCCGCCTCGCCGCGCGCGTCTCGAACTCCTTCCGCCGCAGCGCCACGCTGGGCTCCAGGCGCTTGGTGGAGAGCCACGCGAGCTCGTTGCGGGCCACTTCGGTGATGGCTGTTCTCACAGAGCGATGCATCAGGGAATGCCTGTCGTCACTAACCTTGTTGCGGTTGCACGTCCAGCGACCTGGCCTCCCGCCTCGCCGCGCGCGTCTCGAACTCCTTCCGCCGCAGCGCCACGCTGGGCTCCAGGCGCTTGGTGGAGAGCCGCGCGAGCTCGTTGCGGGCCACTTCAGTGATGGCTGTTCTCACAGAGCGATGCATCAGGGAATGCCTGTCGTCACTAACCTTGTTGCGGTTGCACGTCCAGCGACCTGGCCTCCCGCCTCG
This sequence comes from Udea olivalis, assembly GCA_947369235.1. Taxonomy (NCBI): domain Eukaryota; kingdom Metazoa; phylum Arthropoda; class Insecta; order Lepidoptera; family Crambidae; genus Udea; species Udea olivalis. The sequence goes on along the minus strand of OX376345.1, from coordinate 4,806,620 downwards.
CCGCGCGCGTCTCGAACTCCTTCCGCCGCAGCGCCACGCTGGGCTCCAGGCGCTTGGTGGAGAGCCGCGCGAGCTCGTTGCGGGCCACTTCAGTGATGGCTGTTCTCACAGAGCGATGCATCAGGGAATGCCTGTCGTCACTAACCTTGTTGCGGTTGCACGTCCAGCGACCTGGCCTCCCGCCTCGCCGCGCGCGTCTCGAACTCCTTCCGCCGCAGCGCCACGCTGGGCTCCAGGCGCTTGGTGGAGAGCCGCGCGAGCTCGTTGCGGGCCACTTCGGTGATGGCTGTTCTCACAGAGCGATGCATCAGGGAATGCCTGTCGTCACTAACCTTGTTGCGGTTGCACGTCCAGCGACCTGGCCTCCCGCCTCGCCGCGCGCGTCTCGAACTCCTTCCGCCGCAGCGCCACGCTGGGCTCCAGGCGCTTGGTGGAGAGCCGCGCGAGCTCGTTGCGGGCCACTTCAGTGATGGCTGTTCTCACAGAGCGATGCATCAGGGAATGCCTGTCGTCACTAACCTTGTTGCGGTTGCACGTCCAGCGACCTGGCCTCCCGCCTCGCCGCGCGCGTCTCGAACTCCTTCCGCCGCAGCGCCACGCTGGGCTCCAGGCGCTTGGTGGAGAGCCGCGCGAGCTCGTTGCGGGCCACTTCGGTGATGGCTGTTCTCACAGAGCGATGCATCAGGGAATGCCTGTCGTCACTAACCTTGTTGCGGTTGCACGTCCAGCGACCTGGCCTCCCGCCTCGCCGCGCGCGTCTCGAACTCCTTCCGCCGCAGCGCCACGCTGGGCTCCAGGCGCTTGGTGGAGAGCCACGCGAGCTCGTTGCGGGCCACTTCGGTGATGGCTGTTCTCACAGAGCGATGCATCAGGGAATGCCTGTCGTCACTAACCTTGTTGCGGTTGCACGTCCAGCGACCTGGCCTCCCGCCTCGCCGCGCGCGTCTCGAACTCCTTCCGCCGCAGCGCCACGCTGGGCTCCAGGCGCTTGGTGGAGAGCCGCGCGAGCTCGTTGCGGGCCACTTCAGTGATGGCTGTTCTCACAGAGCGATGCATCAGGGAATGCCTGTCGTCACTAACCTTGTTGCGGTTGCACGTCCAGCGACCTGGCCTCCCGCCTCGCCGCGCGCGTCTCGAACTCCTTCCGCCGCAGCGCCACGCTGGGCTCCAGGCGCTTGGTGGAGAGCCGCGCGAGCTCGTTGCGGGCCACTTCAGTGATGGCTGTTCTCACAGAGCGATGCATCAGGGAATGCCTGTCGTCACTAACCTTGTTGCGGTTGCACGTCCAGCGACCTGGCCTCCCGCCTCGCCGCGCGCGTCTCGAACTCCTTCCGCCGCAGCGCCACGCTGGGCTCCAGGCGCTTGGTGGAGAGCCACGCGAGCTCGTTGCGGGCCACTTCGGTGATGGCTGTTCTCACAGAGCGATGCATCAGGGAATGCCTGTCGTCACTAACCTTGTTGCGGTTGCACGTCCAGCGACCTGGCCTCCCGCCTCGCCGCGCGCGTCTCGAACTCCTTCCGCCGCAGCGCCACGCTGGGCTCCAGGCGCTTGGTGGAGAGCCGCGCGAGCTCGTTGCGGGCCACTTCAGTGATGGCTGTTCTCACAGAGCGATGCATCAGGGAATGCCTGTCGTCACTAACCTTGTTGCGGTTGCACGTCCAGCGACCTGGCCTCCCGCCTCGCCGCGCGCGTCTCGAACTCCTTCCGCCGCAGCGCCACGCTGGGCTCCAGGCGCTTGGTGGAGAGCCGCGCGAGCTCGTTGCGGGCCACTTCAGTGATGGCTGTTCTCACAGAGCGATGCATCAGGGAATGCCTGTCGTCACTAACCTTGTTGCGGTTGCACGTCCAGCGACCTGGCCTCCCGCCTCGCCGCGCGCGTCTCGAACTCCTTCCGCCGCAGCGCCACGCTGGGCTCCAGGCGCTTGGTGGAGAGCCGCGCGAGCTCGCTGCGGGCCACCTCGGTGCGGCGCTCGCCGCCGCCGCGGGCCTCTTCGAGCTGGCGGGTGCGGGCTGTTACTAGCTGCAACTCTGGTACGGGATACCTGAAAGAATTATACATGATTTTAGAATAGGCATTTTGTTTCGATCTCCCCTGGTTGAAAGTGTGGTGTGGTCTATATCTGTGCATAAGAGCCATCGTTTGGAATTTCTAGGTATCGCTTAGGTCCTATGGCTAACATACTAAGCGGCCTGCCGCAATGTATACGTTACCTTAGAGCGCAGGGCATGCGGGTATGTGTGCCCGGTACCAATTTTTGAACAACAATTATGATCATTCAGGAAAGTTTTGAAATTTCCGCCATCTCATATTAAACTATAAGTAGAATTAAACGTACCACGTTCTAATACGATTGGTGAAAAGTGGGTTTCTGAGTGTTTCGTTCACCATGACGGCACAGTCACTTGCCTCTGACTACCCCGTTTGGTATAAAGTCGTGATGTTGTGTTTTGTAGAATTAAAAGCGAGATGACATGACACTTATAAAGCAGAAGTTTTATCCTTTTAAGCGACATTTCAAAATTGTTTAAGATTGTTCAAAAAATGTTGAAACAATATCTGCAGATTTGCCATTATCTGCTGAAAGAAATCTCTCTAAAGAGATAAGCTCACCTGTGCCTTGGTTTCCTAAATGTTTATCTATTGTAAGATTGTAACTGTATTTTTGTGTACGAACTAATAAATAAATAAATTAGTAATATAGTCAGAACAAATAACAAACCTATTATCCTGATTGCTGCCCATGTCATCTTTGCTGTCTTGCACTCCATTGGTTACAGTGCTACCGTTCGTATTATGAATCGTTGCAGTCTCGTGAATCTTCGATAGGGTTGACACGAACTGATTCTTGTCCTGTTTTAACCTGCTTCTGTCGTTGTGTGTTCCGTTCACCTCTATGTAGCCGCTATATGTACCGCTGTATGTGCCGCTGTCTACGCTGCCGGAGCATTCTTCTCTCTTCAGCTCTTGTTGTTGGGTGGGAGGGGGTGAAGCGGCTAAGGGTGGAGACGCAGCAGGAGGAGGCCACGCTGGCTTCTGTAGTTTCTGTGGCCGCGCATAAAACTCCTTCTGTTTTATCGGCGGTGGCGCGTCTGGTGTCACCCAACCCGTCGGTTGGCTCGGACGCCTCAAGAAAGCCTCTTTCTGCTCTAAGCTCTTTCGTATTCGGGACAGGATAATCGAGTCGTCCAATTCTCGGCCGGTCAGCGTCGAGTTCGAGTCGAAGGAGCCGAGACTGTCCTTGCTTTCGGCTGCCGACGAAGGCAGCGATGTGTCAGACTCCCGCCGGCTAAAAAATAAAGTTAACGTTTTATTTTACACGCAAACTTTAACGCAGTTGCTTGAACTGCTATTTAATTAAATTGACAAGAAAAATAAAAATTCGCGAGGCAGGCGTGAAGCGTGTAATCGATTGTGAAGCTGTAATCACGTGAATTTAGCGAGGCATATCGAGTCTTCGTTTACTCGACACGCCTTGTATGTCTGTTATTAATTTAATAATACTGTTTTTTGTACGTTTTGGAATAGCTTATTTAGCGTGGTCGTAAATAAACGCTAAGTGGAGCAATTTCGATTTTCTGAGTATCACATGCTAGTCAGAGATGTTTATGACAGGTATTTTATGAAGTTGAGACTATAAAACGATAGAGTAATTAGAAAAACAGCTACGCTTAAAGCTTTCGTATTGTTTTTGGCTATTGCGTAGGTACGAAATAGGGAAGTGAAGATGGAAAATACTAAGTTGGAGAAGTATCAAATTAATATAGATCTGCTATAAAAGAAGAGATCAGTACCGGGCCATGATCGATGACAATTATTTTTGAATGGAATGCCTGTCTGGTATTAAATTTATAAGAAATTGGAACTGCAATGAGGTCCTGGCCAAAGAGAAAATATTACACAATAAAGCGCGGTGATTCTTCAGAGGAGTATGTCCCCCGCAGCACATGTTAGCGTTTGACAGAAATTAATTTAAACCTCTCATATCAGCGCCTTAATACATAAAACAATACAAGTCTTCCTAAGAGATTTATTATTGTTACCTGTCATGCAAAATATAGTGTGGAGCGCCAGCCAGTCTCGCGTCGAACCTCGAGGGTGTGAGAGACGCGACACTCGCGTACTCCGGGTCTTCCCGATGCCTCGCCGGGGTCTGCGGGGCCGGCAGCGCGGCCCTAGGCCGTCGGTACGCATCGAACAGCCGCGACTCGTGCTCTGTTACTGGAGCCGGCATCTCTATCGCCCGATGCTGGTTCGATTCTGGGTTGTATGCGGCTTCGCTGAAATACTGAAGGAGAAAACAAGATTAGGATATGATGAGACAAGGATTAGGTTTTATAAGCAAGAAGTAAGTAATGATTTCTTGAACTACCTTTCACGTGGTTTTTACGAATGCAAACAGCTTAAAATACTTAATTACCTACCAGTTGAAATGGCCAGTAAAATATCATCATCGTATTACATTACATTATTTATTATTAAATATTCTTAACTAAATTATCACTCGGTTTTTTGTTGAGTTTATAACGAATAATCTTAACTTCGCCTAAAGACTACTGACAGTTCACGCCAGTAGTTAAGCGAGATTGCCATTTCTAGACGACTTTAATTACCTGTTCCAAACAAACTTAGGCTCGGGTTCACCTACGACAAAAGTTATCAAAGAAATTCTCCCTCATCTGTACTTCTCTTGCTTGCATATACCGCTAGTGATGTCTAACTGGAAAAAATAGTTACTGACCCTTTGCAACAAATCGTGGTCCCTCGGCACAACGGTCAGTCTCAGCGTGCGTGGCTCCCTCTGCGCCAGCTGCACCACCCTCGCATAAGGCGCTCTGGAGCGGCCACAGGCCACCGGCTCCCCGTTCACCGCCAGCACGCGGTCGCCGGCGCGCAGCCCCGCCGCCGCCGCAGGCCCGCCCGGCCGCACCGACCTTACAAAGATCGTGTCCATTGGCGCGCCCACCGCGCCCACTGCGAGGTGGCGCGCATCCTCGTATAGCTCCTGGAAACGATAAGTATCGAGGTAATTTTTATGGTTACATATTAGAAAATCAAAGCTTCATCGAGCAAATTTCAAAAGAACAAATCAACAAATTTGAAAATAAAAATGGTTATTTGATCAAAAGTTTTACTGACCAAAGTCTGGAATATCAACGTTTAAATTATCTATTACACTATTGACCAAATCGTTTAAAGGTCAAAAGGATTATTGGATAAATTATTAATTATCAACTGGTTCAACTTGAAAAGGTAAATATAATTTTCGTTTCGGTCGACGTTAAGGCTATGCCAAGGAAGCATGCTTGCATGCACATATAGTCGAAACATACACGTCAACAATTTTTTTTAGCTTCCTCACACTTAGGGTATCCAAAAGTACCCGATTATTTGTAGTTTTCAAGTTATGAATTTTTTTACAATTTTTGGAAATTTCTGGGTTGAGTCACTTTTTCGGTCACTGTAGCGCGATCTGTTGGGATAATAGCCTGATTTTTTCAGACGGGCCCTAAAGTTTAAGGAAAAAACAGCATTTCTAACTTTTTCAATTTCATATATTTTGAGTTATGATAAGCGTTATGGATTTGAATTCTTCAGAATAATCTGGCCATCATCTGGTATTCATCTAATAAAGAAAAAAAATCAGGCATTTATCTCAACAGATCGCGCTACACTGACCGAAAAAGTGACTCAACCCAGTAATTTTCAAAAATTTGTTAAAAAATTCGTAATTCGAAAACTACAAAAAATCGGATACCCCTGAGTGTGAGAAAGCTAAAAAAATTATTGACGTGTATGTTTGGACCACTCTATTTACTACGAGTATAATATTAAATAACGAGTTTTCTGGCGACTATAATACTAAATGGTTGGTTTTCAATTCATACAGACGGAGGGACTAGTCACTTGTTTTATCGATGCCGGTTTGTCTGTGGTCATGGCATTATGAACGCAAATGGGTTACCTAAATATCACTACTTCCCATGTATGTTCAGATTTTAGGCACGCAGATTACTACTGTAGAGTAAATGTTTTTTTTAATGTAATAGGGCAGTAGAGTAGATTTCATTTATATTGATTTTATTTTAAGGATATCAATTTGCTACTATTTTCACCTCCCAGTTTGTAGTCGTGAAGTCGAAGGTATCTGATACTGACCTGCAGAGACTCCGGTGGGTAGACAACGAGGTGTCGAAGTGTGAATCCGAACCCGTGCCTCGCGTCGGGCCGCTGGATGACGATGGTGCGCGGCGCGGCTCCGAACGGAGTGGTGGGGGCTTGCGAAGACGTCGGTGGTGGCAGCGCGAGCGGCGCGGCGTGGGCGGGCAGTAGGGGCTGGAAGGAAAAAAAACATTACATTTTTATGTTCATAAAAAACATTAAAAAATCTGCAATGACTTAAGTAGGCATTCTTAAGTCTCAGTTTTCGCAACATTCTCGACATTCAGACTATGACCTAGCTTTTACCTGTGACTTTGCATGACATAATATAAGATTTAAAAGAAAGAACTTATTTTAGTTAACACTCACAATGGAAAGACCAAACCAAAACTAAGTTAGGTCTAAGTTAGTTCTGGTTTTCAAGGCACATTAATTATAAGTCAGCCTAGTTTAGTAAATAAAGTAGAGCAGTAAAATTCACGGCAAATTCTTTAACAAGAATACGATGCCCTTCGTACCATGGAGAACCAACCAAGACAAAATGCTTTCTTAGTGTAGGTACCTACTGTAAATTCAGAATCAGTGACGAAATTTATTTTTAAGTTATTTTATATCTTAATTTCATCATTTTGGCAGTAAAAACATACAATTGTTTTAAAAATAATTTTATAAATGGTTTTTATTCCAGACCATTTTACTTTCCACCAAGTTGATAGAGTTATAACAGAAATAGATTGACGGTATAACATAAACTTCTTCAGATCAATAAACACTCGCTACTTATGCGTACAAGTGTAACGGTTCGTCGGGCCCTGCACCAATTAATACGCGGATGAGCGTAGGGTTGTCACCAACCCTAACAACCCTACGCTCATCCGCGTATTAATTGGTTATGGCTTCATTAGAAATAGATAAATGGCTATATAAATACCTAATATACATCAAAACCCTGTTTCAGTTAGTCATCAATCTGTATTAAGTTTTTGTGAAATTTGTCTGAGTTTGATGGATGTGGCCTACTAGAGTCGCCTCCGACCGAACTACAGTGATAGTATATGATAAGAGTTTCCTTGTTTGATGACGGTGGATCCTTCAGATTGATCACGTTACGATTGGGCGACAGTGGCAGTTTTTGCACATTATCACAAATTTCACACCACGATTAAAACTACAATTTTAATCAGCCCTCGATACATTAGGATTAAATCGAGCTTTATTTAGAATCGTAAGTTTATAACACTTTTTGGCAGCCCTAGGAGCGCAGGGGCAGAACTAATTTGCAGGGAACCAGAACTGCCAGTGTCACAACAACTCTTCTGTCGGATATCATAACTAGTGAAGCACTAATGGAGCGAAAATTGCTTTTTATGCATGTTTGTTGTTTATACTAATAAAGAGGGAAGATTTGTTTGTTTGTATTGAATAGGCTCCAAAACTACTGGACTGATTTAAAAAAATATTTCACTAATATAAAGCTACATTATCAGGTAGTGACAAACGCTATATATTTTTTAAATTTAGGTTATATTTTGACGGGAGTAATAGTTTACGCGGGCGAAGCCGCTGACGGACAGCTATAGTTAGTAAATAAAGCGGTTAGCCTGATTTACATACTGTCGTTATGGAACGAAATGGTATTTTGTTTTGAATATCTAAGGATTGATGTAAGTTTGAGCTAAGAGTATTCGTCGAAGAAGTGTAAAACTTGAAGAACAAAAAATAATAATGCTAATTTAAACAATAATAAGGTTCAAAATCGATGTCCATTTTTAAATCTATGAAAAATCCATTCACCAGATTGTTGTAACAATAATTTAGTTTTTAAGGAGTACTCATAAGAAAACTAAAGACTCCTTTGAACAGCTGGGCACATTAGTCACATAAATTTCTATAGCAAAGTAATTGCAAGATTACAACTTAAGTGCTTGCAATATTATCACGTGCTTCTGATAGCCGCGACGGGCAAAAAGCAAGTCATCGCTTAAGGAGTTTAGCCACACGTTAACCTAAGCAATTGCGTAGAGTATGTGCGAATAGTGGGACGGAGTAGTGGGACAGCCGTTTCTAGGACACTTTCCTTCCAATAAAAACTTAAATGACGATTAGGAGTGTATCAGTTGGTGTCATTATCATTGGTTTACTTCATATAGTCTCATTGGAGTCTGAGAAATCGATACCACCTTATTAACAAACTACGCTCTTAATTCTGATCAAAGACTCAAACTTAAGCAGACTTTCAAAGTACAGCTTATGAGTTTGTATTGGGAATTAGCGTGGTCAATTCATAATTTATTAGTTATAATCATTTTATTTGGAATTTACACAAATAGTAAAGTTCGGTGTTCGCTTACTTTTACTTAATCACTAAAATAAACTTTTCAACATGATCGATCCTTTCTGAATATTATTCTTGATTTTATTCCTTTGATCTATTAGGTATATAACATTACTGCACGTTGCTAATAAAAATGCATAAATATCACAAAGATAAGGAATTTCATTGAAATCCTAATCATATGACGGCACGGTTGGCGTAGTGCGCTGTAGCACGGTTTCTCGCCTCGATTTCCGTAGTGTCCCGGGTTCGATTCCCGGTCGGGTCAATTCGGGAAACGATCTTTTCTGAATTGACTCGGGTCTGGGTGTGCTGGGAGACGCCCCTGGCTTAGTTCCTTGTGTGGTACTACGAGGTACACAGGGATATTAATCCCTACTTCGAGACCATTACAAGAGGTGTGTTGTCTGGCGCATATTTATTTATTTATATTTGCCCTAGCCATTTATAACAGAGATAATCCGAGTAACGTCGGGAGGCGTCGTAGATGCGGACGGGTTACGTCGGCGATTACGCTGCGCCCACGTCGCGTCACCGATCAGGGTTCATTTGCGTTTTCACTTGATAAAGTACGCCCAAGAGCGAGGGCTATTTCTTACCTTTTTTGGTCATGATAAATTAATTCCTACTCTAGCTTAAATATTGTATGTAATGATTCACTTAGAAATAACATGATAGTCAGGTCGGTTTTTATCTGGTCGGAAATTATACGCCAACGAAACTTTTTATTTATACTTATGAGCCAAATAAACTGCCAATTTTTTCTGCTTCTGCTTTGTAAGTTGACAGCCAAACTTAACTAATTTCCGTAAGCTATTTAAATGTGACGCTAACTATTCCGTTTTTCAAGGATACAGTTGTAAACTATATGATTTTTGTATGTTACTAACTTTTTTAAACACAATTAAATACCTCGGTAACAAGGACCTACCATCAGTTAGAAAATAGAACCCTGCGTGGAAAATTACCTACTAAATAATGGTGACAGTTATTATCATAATCGTTATAATTTGATATTAAGTAAAGAATGAAATATCCACAAACCTAGCGACATCACTGATTATGTGACGCCTACTCTACACCACTTCGCCGATCTTGACACTTGCAATATTTATATGCGGCTACTTATACTGATTTTGAATATAAAATATCCTGATACAAAAATGATGATTAAATTTGACAAGAGCTAATGACTAAGACCTCAAAATTGTTATATAATCTGTAACAAATTATTCACATTACATCTATCGTGATGTAATCAATAACTAAGATAAATTGATTAATTATTCCTATGCAGTCGTCAGGAGACCGCTACCAGTTCTAGTAAACACTATGTTGGAGCAACTGGCAGCTTATGCGTGATTAATGATCAAAGAAAATAGAAATATTGACAGTCCTCAGACGTAGTTTATTGCAAAACATCACTTAGATGATACAGAGTAACATATCAATACTCGTATGTCTTCAAATTATATTTCTTAGCAACTTTTAATAGCCACTTAGTGAGTATATTTATTTAGTTAGATACTTAACTCTCAAGGTTCGCCAAGTCACAGCATCTTATCCACATATGTAACAATAAATAACCATGAAAAGCATCAATCATCAAAAGTATCTAAAATAATGAGTATGAGATATCGTATCAACCACGCGACAATTAAGGATCTCAGGGTTGGTTCCTTTAATAATTCTGACGAACACATTTTAAAATGATTCCTTTATAGCCACATTAACACAAATAAGTCATTATTCGAACAAACAGGTACGATTATAAAAGGTTGAATAGTGCTTTTACAGAATAACGGTGGAACGGTTGGAAATTAACCACTTTTTAAGTTAACCGAACATGTAGTACGGTACGCACGATGTAAGTATACAGGCAATGTGAGAAGCCGTACCATCACGCATTACCATAGTGTCAGGTTACCGAGATTAAGCCAGGAGAAGACGGTCGGTAACCAGATTTTCTGTCGACGCTACCTTCTTCCGGCTTTGTAAGGCTTTTTGTGACGCTACTTTCACTGTTTTTTTGTCCTATTTTTTACTTATAAGCCTCGATAAACATTTTTGATGGTTTCCACAAGTCCTGTACCTTAGTACTTGATGTTTTTTTTTGCTGATAAACTTGGCAATAATCCAATCCAATAATTTCCCAAGACAGTTCATTCTTTTTATAAATAAGTAGTATTTGAGAGACAGTATTTACAGCTGCTAAACGTTTTGAAGGTGGTAAAAGCCGGCATCGGCAAATCGTACAAATAAGCGACGTCAGGTTCAGTAAGTAGAATCTAAACGCAATACGTGGTGGGAAATCGCACATAAACATTTTGAATAACCGTTGACATCCAATCTTTATTGATCCTAAAGAAATCGAGAGGATACTCCGAAGTACGTTAGCAAGCGTCCGACGAGAAAGTGCTATAAACTTCGAATATAGACTTTTACGATTTGATCAGATGCTTTTCTACATGAATTTACAATGATAATGTAAAAAAAACATGTTAATTATGTGTTGAATCATGTAATATGAAGCCGTAATGTTGTAAAATCGCTACCGTCATGAAAAATGTAACAAGTCATTCGTCTGTTACGCTTCTAAACATTGATATAAATAAACTCAATGCTTCTAAATCATTGTAATTAATGTGCATGTATCTAGTAAGTTAGCTTTCTAGTTTATCAAAAGCGACAACAACGTACATAGCCGAACAGACAAATCTTTTTTATACTAATGAATGCGACACAGTCGTCGACTACTGCAGCCATACGCTTTAACTGTATATGTAAAATTGGATTATTTCAAATAAATAATAAAACAACAATCGTTCCTACAGCAGTGCTGCAATACAGATAGACCTAGCTCAGATAAATTAGTCATTATTATGTATAAGTTCCATACGCAAATAATTTTAATCTACCCGAAGTGTCTCAACCAATCTGACCTGCCCATTGGTCTCAGCCGAATGAGCAATTTTTAACGGAATAGCACAATCGATTAAGGTGCTGTTTCCATGGCGGTTCATATAACAGATTGGCTAAGGTCAGCCCAAACTTTCACTTTAGCTTACGCATCTTCAGTTCACAAATGTATAACATAATATTCCGTATACCCGTATTCTATAGCGGTTCCGGACGCGCTTTTTTTATTACCGGACATTTACTCCGCAAGTACCGACGATAATTTTTTACGATCCACCTGGTGCAGGAATGGGGAACATCATTTTCTGCTTGTTTTATATAAACTTCGCTGTTGAAACATGCTGAAATGTACTAAAAATAATAAATAAATAATAATAATAAATATCCCTGGACATTATTCCACACAGCGCCATCTAGCCCCAAAGTAAGCTAATTAAAGCTTGTGTTATGGGATACTAGACAACGGATAAACATACTTAAATACATTTTCTTTTGTAAATACATACTTATTATACATAGGAGACACCCAGACCAGTACAAACAGACATGTTCATGCACACAAATGTTTGTACTGTGCGGGGATCGAACCCGCGACCTCTGGTGTAGTAGCCAACTTCTTAACCATTACACCAAGTCGGTCGTCAACTACTACTAATACCACCAATGTAAGCATTTTTCTGCCGATGAAACCCCTCTGTCGTTGGCATTTTGCTGCTGCGAAAACACTCCATTATTTTGCTCAGTTACCTACGTACATACTTTTTATAACACCAAATAACTAATCAATCGTCGATTTAGAGTAAGTAGTTACCTAATAGTTAGTAACAACGACGTTCAGACTTTAATGTCGTGTTGTATTATTATCAGCATCCAAAACCGATCATGCACATTAAAAAAAAATATTTTTTTGTTCAATGTCTTACCGACAAACTGATAAATGTAGTTCCATTGTAAAAATTAAGTTTATAAGAAATGCTAAGGGGGATTTCATCGCGCCTAGGTTTTGCTTCTTTCCTCTAAATAGAAAGTATTTCTAAACCTACGTCTTCATAAATCGTGATAACTAAAACAATTTAATGTTCCCCGCCGACGCCGCTGGGGGTAGAAATGTGACGTCAATGAAACTTTATATTCGACGCAGTCTCCAACCGTTGAACCGGCCAAGTATAAATAGACCCGCGAAATCAACATAATTCAATTCACTTCAAATAACAGCCAAATGAACATGATGTGTTTCAGTTATATTGATCGAGGACGAATATACATTTCTATTTTAGGAAGCGATATATATTATATTATACGATATATATATTTGCCTACGCAGTTCGTGTCTGTCACAGTGTTAAGATGACAGGTTTGGTGTTATTTTTAGGAGTAGGTAATAGCATATTATGTATACTTCCGATTCGAATGCTAGATTAATAAATAAATAAATAAATATGCGCCAGACAACAGTTACACACCTCATTTAATGGTCTCGAAGTAGGGATTAATATCCCTGTGTTACGATGTACCACACAAGGAAATAAGCCAGGGGCGTCTCTCAGCTCAGCCAGACCTGAGTCAATTCAGAAAAGATCGTACCCTGAATTGACCCGACCGGGAATAGAACCCAGGACACTACGGAAATCGAGGCGAAAAACCGTGCTACAGCGCACAACGCCAATCGTGTCATCAAATACAAATAAATAAATAAATTCTGACAATTATAAATGTTACGAACTATAGGCTGTTGTACCTACATGTTTTCAGAAGATTTTAAGATAATTAAGTAATCCCCAAATAACCCAACACTTTTATATGTATTTCTAACAAACCCTCGTTCGCATGATGAGTTTTTTCCTGACGTAAAAAAGTGCGACATTTTTTTTTATTTATTTACCATTGATTAGATCTTTCCCTTTTATTCAACCATTGCCAAACTGACACATTATAAAAGTAATTGACTTAAAACCTACATTTTAACAAAATGTTTCTTTTTTAGCTGTAGATAAATATTTGAGCATGGTAGTGAAAACCTTGATCGGTTCTGTGATAAGATCACACAATCTCGGAGAAAATAGTCACCAGATCAGGTTTTGTGATTGACAGCTCGACTAGGCTTATCAAGCTTTTATAATGATAATAGCAGATCTGAAGTAAAAGTCTGCAAAGTGGTATTTCTGCGATGCTGTAGGTATGAGAACTAGTGCACCATGTTTTTTTTAACTTTTTAATATTACTAAAGTTCTAGAGGCCAAATGCTTTATTATTTGAAAATCAAACCATATCGCTATGATTTTTTTAAGAATTACAAAAGTAATTTACAATTTAACGTTTAAATATTTTTACCAAGGTGTAACCTGATACTGACATTAATGAAATCAACAACAAGAACCCGAAAATGAGTTTTATTCGGAAGTAATAAAGCCAATTGTAATATGGACGAATAACATGACGTCCAACGAATTGACGTAATTAATTAAACGTGAAATGGGACAGTGTCAATAAAACCGCTTTTCATACATCGTTTCCTTAAAGTGATAACTATATTAAAGGACCAACGCGACAGTTACCGCTCATTAAAAAAAGCCACACACGTTATTTGTTTATCATGCGATAAATAATAACTATGCCCAAAAAGAAACGCAGAAGTGAATGGGTTAAATTTAACCCCAGAAACTGTGACGCATACGCATAAATTAAATACCCACTTTTATTTTCAAGAAATATATGAGACAAGTAAAAATAAAGGTGTAAAATACTAATTAGATATGACAGTTGAAAATATATTGATAAGTTTCAAGCGATAAGAGAATAATTCAATGACACTTAAACGGAGTAAGCAAAGAATCAGCCCAATTAGCGAATAAGTATAAAGTAAATCAGGACGAAACTGTGAGGTCGTTCTGGCCATAGGGCCGCTAATAGTAGCGCAGACGGGTTAAACCCGCTTCGCGTTCGAAAGTATTGGTAAATAAAGGAAGGTCGGAGGGAACAATGCGCCAGTGGATAGCTCAAAGTGGCTCAAAGATATCGCGGAATCGAAGGCCGTCGGACTAACTCCCAGCCCCTTAAGGCAGTGACACAGAATAGGCCTGCGCGTACGCACGGCGTCATGCCGGCTGACTGGCCGCAAAACCGACACCTCATTTGTAACTAACTGTGTAATTGTATAAATAACTCAATTATCAGTGTAACGAGAGTAGGTATTATACAATCAGCGTATGATTAATATACTGACATATTGACAGCGCGTAACCGCTTTACCAGATTGTTTTTTGCAAACATTATCGCTCATATTTTATACATTTAAACTGCAACCATAAAAACCAATGCCATGGTATTGAGGAATATGGATGAAGTGAATCAATATGTCTTTTACGAGGATAATCTGTGTCTGGGACATAAAAAGCACTCAAATAAAAGAGGGTCATCAAAATGTCAGGCAAACATAACAGACATCCGAAATGTTACTAATAAAAGACCGTGACGATTTTATATTTCTTTATTCTATAGATATTATGAAAAAGTATCCGATTTGCAAAATTACATTTTTGGAAGAAATACTTAAAAATATTTTACGGTTCGTCTGTTTGTAAGTTTTAGCAACACGTGGTAATTAAAATTTTTTGGAGCGTCAACAATTTATTACTGATAGAGATTAAGCAGTAACTTCAAGTAAACAGTCATTAAAGATTGATTGCGATTTAATCAATAAGTGGTGAGCTTTTGAATCACACAACTATTCCAATAGACAGATACGCAATATCGATTGTTTTCTTAACGTTTTCTAACTGACTCTTGCGCAACGTCTGCGGTCAATAATAAAGCCGTCATCGCTATTGTTTCGTATTGAAATGTATTCACGAAGTTGCATCACGATCATGAATAAATAAAAGTAAAAACAAACTCTTACCAAATTAAGTCATTATTGTAATTATATTACTTTCCTATTCATTTTGAAAGTTAATTGGGCGCCAGTCTGGTGTTTTTTATTAATGGAATCAGCAGAAATTGTTAAATTGTGATATTAAACTGCCTTTAGTTTTTTTAGACGTTTATTTAATTTATTAATACAATATAGAAATCTTAACCTAAAATTAATCTAACTAATAAAACAAAATAAATATCTATTTATATTAATAAAAGAAATTAAAAATACCGTCAATCGTTGAACAAATCCTGTGAGTGTGGCATGGCAGCAAGGATAGAGGCAGCATTTCCACGCTGAACGGCTATGCTTAGCCGTTGAGCGAGGAAAGAGCCAGCTCTTCGGTCTCTTGCTGCTAAGATCAGTAGAGGGCTATTTTTTTTTAAAAAAGCTTTCGTATGTGGTCCCCAGGGCCCAAAAGTTTCAAATCCAAGCGGCGTAAACACGTAATCAGCTGAAATCCAATCGTATTTACGCAGCTTGGATAGCTCCGCTGCCTCCGCTGCCGCCCCGGCTCTCGAAACTGATCCCCTGAGATGGGACGGGGCCAGAGTGTCGACACAAGTGGCATCCCACACTAGCGCTCGTCCACGCTCCCAGGGAATCAGTGTCATACCATCAGGTCTCTTGCCATCATCACGCACCAAACCACGTGGTTCCAGCGTGGATGGCACACTGATGGTGGCAAGAGCCCTCTTGATGATGTCGTTCAGACAGGCATGGCGGGCGAGACGTCCAGCACTTTGGGGGCAGCAGAGACCATGAAGGCCAAACCTGTCCATCTCCTTGCCACAAACACAGGAGTGCAGTTCACAGACGGGGGAACCAAGGCGCAGGCCCACGCTCACCCGAAATGTCTCGTTTTCTAATAGTGTGCCAAGGTTTCTACAAGGGATAGATTTTAGCCAGTGGCCAGACTCCGGTGAAGAGACTGCTAGGAGCCTTGCTCGATGAAGTTCACTAGAATTTTGTATGAGATCGTTGTGGGTCTCTTTCACCAATGCAACATCCCAAAGTTTTTGTATATGAGTTTCCTTGGGGATGTCAGCATTGGGGCAGAGACTCCTCCATGTATCCTCCGCCTCTCTTAGAAGTAAAGGGATGTGGGAATTTTGTTTTAAAATCATTCCAGACAGTTTGGTGGTGCTGTGTATGGAGGAGATGAAAGCTGGGAGAGCAATACTCGAAATTTTTCTGATACCGATGCCACCGAATTTGATTGGAAAAGTAGCTTGGGTCCATGAGTTGTGATCAAATTTTAAATTTAGAATTTTTTCAAGTGAACCTTTTAGTGTGGCATCAAATGTGTCTAAAATACCGGGAAATTTCCAGATTGGACTAGCGCGGAGAATATAGGTAAATTTTGGAACAAAAAGACAATATTTTAAAATTGTGAACGCGATATGTGAACTTAATTTGTCCAATCTAGTGGCCATATTGGTAAAAAGTTTCATTTTCTCTTCTAAAATTGGCGGAATGCTGTCATCTAAGAGAGGAACACCCAGAAGACAAAGCGATTTACCGTCAAGAATTTTGATATTCGGTGCCAAATAGTTAAATTTTTCAATAATACTTTGCCTGAAAGGAGGGGTAATATGACTATTAATAAACAATTCACATTTCGAGAGATTAAGATCTAAACCAATTGTTTTGAACTCGTTCAGAATTAAATTTAAATCTTTAACTACACTATCTGCTTTGCCTCCAAGGGTTCCGTCGTCAAGGTACCACACATTTAATTTAGAATTTATTTTTGAAATAATTGGGTGAATGCCTAAACTGAAGAGTGCTGGGCCTAATGGATCACCTTGTTGAACTCCAACGGCAGACTCAATAGAGTGTTCCTGGTAAATTAATTTGGAAGGACTGACGTAACATTGGTGTACAAAAGCGGAAATTTGGGGAACATGAATTTGTACTTCGTTCAGCAGGGCAGATCTATCTAGAGAATTGAAGGCATTCTTTACGTCTATTTTGAGGATGACGTCGGCGTCACTGTCGAGAAGAAACGACCGGACAGCGTGCACAGTGGCTTCGCATCCTCCCCTGCTACCAAATCCCAGTTGGACGGGCTGGAAACGAGCTTTGAGGTTTGAGGCTATGTGCCGACATGCCAGTTTGGACGCTAAGCGGCGAAAAGAACAACCAATGGCAATAGGACGAATTCCTCCATCCTTTTTTTTAAAGGCACAAAGTCTCGCACCAAAGATAAAGGGGAGGAAACTATCGACTACACGACCGGAAAGAATAAAATTGCAAAGGCAAGTAATACTATGAAGGAGTTTTTTACCTGCGTCCCCAGCAGATACACTAACCAAATCTTTCAGGTGTTGCGGCGTGATGCCATCGATGCCGCTGGCAGATCCACTGGGGAAGGACAGTATACCTGCGAGAGTCTCACTATCAGAAATTTTTAACTGTTGGGAGTCCTGAAAGGGTTGGTTTACTTGAGGAGGAAGTAGACGTAAAGGATGCTTACTCCGAAGGCTCTCTAGAGTCTCGTCGTTGTATGGGGCTAGAGTATCATCAGAAAAAATCAATCGAGCAGCATTTTTGAGGTCACCATCCTGTACTTTACCTTCCACCAGTTGGCAGATACTTCGAGGAGGTCGTGTAATGGGAGAAGAGGGCGATAAATTAAAATTTTGACTAGTATTTTGTTTGAGAGAAGCTGTAAGAGATTGATGCTGAGATTTATTGACATGAAAGTATGAAAAAGCAAACGTGAAAAGATTTTGCCAATTTTGTTCAGTATTAATAAGGCACTTCTCTATTGCGGACGACAAAGCATTAGCTAAATAGATCCTGGCTCCTCTAGGTACCCTTTTAATGAGTGGTGTTGTTCTATATAATTGACTGAGTAGTAATTCAAAATTGAGAGAAGGAGGAGGTAAATCTGCCGAACTGGCGGTTAATATGGGCCTAGGTGCAGATGGAATCGATTGGGAGGATGATGATGAGTTATGGCATTTTGATATATGAATGTTGAGTCCACGTTTACCTTTATATGTTCGGTTGTTAGTACATAAATCACACACTATAAATTCCGGTTGGGAGTGGGCGGCCACGTTATTCATTGAAGAGTTACGCTAAAAGAGATACTTAAGGAGAAAACTTGAAATTCTTGATATTAAAATTAGAAAACAAATCACATAATTAAAATACTATAAAATTTGTATAAAAACTAAATATTTAAAGTCTGTGACACTTGCGATTGACGTGACGATTGAGAGCTTGTGCTTGAAAGTTGACGTCTCTAAAGTTTTGCCGCTGCTCTGATTCGTTCGCACCTCATAACAAAAAAGTCGCCGCATGTTTTCATTGGTGGTTTTATATACAATTTTGGTTGCTGTGGGAACAGAATGACGGCCAACCAATATGTCAGTTATTTTCTGGAAAATGGACAAGAAGGCTAGAGACTAAGGAGAGATAACTCCCTGGAAAGGGTTGGACTAAATCCGTATCCCACAGTGACGCATGCGCATTACGCTTCTTTGCCGCGATCCTCGCGAAGTGTCAAAATTGGTCAACACAACCTCGAAAAACAACAACTGTCGCACGTGACACCGTTCAAAACAAAACCATGTGACCATGAAATGACAAATAGCTGCCGCTGCACATGCGCAATACAGCGTTTTGCCCGGCACAGAGTATACGACTTTCGGCCCTCGAAAGCTTACCCCCACTTCGGGAGTTATCTCTCCTTAGTCTCTAGCCTTCTTGAAAATGGACTTTATTTTCAATCGAAAAATCTGCTCGTTGAGGGCACAGCTGCGCAGGCCTGCAGTACCACGCGCACGTCAAACTTTGACCATCTACTTGGTGACTTTTAAAGCTTGTAAAACACGCGGGTTTGTTTATTAAAATTCAAAATAGATCCCGTGCCCGCTCACGACAACGTGACAAGTTATTATTTAATTTCAAGTTATCATCCGATATTTTCTGCCAAAGCAACTTCTTAAGGTTACTTGTAACATCATCTTGGGAGGGATTATAGAACTTTTTATTTTACAAAACGAACTTCTTACGCTTAATCGAACCCAACCGCCCGATTTTGTGTTGGCGCGTCGAGGGTTAATACGCCTTGATTCAATAGCATTGCTCAATGTTTCCCATAAAGTAAGACGTTGAAATGTTGTCCGTTTCCCGGTTTATCAGCCAGCGATTATGCCAGCTGTAATTGATTAGAATGTGATAATACCGCGAGGCATTCAGCCGGGCTAAGTAGTCGTAACTTTATTGATAACTTTGATTAATAGCTCGAATTAACCTAATGGACGGGAGTGCAATGCTTACATAAAGTTAAATACTGCGTTGCGGTAAAGAAGTAACTGAAACAATTTTTTTTTATCACAACTTATTCGACCAAAATTTCCATTTATAGTGAATTTATACGATATAATATATGATGGTTGATGTCTGCCCTGGGAAGGCATTGGCTATTCCCTCTTGCCATGGAGATATTTCTTTAAGATGTATAGCTTGTATATATTTGAAATATACTCTTCCGCTAAACTCGTGATTAAATGCAACTAAGATAATTTTATCGAATCTATCGACAATAAGGTTCTGAATCTGATACAACCGAGATAGATCTTGCTTTCAAAGATTTCCAAAATTAAAGTGAAGTAAAAACGCTTAACGCCAAAACGTCTACTAATCGGTTTTCTTACCTTAGCGAGATTCTAAGCTTTAAGTAATCGCTTATAAAATCCAATAAAACTACTCTCCAACGACTATTAAGATTTACTCTGCTTATTAAAATAGTTTACTCTGTCTTGTAACTGTCATTATAATTGAAATCATGAATTATTCTTAGGCAACTTATTGAGTTATAGAAGTTACTAATGGCACATAAAATCAACATCATATTACTGTTTATGGAGCAAGGGCCATTCGTGTAATGGTGGGTTGTCGTTAAAACCAATATAATCTGCGGAGTTAATAAGAGGCTTTCGATTTTCACCGCCTTTGTGGCAATGACTCAATTTTGCTCTCTCCAAGGGTTGTATTAAGCCTTAGGTGTTATTATAGGCTCTAACTAAAGCAACGGTGATAGTGGAAAGTCATTAAAATCTACTAAGTACCAGTCCGACTCTTACTGAACGTTCCGTGCATTGAAAGGACTATGCTGCTTTCTTAATAACTGTACTAGGTTGAGATACATTTTATTCCTTGTCAAAAGTCTAAATTAAGAAATACGAGTATTTTTATTTAAAGATTACATAATAAAATGAGTACTTTTTAATAGTCTAATCTAATAAACTAGGTAATATAAATTAACAAACAATAATACTATGAACCTATGAACATATCAAATATACAAAACATAAATTTAATGTCTAAAAATCTACCACCGGAGTAGGAAAGGTGTTTCTTCTTTACTGAAAAGACCCGGCGCTAGAAACTCACATACATACCATCACGACTTTATCTTAAACCGGGTAGTCAGAAGCAAGTGACTGTTGCCGTCATGGTGAACGGGACACTCAGAAGCCCACTTTTCACCAATGGTATTAGAACCCAACGTGGTAGGTGGAGAGCCTTCCGCCGTTACCCGGGTTGATCTGGTTTTTCATCTATGTTTTCCACCACCGGAGAGTTAGTCGGAAATTTAACAATGAACACAAAGGTCTTGGTTCTGGCCAGATTTGAACTTGGGACCACACGATCTGCGATCCGAGTTGGGGTGCTTAACCCCTAGGCCACGACGCTCAGCAGTTATTTTAGTACTTTGCTTCAAACTCTGTTAGCATTGCAACTGAGTTATACTGTATTTGAGTGAATGCACTGAAGTAAGTATACCTAAGCAGATCTATTAAAGCTACTGAGAGTAAATAAAACCAAATGGTAAGATAATGAGCTTAACTTTAGAAACTCAGCTTTGAAATCCTTAATTACAGTACCTATGTACTGTTTTTATTTAGGATTTTTTTCATACATACATTCATTCACATACATACATACATCCTCACAAACTTTCGCATTTATAATATTAGAAAGATTTAAATCAAAGAATATAGCAAAGAAAAAAATATTAACAATCAACAAATGCTGTGGATTTGTCACCTGTCTTTTCGAATCAATTTTAGACACTTTTTTGCTCCACCGCACTCTGTGGTGGATCGCAATAAGATTTACGTTAGGTGGCTACCCCTAACGTAAATATTAATGCAAACCACCTTAGATCAACTGGCAAACCCCTATAGCCTAACTAAATCATTAAACCCTACTTATAAGAAACCTTGAGTTAACAGTAAGAAGGAAAAGGTAGGCAAACTACAATTGACGAATTAAACTACGTATGAATTTACTTATTTATGTTTACATAGCGTCCAACTCTAATAAATTTCGCTATGCACCTAACGCGGAAAAATAATTATAATTAGTTTTTTTTTTATTTTGCCATTATAAATATTTAAAATAAACGGCTATAATTATAACAAAATAGAAAATGCAATATCTCATTTTTTACGCGAGTAGCCTCCACGTGAGACAGGCGTCTACCACGCGTCGCGAACGTATCAGTGCAACTCCAATTTCACGGCGCAAATTATCCGCAAATTATCCGTAATATCCGTCCACTTGCGGATAACGAGTGTCCGGACACGGAATGGCTTGTTTGCGGAGCGCGGAGACCACCTCGTCTCGAGAAACTAAATTGCCGTGATAAAGTGACACCTACAAGGTTAGCAATTTGGCGGCGTACAGGCAACTGTAAAAAAAAGTATATATATATATTTTTTTATATTGCCCGTCAAGATGACCTCACTCCACCTGATGGAAAGCGGTCGTGAGGTCCAGATATGATGTTGACAAGTCCAGTCATTCAAACGAATCACTGGGCTGGCCATCCTCACCTTGAAGGCCTGCAGAAATGCCTTTTCACGCCCCGCTTGAAGAACCCGGGACTATAAGAGGAAGGAAACACATGTGCTGGTATAGCGTTCCACGTCTGGATGGTACGACAAAGAAACAAGTCACCGAACCTTTTAGTTCGGGCCAACAAATGTAGAATTGTGTGTGGATGACGCCGTAGTCCAGCACGCGTGGTACGGGAGTGGAAAGGTGAGGGTGGAATAAGCTGGAATAACTCGTCAGAGCATTACTCATTGTAAAAGCGATAGAGAACACTTAGCCTGGCAATGTCTCTACGCAGTTGGAGAGGCTCAAGGGTCAAAGTTGCCTCTGGGTTTCCAATAATACGGATATCTGTATTCAAGTAGACCATTTTTATACTGTACGTTTGAAGCGTCCGTTATTCAACCACAGGATAGACCAATACATTAATGCGATATTGAATACAACTAATTAACAAGACTACCACCGTTCGAACAATTGTTTTCACCGAGAAGACCCGGTTAAAAACTCAGTTGATGCTCATTACAAAATAGGTGGCTCCTAAATGCAGTTTAGTAGATAATGGATCACAATCTTTTATACATTTGAATTGAGTCTGGCCTGAGTGAAGCCAAATGTAAGGAACTCAGAAGAGAGCGAACTTGAGCTGAGCAGACCTATTCACAAGTTCACGTATAAAACCGCCATCGTTTAATATTTTAGGGATTAAAACGACTCATTACTTTAAAATAGAAGGAAAGTAGGTACTATAGAGATACTATAGATATGAGAGCTCAGGTTATACTGGAAGTAACACTTTTGATGTGGCTGACTGTACGAACACAAGCTCGTACCGTGTTTGGTTTACAAGTTAAATCATGAGGGCAGTTATGTGGTTTTCGAAAGGTTGTAGAAGAGAAAATGTATTTACATGGCCTAAGCTGTAATGTTACCACTTCTAGGTGTGTGTGTGTGTAGGTTTTGTTCATGAGAATCCTGCGACGGATCTGCAAAGCTCAATAACTTTTAAGGAAATCTTGGAAATAGGTACCTATATTTACACATTAAATAAATATCCCTGGAAATTATTCCACACAGCGCCATCTAGCCCCAAAGTAAGCTAATTAAAGCTTGTGTTATGGGATACTAGACAACGGATAAACATACTTAAATACATTTTCTTTTTGTACATACATACTTATTATACATAGGAGACACCCAGACCAGTACAAACAGACATGTTCATGCACACAAATGTTTGTACTGTGCGGGGATCGAACCCGCGACCTCTGGTGTAGTAGCCAACTTCTTAACCATTACACCAAGTCGGTCGTCACATCACACATTCACATCACACTTAGCAAAAGCTTGTACCAAGCAGCCGAGACTACTATACTCACTGAAATATTTCAAATAGTAAGAACACCCATGTCCAGAATGATGAAGTTTGAGATTACAATAATTTCTAACCCGATTCAGGCGTCAATTTCGGTGAACGTGGCAATGCGATTTTACTGCGCTTCTTTGTTTACCAAACTAGGCTTATTAAGGTGATAAAACCAGAAAACTGGTGAAAGGAAAGCAGATCTCCGAATCTTTTTCGTCTAAATGCATAAAACTGATACTAGGAAAACTAATAAATAAATTCATTTTATTAATTTATTTGTGTTAGGTGAATAAAACAGTCCAAACCTTAACCAGTCATATATAGAGGGTTGCTTTAGTGGATGCCCGTTTACTCTTTTCATACAATGTTTACACATAATACAAAAGGCAATAAAAGCATTCATAGGATATCACTTTGTACTTAAGTGTTTACAATAATTACAGGAGTCATTACAGTCACTAAATATCATAATGAAATACTTGTAACTGTCAGAAAATGATTGCTACACCTAGTAATATTACGTTCCCCGGTATATTATTAGCTCTTAAGACTGCACATTTTCAATATTGTAGTCAGACCTAGGTTTTTCTGCACTCGTCTCACATTATGCACTTTCTATGCATGTCTCGTCAAGTAAACGAATAATTACCGATAATGACGATTACTCTACGCAAATAACAGTTGTTCGAGAGGTTTCTCATATGGAGATGAGATCGTTGTGAAACGATTTAATTGCAACGTTGAAAAACAAAGAGGCGAAAAATCGTAAGATCGTATTGAAGTTGTGGAAAAGAATAACAATTGCTGAGAAATATTGAGGAGTACACATTTAAAGAAGTTTCATCATTAGCAAATATCACTGCCGTGATAGTACTCTATTTGGAAAATGTCAGAATGATTGAGATTAATGAAACTAAGGAGAAATACAAAAATAAAATGAAATTAAGTCAATTTATAATACAAACGAATTACTCTTTCTTTGACGGTCATCACTATTATTACTAGACACGAGCTGACTTAAAGAAACTACTTTGTTATGTTGATAACTGCCAGCAGGACTACATATAACCATGGTATATATGTATGGACTATAACCATGATATACATTTAGAACAATTTTACCCAGTGTTTAAGTTACTCTTTGAAATATTGTGATTAGTTGTATTGTTTTGTGTATTTTGTGAATAAGTGCCTGGTAGTGAATTCTGCATGGTATGTGTGATTAATTATTATAATAAAATTGTACCTATGTGTATAGTGTGTCTGGTCAGTTCATTAAAACGTATAATCTTGTGTTTCTCAGCAAATGAATTGTAATGTTCTTATGAGAAATACATTTCTTAAACCTAAACCTAAATAAAATTACAGAAAATTATCACTTTCAACGACCTGACGACACGAAAACGGGTAAATATTCCGCCGACTGATTGAACTTTCGTTCTCGTTCATTGTCATTGCGGTCCGCTAACGACAGTTTGGTGTGACGCCCGTCATTACTCGCGTCGTTACCGTGACAATACCCTGGACGTCCTTAATAGTTGTGAAATTTGATTTTTGGTTTCACCTTTTGATGGACACTGCGATTACCAGGTTAAACACGGAACCGGAACATCAAATCAGATGATTTCACTATTTTAGTGCAATATGATGACGTGCTGCTGATACGGTCTGGCTGTAAGCTGCATGAATGAGAAATCAGCAACATACCTTTTCAATTTATAAGTCAATGTAACATTATTTTGCCAATCTCTTAAATTCATGTGTCAGCGTATGCTGAGCTGAAGATACCATTTAGGACTAACCAGTAACCATGCCTGCATGAATTGCTGTGAAATATTTTTTTGTAATTGCAGCACATTCACGCTCGTCGAAATGCACCCCGCATTCCTCACTATGATTGAAGACGGACAAACTTAGCAAGAAAAGCTAGCTAGATTTTTAATATACTAGCTAAGAAGTAGGTCAAGGGATACGTGAGACATTCGGAATGGCTCATTGGCCAGGCCCAGACATGGTTTCTTTTCGTCGGCAGCTGTCAATCATAGTGATTTATGATTATTGTGAACACTTTCTAAACGCTGTGCGAAATGACTAATCGAACAACGAGTTTGTTCTGCGAATTAATAATTACTCAGGCTATTTAAGAAAGATACTGTTTAACTATTGTTATTAACTATTGTTTAGTTAGACCTTAACAATTCTTTCTTAACTCTATGCACATTGGGGATTTCACGGCGAAAGCATCCTAGGAAAGAGTCATTTCAGATACCAAATTGTACGGTTAAAGTCTTTATCCATGCCATACGACTGTTAATTTGACTGAATAACCCTAGGCACCCTCTAAATTTTTAAAACAGACGGTTCTAGGCAGTTTGCCTCGACCACCACTTTGATGATGGGGCCTTTATTAGATAGTATGCGAGCTTTAAGTAACAAGAACTCAGCTTTTGCTGGCAGTATCATGTTCTCGCTGTAATCGACTGTACCTGAACATCAAAGCCTGTATTTGCTTTTGGCTAAAATTAGAAGTAATTTATCCACTACCGCAAAGGCCGTCCTTGATCGCCGACCTACCCTGTACAGTTCGGGTACAGCGATATCTACGCAACATTTGCGGCCAGACACGCGAAATATTACTCGACATCAATTACCAAGATGGCGGTAAGCGCCAAGTTCTCCGACATGATGGATTTATATTTAAAACTGTTTAACTACGATAATTGTTGATCGAAACTGTTTAAATAAGCAGATTTAAGCCGTGATTATGATGCTTCTGTGTCAGATTCAAAACTTATTAAATGTAGAGTTAGAATATTAACGTCCTTTTAAGTATTTTTGGTATAAAAGATCATTCACAGAAATAGACTAGATCTGGATTTGCCAGAAATGTAAAAAATATACTTAAGATTATAGAAGTAAGCAAGTAAATACTCTTTAATGCGAACAAATGATATAGAATTAGAGAAAAAAAATACACATTGTACCATTAAGGCGGCCTTATCCTTAAAAGTACAGTAAAACCAAGAGTATGTAACTGGCAAGACTTTTACGAGTAAAAGGGCGGCCCAACTTTGAATGACGCTTGAGAAACACTTCTGTTGGTCTACCACGAGTTGCCACTTTAAATTTACATTATCGTTCGCGTAAAAAAATGTATTGGGATTTGACATTGTCATGTCATGTTATATCAAATCCCAGTTACTGTACTTAGTAACCACTTTTCTGTACTGTGTCTAGCAATAAATAAATGGACATGAATATGACTGCTAGAAAAAAAAGTTGTGAATAGCTCCCACATAGCGCCTCTTCAAAGCACGAACGGACTGCCTTTAAACTTGTACAAACGTCTACCATATTACTATTAATTTATTAGTTGCGGAAATCGCCACACTCAGCCGAACGGTTTCAACTATCCGCTCGGTTGGGCGCCAGAAATGCACCCGTTTCCCGGCCGTGAATCAGCGCGCGCGCACCGTCCGCAAATAGAACAGGTTGACACACATAAATAATATCGGCGGGATCGTAAATACAAGAGCTCTAAGCCCTGTGGCACACCGTATAGTTATATATATAGGTATGTCTGTCTACCATACGTTTCTGTTACGTAAACTACGACAGTTGACTTCAGAAAGTTGTATGTTGTACTTAAATTTCCGCCTCATTCCTCACACTCCTACACACAATCCTTTACTGTACAATCTATCTGATTGTGGAATTCCGTACTCCTCTCTATTAGGAAATCTCAATCCCTTCCTATCTTCAAGGCAAAGGTCAAATCACATTATTTTTCGCTGTGATTATTCATATTTATCTTTTTCTAATTTTCTAGCTAGCTTTGGTGTATTCGCTATTGATTTCTGTATCATCTATGTATAACTTTTTTCATTACATTCATACTATAGGTAATGAATCTATTTGAATATCCCCATATGATTATGGTATATCATTATATTTATTTTATTTACTTATTAAGTTTACGTATTTATGCACGTACTTGCCATTCTTATAATATATTTTCTCTACCTGTAGGTTGCCTGGTGGAGATCGGTATTAGCGATAATGCCACCTGAATTGTGCATTGTATCAGCATTAAGTTTCTTTTTTAATGTACAATAAATAATATTATCTATCTATCTAATCTATGGTCCATTTTTGGTGTAAACTCGTGGTACACATACTAGATGGCGATTCTTATATTAAGTTACCATTTAATGGTATTTAATACACGTTCATCACACTGGTTTCACAAAGTGCGAAATCTGAACAATAACATTGTAGTGAGTTGTACTTGAAGTCTACTTGGGTTCCTACCTTGAATAATAGTAATTGAAAACATACTTAGGATAATAGTTAGTTATACAAAACAATCCGTCGAAACCCGTGCCAACTGACAAAATGGATTCTCAATGAACTGGAGTTAGAGCCTAATTAGTGCTCTAAACTGGACATTGTTGATTTTGTTGAAATGGACCACAAGATGATCGTAATTGGCTTACAAGAATTATCAGAAAATTATTATAAAGAATCACCATCCTACGAGTAGTTTTCTATCAGAAGATCTTATGATGTGTTAGGATTACGGTTCTTCACGCGCCGTTAACTTGTAAGATCGAGTAATTAAAGATGTTCTGATGTCATCATCATAAATCCTCAGAAAAAGTTTAATTTATGCGTAAAATCGTAATGCTGGTATTGATTTGTGTTTATTAATAAACAAAGTCATAATAAAACCTCTTTGACTTAAACTCGAAGTGGAAACAGCCTATTTAACAGAAATTTACGACAAAAACTTCAATAAAAATTGACACCTTTTAGGGATAAGCATACAAAATATTTATTTTTGCCAAATAATATTGCAACTGGAAGTAGGTTAGATTAGAACATTAGTACGCACGCACCCTGCGATTCCACCACAGACATGCGAGGGTGCGTTGCGAGTAATGTGTGTGTTAAGAACCAATAGAATTGTTTCATTCACCTAGCTTCGCGATTCTATTGGTTCTTAACAAACACATTCCTCGTAACGCATCCTCGCACATCTCTGGCTGAAACGCACCCTAACAAAAGCCAATAATCTAACTACAGATTTCGTAATTCGTAATTTCCTACAGCAGCGCTCATCGTTTTCTGAGCAAAGAAGTCACGATCCTCTGCAATATAAACGTCATCATAGGGAGGACACGGAAGGTACAGCTCTGCTAAATTCCAAATGGCACATTCAAAGACACGGTACTTAAGAAAAATATTTGTATTACAATTTTAGAATGTTTAGTCACGTCACCAGGAAAGGCAGAGCGCCGCGAATGCTTTCCGTGCGTAGCCGGGCACTTTGAATCAATATTGCCATCGTAAACTGGCTAGAAATACCGCGCAAATGCGTAACGTATACTCGTACGAACAATGGTTTCGCCGATGGCTCGCGTGCGAAACACGCATTTTGAAATTCGTGCGATGGCATAATAGCTTTCGATTCCTTTGCCATAGTTTATGAGATGCACAAAAATCTATCTTAACGACACACACATGTTGACTGAAGCTGAGCTTGCGTGAATCACTCATTTTAGAAGAATGTAAGACTGACATTAATTGACGATATCTTTGCTTGTTGAAAATGAAGTAAAAGGCGGGAATGTATAGTATTTGTTTTCTTACTTTTTGTTTCTAACGAGATTAATTTAAACCATAACATTACTGAAATACCGAAATTATATCCTCAGAGTCATCTGCAGACAAACGTCGTGTCATTTTCTTTAGAAATTATTTGAATGTTGTTTTTACCTGGAACAATAAAAAATAATGATTAGTTTAAAAATTCTGTCTTAGACTAAACTACAAAATAATGTTGTACCAGGTCTGTGGCATCACATCACGTTTAACAAATTATATTTTGTCCTGGATGACAATCGAAGCTCAGACTCACGGCACAGTGGATAGGATCACTACCAACCAAACCCCTACGAAAACGGTATCTAAGCTTTACTTAAATTATATAAGGTTACAAAAGCTAATTACTCAAGGAGATAACCTGTCGCGTATGTACAAACACGGGTGTGGCTAGAGGGCAGTCTCGTTGCCCTCCGCTAATAGTTAATTGTGGAGGTTGTAGTTACGCCATGCGCCACCGCTCGGCGGCCTGTATCTACGCACGGATACGTTGCCAAATAGGCATATAATTTACTTTGGAAACTAAGTAAGAGAGATCTTTATTTAATTATACACTAATTGACGGTTAATATTAATATTGAAACTAAAAAAATGTGTCCGTAACCAATTGATTATTACATAAGACTTTGTACAGCAATAAAAACACTAGAAATGTGTGTAACTAACACTGATATTGTATCAACGTGTAATCAGTATGTGAAATAAAAAGATGTCGATTAACCTGTTAGTTAATCGGGTATACAAACATTTTTAAAATAAATTCTACCAGTAATTAATGTATAATTATTATATAAGAAGAATATTACTACGAGAAAGATAATTACAATAAATGTTTTTAATCTAAACTACTTAATACACAAATAACTGCGTTTCATTATAATTATTATCAATATCAACGTAGAAAACTCTCCACTTCATCACTTGGCCGAATATCCAAAATGAAACCAAGTGTACAAAGCTTACACCACAGGCTACGAGAATAATAGGGTAATCTAGATACTAAAGATATTGCTTAGTTGCAGTTGCTGAAGTATCTCAAGCGCTCGCGCACCGGGTTACACGGGAACACACTTAGCCTTATGGCTCTATACACGGTTTTAATGTGTACACCAGCCCTAAAGTAAACAATTTAGTGCAAACCTCTTTTGTGGACGCTTGAAGCGCTGAAGTTAGAGACCATAAAATTCAACCATGTCTGTCAATGATATCGGTCGTGAAAAGTCGCAACCCTGGAGCTTACGTTACCCAAACTTCGTCGGATGCAACTTTGAAATTGTATTTGATAATCTTCATTTACGCATAAATTACAACTGTTAAGTTGAGTTAAGATCATTGGTTTCACATAATTTATCTTAGGATCGGATAGAGTAAACGTTCAAACTGCATGCAGCTATCGAGACTATCATTGATAATGACCCTCAACCCTGTTGGCTAAACTGCTAATATAATAAGGAGGAAAGATTTGTTTGTATTAAATAGGCTTCGAAACTACTGGACTGATTTAAAAAAATCTTTCACCAATATAAAGCTACATTTTCAGGGAGTGACATCGGCTATCTATATTTTGACGGGAAAGACTAGGCGGGCGAAGACGCTGACGGACAGCTAGTGAAATTATAAAGCAATTCGAACAACCAATAACAAAGCCATCAAATTCAATCCATAATGTTATTAACAGAATCGTTACTTTGCAAGCTCATTCGAAGGAAGTTATAATTACCTCATAAAGTGCAATATTATGTAATCCAAGATTGTTTATTAATAGGGTAGACGTAATTAGTGGTAATAATTTCGTATTTGGGTCAGCAGACGACAGTGACGACAGTTTCGGTGCCGGTGTCAAATGTGAGAGAGTTTGTCAACCACAAGAGTGGGTGGACTCTGAAATCTGCTGAATAATTTGCAAATATTTCAGTAAATAACACACATGAAAGCATCCACTTAAACGTTTATGCATTAAATTGGATATTAAAAAGAATAGCGGGTATTACGGGTTATTTTATTTGAACTGCGCCGTTTTTTCGGCATCGTTTCGGATCTTTTGCTTTGGTATGCAAATGAGGTAATAAGGATTTAAGTGAACTTGACCTAAAAACGTTCTTTTTGATGTGAACGCCTCTGTACCTTTAAATGGTAACTACTTACACACTGTAGCGGAATCCGCCTGAAAAACGACGCTGTATTCGTATAACCGCGTAGATGGATGCGCTATTATAGATCATTCAAAAGAGCTACTAGCCGAGCTGTACTCTGGTCCAAATGTGCCAATCTCAGTACGTTACGATCATAAATATCCATCAGATGCGCACGATTTCCAAGCACTCGCCTTTCATACAGCAACCGTGCTATTATGCCGGTATTTGACGGCCCTAATATTGTATTGCGACATACGAGGCGCAGACGCAAGCCGAGAAATGGTAAAAGACACAAGTATTAGCGTTTGAAAAAACTTTTAACCAAGTCTACAGTTCTGAAGAGATTTTTGATTTACCATAGATTAAGACTACGAGAACTCTGCTTAAACCATAAAGGTTAAAACTTGTATAAGCAAGACGACGAAAGTACCAGCAATTGTTTACCACTATGCGAAGAACCAAGAGGAAAAAAAGTTTTCAATGACATTTCGATACTCGTACCAAACACCGATTAGATTAACAGTAATTTTCCAAAAAAAACTAAGTTTAATGGCTTGCATTTCAAATGAGTCATTCCAAAATTATGAATACTACAAATACCACACTACTTACTGAGGATTTATGGTAGAGTAAAATAAAAAACTTTTTAGTTCAAAATCTTTCAAGACTTAGACCATCTCCAACTGGATCAACAGAAGCTGCTAAGTGGATAATGTCAATTGCCAGGAGGCATTCCGCATTCCTCCCATGAATGGGCCATTTGACATTAATGTGGGGACATTAATTCATTAAGCTTGCATAGGACACGTGTGAACTGTTGAAATGATCCAGTCAGACATTAGATGATTTAATGCCGAGGAAGCCAATTGTAAAAAAAAAGGCGAATTAAAATAAAATTCACAGCAGGAATTTAACTAGCAGGCGTAAAATGTAATAATACGGTATTTAAGGTTAATCAGCTCGACAAAATCTTCTATATTTTCAAATTCATGTTATTTAAATATACTCCTTGATTGACGATTAAATGGTATCTAAGAAGTATGATGGTTATGGTATCTAAGAACATCATGAAACCATTGATTCGGTAAGAAGAAGTCGACTAGAAACTTAGGTAAGACAAAATCTTGCGACTCGAGCAATGGTACGAGTATGCAATATTTCAATTCACCGTTAAGCTAGACTACTTAGACGTAATTGAGAACAAACACATAGACCACGTGGACTAGGAAGCGACGACATAGAAGCATGCGCATTACGCGTTACAAGTGAAGAATGTAGGCCAACGAATTCCTGACAGAAACACTGCGCAAACGCACCAATCCGGAGAAAGTGACGTATGCGCATTATTCCTACACAAAACGACACCTGTGTTCCTTATCTACACCGTCATTTAAAACACAACCTTACCACAAATTTGACAAAAGCTACAATTGTCTGCAACGCCGACGAGGACGTCAATGTTCTCTAGTCGTAATTTTAAGCTTAGAAAGCAAAACTCTAAGCCCGCACTTCGGATTGAACGTAAATAACTTAGTGTAGACATTATCCGTCTTTACTCCAGATTCTGATAGAGCTCCGCACCCGTATTCTACGTGTGAGCTGCTCGAAATAAAGCCTGAGTAACGCTTACTCGAGGATAATTCCTCGGACAGTTTATGGGGCGGTATGACTTTGAACCTACGAATTAGTGAAATATTATTCGATAAGACTTACAAGACGATTTACTTCAAGAATATCAAAGCGACAAAGCAGATTTACGATTTGTTTCTAAGTTGCATTACATTCTGAAAGTAAAAAGTGAAGGTTTCAAAAATTATACATTAAATATATTATAAAAATTAAGTCTTAGCTTTTTCGAATGAAAACGGTAACTTTTAGACAGCTAAGTTGTGTAGATTGTGGAAAAGAGGATGGTCCTGCCATGTACCGTAAACTACAGCTAAAGATGAAAGCCTGCTGGTATAAGCCAAGCATTTTTTGCTAAAAACTCGTTTACTAGGCACAGACGGTATAACTTCTAAACTGATACACTTGTTGATATAAAATACAGCGAAAGTGTTTTAGAAATATATTTTAGAGATATTGTTATCTGTGAGACGACGTCGCGGAATAAGGGTGCAATCCGCATTGTTGTCGGAATGAAATATGGCCGCCGATGCTGCCTGGTTACGTACAGACCGCGGCCGTTCTGTAATTGCACTGGGCCTGTAGAAAAGTGGTGTTAGCGTTGGCGCTGGTGACAGCCGTGATGAAATGTGAAGTTTTGTATTAGACAGGCTCATTGGTTCATAGAAGACGTCACAATGTAAATAAAAGCCTAATTTTGGAAGCCAGGGGTTAGGTTTTATTGGTTTGGTATGTGTTATAGTTAAAGTGGAACAAAAAATGGAACGGAAAATATATCGAAGGCTAGCTTTCCGCCCGCGGCTTCGCCTGCGTGGACATAATTTTCAAAACATACAGGAAAAAATCCCGTCTTAGTTAGCACCTACGACCTAAAATGAACCCATTTGACGACACAGTTGACGTAGTGCGCTGTAGCACGGTTACTCGCCTCGATTTCCGTAGTGTCCCGGGTTCGATTCCCGGTCGGGTCAATTTAGGAAACGATCTTTTCTGAATTGACTCGGGTCTGGGTGTGCTGGGAGACGCCCCTAGCTTATTTCCTTGTGTGGTACCTCGTAACACAGGGATATTAATCCCTACTTCGAGACCATTACAAGAGGTGTGTGGCTGGCGCATATTTATATTTATTTATATTTATATTTATTTGCAAAATTTGAGAGCACTTGTAGCAACGAAGTTTCATACAAACTATCAACCCCAAAAACAAGTGGCCTGGCCTGTTGGCGCAATGGCAGCGATCCTGCCTTTAGCGCCGGAGGTCGTGGGTTCGATCCCCACCCATGACAAATATTTGTGTGACGAACATTTGTATTTGTTGTGTGTCTGGGTGTTATTATCTATTTAAGTATGCATTTAGAAATATTTAAGTATGTTTATCAGTCTCTGACGCCCATATTACAAGCTCTGCTTAGTTTGGGGTCAGATGATCTTGGTGTGAATTGTCCCAGATATTTAGATTTATTTAGATTTAGAAGTCATATTTCGCAAAAATTTCGCCTGTCTTAGTGAGCACCTGCGTTCTAAAAAAAACCCTCATGAAAAATTTGAAATTCCTAGCACTTGTAGTTTCTGAGATTTCGTGATTGGGTTTATATAATAAATAAATAAATATGCGCCAGACAACATTACACAGTTACACACCTCTTGTCATGGTCTCGAAGTAGGAATAAATATCCCTGTATTACGAGGTACCAGACAAGGAATTAAGCCAGGGGCGTCTCCCAGCACACTCAGACCAGAGTCAATTTAGAAAAGATCGTTTCCTGAATTGACCCGACCGGGAATCGAAGCCGGGGCACTACGGAATTCGAGGGGAGAAACCTTGCTACTGCGCACTACGCCAACCGTGCCGTCAAAAATATTACGTTTCAAATAAAGAGCCACAGATAATGCTTCAAAGAGTGATAGAACAACATTGGTAAATAACATTTATTGTAAGCAAGTTTAAGCAAAAGGTCTAGTGGTTGAAACTTTAGTATAAGTGATTTATTTGGGCACGTAGTACGAACATACCAACTAACTGAGAGATCTTTGCCAAGTAGCTTAATAATATTCTTAGTGTTTAGTTAAATAAACGGACGTTGGTCTGTACACACTACGTCAATGTAGGTATTAAATTCTAGCACTTCCGCATAGGAGATGTTTGTATTTAAACACAAAATACAATAAACCAAATTTATAATAACCTGTTGCCATAGAATTCATTAACATGGGCTTAGCTCTTAGCTTTCAAAACCTATGTAATAGTAATTTATGCCCTGTATTTTATCATTTTGTTAAGACTGTTTTATCAAAATCCATCCAGTAGTTTTCATCCATTTTCTGTCCTCTGATTCACTAGTCTCTGTTTGACGGCTAATCAGCTAATAACGATGCAGTATTTGACGACAAATCGCTGTTTAAAATGCGTTTTTTCTTTCAATCGAAGTATGTGAATAACCCCGACGGTAAGAGCCTACATTTACATCTCGCCCGTCCATGAACAAAGCCGCTACAAAAGAGAAACAGATCATATGTTCGGCCTTGTCTCAGTAATAGGAGGATTTGTAGGGATTACTCTGTGGGGTCGTAAAACAGACGTGAAGTCGGAATGGATCGTGCGTAAGAGTTGCGCAATGCTCGGTGTGAGGTAATATGAGCTTTCTTGCGGTCAATGTCGCTACTGTTTCAAGGCTATTCATAAAAGAATAATCAAATCAATATAAATAACAATAACATATAATTATAAGAAAATCTATGTAGCATAGACACGATTTTATCATATTCCATGTGCATCATAAGGGCGATAACAAAAACGGAAAAAGGACCGTATTTTTTCATTTTTTTTGTACGAAATACTAAGGATGCAATAAGGAATACTAATAGGTATTCCTTATTGCATATACAAATAGAACAGGTAACTACAAAAGAAACGCAAATAAACGTACAATTTAGGCAGTCTTATCGCTAGAGAGCGATCTCCAGACAACCTTCGGTAGAGAGGTTTATATAGAAGAAAGAGTTAGGTTGTGCAAAAGTGAAAAGTTTATGTTCGATCTTTTGATTA
The DNA here is from genome assembly GCA_947369235.1 of Udea olivalis. Lineage (NCBI taxonomy): Eukaryota > Metazoa > Arthropoda > Insecta > Lepidoptera > Crambidae > Udea > Udea olivalis. The sequence goes on along the minus strand of OX376345.1, from coordinate 4,770,594 downwards.
ACATTGTTGTTTAATTATTTGTTTACTTGTTTTTCACATTAATTTAAAAGCATACGCCTTCACCCTTAGACAGGGACCTCTTCAAAACTTTATTGAATTTGAGCTTCAAGTCAACTCAACTTCGTTTAATACGAGCATACAGACAAATAAAGTCGCATTATTATAACATAACGTTTTCTATTTGTTTTGGTACGGATCCCAAGTGCAGATATATATCACTAGTCTAAACGACCACACGATGGCGCAGGTTGTTGACCCCAACCGTGCCTACACTGAAACAATTGCTAGTGACAGCTCGATCTGTCACTTTTTTTATTCAAAGATGCGAGCACTGTGAGTTTTATTAAGCGAGTCCATTTGATTAATGAGATGACGTGTAACCGTCACTGCGACGTAGTTTCGACGATTGTAGACATTTCTAAGCGTAAACAGAATTACGTTAGTTCCCAAAAATAATATATTTTTTAAATGAATAACGGGCGGACGATTAGACGGTCCACCTTATAGCAAATGAATTTCGCCGCACATGGACATGTGTAACTACATGTCACTACTGTTGAGTGTCGATAGACTTTGAATTCAAATAAAAGCATAAGTTGACAGAGTTAACTACAAATTATTTCATAATATATTACATCAACTCGTTTTTGCACCCGTGGGGTAGGCAAAAATTCTGCTACAACACAATTCTCCCACTCTCAATTCTAATCTTTGCTTAAAATTTGGTTACACTCGCTTAAAAGTGTTCAATTAAGGATCGCCATGGTTTTATTTTAATGCGTATAAAAAAATGCACCTGCCAAAACAACTTTAACATAGATAATAGAACCTAAGTACTCTTAGACCCGTATTCTGTAACAAAATCTGTACTTGAGTATAGACCTGAGTGACGTTTTTGTATATATACTAACGTTTTCAAATCTCTACCCAAGTACACACCAATGCTTGATTATGATTCTAGAATACAGGCCTTAGCAGTCAAAGTGAAACTAAAACACCGTTTAGCTTAAGAATACCTGTCTTTATTTGCCACCCTCCGCCACCCAAGTGGACGAGACAAGGCAACGAAGTGTGCAAGCCATTCCTGAAAACGTTTAGGGGCTGAAAACAAAAAAGCTAAAGCAAGGCGAGGACGCTGAAAACGCTGAAAGGCCGGATGACACGGATTACACGTGAAATCCTTTAGTCACTGTTGCGATTTAGCTCAGTACTTCGATATTTTCAAACAAGTGTGTCATCTTTGAATTTTTAACGGTCTAATTAGTATTTATTTCAATCGCAGGATGTCTTTGTACGCGATATTAGCAAAAGTAATAAACGAAAACCAATTACGACATGTGCCTACACACCGAGTTTTTTAAGCTCGCGTAGACGCGCTTTTGTAGCGAAACGCACCGCGTATTTTCCTTCTGGTCGTTAGGAAAGGAAACTCCCGACCCAGGTGTTCCTAATTAATTCATTTTTTATTCATTTATTTCATTTAAGAATCATTACAATACATAAAAAAAAATGCGACAAAAAATTCAAGCAAGTTGAGAAGAGGCATCTTGCTGGCTGGCAGGTGGCTCTACCCCAAATTCCCGACCAAGCACTAATATCATTATTCTTATTTTCGAACAAGGGTTAAACTACATCTGGTAACACTACATAGGGTGCTGCCAGATTCAGTTCAACCCTAAATGAGATGTAGGCCAGAAATGACGTCTTTCGAAAAGCAACATTTATAATTCAAATGATATTTTCACGGGTATCGTTTGCGCAGTAATTAGTCGACGTGAGTGGGTGCCACGTCAATCTGAGCGAGTTCCAAGGTCAGGACCACATACATAAAAAGAAATAGCTGACGCGAGTATACAAACTCCACGCTTCGGAAATAAGTTGAAACATATGACACAAATTCTTCTCGTGTCAAAAATGAGTGCAGTGCACTTGTTTTAAAGCTGCTTCATTCGGTACAAGTCCAACCGCTATGGCAACGGATGTCAAAATCATGTACATTGTGCCACAATACACAACAATAAATAGACCAGAGCGTCGTGGTGCTAAGTCACTGCGGTATTATGCTGAGTGGTAGCCTATTTGACACCTTTTGTATTTTTTGTCTATGTTGGTAACCTGTGTTTTATTTGTAGTGTCAAAATTAATTTTTCACTTCTTATGCTCTAAAAGTACGCCAATACAACCCTACGAAGCGGGACTAAAGTGACCACTTTAGCCCCTAGGGAGTAAAAAGTAATTAGTTTTTTAGTTTCCTTCATGTGACAAAGACAAACTCAAACAGCCAGTAAAAATATACATTTATCTGTGGAGTGTGGACCGTCTTCATTGCGAAAATGTTGAGAGTTTTAGTTCCACGGTTTGTCCGCAAAGAAGGTGGCGCCATGTTTTTTAAATTGTTAATCTGTGGTTCAGTTCAGAAGAAAAAACTGACCACGAAAAATTTCAGAACTTTTGTCGAGTGTAAAGTTCGGTTTTAAATGTTTTTGTACTAAATTGACTACTTTTGTCGCACTCAAAGTGAAAAGTACAGTTTGCACCTCGAGACTAAACGCCAACTTAAACTCTCGGTTTCATTGACATCGCACGCTCGAGAGTCAAACCACTTCTGGTATATTATGGCTTCGTTTAGTCCCTCGATATAAAATATACTATATTTTCATTTAAATAGATGTACACTTGTCAACACTTTTTCTATTTACTTTATTAGAATCGATTGAGAAATGGTGGATTCCTATAAATACTTGTAAAAACCCATCGTAACGACTCAATAAGCGTCACAAAACGAAATCCCCGGTTTTCTTACGAAAAGAGCGACATGCGTTATCAACTTCGATTTATGTCTGAGGTCATGAACGTTTCTGACCCACCTATAACTTCAGCCTTTTCATCCGATCCTGCTGGCCGAAGTCCAAGGCAAGCGGTCAAATGCTGACTATTTTTTTTTGCAAATGTCAACGTAAAGCAATTACGGATGAGCGCAAATAGTAGTGCGAGCTGAAATTAGCAAGACTTAATTAACGAAGCTGTTGACAAACTCAACATAGGATCTTAATCTCATGTTATGAAGTATATTTTTTAACTTTTCATTAAAGACATCGGGACTTATCGTTGATTGCCCGATTCTTTCTGAAACTAAACTCACATAGTCAGTACTTACAATAAAAAGGGAGAACTAAAATATGAATATGAACTAACTCTAGTGTAATGTCAGATCAGAAGGGTTTGTTTTTAAACTTTTATCACAGAATGGGTAATGTTACTCCGTCTTTTAGTAAACTAAGTAGTAAAAAAAACTCGTCAATGAGTGACACTGACATTATTATTTTTAATCTGGATTAACGTTTGTCTAAAAGAGCAGCAGTCTTTCTAATCTACTGCACGACACAATTTTGCTTTAGCTAAGTATGTTAGTTACTTCGCAATAAAAATTTAAAAACATTCATCGATAGATTAATCCTAAGCCCAAAAGAGGAAAACGCTGACATCTCTTGCCTAAGAACGCTAAGGTCAACCCCAGACCGCCAGCAGACCATCTGGCGTCGCAAACCCACAACTCAATTGAATATTTATGTTCAACAGCACAACTAAACCAATTGCCTTAAAATGGAGAAGAATTCTAATGTCTTCATCGGTCTGTGAGCCTCGAGACACCAGACATGTACATATTAGGGAAGTTAACTTTCGAATAATGTATTGGTCGCAGCTAAATAGGCAGTTCGGGATTTTGCCAACACTAAGGTGCGAATAGAATAGGTAAGTTTGTTTATACGGCTGGTTATGGACATGTCGCAAATAGTTGTTAAGTGTCTCCTATTTACAAAATAGGTAATGTCAAAAATAACGTAATATCATCAACAAAACATCTTGCGTGTTTTGAAGTTGAATCCATGGAGTATATGATATAGATCTATTATACAATACTCAATCTTATGGTTCCGTACGTAATTACTGGTTGTAGACTTCAGGCACTGAGGTACCTTATGGACTCTACAATCCTAAGATGCCGACAGTCAGCCACGTATGTCGTCGAATTTTCTCGACGTTTTGTCAAAATTTCACAAGAATCATCACAGCCGAATTGAGAGTTAGAAAATATAGCGCAGTAGAAAATAAAAATCGTTAGTGGCAAGCAGAATCTGTAATGTTTGTTTGGTTTCCAAGAGTACGAGTACAGTACATGTCTTATAGGCTTGTGTTATTTGTAATAAGAGTCCATGTGTACTATCTATACGCCTTTCAGGAACTCTGTTAGTTAGTACGCAATTTCAAAGTGACCTCGTAATTCTAGCATGTTTACCAACTTTATTTCCCTTGGCTGCAGAAAATATTGGCTCGGGCCCGAAAATCTTAATTGACTACAACGTGTTGATGTAACAAACAGGTTTAGTAAACTTGACACAGAATTGAGATCTGAATAACATAGGGTACATTAGTTTGCAAATAGTCGATTAAGTTCTAAATCGAGAAGGCAATATCACCCATGATTGTATTGGTATCGTTGGTATACGAGAAAAGTAAGGACACTACAGCTACAGTTTGTAAGTCGCCTGGCTCGCAACCACGCTCAAGACAAAATCTCGCGTGAAATATACATGCATACATTTGATTAATGTTTAATACTACGGAATTGTATTTCTGAAATTATTGGTATTGACTAGATTAAGGTTTAATTTCCTACCATGATAAAAAACTATTCATCACTAGAAAGAGCTTTCTAAACCCAAGTATTATACTTAAAGGGAGGAATAATACACTTTAACTAAATTTTGATGAATGAATCGTATCTATCTATCAAGAGTTCAACGAACCTAAATACTTGACCTTAGCGAAAAACGTTTCACACAATGTTTGCTGATTCATTTACGTTTAAGTCGCGAGTATTTTGGGTGTGAATGGTTGTGTTATTTCTTGTGTTTTGGTTTTATTGTATTTTTCAAACACAATACGTGAATGGCTAGGTTTGTAGCCTGAAAAGTGATGAAAGAGGGAGACTCTGGGTATGGCAATACAACTATTATAGTCTAACAAGCAAATTACATTGCGGGAATGGCGATGGCGACCACGTATTTTTCTGGGCAATATAGACATGATTGCCATACATTCACTCACTCCTACTCTTAGTAGAGATCTTCTCTCTACGCTTAACGACTCGGTTCAGATTTGTGATTTTGGAGACACTCCTTGTGAACAAAATAGTTAAGAGTTGAGACTCTTCAGAGAGATCAAGGAATAATGTGTAAGAATCTCTTTCAGACACCTGTTATTTAGATTGCCAATAAAACATGATGCAGGCCCTGAAATACTGCCAATAAAACAAAATGACAATTGCTTAGTTTCAACTTTAATTCTTTGTAAGATCAGATAAGAAAATGATTCAAAGCATCGGATCTTATTGACACAAGAACACGTAATAATATTCGCTGTTATTCGTATATAACGGGATGTATCTAGTCAAACATAAGTCAATGTGGGCGTCCAGTCCATACTACGATGCCATATTTGTCTGCCCTTACGTCACACTCCATTCAAATAATACAGACGAAGATAACTCTAATTCCGTCACTGATAACGATCTGATCATTACATTCGTGAAGCATCAAAGATAATCGTTTTGTTTATTAATGAATGAGCCCATTATATGGAAAGTTATGGACAATATATAAGATTTATGCAATTATAAAGTGTTTGGATTATTTAAGATGCAAGGCAGAGCCGCAAATAACATGAGATTTTTCTTTCTTTTGCATTACTGTGAGGTGACTGATGTGATTCTTGGCGATATTCTTATAAATTAGTACACAGATCGAAAGTATCTCTTCGGTAGACTAGTTCTATGACTGATAGGATAGGTAAATCACATATTAATAATTGATTTAACACAAAAAAAACCCAGAAATAAATAATTGAGCGCGAACGCCTCGCGGCTTGGCCGCATGTGGATGGAGTTCGCATGCAGACTACCTAAAATCACCCTATTTGGTAATTTGACGGCTTTGAATTTGGAAATGATTTGATTAGTTTTTTGCCAGATAATGTAGCGAGGTATAAAACCGCATCATCAACGTTCTGCGGCAAGTTACAACAAATCTACCAGTTGCGCAACAGTGACTCAGAAAAACCAATACAGATGTTGATTGTCGATATTGTCAATTAGCCGGTGGACGAGTGGTCCATTGTTGGCTCAATTGTTACATGAAATTATGTAATTCACTCAGTAGAGATATGGATCGCGATTGACGTATTTGTTTTTGCGCAGATTGAAGTTTGACGGGGCCCCGGCAATTAAGCGCCGTGGTAGGGTGGGGTAACAGTGGGGAATAGGATAGTGTTAGATTACAAAGAAAAGGTTAAAAAACTTAAGGAAATTAAAAATGTAATTGTTACATTTTTCATGCGATAACTCGGCTAAATACGTAACAACCTTTTTAACTATTCACCATATAATTCCTAACGCGTTTCTTATAATTGCAAAACAAAGTATAAAGTTTTTTGATATGAGCCTGATACAGAGGAGAAATCGGTATAAGAAATTGAAATGCTTAAAGCGGCACACTTACTCAGACGTTTTTATAAATGAACTAACATTTTCTCATTTTCTTGAAAAAAAACTTGCAACAGGTTTAAATTTATACAGTTGAGCATCAAGAGATGAGGTGCGTCTAGAATTCTATTTAATAAAGCAATACTCTCTAAACTTTCATGAAGTCATCACGTCCAATTAACAGCGCATGCGCACTAATAAAGCACTTCAAACATATTCATATCCCCATCTGCGCACCTAACTACCTCACTATCAGAGACCGCTCGACCAGTAAGGCAACCGCACCAACCGTTGTCACGTGGAATCGTGATTTGTTCTATCACCACCAAGAATTACAATGCCATCTGTTTCCAAACACCAATCAAATTCCTACTCACATAGAGCAGAATAAAGCTCAAAATCCAACAAGTGAAGCTGCAAGCACAAGTGTTAGTGAGGTAGGTACACTCTTGCCTATTATAGCTAATCCGGTGGCAGGGTATTGGCAAGTAGCAAGTTTACTCTGGACTGATTGATGGATAGACTGACAGGCGAAACCAGGTGCTCTTAAATACGGAAAAGGTTTCTAAAGAAACTATGCGCGATTGTAATATAATATATTGCACCTTGTGCAATTTGAAAACGATTTGTTTTATTTAGTTTACATAATTCGGACTCTAAGCTTTCATTGCTATTTTAAACACCCGCATGCAATCAGTAGTAAAAATCAAATCATTTTCAAGGTTTGTTGATTGGCAGATATGCGTATCAGATTAATCTACAACGGATAATGTAACATTACTACGAGTACTTCAGAAATTATAAATGACAGCTCTTTCTACCACGATCAGCGAAGTATGCAATCATTATAATGTAAAGCCAATTAAAGGTGCTGGCAATCAAAAGGTGACGTTTTTGTTAATTTATTGTAAGTTATGTCTTAGCAGCTAAAGGTTAAAAATCTTGCATACTGCGCCGAGAACTGTAATTACTATAACTCACTCGGTCAAATATACAGGTGGCACAACATTTTGGTTATATACATACATTTGAGAATATCTATTTATGTGCAATAAACTAATACAATGTGCATATATAGAATTTCTTCGTCATGCAGGAACCAGTTACAAAGAAACAGTAAAGGTCATGAATTAACTGTGAAACTGTGGGTCCGATTTAGTGGTACTGCAACTCATTTTACTACCCAGTTTGGAGTTCTGCAATCAATTAGCTCATTATGCACACAATTATACTCCTTACACGTCTCAAGTGTAAATATGCTAAATGACCGACACCGGGACACCAGTAGGTGGAAAGTAGGTCGGAGAGGACTGTCAGACACTGCGTCTTGCGCCCTACAAGGCGCGATATAGTTTCCGATATTCAATGCTCAATAGTTGACAGCTTAAGGAACGTTTTCCGTCGGAGATGGAAGTGTCGATATAACCTGTATTTACTTTAATATTATAAATGCGAAAGTGACTTTGGTCCGCTTTCGCGGCTTCAATATTCAAACTTCAACTGTTCTCGAATCAAACGTTTACAGAGTCGATAAGTCGATTCGCTGAGCTTTTCGTGACCGAGTTCAACGGCGATACGACATTTAGACGAATAAATGACTTCATTGATATCAATAGAATAGATAGTCGTATTGTTACAAGAGCTGTTTGTGCTATTCGTCGTAATTATAACAAAAAAGTATAGTCACAAAAAAACATTAGACCAAGCTGTTTATATTTTAATACTATACTTAGTTCAATTTCATTCTGAATATAAAAATGTTAGTGTGTACAACGTGACAAAGGTTTATGAAATAACGTTTCGATGGCAATGAAATTTTTCGAAATATGGAATAGAGATTAGTTTAATCGCGCGTGGGAGGTTATCGATAAATTTTTGAGACTAACTTACAATTTCATGGCAGCTTCTGGACAGCGATCGTAAATTTAATAGACCATAAATCTCTCATCGGAGTTTGTTTACATATTTTGTATGCCTGATGTTTTATTGCCGAGTATATCGTTGTTTCGCACCTTATATTTGCTATAAACCTACTCAATAAAACAAACAAATACAAACTGCTTGATTTTACTGCATAACAATAATAACGGAGTAAATCATCGACCATTTTAAGCTGTGAAGTATTTGATTTACGATCAAAGAAACTGCTCTATATCAGAACAATCTATAATTTTAAGCAGTTATCTAATTCCAGTTCCGTGAATTTTGTAATCGCTAATTGGATTACATTTAACCTTTTGTTTTGAAATTAATTTTGTTTTACTAAGATCGCAGATACGAGATATTATTAATATGTAAGCCGTGCAAAATGTTGAAAATGTAGCTTTGCCTTAGTAGTTGATATTCAGTCGAAACAATTACTTAAATTAGTAGATAATAAATAACTAAATGCCAAAGACCAACGTGCACTTTAGAAGGTTTAACCCATTAGTGCATAAAGTCCGATGAATAACATTGCGATATTCGAAGCCCAATCAAGCGGATATCGGTCTAGCTTCCGGAGAGTTAAGATATTAACAATAGGCTACTAATACCACTTATTTGTATAAATAAGACGAATTGCCGTTTATTTTGTTATCTTATCAATTAATAATGAATAATGGATCTTTTATATTCCACGGTAAAGGAGTTCATAAAAATTCACTAGGTATCACCATTGAAATTGTTTTTTTTTAATCTAGGCCAGAAGTTGTGGAGATCCTTGGGGGAGGCCTATGCCCAGCAGTGGGCGTCGTTCGGCTGAAATGATGATGATGATGATGATGAGGCCAGAAGTTTAATGCGCACGGCCAATCGTTCTGAACTAAAATATCGATACATAAACATTTTAAAAAAAAGTGACTAACCTATACTGTCCCACAGCTGGGTGAATGGACTCCATCATTAAAATCGAGTCATCGCTACAATTGATGGGTATGGCTTGAGTGGCTTTAGTGATCAGAAACTCGGGTTATGTTCCGAAAAACCGAAAAAACACTTTGCCCGGCCTGAGATTTGAACCCGGGATCTCCCTTCGGATTTCAGGCCGTCCACTTGGCCACATAGGCGTTCATTTATACATTAAAGATTAAAAATATGTATAAGTTAAAATATATTTTTTACCACATCTTGTTTTTATTCATAGTTTCATTAATTTTGTTTTTGCTATTGCACTGCCGTAAATTATCTGTTTGGCTGCGAGGTTGACTGATAGAGAATCCCTTTTGCAATTAAGTCCGCTATTTGTACATTTTTCTTTTGTGCAGTAAAGGTTAAATTATTAATTAAATAAATAAAAAACAGCACAAAGTGGACAAGCAACAAAAGTAAAAAAGGCTGGTTACCACAGTAACAGTTTCATTACGCAAGCGTTCACCGCGCTTTAACCAAAGAATGATAAAGCGGCGAAATATGTAATCAAGATTAAGAAACTATAACTTAGCGGTAAAGTTTTGTCATTGGTTTGTATTTAACTGCCGGTTGATGAAACTATTGCGGTTGGTTAGAACATAATGCATCTGGGCAGCCAAAGTTACGACTATGTCGTTGATTTTTTTTATGGCAAGATTAACCTGGGTTCATTTCTAGACAGAACTTTCTAGTTTATAATGCTCAAGGTTCCCAACTAAGTGTAAGATTACTTGTTGTTGGCAGACACATGCCTTTATTTTTTTTTACGAAACAACTCAACGTCGTCAGCGCTAGACCATTGCAATAATCAATGCATTAAAGAGATGAAGGCAATTCGTGGGTTAGAATCCCAATACTCATTTACCACTACCACATCCACTACCAACGAACTAGAAGAGTTAGTTCATATTAGATAAAACCACATATTTGATCATGAAACGTTATTGAACCATGTTTTAATAACAGTTTCAATAAGCTATAATGGGATGGTATTACATTACGTCAACAACTATACGAGAACTGCCTCGTTTCGAAATTGCCAATAAAGATCGTGTTACTAAAAGAGGAAATCACTTTAAATTAAAATATTAAACACGTGACATCATGGACGATAATATAAAATTTCATTCTGCTACTTATTTAAAATAAAAAATAAATTTAAGAAGTTCATCATACTTTTCTAATTGTTTTGATAACTTTCTACTAGCACATCCTATCATAATTATATCCGAAACAGGGCGGTCAGAGGCAAGTGATGTTGCCGTCATAGTGAACGGAACATTCAGAAGCCCACTTTTCACCAATGGTATAAGAACCTAACGTCTTAAGTGGTAAGCTTTCCGCCGTTATCCGGGTTAATTTGGTTTGGGTTTGGTCTAGTAACAACAATGAATAAACAACAACAGTCAATGTTTAACGCACTACATAATACACTGCCAAAAGCGCTTTAGAAATAAAAAATAATTGCGAACAAGCATGACTCTTTCTACTCCGCCCAGAGTACAAAAACTTGATATCGCTAAAAAATGTGAGTCCAAAAGCTTCCATCTCGATCAATCAACGAAATTACATCATGGCAAACGAAGGCGCGGTAACGTCGGCCCCGCCACAGCACCATCGTAGTAAAAACCATTGTGCCAAGTTCATTGACGCCTACAGTGATTCATGGCTATCTACTATCACTGCTTATTTATCTCCATAACACCGGCACGAAATAGAAAAGAACAGAAGGTCATTTTTAGTATCAGCCAACTGTTACTGCCTACCATCAGCTGTGTTGTTTTAGCCGACACGCGACAACAAGCAAATGCAGTATGCTCATACGCACCAGTAAACACATGCTTTTTAAAGAGCGTTAACCTTCACCCTTCCTTGTATCACTTATGATTCATAACAATAATTTTTTTTTTGTCATATTTCCTGGACATCCCTGTTAAAATCCAACCATAATTTGCAGTGAAACTATATTATCTAATAAGTGTATGGGTAATAGGTATATGACCCTACAAGGATTTTCAAGACTCGGTAAAGGTCTTGGTAAGATCGTAATATCAACTACGGAACAATAACAAGACACTAAAATAGCTAGTAGTCACAGCAGTTTTCATTCACCAGTCTTTAACTTTTGAATGATTCGTATGCACTTCTTTGTTAACTAATTAGGGAGGGGCGCTTCTGCGCTTTCTTATTTCGTGACAGACATTTCATTCCGAATGAAAACGTGAACCAAAAAAACCTAATCAATTTTGATGATGTTTTCGGTATACCCTTAGCTTTTTGCGACGAGTTTTTGTACAGTTTCAAGGTTGGTTTCGTGACAATGGACGCACGGATATGCTCTTTACCGAGCTTTGTTTTTTATTCCTCTAAATTAGAAGAATCAAAACATCTTTAAGATAGCCAGTAAAAAGATGCGATGAAAAACGAAAGCAGTGCAAGAAGCCACGAAGGCTGTCTAAGAGCGTTCAAATGTAAAAAATTAAGAATAGTCAACAATGACAAGATAAAGTTAGTGTAGCAGAAACTAACAATTTTATTCGTTGTCATCAACTACCTCGCTGGCTTTACATAGCTCATCACCACATGACGCCCTTGAGTCTAGTTTACAGTTCAAAATAGTTAAAAAATCAAGGGGTTCGATTCTTATTTGTCGTTTTACTAAGAGCGGAAGCCTGATAGTCTTGAACATTTGCAGACACACTTACATATTTTCAAATCATTAGGTGCAAGCATATAACCAATTCAGGTAACGATCTTTTCTGAATTGTCTCGGGTCTGGGTGTTCTGGGAGACGCCCCTAGCTTATTTCCTTGTGTGGTACCTCGTAACACAGGGATATTAATCCCTACTTCGTGACCATTTCAAGAGGTGTGTTGTCTGGCGCATATTTATTTATTTATTTATAACCTGTATCTTTTCTTATAATAATTAAATTAGTATGTTCACTCCCGCAGTGGGAGTACAACTAACTGAGCAAGTCATTGAGCCAGTCGCTGAGCATAAGTCATCGAGCAAGTGGCCGAACAAGCGCGCCGTCCTCTCCGGCTGTGAGTCTCGCGGCTAACAATGGGAAGAGTGCAGTCACGACCCAAGATGTACTCTGCTGATTGCCGCTAAACAGCGCCGGCAAAGTGTGAAATATCACGGTTCAGCCGCTAAATGCGCCGTGAAATGCCGGATAAATATGCAACGTTAAGAGCGTAACAACAAGTGCACTTTGCGAATTGCTGTTCCTACTTTGAGACGACAATCAACACGAGCCAGCCAAACCAGCACTGAAGCTAAGTGCGCCCGAATTAATAATAGCTAACCTACTCGTACCTATAGGTATCTCTATGTTAAAAAAGCAACAATATTTGAAATGAAAATAGCATTGTAAAATGCTAAAATACCTGTAGTCCTCATCGCTTACCACCAGGAGAGACTGAGACCAAACGCAAACCCATTTTATGAATTAAAAAAAACGGTCAAATTAAGATATAAAAAATACTACTATTCAAACAAAGTCTACGTAGTTAGTTATCTACTCTAACAAGTTAACGTGTAAATGGCTGGAGCTATATTATCATGAGTCGTTAGAGTGAAATGACATTAGAGTAAAACTCATACGTTAACGACTTATTTCTATTAATCTAATTTCAAAAAAAGGTTATTTTAATATTGCTTCACATGGACATGGTTTGTGGGCTGCTATGACACTAAATCAATCATCTATCTTCTATATTTAAGCAAGATAGATAATTGATTTAGTAATGGGTTAAGTGCTGAAGGCGCTCGCAGACATAAAAATCCCCTATATTTCTTCCCTCCCAACCCTGACTAACGCGAAGAAGATCTCAGAGCAGAGAGGCCTTTTCAGCCATCAGAAATAGAGCTTTAACGGCATTTCATACATCGTCAGTAACAGACACAGAGGCACTTCCGTACGCCTACCATGAGTTGAAACCAATGACAGCCGCTAGCGTCCGCGTTGACGCCTTTGTATGGGATTTCGGTACAGCGCCCTAAGTGATTAGAAATGGAACCAAAAATTGTACCTGTACGTCTACCACGAGTTGCCACTCTAAATTAACGTTCTCGTTTGCGTAAAAAAATTGTTCTGGGATGACACATGACATGACATGACAATGTCAAATCTCAATACATTTTTTACACGAACGATAACGTACATTTAAAGTGGCAACTCAAACAAACTACAAATGTATTCCCAGCTCAAGTATCTTTGATTACTTACCGGGAAACCCAGTAAACAAAATTGTAATGATTTTTTCCGAATAAAGCATTTTTTTAATTTAATTTTTAAACTCGTGGTAGACGTACTCAACTAGCGTAGTTTTCGTGACGGAAACTCATCCTGTTGTAAGATCTACGAAATGGGCAAACTTCCACACATGGCCAAGTCTGCATGTTGAAAATGTAACTCCCAACACAGATTTCCACTAGGTTGAAGTTCAGGCGCGGTAGTTGTCGCCGGCGACGTGTTCCCTTGGTATTTAAATACGTTAAGTTTGTTCTGACCTTTCAATTAAACTTATTATGAGAGCTTGGGCCATTTAGTAAGGTTTCCACGTTATATGCTAAGTAATGCGCCGGCAACATACGCCTTCATCAAATGATTGTGCCGTTTTCTCCGTTTGTTTGCTAAAGAACATTACTTAAATACAGTTGCAATGTTTTTTAAGTCAGTTTTTCATTCAAAGCTTGAAACGTAATCATGATAATATTATTAATTGTTTCAATGTACACGCAAGATGGACAATCTGATTGGACGGGATTTCCATCTGGAAATCGCATTGAGAATCATGAATGACGAAAGATATAATGGGCATTTTATAAACTCAGCCAGAACCCTAATATATGGCAGCAAAATATGGCTGATCACTCGTAAAAGTTTGAACCTTCGATACCTGTATTTGCAAATAAATGGCATTTGAATTTGAATTTAATAAAGTCATAATTACAAACCATTGCATTCAAGATAATTCTAGGAACCATAACTCTAAATGTCATGTGTGTCGCGTAGACAATAGGCGGCCGACGCGTGCGCAGCGAATTATACGCTTTGAACCGTGCGCTCGAACTGTATCTATTTGCTATGTCTGCATTATGCTCCTGATTCTAATGAATGTCTTGTTTTGGCTAGTCACTGCGAATTGGAGTCCGGTTAGTGAATTATTGCAGTTTCCAGGTGGACGAACAGTGCAATGGCAGTTAGGCAATATTTTTCATAAAGAAGCTATACATGCATCCACAAATCAGCGTAATCCAGCCGTTGGAAACTCATCTTTACTGCATAAAGGTCCTGATAAAGTGTGCTTGACTTTGACTAACGATAGGTACACCGATTTACTTAAAAAGTGCTATAGAATTGTCAAAACATCACTTGTTTAAGGCTTTAAGGCTTCCTTACTTTAAGTGTCATTTAGAAAATTTTGGTTTAAGGACTGGCGACAATGAATAAGTGATACTGATTAATTGGCGCCAAAAAACAATATCACAATATGATGTGGAAGGCGTGAATGTGAACTAGTGCTTACTACCCAAGCCTCCAAAAAATAATATGGTAAATCATATTTCTTGTTAACCATTAGAAAAATTATGTGGTCACAATGACAGCAGAACAATCAAAAGTTTCGAAACCGATGACGCTATTCCACATTACAAAATCTGTTTCATCACACATTCAACTCCCATAAATTGCGCCGAATTTCACCGGATAATTACATTTTTTGTAATACCAAAACTAGAGAGAGTGACCTCTACTGTGTTCGTAATAGGGCGTATAATGGTCTATTGAATATGGTACAGCAATTTTACGTTTTGTGAGGGCGAACTACAATAGAAGCGTAAGGTAATGACTTTGACCACACGTAGTGGTCATACCATGGCGCAATAGAGAAATAAATTATCTAGTGAGTTTATAAACGCCACACTTTCTATGTCGCAACAGGTAACAATTATTTTGTGGTGACATATGAAACAAAATTTACGAACCCTTTGGCACCAACATTATCTTACTACAAGTGGATACAAAATAACATCGCTAGTAATCTAATGTTTTCAGTACGATTTTTGTTTATAAATAACCTATTAACGGACCAGGAAAATTAGTTAGTTTACACTAACTACTACAATATTGATAGCTAGCTCGTAGTTAAAAGTTTCATGGAGTTTTTTCACTGCCGTAAATTCCATAACATGCTAAGGGGTTATTTATGGTTCGTTTAACGATAAACCACGTGACTTTGTCATTAAACCGATTTACATCAATATTTTACTACGAGTATAAACAAAATCATACACTGAAAACTAAAAAACATTGCTCATGCTTTATGTTTTACCTCCCGCAAAAAAGGTCTGTCGTCATCTTGGTTAGCGCGAAATATGTCTAGTCTAGACATTTATAGTGACAACTGACAAGGTTGATTTTTAATCTGGCTAGCAGCGTGCGTGTGAAATAGGACAATGCACTTATTAACGAGTTTATGTGGGTGGGAATCTCGTTTAAGTCACTTTAAAATTGAGATACAATAAAGCAGTTGTCAAAACGTAAGTTTCACGGATTTTTACGGCACACCTCTTTGAAGTTTTGAATTGTATGTACATGTTTTTCTACCTCTAAAACATGCTGCATTTATAGCTAATTATAAAAAAGTGCCACAAGGTTTGATTCTGCAGTCTAGGTATTTTAATAATGTTTGCGAAAAACTACTACAAATCATCATTTACTAATTCAATCATTAGCATAATACAGTATGTAAATAAAACATCTTTATTACAAATCTTTGAAGTAGCAAATTTCAAAGCATCAAATAACCTTACGGGAAGCTGATAAAACCTAACCATCAAAACGTCATCTTATCCGTGAACCGACCGCGTGAATCGATACTAATCGCCGATCTTCACCATTGAATGGGAAAGGCTATTTTCTCTTGATTATAATTTACACGTTGGAAATTGATTTTATCATTAGCCGACGCGAGCAAACGATTAATCATAATAAATTGTAAATGACAGTAGCTATTTTAGAAGTTACAATGATAAATAGGCAATAGACTAACCGTGCAGTGGATTATTGAATTATATAAACGCCAGCGCATTGAATTTGGGACAAATTGAAAATTGATTGATGCTCAGTTACGCACTTGATTTAAGTACCATTATTCCTCTACGGAATGGTATAGGAAAGGAGATCCGCCCAGTACCTTCAGGTCTTGCTCATATATTTCTAAAGACGTTTTCGCAGGCAGCAAGAGTTCTCCTGAAATCTGGTGCTCATGGTCATTTAAACCCGCATCGCTTCGGCCATCAGTTCTCCGGGATTTCTGGCCACTGCCTCTACAACTTACTTATCGCTAAGCTATCACTAAATTCACTGACTTAAGTACTTCTTTGATATTTTAGTGAGTATTGCACTAAAATATTCATACTATATTAAATATAGACGATAAATCTAACCAGCACGAGGCGGGGGCGGGTCGTAAGTGAATCTTTGAGACTCTTAGTGGCCCACCCATTCTAGAGAATTAAAAATCAACCTATTATGAATCTAATCGGAAATAGCCTGATCCACTTTGAGTGCAAGAAATCGTGTTCGTCGAAATTTATAAAAGCAAAACAAAAATATAAATATAGATGCGGAGTTCGTTGCCCCAGCCACGTGGTGAGAGTAAACAAATAGTTTATATGTAGTAATTAATAAACATTTCGGGCAGGAAACCCTTGAGATGGTATATATTGGGAGCTGCACGGGCGCAGACGATCAGGCGCGCAGGGGGTCGCCACATCACATTGTGGTGAAGGACGTTTTAAAGCAAAATAGACCTGGGAGCCTACGCTCGATCGTACGACCGACGTAATAAAGATTTGTCATTTAGGCTTAAAAATCACTCTCACAGGTTGAAATTTAGTTAATATATTATTTGGTATTCTAAGCATCACATTTTATTTTATGAAAACTGTATAAAATCCCTAATTTTAGCGTGAAAATCTACTTAACATTGAAAAGCTTTTTTGTGTTTGAAGCTAAAAGTTCCAGAAAAAAATTGAGTTTTTTTTCGTTGGAACTTTGAAAATCAATCAGCAAACCTATGACGGAATACTGCTAGGATTTATCCTACTGTTTTCAAATAAGGTAGTATCTCCAAACGCAGAACATCCGAGCGAATGTTTATATCAATGGACACGGAATATAGTTAATTTGGGTTCTCAGAAGCGCAAGTTCGCCTCGCTTTCACGTCGGGAGTTGAGTGAACGTGCTATGTTATTCTGTAACCTGAAATGGTTTCTTTTTAAATTCGCCTTAAAGAGTTTGTTTACATTTCACACAATAGTAGAGGTTCACTTCTTACAAGGAAAATGCCCCGATGCGAAGCAACGCGCGGTTAATACGTATCGGAGTATTCGAGCGCATGGATATTGAGCGAACCGAGATTTGCGCGATAGGATTTTAGCGTGACTGTAGCGAAGCTTTTCGTACAAAAAAACTGCTGGTTCTAGGCATTTTTCGATTTTATTTAAGAGCGTTTGCGTGGATCGAAAACGTTGCATTATTGTGAGTTTTTGTAATTTTTTTTTTGAATTGAAATAAAACCATAACTTATCTCTCTATTATCGTCTGCATAATACTTTGAAAAAACACATTGAATCGGCCAAAATTACGTAGTCGCCAATTATTTACTAAATTAAATAAAAAAGACGTTTTTTTATTATTGTTAAGAAACGTAGAAATTTACTGTATACAGTAAAGTAATAATTATAAAATTAAAAGGTGCAGACGATAATAGAGAGAAAAATTATACTTACATTTTAATTCAGCTTTAAAATCATGAAAATCTTCAAAAAATGCGACGATTACGATCTACCCTCAGCAAACGATCTTAAGCTCTACTATTTTAAGGTTTTAAAAACTTGGAATGATACCAAAAGTCGATGAATATTTTCTTCAAATAGGGGTTGATTTACAAACCTAAAAAACTGAACACAATTTTATTAAACCCAGAACTAGAAGTTTCAGACCATATCTAACCATTTAAGCCAAATCGTCGCTGAAGCGTGACACATTAAGGGTTAGGAGTGTGAAAAACCCTATAGTTTACGTGGACTGTATTTTTTGCTAAAATAGCCGAAACACACAACTCACCAACCACCTTTTAACCGGAAACATAAACACGTCATTACCTGTGAACAAAAAGAATACGATTATAATAAAGAAAACAAAAATAAATTAAATACCGTTAAGAAGTTTTCCCAACGACTTAAAGCTTGAAGTTCTTCAAGAAGGGTTTGAAAAAGTTTTACATGCGTTCCCTTGGTGTTGCATGCGTTCCCCCTTGGTGTGCATGCCTCTCCCCCATAGGCTTACTATCAGGCGGCCCGTAAAATATTTGAGGTGAACCGCGTAATCGCTTATACTTGTTTGTGGAAGCCATTAACTTAATTCACCAAACCATTCCAATCCCTAATTACATTACTGCTGTAATTACATAATCAAAGAAAATTTGTTGTAATATCTCCGGAAATAATTTTTTTTTTGATCAAATTAAATTTAATATCAATGCTAGAAACGTGAAGTTTACACGTTAAACGTACTCGTACGTAAACGTGAAGTCCAACAACAAATGTAATAGGATTACAAAGGTTTGGAAAACACCTCGACAACCTGTGTCAAGTTTAATGTTCGTAATGGCAGAAGGTCTTCCTGCAATAATGTAATAGGAAACGTCGTAGGAAGGTCTACTCTTCGTTTAAGTGCTGCTTAAATTCCTATGGTTTCATCTATCCACTTTATTATCAATTGGTAGTTAGTCCAATTGGACACTTTGATGAATTCTAACGAAAGTGACGCTTATCTACATATAGCATTTCTTAACGTATAGAAACGACATTAGCACTCGCCAAATCGAAATGATATTCAATATCCTTCCTACACATTAGCGTGCTTCTTTTGGCAACGGCCTCTGACAACCTTTCGCTGTCCGGGTGACTTATTTTACATTTAACCTACCGGGACGCTAACAGGCCAGCACGTCTACCACGAGTTGCTACTTTAAATTTACATTATCGTTCGCGTAAAAAAATGTATCGCGATTTGACATTGTCATTTCATGTCATGTGTCATCCTAATACATTTTTTTTACGCATTTTTTATAGCAACTGGTGGTAGTCCTCCTGTCAAAATTTTCTAGCGCAATCATGATGCAAGCCAGCGCAAAAACAGTTCCTAGAATTTCGCATTTCAGCAAAAGAAAACACAATTTTGGCTTAGGCAGCCTTGAAAATGGACCAAGAATGTCATTTTCACATCACAAAAAATAAAATAAATAAATGAATTAATTTTTAAACATCAATCCTTCCCATCCTGTTTATTAATAATATCATAATAAATATTCTTGTGTTGGTACCTAGTAAAAAAAAGCTGATTCATAAATGGTGACTCAGATCTAATTGCACCAGTTAAGTTGAGGGAGCCTGAGGGTGTTAGATTAGATCAGATTAGCAAGTAATTTGATATACTCGTACAAGTGCGATAGGAAACCAATTAGGACCTAAACATGATAATTTGCGTTATGCTAGTTAATTTATTACTTAACATATATTTTATTTTATAATGATCAGGATGTAATTAGATTAAAAATAGTATTCCATGTCCGGTCCATTACACATTTACTTATAATTAATAATGATTTAATGACTACAAGAACTGTTTTAATGTTTTTAAACAGTGGCCTTTTCATGGACCGTCAATCAATGTTCAAGTGCTGGAGTATATTTTTCCTAAATAAACTGCATACTTAAAAGTATTTTAGCACTTATGCCCAAAGACAGAAGTATTAATTTTGATTTCTTAATGAGTGTCTTTTATAAAATGTTAAGGTTCGACAATGTGGCAGCGAGAAAAGTAAATGGACTTCGAGCAAGCAGTCGGCGTCTTGGATATCAAAGTAAAATCAATTCAACTTGCAGTCTTTAGCCAGCGCATCTATTAAAACACTTTAGCATTTATGAAGGTATGTAGATGGCAGGAAGATAACGGCGCGTAAAGTGTACCAGCATAATGCGGCGCACGTCCTGCGCCGGCGCCGGCCCTGTGCGAGCTCCCACGGTGGCACAGACGAAGTGCAGACCGGGATATTTTACAGTATTTAAAAAGGCTACGTTATGCCACAATGCGTTAAGAACAACCAATATTCAAAGGTTCTGGGTTCACGTTTTTAGATTAGGAACTAACGACGGGTTTGTGAGCTCTGATTCAATTTTCCCCAGAATAGTGATTAAGCTTTTACTGATACACTCTTATGGAGTAGGTGTTACTCAAAGGAGATCGCCTTCGTCAAATGTATTGAACTCCTTTGAACCAGGTGGAACGACGACTTGCGAAAGAAGGCCACGAACGACAGGCTTGCTGTACCTAGTACAGCAAGACATAATAAAAACTGATGATGATGATGTAAAAATCAAGATTTATTAGCTGTGCTGTTGTAAAAAGTCAATGCTTGGAAGAATAATGGATGTCGACTTCTAACAAACAGTTGGCAAAAATAACAGAAGATACCAAGATCGAGCAGCAGACAGGTGGACTGCTAGCAAAAAGATGGGGAAAAAAACCGGCCAAGTGTGAGCCGACTTGCACACCGAGGGTTCCGTACAAACCTGTAGGTATATTTACTAAAAATATCTTTAACTTACAGTATAAAAATTTACAGTTTTCTCAATTTTTCCTTTATCTGTGCTATAAGACGTTGCTTCGTACCAAATTTCAAGATTCTGAGTTAACGGAAGTACCCTGTAGATTTTGATTCCCTTGCGAGATAAACGGCTGTATCTTTTGATTGCGTTGGCTTATAAGTTTGATTTTTTAACAGCTCCAAGGGACAGTAGACCTGAATATTTGATATAAATTCCAGCTTGATACCTCCACGCGTTACTGAGAAAAAGGGTCTTGACAGACAGACAGACGGACGGACGGACAACAAAGTGATCCTATAAGGGTTCCGTTTTTTCCTTTCGATGTACGGAACCCTAAAAATGGACAGCCGAAAGATACCAAGATTTTTTTTAAATAGAGACAAGGAGGTCTTTTTATGTAAGTAGACCTTTATTAGTAAAGACACTTGTAAATTGTAAAACATTATCTCAATATCCCTGTCATTACGCATAATAGGAACCATAACGTCTTCCGACTGTTTAATCCATGTTCTTCATGAATGGAGCATTTTCTAGGCCACCCTGCTTGTCTTACAGAAACATAATCGTGTTATTACCACAGATAACCGTCCACTTCCCGACGCGGTCAGCGCGCCGGCGCCGGCGCAACGGAAGCAACGGAACGTGTACTACATTATACTGGAGATTTGTTTCTGTTCCATTTGATGTGTTATTGGAATGAAGTTTAATGTTGAATTTAGATTTTACTGTATAAGGTGTATTACTGTAAAGTTTCATCAAAATCCGTTAAGTAGGTTTTGCGTGAAAGAGTAACATACATACATACATTCTCACAAACTTTCGCATTTATAATATTGGTAGGATTAGTCGGACAGTAGGAAGTAGGATTTGCCGACTTAGAACTGATCTTTGTCTGAAGATCTAAAAGCAACCTCCCATTGAATTACTTCTTGTAGAAAACTTTAAAATGTTTCATACATGAACATTGATAGACTTTTATGTTGTAACGACGGTGACCAACAAACCACCTAGTGGTAAGCGGTTACTGCAGCCTAGGACCTGTGCAACACTAGATGTATTCATTACTAGCGCGTTGTCGACCCTGTTACGTGAACAGAAATAAGGTCCCCTAGCTGATAAAGCAGCAGCCTCTAAGCCCTGGCTGCCATACTCACCATCAGCAACACAATACTACCTAAACTGTGTGATTCAGCTCAGGTTTTCCGTATACGAGTAGTGGAGGTATTCGCAACCAGCCGAAAGCCCATAACGTACTTTTTATGTAGAAACATTGTACATATTATAGTTATTGCCATGTAAGCGGTGTATTTTCTGTCCAGGATTTTGTATATAAAATTATCTAATTTCAGCAATATGAATCAAAAGTCTTCGAGGCTCACACTGCATTTTAGTATGCCTTTGTCAACATAGAATATGAGGATATTACACAAGTGAACATAAAGATTATAGAGACCAACACAAACCAAAACCTGGTTTTGTAACAAATTACCCTGTCACTTTAACTGATAAGCTATTTCCACATATCAAGCCAAAGGTCAGATAAACACCGATAAAAATCAAATAGACCACGTCGACCGACAGGCAAGATAGTATCTCAGAACGTAGTGTGTTCTAATAATACCTCACAGATGAAAGGAGGTATTTTCAATCACTTACATAGTCATAAACTATTATGTTTGCAACACTACTGTTTTTCCTCGCAGCTCCTTCAAGATATTGTTTGACTTTCCTATGGATTCAGAAATAAGGATCAGATTACTGCTGCCCATATGCAAGCGGATACCATCTAAGATGCATAGTGACCGTTTGCAACTGACAACGTTCTTTTGCAGAATAAACTAAGGTTGAATTTACAGTGGCAACTTATGAAGTAGAATTTGCTGCTGGAGGCATGGACGTGCATATCTTTTGATCTCAAAGTGTATGCAGTGAATTCATTAACTCTGAATGTGTGTAAATAGAACGGAAGCTTAATACATAATTCAGCGTGATACCTTGCGGTGTTAATAATAGACTGTTTCTTGCATCCCATTCTTGCGTTTTTGCATATGCAAGCAAGTGCGAGGCCAGTGACAAGTCAATGTTGTTATTGATTTATTTGCTATCTCATTATGTTCGTTACCATTCTGCAAATATAATAAACGTCCTTAGCTGATTCATCTGTGACAAGAGGCCTTCATTAGTTACTTAGAGTGTTATGTTGAATGCGCGTTTCCAGGGTTATCAAAGGATGTGTAACTGATTAGTCTTGCATGATTATTTATCTCAAAGAATGAAACCAAGTAACTCACAACTTATTAGTATCTGTCCATCGCCAAAAAATGAGTAAATATTTATCACAAAACATCTAAAGATGGGTTCTCTTTGTAAACCTGAAAATATTTGAAGTGAATTTACAGCAAGGCTCTATTTTTTACTTACTTTCATCACTTAACAGTACTAATAAATACAAGTCACAATTAAAATAACAGAATAGATAGATGAACTTAATACCCTTTGCATTTCATTAACATCAATTTAAATACTGTTAGTTAACAGCGGCGGTGTGTTCCTGTCGCGCGAAAACGCAATAGCCAGAAATGCGATGGACTTTTAAAAATAGAGTCGCGTACGCTGCCTAGGAGCTCTTGAAACTCCTTTCTGCGCACTTTTATCTCCGGCAGAAGCACTTGAATGCAGCCAACGTCAGCTTCGAGGGCGGGACCTGGAGATAGTCAAGTGAATGAGGGATGAATGGTCGAAGTTTGTTTACTATTTGTTTCTTCACGTACAAATGTGAAAAATATGATTGTTATTTCAATATTTACTTACGTTAGCAAAATGTTTTACATGATTATTATTTAAATGTTTTTCAAAGAGAGATTTCAAAATTTGGATTATTTCGGTATATTTAGATACGGTTGACTGAAAAAAAAGGCCTTAATGTGCAATAAAGAGTAAATATAACGAATTTTTGGACGCGCTGACTAAAAACTTCTATTCATTAACAAACAACAACAAAAAAAATTGAGGACACGATTGGCGTAGTGCGCCTTAGCACGGTTTCTGGCCTCGATTTCCCTAGTGTCCCGGGTTCGATTCCCGGTCGGGTCAATTCAGGAAACGCTATTTTCTGAATTGACTCGGGTCTGGATGTGCTGGGAAACGCACCCAGCTTGTTTCCTAGTGTGGTACCTCGTAACACAGGGATATTAATCACTACTTCGAAACCATTACAAGAAGTGTGTTGTCTGGCGCATATTAATAAAAAATCAAAGAAAAAAATTGAAAACCGGCAGTAGTTCAAAGGAATAGTTGAAGGGTTCTATAGACCTAACGTATCGATATACATTTACTATACCATTTATAAAACCAAAAGATTATAATTCGTGACGTCAGAACTGACTATTTGAGACTCTACTTGCGCCAGCGTATGCCTGCTGCTGACTTTGTTATATCACCCTCATTAACTTAATGCAAGCGTAGAAATGCAATTTAAAAAAATAGAACCGCGTGCACGAGCCCTCGGGGTGCTGGAGTGCTATTGTGCACCCGCTTTATCTCCGGGAGGCTCTCGAGTGCAGCCGACTTAGCATCGGGGGTGCGACTGAGACGCGCCAAGTGGGAACGACCCGGGTTGAACGAACTCGATTGTGGTAGGTCGGGGTCTGCTGAAGTTTCGTTGCGAGAAAAGTTCACTAATGAGTGGAAACTGGTGCAGAATATATTTTAATTGCAATTTTAGTACGTAGATTCAGATATTTGGGTCTGTACCGTACATGCATGCTGCAGATAGAAACGCAGAAGTATTTCTTATTTTTTTTTCTAAAAGCGCAGTTTATTTATCGGTTTTATTTATGCAATGAAGAATAAAAATCTCAAAAGGAGAGAATGTTTAATGCATTCATATAAAAAAACATCTAGCTGTAGAGCATGGTGGAGATGTTGAACCTTCAGATATGGTATTTGGATTAGTTACGCAATCGCCTTTAAATATTCAAAATTATTTTTGAAGCTAAGCAGTGCAAATAGGGCTCAGTGCTCGACATATTAATTATGTATTGCATTACTGTTCTTAGTGACCTATGTGTTGACCAAACCTGGAACAATCCAAGGATGGCTATCATTTTACGTCATTTACAAAGCTCATTTAAAGTAATGTGATAATTACGCCATTAGAAAGGCCATGGGGGGTGCCTGCAAACCCTGATAAATTTCAGTATGACGTCAACGGACGTCAATAATCTCATTAGACGGATCGTGTTCCCCACAGCGGTAATGGTGGGTAATCATCGGGTTTGCGTAGGTCCCATAATCCAGCGTAATCGAGAAGACCAATTCAATTAAGGTCCATTCATACTTGATTCGTCTGCGGAGTTGTCATTGTGAAAAATAGGATGTGATTGTGTGATTTGTGTTCTGGATCGAACCGTCGCGAGCGAATTCAACTCTGCCCTCGTGTCAGTATAGGCTGATTCTAACTACCTAGTTACTGGACAATAGATAAGTATTTATCTTGGCTATGTGGTATATAATGCTATATAGTATATGTTGGTATATAGTATATAATACTATGTAGTATATTATTTAATCTGGTATATAATATTTATAATACATGGTGCTATGTATTTATACTGTGATATATAGTGTCATATTTCATTAAAAATATACATGGATTTACATATAGTAAATAATGTAACGAAGTACAAAAGATGTAGATAAAGTATAGAAAATAAATGAGTTATATTTGTATAAATCTTTTTGTTTCTTTTACGCGACCACATCTGAAATTTAGGCGGTCTTGGACCGGGAGGCACAGGGTTATCACATTTTCTATGGTCTCTACCACAGGAATCTATAGAATTAATAAATTAAGTAAAGATCGTTTCCTGAATTGACTCGACCAGGAATCGAACCCGGGACATTACGTTAGTGTAGGCGAGAAACTGTGCTACGCCAAAACAGACACAAATAGATCCTTTCTCACCCTCGTCAACTCGTCCCGTGTTTCTATTGTTCAGGTTTTTGCATTGTGAGTCATTGTTTGCCATTTTTTTCTTAGCTTTTTTCTTATGAACACCCGTGTGTTCAGCTGACACTCAAGGGGTTAAATTCTATAAAAACGTCATATATATAAACTAATTAAACGCTATTTTCACTTCATTGAAATTGATTAAGTTTATAGCAATTGTGTGTATATTAAGTAAAAACTTGATCGGTCACCTGAGTCACCCTGAGTGACTTCGGGTTCGAATTGAACTGAATTGCCATATTGGTCGCTGATCTAGACTTAATCAACTCTTCTGCGGAACTTTGATTCGACATGTTGTTTGAAAAAAAACCGCACAGAGATCAAATCAGTGTTGCAGAGCAGATAAAATGTCGATAGTTGCTTCATGGAAAATATAAAAATCTTTATCATATCCTATCTCGGATGAGTTGGCTGGCATACTGTTATAATAATGCAAAACACGACATGATGCACGCCTATTTTTGTACTAAGCCTTTGATCGTGTTTACCTACAGATCAAAAGAAATTGATCGATGAATATTGTAATGCAAAAGGAGATAAAAAATGATGCATGCGAGAAAAATCTTAATCCATATCACGTGAGTATTAAAATGTTGTGCCACTTTGTTATAATATGCTAAAAATACTATAATAATTAGTCCTGCATGTGTGAGAAATACCTTCTTGCGAGAGTCAAGAGTTAAAAGCAATACGTCACTAGACTTTCATTTGTTGTAGCCTTTAAAATGTAAGGGAATGAGACATGAGGACGCGTCTAATCGGCGATTTAAAATTAGTATATTATTTAGAGTATCTACTTAGTAGCGATTTACTTATACTCGTACCTAGGGCCTATCACATAGCATTGAATGTGTAAACACACTGAGAATCTTAAGATTACCGCTATTTGTAGACGGTAAGCCATCAGGCATTCCGCATGCTGGTTTGAAAATGCCGTATCAAAGAAAAAAGTTTTCTTATCCTGTCTTACTAGCTACAATATCAGAACGTTACTGTAAATATTCATAATATTGTAAACGGTAACTTACACCACATAACCGTCATCTAAATTCATGTGTGGGCTGTATTATGAGAATTTATTACGTGTTCCAGAAGTGATAATTAGTTAATAACAACGTCGAACACCGTTACCACTGAGTATTAAGTTACAGAAAGATTAATCGATTGGAGCGAATAGGCACTAACACTTTGCAGCCGTCATCTGCCACCATAATATTCACGTTGTGATATAATAATATGATATGAGGATTACTATAACTACTTACCCTTTTCTAATAAAAGGGGTCGCTGAGATTTTAATAGGATTTTCTTCTATGACTTTTGTTTTTTTTATTGTAAACATGAAAAGGAAATTTAATTAGGGCTGGTCCAACAGACAACGTTAGTTATGATTTCATAAAGGACGACGTGTCTAAACCAAATATCGGTATGCTTGAACCTCGGGTAAAACAAATTACATTGAACAGCCTATCTGTTATTCTTTGTCCCTTGTTTTTATATCTCTTAATAACCGGTGTCTAAATAACTTCATTTACGAACAGATTTTGCCTGGCGATAAAGAAATTATAAAAATATTGGTGATAATTACACGACGGAAAAAATAGATGCTTCTCCGTTAGTGTTTTTTTTATATTGTTCTTGGTTCTATTAAATGTGTGAGATGTGAATTGGATATTTTAAGAAGTCAGTTTACTTATATTAAAACAAAGTCAACAAAATTAAACACAAATCTCTAAAGTTCACCTACATCATTTGTGAGATTTTATTTTTCTCAGATATGACACTGACAAACTTCTTCGTACTTTACTTCGAATTCTTGAGTCGGCAATCTCCAAAGCCGGCTTGTACAAATGAAAGCAGTATTGCGACTAAATATCGCGGCCGTAATTCATGTCTGGAGCGCAGCAGGTGGAGAAAAAAAGCAAAAGTAATAGCAAAGGAATCTCAGTGGGAGCTAGCTAACTGGGCAGTGTAGAAGCGGCTTTATTCCTAGAGTTATCTTTGTAATGTCGTATGTATCTAAGGACGTCATTGCCATCGATGAAAAGAGAAATGTAATAGCGAACGTTTGTGGGATGTTATTAGCATTAGTAGTCGTACGTTCTGATAACTTAAAGAGACGAACGAGGATGAGATTTTTTTTTCTTTGAATATAAAGTTATGTATTTTCCATTAAGTAACACCAGCGTCTATTCGCAATTTGGTGAATAGAATCGTTACGTATGCGTTTGTAACATTACATCGCTAAATTATAACAGAATGAGTTTAGCCAATGCAAACTGCGATATTTAACTCCAGCAACTTGTAGACCATTTTCAATTAGGTACTTAATTAATAGTATTAAAGGCACTGTACTGAAATCCCAAACAAAAACTTTCCAACAGACGATAGCAACTATCATCTGCGTAAAGTTATGGCACAGGTCATTTGATCATTAGTTTCATCACATAGAGGTGTTTCTTTTTGCAATCACCCGCTCCCATTAAAAACACAATCGCGTCCTCATATCATTGCATATAAAAGCGCCCTTGAGTCCCATGATCAATGGCGTACTTGCTTTTGTAATGTTCAAAGCAGACCCTTTCTCAGCGGGAGTGTTGCGAGGTATACTCGTACGCAGCCCTTGAACTCTTTGTCCTCCGCCCTACGGTGTCGCTACAATTTCGCCTTCAATTCGTCGCCTTTTCAATTCAGTATAGAATAATTTGAAGTAAGCGGGGCCTTTGGAAATAACAATAAAGTGCTTCAAGTAACGATAGTGGCTCCAAAATGGAGATTTGAGATTTTTAATAACACACGCAGAAGAAGGGTCCCATAGTGAAGATTATCAGGATCATTAGCCAAAGTTGCGCACACTTAAAATTGATGCTGTCCTATCACATGTCAGCAGGAGAGAAAGGGACACTGTACATGTGAGAACTGCTCCACTTTGTTTGTTATCCTTTCTGGATTTCGGCGTTACATTTCTGATGTAGATCTTCAGATCCGCTGGTTATGTTATAGATGACCTTTATCACCGAAAATCATTAAACCTTTATGACTTATTGGGTAGTAAGTCCACACTTATCGCTGCAATTGATTGATGGCATAACTCCGCTGGCCAAATCCGGGTAGGCGAATAAAAGCATACCAAGACGCTTAACTGGGTCAATTTTAACAAGTGGTTTTCGAACTGGCCAATTAAAAGATGTTCCGTTTAGTTCTGCCCTTGTCTCAAAATTTACAGCCCCCTTAGCAATATTAATGGTTGCGATAACTCTTTTACTTTCACACAAGAATATACACATTTTATTCGTACGTAAATCAGAGGAGAGCGATCCAGTAAATCTATTCTGGCGCATATAAATAACGATGTAGCACCCGCGGTGTTTTTATGATATCGATAGTTGATATTTTGCGATGTGAGACTATCGATGATAAATAAATATAAATAAATGTGCGCCAGACAACACACCTCTTGTAATGGTCTCGAAGTAGGGATAAATATCCCTGTGTTACAAGGTATCACAGAAGGAAATCAGCCAGAGGCGTCTCCGAGCACATTCAGACCAGAGTCAATTCAGAAAAGATCGTTTCCTGAACTGACCCGACCGGGAATCAAACCCGGGACACTACGCCAATCGTGTCGTCGTTAATAATGTTTTATGAACGTATAAAAAACTAGTCGCAGCGTTAACGTAGCTTATTATCTAGGGTTCTAATTGCAGAAACGTCATCATTAGCCTATTGTATTCGCGGTCAACTTTTGAACCTAGGCGCAACATTGCATTTAAAAAGTCCTTGGTTTGTCATAGTATATTTTTTAGGTTTCAAACTAACACAGGGTTAAACAGAACCGTCGATCAGTAGACAAAATCCTATTTATATCAGCTATTAATGCTCCTGGTCTGTTTATCGATATCTATGTTGAACAACACAAGCATTAACAAACAAGCTCCCGAAGACAGATATGTACCAGAAGAACATGTTACATGAATAGATTAATTAAGTTACGAAACTACGCAAAGGGTACTTCCAGTAAAATAAACAAGAGCCCGTGAACACACTGTTATCCGGTAACAATCCCGGATTAAATCGGAAACATCAATCAATCTAGTTTTAGTTTAATCCCTGGTTAAGTACACGCATCGCATGTTGCAGAGACATTGTACCAATTTTGCAAACCAAACCGAAATGCTTGCGAACGAAAACTGCGTAACATGCGGTCTATTTACATGTGTGTTTTTACCACACGCATTTTGTAGGACGTGCTCACGCACGAATTAGAGTCAGCATTACCAACACTGGGGGCAGGCAAATATTGCTTCCACACTTTTACTAATCATAATTAGGACTATTATTATTAGTAAAAGTCAGGAAGTCATATTTGCCTAAATTGAATAGAGTCATAATTCAACTGCAACACATTTGAGGCATGGCTTGACCGGATTAACAAAATCCAGTTAAAATAAAACGAAATGAATATCTTCACCATCTTAACCCGTCTTGTGCGGAAAAGGTACATTTGTCCCTTTTTCCAAAATGCAAAAAACACACTTTAGGAGCTCAAGGATTAAAATTCGACCCCATAGTTATATAAATATATAGTCCTAACTAACAAATGCAAATTTAAGTCACCTAAAGTTTGGGTAGAAATTGCAGCGCGGCAAAAACTGCGCCAATACAAAATATTTAACTCTATGAAATATATTAATTATAACAGAAGGTTTTTTCGTTTATTTTGCAGTCGGATCGAATCCATCACCCTTCAGACGTTGTTCCACCTGTCGATCAGCGCCGTGTACCTGTCATGTTCCATCTCGAGCCGACTGGCTTGCTTAAATACCAGCCGACAGACGAGCGCGTTCCACTTTTATTCGTACAAGATATTGTGGAATAAGGAGCAGACTGCAGATTTTTAACAGAACGAATTTGCTTATTTTTGGATATTGCTCAAATTACGATCTTTAGGTTAGGTGATGATAAGGTTTAGACTAAATAACCTTACCTTAGTAGTGGAATATTAACTATATTTTAACGATAACTGTTAAAAGTTAATTTAGTCTAAGGTTATCATAGTATGTATATGAGTATTTTTAAATGAAGTGCGAATCTTAGCGAACGTACTGCTATCAGTCAATCGTTGTAATGGTGATGAATATGATGATGCGTCACTTATCCGCAAATTGATATTTGTCGGAATAAGAGACCAAACAGTACATTAGTAAAAGCAGTGTTGTACGAATTATTGGGTTATTACCAGCACGATGTCATGTGAGACAAGCACGTCATGTAAAAAACAAACATTCAAAGAAGTAGTTTATTTCTAATACTCATTTAATAAATTCAGCTCTGAAATCTAAAATTATTGCTGTGATGCTGTCACATTACATTGTAATGCGGAACAAGCACCAATTCTGTGACTGTCTCAATCACAATAACAATAATTCGAAATCCAAACGCAAAACTCGCAAGCGACCGTTACTGCTTATTATTGTATCATTTCTCTCGCCTACTCCTGTCTCGTTTTTAGGTTATTTATACTATTTTTTTGCGTTTATTTCAGCAAACTCTCGTCGAATGTCTCCTACATCGTCCCGAGACATTAATTCACAATTTACTGCTCCGAGACGCTGACTAATTTCACCAAGGCCGGCGACGACCCATTATTATTTATTACCTTATATGATACCTACAACACAATAAAACAAGCCTTACCTCAACACAATAAGGTCCAATTCGGAATTGAAGGGAGGATTTTGATCTTTAAGCCCTTTGCAACGACATTAGTGAGTCACAAAACTTACTTTGACGTTAAAAATAGATGATGCTATGTTATTTCACGCACTTGTACTTTTAGTGAATTTATTTTGAACGAAAGGCTTGGTGTTTTGAAAATCGTTGCAAAAATAGGTAAGTACTCGTACTAGTAGGAATATTGCATCAGAATCGTATAAAACAAAAAAAACGCATGGTGCTGTAATTATAGGCCATTTTTTCCGCCTTTTGCAGTCTAATGAACGCCATGAATGGCGAAGCAGATTATTAGTTATGAAAAAAGGTTCAATTTACATCACCTAAACAACAGAACTCGAAAATTTCAATTGTGCAGACGCATCTTTAATTAAAAGGTGTGCGCCCGAGCAGCTGACTGGGAGAGTTTGGAATGGCGCGCTAGGGTTGCCAAGACAAGAATTACTGCTGAATTTCTATTGCTGGGTTTTCTTAGGAGTAACAACTTCCCGACCAACCCCCTTTTTAGTACATAAGTTATCAATTTAAACCTACCGAATGCACATGGTCTACCGGAATTATGGAGCAATCGGGCATATGTCAAAAGAACGTAAGGTAAGAGACGCCAGAGTTGATAAATTAGCAGCAGTTTTACATCATGGTTCAAATGATAAACTGGTCGTTAACTGACTATTTAGCTGTCGAGTATTACACAGAAAACTGATATTATCTTGAAGTACTCGTACATCTTCAAACGTTACAGTTGTTAGATCCTATATATTGCTTTCCTATTCTCCTTTGCATTTTAACACCATTACATGACAACCCTACGGGCTCCAGCTGACCCTTTCGTCGCAAATGTTCAGAATGGTCGGCTAACTAATTGTCAGCCTTAATGACACCATCGCTTGGTAATTACAGCTTACCAGCTCGGAAGCGCCTCCTCAAAGGTAGTCAATTATCTATTTTGCAAATAAGTGAAAGAACTCACAGAAATGCAGTCTCATCAGCCCCATCATTAGTTGTCATCATTATTGGTAGAAAACGTCGGTATAGACATCTCTTTCAAGGTTTTGCTGCCCTTTAAAATTCTCGTAGCAACAATTTATGGTACATATTCAATGGCATTTAGGATGTTCCGCTATACTTAATCTAAAATTCATTAGAAATCGTTAACACAAATAGATCATAATTAAAACATTTTTTCGTTTTTTTTAAATTTGTTCATTCAGGAAGGTGCTAACCCTGTTGTGCGTGCCTACACTACTTAGTAAAATAAGCTGCATTTTCTCAGTAATTTAATAACTTCAATTAATGATACCATAGCAAGAAGAAGCAGGGAAACATTCTTTAACTATTAAAATGCAGTCATTTTCCTCAACATTCCTACGTTAAATTACATACAATTTTGTACTAAAATCGTAAATGTAATTGCACAGTAAGAACAATAAGTTTGTTACAGAAACATAGTTACTCAAAATTATACAGTTGTAACCGTTTTTCAATGTAACGTCGTGAAAATTGCTATTCGAACTTCTTAATTGTGATAAATGTCACAGAAAAAGCCATAAGTGTCTGTTTAAAGCAAAACGGCCTATTATTGTGTAACCACAACAGAACAATTAGGGTCTTACTTCACTGGTACACATGTTAATTTTTTTCAATTGATTTAAGGGGAAGGGACATTAGGATGCATAAATACAGAACATTTTAAATGACAGGAACCAC
This sequence comes from Udea olivalis, assembly GCA_947369235.1. Lineage (NCBI taxonomy): Eukaryota > Metazoa > Arthropoda > Insecta > Lepidoptera > Crambidae > Udea > Udea olivalis. The sequence goes on along the minus strand of OX376345.1, from coordinate 4,737,025 downwards.
GTTTTAATGATATTGGAAAATTGTGGCCTTAAACAAAATTTGCTAAAACAAAAATTTCATTTATTATAATATACATATAGGAAAGTACCAGTATCAAACAAATTACTTAAAAAAGTATTTAAGAATCCTAAGTAGGCAAACACTACCAAACCCTAAACTGGCATATTCAGGTACAGAAATGTTTCGAGACAGCACCATATTATTACTTCGAAATATTGTGTGGGGCTTTTTAGACGAAATTACGGAAACCCCCATTATTACATTTGAATAGTTGTTTCCAGAATAGATATTGCTATTGATAAGTTGCGCAGCCAGAAGCTCCGGGTGCAATAGTGCCTCACGGAGCTCAAAGTACCCGATACCAGTTATTCCTGTCTTTAAATCGTTACTTATTCTGAATCGCAAGTCCTTAGCCAAGATATAATATCGTCATTAATCAATACAAGCTTATGATAAATGTAGGGCAGTTTAAAAATAACCTGTGAACAAGTTGACACTTGGTGGGAAGGCAATTTCTGAACAGTTTATTCTAAAAATAAAATCGGTAAACAGCCAATTATGTTGTTCGATGTTAAACGAATTACCATACCAACTAAGCATAGGTATTATATTATGGTGATATTTCATACTCTTTTACGTTTTTCTTCATATTTATTTATTCATAAACATTTTATTCGCAAACAGTCGACAGGTATTGTATAAATACAATTACCATATTCTAGGTTTGCAGTCCAAGATCCCATAGGAAGATTGATTTCGTCATTAGGCACACGATAGTGAGTATTATGATTCTCTGTCGAAACGCTCAAATGTATTTAATTGATTGTCATCTGGCCGATAACCATAAGCTACTATTCATTTAGGGTTAGAATATCCAATTATTGCGAGTATGATCTCTAATTGAGAAATCTGTAGTTGCATTGATAGTGCAAGGAAATAAAATTGGCGATATATGTATTGCAGTCGTAATGAAATATAATTCTGTGAAAAAAGCGCAAGTATTTTCCTGCTGCAATGAAGTCATGCATAAGTCGTACATCATACTAATTCTGAATTATAATATACGTAATTACATCTGAATATTACGTTGTATTCCACTCGATCACCAACCCGTGCAACGGGAGTTACCGTACCGAGCACAAAGTTTTCAAGATTATTTATTCATAGAACTAACAGGAAGTCTCAACAGGTAGCAGCATATTTTTTCAGCATGATGACGCCTTGAATATTCAACGAGCTAAAATTAACGCAAATTAAAGTGAAAGCGAATGTTCACCCAACAAGCTATGCTAATCAGAAAATCTGAATCGAACCATTTAGGTATGAAAACATAATGGAGCGCATCGAAATTGTGGTGAAGCAGAAGTTTTAGCACAAAAAAAAGAAGATATTTTTAAACATCAGATCTTTAAGTATTAGCTACTGCACAGGTATCACGTAAGCCCAGCTAGATATGTATGCCCAATATTTTTACATTTCGGATACATGGTAGGTGATACTTTTAAAAGTAACGATCATTTATTTTCATGTTCAGAACATTATCTGCATATTATTTTGTAGCATAGGCGAGTACGAAACCGTAACGAAAATACAAATAAAGCTAGTATAACATCAAGCATGCTTGATGTGTTAAGCATGAAGTCAAATTACATTATTCGACAAAGTCAATATTGACCATCAGTACAACGTTAAAAATATCCAAATACGTCTTACATGAAAGCATAACGTTGGATATCCAACAGTGAGGCAGACAAAACGATGACATCACATAAATGCCCAACGACACCTACGAACTAAAATGCGGAAGACGACATATTCAGACGGTACTGTCTGAAAATGTTACTCTATTGATAGGCGTCTCAAGAGCTAATACATTAAGGAGTCTCATCCTCCAGCGAAGGAGAGAAACAGATAACTCTATACCGGTCTTAACTGATATCGAAATCACCATCTTCCAACGCGAGATCGGCTCACAAGGCAAGCGTTACATCTGTAACTACAATCAAAACAAATATATTGCTAATAGGAACGCCCGATAATATCGAATTCCTTGCTGTTCTGGATTCACCGAACAAATTCTCTTCGCCTTTTCCGGTCGTATTTAGTAAGATTACCTTATAATTTATATCCTAGCAGTTTATTTACAAGGAAACAGCGAATAAAGATAGCACTTTATAGGCCAACTTCTAATAGAGGCAACTTCACTGCCATATGTTGTGTACGTGCACTTTTACAAGGAATTTAATATCCTGTAAAGTTGTCGGAGAAAGGGTCCATAGCAATATTTATTTCATAGAAACCATTATAGGATAATATGGATTTATTCAAAGACTAAAAACGACCCATTCGAAATAATGAGCACAAATAAAATACTGAAGCAGTTACAAGTTTGTTCGGATAAAATGTAGAACCCGCCGAGTCCGGATTGTGACTAAGATAGTGTGTCGTCGACTTTGCAGAAGAAAAATGGAAGTTTAAAAATAACCTCTGGATAGTCCACAAGCGTTGCAGCAAGGCTTTTTGTTACAAACATGGCATGACTACTCCAGTACCTATTCAAATGTCCAGTAGTCTCACAAACAATCGTTTTATTGAAACTTAACTCTTGTTTCTCGTATTGCCGACATGAAACCGTCTATATTTAGTATGGACGATGAATACGAGAATGCACCATGTAATTAATATGACTGAAATCAGACGAGTACGGCCGTAATGAAAACAAATGTGCAGTTACCAATGATTCTACTTGCGATGTACAGTCGAGGGCACACGAGGTTAGGCATTATTCAGTGCAGCTCAAGGCACATTTGTGTATTCTTGGTGAGTCTGGCATAATCGAAGACCTAGACAATTAGTCATACAAATGTCCCGACGACTTGTTAATTGTTTACAGCGACAACAGCGTGGAGCCGTGTAATACATGGTTGTGCATTACAAGTGGGTTAGTCTTGTGCTAGATTTACGATTACGTTAATCGATCGGTTAACCATTGCCTCCTAATTGTGTGCTTTCAATTGTCAAGAAGTGATAAATAGCTGCATTGTTGTGTATTTAAGATAAAATTATTCGGGTTGTTTGAAATTTGTTTGTTGCATTCAAAGTTTTATCGCTTAAGTGATTTTAACAGCGCGTTTATCTTACGTTACGTTTATGTATAATGTGTAGTGCGAGTGTGTTCACTTTGTAGTAATAAAACTGGATAATTTATTCAAAATAAATGTTTTCTCATCAAGAAAGTCGATAAAAAAACGATTTCCGCAGCATTAATGGCCTCAATATTTAATTACAACGGATGACTTAATAAATGAGAAACAGTGAATATAGCCAAGTTAGTGTCCATATATTTATTCCGCTCGGCGGCTCCATAAATTTAAGATTTTATTGCGTTTACTTGAATGTAGATTTAAATCTCTCATATTCTTTACTTTTCATTTCAATAATAAAGTTTAACGGTGCGTTTAAACACTTTCCTTTTTGTTAGATACTACAACTGATTAGAATAAATTTTAAAGGTTTTAAAGTTCCTTTTCTAAATGATGTCACGTTAGTTTATGTGAAAACTTGTAGTTTCAAACTTTACATTTGCTGGTTATTTACATTATTAACTTTTAAATTATGCCGTGCAATCTTGCAAATTGGATAATGATGCTGATCGTAAAAACGAGCAAATAGATCCGATCAGTACGTCCTATCTTGCGTTGGATCATGTAATTTTAACGCAATATAAATCACAGCAGCTTTTTATTCGGCGTTTTATATCAACCTAACATGAATATTACAACCTGTTCTGAAATGCTTATATTTTTTTGGAGGAAAAAGTTCAAGACTATTTGCTCCATGTAAAACACATAAAACACCTATCGGACTTGGTTTGTGTTGGAATTGTTTTTAATAGTTTGCGAATTAGGAAAGGATGTTCTCAACAAAGCCAGGCGTCCATTACTTTAATAAGTTTAGCAAAATAAATCTAGTGCAGTGGCCGCTGTTAATGTTCATGAACAGTTCCGAACAATTACTGTCAACATATCCTATTTTGTTATGTAAAAGTGTAAATTAATTAGTACCATTATTTTTTTCTGTAACTTGGAAATTACCTTTATGAAATAAATATTATTAATTAGAAAAAAAATTAAATGAAGCTGATTTGATGATCTTGTATCACCCGTCGTGAGAGTCTACATCCGGAGGACTGATAGTGCAGCTGGTATAGACCATAGTGTGCTGTTACCGCAAACTATTGACCAGTACGTCGTATCGTTCGCGTAAAAAAATTGCATTGGGATGACACATGACATGACATGACAATGCCAAATCCCAATACATTTTTTACGCGAACAATGATGTAAATTTAAACTGGCAACTCGTGGTAGACGTAATGGTCTTGATCTTTATGTTAACACATTCGTCGCCGCGGACCGAGACAATACAAACAAACAAACAAAAAATACATTTATTTAAATAGACCTGTAACAAGTACTTTTAAATCTTCATTACAAGGGGAAAAAATACTTAGTAATAGACTTAAATACTATAATAATATGAATACATAAATACACTGTATACAAACATAATGTGACTCTACCACCGCATCGGAAGTTGATCTTATACTGAGAAGACCCGGCGAGAAACTCAGTACTTACTCTTTTAAACTTGGTTCGGTTTCACAAAAAGAGTTAGTAAAGTACAAAGAGTATTAAAGAAAAAAAAATGCTCACGTTCTAACATTTCCTTAAAATATGGACCTAAAAGTACATCTAAACTACCGGATATAAAGCAAAAACATTGTACAAAGTTTATGCAATTCAAGCCTAGAAATTGTTAGATTTTTGTTAGTCAGTACAAACTAGTTATAAAAATATTACAAGAGTTAACTAATCATGTACCGAGTAGAGAGCTTAAACCCAGGCCTTTTTATCCAAAAGGTAATCATTTGTAGTGTAATAGCCTTTTTTTGATAATACTGTCTTAATGTGGTTTTTGAATTTGTATATTATTTATATATTTGTATATTCTATTGTTTGCTGTTTGGGCATTTGGCGACGAATATGTTAAACTACGAGTAATAGGGTTCAACATAGATTGAGAACAGGTGAGAGTTGGTGGTCACCCTATGTGGTTTTGGTCGGTAGAGTCAGAAAAGTGGGGTAACTTGCGTCATCTTGCAAGATGCTTCTTCACACCTCGTTTGAAAGAACCAATGTTTTATCAATAATCACATATAAGCTAAGTTTATTAAAAATAAGGACTTGAAAAAGCTAAAAGTGAGTTTTTAAATTTTATCATTGTTTAGTTCATCATAAGGTATGCCCTATGAAACCAAGATAACCCTGTATAGGTATATATTTTTTTTCTATTTTTGAAAATATTGTTTAGGTGAGGTGATATGGCGTTAAGATTAAAACGCGTAGGCACATGATGATATTATCCTGACCTTGTAATGATAAGAAAATTGCGTTTCGTCAAACCAAATAATACACAATGGTGATATGACTTCTGCATGAACATTGGGAGTGGGCGATAGTCAGTTAGTGCAAAATGGGTGAGTGAGGCGCGGCGGCAGAAATAATAAATATCTGACTTTTTATCTACTAATAAAGTTACTATTTTCAAAAGGTATTCGTTATTGAAACACTATTTTGTATAACTGTCATAGAATGGTGAGAAAATTCAATAGAGAAGTCCCATATCACATCGAACACTTTAAGAGTCACTGGTGACCGCCAACAATACATTTCCTGATGTGACTGATTTCTCAGTTCAGTCTTCTTGTTCGTAAACAATTTGGAGTCTAGGTCTATACCAGGACTCAACCACCTAGATCACCTTTATAGGATTAGCTTTTAAATGTGTTTATTATTTAATTATACACCTTCCATACTAATATTTAAAAAATAGTCTTGTCATATTGAAACTTGTATTAAAAACTGTTCCAATAGCTAGCTGATCGAATTATCTTTTAATTACATACATACCCCCACGCCTCTTTCCCAACGGGGTAGGCAGAGACCACATCTTTCCACTTGCTACGGTCCTGACACAACTCTTGCGCTTCTTCTACTCTCATTAACCCTTTCATACATGCTCGTCGATTATGGGTACTCCTGACCTGACCTCTTCTAAGAACATCTTGGACTTGTCCTAAGTACTTCCGTCCAGGCTAGGCCTTCCCCTTCCAACAGCTTCTTCCACGCTCGCCTTGAAAATTTGTTTCGTTAATCGCCTTTCATCCATCCTTTCCATATGCCCAAACCATCTTAGCATTCCCATCTCAATTTTAGTGACAACATCCTCTTTCACACCACAACGCTCTCAAATTATGCTATTCCTCACTTTTTCACTCCTACCATACCTCGCAATGCTCTCATTGCATTTACCCTACTTTCATCCTTCTTTTGCCATACCCAACTCTCACTTCCGTATTTAAGCGTCGACACTAACACCCCCTCATGAACAGCCAGTCGCGATTAGGGTGTCTTTATTAAATAAATGATGCGCGCACGCTGTCATAGGCACATTAGCGCTGCTGATTGGCATTTTGCGGTTTTTTACTCGTGTAGCCGCGTTTGAATGGGCTGTTTATGAAGCTATGTAGGTAGCTAGTTGTTGACGTTCGGTCAATGAATTCAGTTCATGTGATGATACTAGGGTACCTACTTATAGCGTTGTAGTGCGTGACGAAAAATATCGTTTTTTTTTTAATTTACTCGTAGATTAAGCAATGTTAACGCTAACACTACTACACACTGAAACAACACAGCTTTCCAGATTCTACTCGCGTTTCTTTATAAAAAATCAAAATTGAATTTATTGCCATAAAATCGGGATTTTTAAAGAAGGCAGGTCAAAGATAAATTATTCCCGATTTCAATAAAACAAAACTTTTCTGTAGTGACAAAAAGTGCAAAAACTAAACGGTTTTATTTCCTGATATAGTATTCCAATCTACGCAGAAGTTTTCAATAGAAGAAATTAATTCTATTTTCAATTTGTGTTGTGGTAAGTTATATTTTAACTGATTTGACCTAATTTAATTAAATCAATACACTTTAATGAACATTTTAAAGTCATTTGCCTTCCCATTGTTGTCATCAATGTCAATGTCATGACTTGCATTACGTTACGTTTGATTTTTAATATTATATTATTTTTAACATATTTTTTTTCGTTTTCATCAAATAATCAAACTGTAAGAGAAAGTAGCCCTCCAGAATTACCTGCACCACCTGTTGCAGAAACACAAAATCAAATTGAAACCCAGCAAACAAATAATAAAGCAAACACTCAAATAGCTCCTCCAACAATAATAAGAGCAGCTCTACTGGTGGCCGTTGCTGGTTTCCATAGTGAGATAATCGGGAAAAACTTCATGTACCGGAGTCTATACGCAGAAGGGTCCTAGTAGACTATAAGTAGTACAAGGGAGTGAAGCCATTTTAGGATATTATTGTTAGTGTGCTGCTGGGAATCACACAGTTGGGTGTTGCTCGCACATAATGTCCATTTTATGGTACACGGGGTACGCTTGTCATCAGGATCATTTCGGAGCTCTTTCTGCATTCTTGGACAACTTGTTGATTAATGTACATAAATAAGTTAACGTGTTTTTTATTTCGTAGCTTACATAGCAGTAAAACTTAAATAAGCCTCACACTGAGCTAAACAAACTTAATTTAGGTACAGAAGAAATGTACTTATTTTGTTCTTTGTCTTGTTCTATAGTTTTGTGATGATGTGGTAAGGGCTACGGGTGACAGATCGCTCGTGCCGCAAACCGATGCGGCACGAGCTATCCGCATAGTAAAAAGAAGCACGCGGCCGTACTAACAAACTCGCAGTGCGCCTTTGAATGGGATGAGGATGTGGTGGATGAGTCCCATCGAGGGTTCTCATTGCACGTATCATGTAGCGCTGTTTACTGAACAAGCCCGTTCATACACCCACGACGAGACCCGTTGCACGGACGTGGGCCCGTCTGCTAAGGTGCGGAGTCCGCCTCACCGCGACGGCCATCCGCGCAATTCTGCGGAACGGAACACTTTGCATGGAACCGTGCCTAGTCAGACAAAATGCGAATATTGTACGTTGCATTGTATCACTTTAATAAGGCGTATCTAACCAAACAGACTCCGAAGCGCGAAAGTGGAGTGCCCGATAATGTATCCGCTTACGTCGGACCAAATCTGACTGATGTGTTAGCATCAGTGTCCTTGTATTAATTAAACAATTATTAAAAACCAACGATTTAAATTATAACGTCACTACCTTCAATAGCTTCAATATGTTTTTAACCCCAGCTTCAAAAGAGTTAAAACAATTAACTTTTTTGTTAGTCTAGCGTAGTTCTATAAACATCAACCGATTTCTTTTATGTACGCGGCCCGTAAGTAGAGGTCAGAAATTACATGGAAGTTCGCCGTCCTTCTTTAAGGGAATAATAACCACTGTACTAGTCGACGTAAACGGACATCATTTTTTTTAAGTATGTTATCACGTAAGTGACTATTGTCTTTGTGATAATAAAGATCTTCAAACCTAAATTTAACATTACAACAATTATTATTAATTAATAAAAAACAAAATTTCCATAATAAGAACACCACACCTTTGTTGCGCGGCGGTAATTTCAGATGATTTCACATACAATAAAAATAAGTTAAAGTAATCTAATATACCGATTATTTTTCATTCTTATGGTAATATTACAACTTCGGACCGTTTAAACGTGATTCAACGATGACGTCACGCCACGTGCAACATCACGTGGTCAGCATGCGTGGCCGTGCGTCGAATGGGATATTGTTGCGAATACCGCATGATAATAGGCACTAACGCGATGCGCGTGAGCAACCAAGCACCATTGTTGGATCATCACCGTGAATAGTTATGGTTTCATAGTTTTCAATATTTACTTGTTGTGGCTGTTATGTCTATCGATAAAACGGTAATCATGACGTTAAGTACGATCACCACCCAGAAAAAAAATGTTTTTTCTGGTTCGTTTTCATTTTACTCATGTATGTTTATCAGTCTCTGACACTCAATTAAGCTCTCCTTAGTTCGGTGTCAGATACTTTTATTGATTCAAGCTGCTCTACATATTTATTTATTTACTCTAAATCCTTTTCCACGCGGCCAGCAACGACACACTTTTCTCCGATAAAAACAAGTCGGCGCGAAATTTCACATCTAGTTCGCACACGGTTTCACGGCTCAGATGCGAGCCAACACGTAATTACACCACCGAAAAGCACCTAAATAACAATTAACTTGTTGTCAAACAGAGCCGAACGCGCGGAAGTTGAACAGGCCGACGCTTCGAGACCACTTGGGTAGGGTCATACGCCACTACAAGATGTACACGATATAAAATATAGCATGTGACCAGACGATCTACTGTTGAAAAGTGGCTATAACCGCCTATGGAAATTGGGCATGTGCGATTTAGGGTCACTCCTAGAATTGAGCCCTTGGCTAAATTGTCTGGTAACTCTTAACACAGGAAAAGGCCTTTTTTTTTTAAGGCCATGACAATTGTTTTTTTTAAGGCCATGACTATAATTCGAGCTGAATTGAAAGACTACATCTAGCACGTGCCCAGAAGAAAACCCCTGGATAGTGCGATTGAAGGAAGAAGGAGGAGCTTAATGTGGCATGCACAAAGCAATATTAATAAGCTGTAAAGGAAAGACGATCACCTAAACAGGCCTTGCCAGAAAACCACTGTCATTTGCAGTGCTGGCAACACAGTGGCACATTTGTTAAGTGTTTTAATGTTAATATTTAAAACGTATTTACAATTTAAACTCTAACAAGGCTAGGAAGTTTAATTCATTTATTTTATTAATACGAGTATATCATGAACTACGCTGTGCACAAGCCTTAGTGCAATGAACTAAAATATTCAGTTGAGTGGAAGCGTCTTTACGGGTAGTTAAGTACATAGGACTAAATATACTTGGCGTTTTGTTGCAAGCAGAACATTGATCTAATTAAACATATTCTGCTGGGAAACGAAGTTAATCAGAAGCAAGAATTTAACGTTAGACCATCTCGGATCGTCAGTTCACCATATTAGCTAGTCATTAGTTAGATTAACTAACATGCAATCTACATAAGGCTTAGCGTAGTTTGGATTTACGTATCTTGTTATTCATATTTAAGTTAAATTTTCTAAAGATTATTGCTTAGGTGAGATGCCAGTGGCTAAGTGACGGCAGCGGATCGGCAATGATCCGATGTTAAGCAACGCCAGTCAGGTCGGGTTATGGATGGGTGACCATCCCGACCGAAATTCAGTGATGTGTTTTTCGGGCATCTCCGTGCTGTGGAAGGCACGTTAAACACACCCCCTTTTTCAACTAACTGAGATTTATTTTAGTAGCCCACCTGACCAACCTCACGGTTATGCAGTAGGGCACACTGTTCCTAGCACACCGTGAAGTGCATAGTGTGCAGGCACGTTAAACAGTTGGTCCCGGTCATCAGTCGTAACGCCTAGTCAGAGGCCTAAAAGGCGGCTTGATAACATCTGACGGTAAGGTTTTTAACACTGGCTTTACATTCACCTCTCCAACAATACGCACTGAGCCCGCGTGTTGGAGTATGGCTCGTATCACCTCATAGCTGAGGTGAGGCCTGTGCCGAGCAGTGGGACTTAGGGCTGTATTTGTTTATTGCTTAGAACCGAGCTCAAACATATCTAAAGTAAACTTTTTTTTTTTTAAATTTACTGAAAATACCTAAACAGAAACCTTTCCTTGGCCTACTAGTTACCGGTCACATTTTCAGTTGTTGTCGTTGTTATTTAGTACAAAAAAACTCGGCTAAACTTTCACAACAACTTGCTACTCCAAATAAAGTTATTTGAAAGCAATATTCACTTCAAACCGGGTATTGGTTTGGACGCAAACGCGTGAAACATTGTATTGTTACGTTGCATGGCCGATTACGGAAGTGTTACGGAAAATTTACGCAGTCAATGTTTGATGTTTATTTACCTTTACTTTTTCTGCTTAGTTACTTGTGCGTTTTTTATCTGTCGATACAAAAAACTTGTGTAACTTCGATACACCGTGATCAACTGCTTCCTTGCACACAACTGTGTTTTTGGCATGAATATCTAGGCCTGCTTACAACAAGATAATCTGACGCTAAACTATGCAGAGCTTATAACACAGGGCTTAGAAACATAGTTTTCTTTATACATACTAAATGATAATACCTTAGCTAGCACTGAACCAAAACCAATGTTCATCACATTAATCTTTGTCTTGCACGGATATCAAATCTTTGGCGCAGGCCAGAAGCCATCGAAGGTCTAATTGTTTGGAAGGGAACATCTAATTTGTTCATCTCATTTTTTAATTCGGAAGCAGCTTCACCAGTATAACAGCTACCGGCCGCAACATAACTGTCATAACATTTGTGTTAGTAACTTGATTTTTAATTTAATTGGTACCATGAATGCAGTAATACTCATGCATTTCGTCGAGTAAAAAGTTGTATACACGCTTATTCGGTAGCACCGTAATAAATTAGTGGTTATGTTTGGGAAATGCTTCGTCATGCATAATGTAGGGTTGCTTACCTGTACGTCTGCCACGAGTTGCCACTTTAAATTTACGTTATCGTTCGCGTACAGCCCCCCCCTATTCAGAACGAAGTTATCGACCGATTCGGTAAATTTGTTTTAACTATAGTAAATGATCCGCTGAACGGTAGCAATCAATATTTTCATATGTTCAAGCCAAAGGCCAAGCTTTCATAAAATAAATTACATAAAAAGTACTTTTCTTGAAAAAGGAATTAAAAATAAAAGAAAATAACCGAATCGGTCGATAACTTTGTTCTGAATCGGGGGGCTGATGTACACTTTTATCAGTATGTAAAATAATAATGAAAAAACCTGTAAAACGAGGGTGGTTCGATATTGTTTGCTCCCAAGTGGATTAAATCAGCTAATTCATGATGGTCATTTAAGAAAACCCTACGTATCTTATAACTAAATTTTCTGTACGTCTACCACGAGCCTCCGACACTAAGATACGCCACTTTGGTCTATCGTCCTCCTGCCAGTCTTCGACCTAGAGCTCGCGCAAGTCCTCCATGACCTTGTCATCCCAGCGATACCTAGGACGGCCGACCGGCCGTCGCCCACACGGTCGTCCTATGTATGCCCGCTCAACCGCACGATCCTCCCCCATTCGCATCAGATGGCCGAGCCAGCGTAGTTTTTGACAGAAATGTTTATTTGAATTAGTTTTTTTTTGTCTGATCAAACTTTTCAAAAATGCATTTGACATCCCTAGCACTAAGGAGTCAGTACTCAGCGTCACGCCGGGTGCACTGACTGCAGTTGCACAACTGTTTGAGAAGTTAATTGGCCGTTATTTTAAACCTTGGATTTGAGTGTGGGATTGACGATTGATAACGTTAATTTCTATTCGTGTTTTAATTATTAAGTTCAACTATGTCAGACGTTCGAGGTTCTAATAAAATAACTCTATTTGAACATTTATTCAGTGACAACCTACGCTGTATCACTTATTCAGAACTACTCCCGTGAATAGAATAAATAATAGAGTTTTTGGTGCACGAAAATTAATAGCATCAGTTTAACTTGTTTTTTTTAGATTCTATTTCTCTGATGAAGGCCCAAAGCTAGTAAACTAGCAAGGTAACAAATAAATGTTCTTAAGTGTTGCTGAAGTGGATCACAACTTTTCATCCAACATTCGTTAATCAGTATCCGCTGCTCGAGCTCGCCAACTACTTACAGTTATCGGAACACTAAGCACCGATCGCTGGCCGACATTGGCGAAGTTTAGAAAAGAAAAAAAAATGGCAAAGATCAACGACCTCACATCACAATCGCCATAGGCTACCCGCGGTCGAGTTCAATCGAATCATGGGTCGATGGCCCCGTAGGTTAAGGTATATACAGTGGTCAAGTTAGTGATGAGATATCTACATGGTTCCATCACTCCTTTGCTATTTGAAAAAGTCTCGAGATTAAGGACCTTCGTTCGAATTTTATTTAGATATAAATTAAAGTAATCACTGCTAGATAAAGGGCTTCATCATTGAAATCAAGTCATTGCTCCAATAGGTTCCAGTCCAACTTACTGTCAAATGCGGGTTAGCCATCATAAACCTGGGCAACACGTTCAAACATTTTAGATTATAAGTATGTTTTAACCAAAAAAAATCATAATTAATAACTTAGTAACTTCAACAGATGCTGCAGCAATGCTGTATATCCTAATCCCAAAAGGAAACCACTTTACAAAAAGGTTTTATGTGTCTAGTAAGGAACTCTAAAAAGGTAAAAACGTCTTCACAGTTGAATAGGTGTCATCAATCATTTAGGACGCGTTGAAAAGACAGTCTTGCATCAAAACACTTTCCCTGTCTTCGTCAATGTCATAAATCAAAAAGGCGAGAACTGAGCGTTTTGCGTTTCAAAATCAAGGATATTAATGTTCTTTCATACTTCCCAACGAACTTTAGTTACTACCTTCTTTGATTTCTAAGGTTATGCCGAACAACATGATTGGAAATCCGGTGACACTAAGAGTTTATGCACATTCTGTTAGGATTGATTCGGTGTTTTGTGAAAAATATAATTTATGACATCGCTTGAGAGTGATAAGTTATTAACTTTTATGAACTTTATCATTCGAAGACACGAGACGTCCACCACTGACATACCAGATGGATTGCTAAAGCATGTACATGCATCGAAATCTTAAAGCGGATCGAATAACTCATTTTTAATATTTTTTGTCATTACAAATGTGGATAATCGCATCAGTACGTCTACCACGAGTTGTCACTTTATAACATTATCGTTCGCGTATAAAAATGTATTGGGATTTGATATTGTCATGTCAAGTCATGTCAAAATTTTAGGCGGACGATAACGTAAACTGGTCACTACGCTAATCTCAAGATTCTCATATAGTCATCTCTATTGCATGCTGCAACTGATGATGGTTAAAGGTTTCAGAGTTTTATTTTCTCAGAGGTTACAGATAATTCTATCTCCAGTAAGGATTTTGTCTGGTCTCATTTAGTCATATCGAGTATTCAAATGTACAATATTACACTTTCAAACTAGACAGCCCAAGTGACAGCAGAATTTCGAATTCCACTCAAAAACTTATTTTGAATTATAGTGAACCAAATTGACGTAGTCTTGAAAACCATTAAAATTCCCCACTGGACGCACCTCACAGTCATGCAGTTAGTTGACAAAAATAATAACCTATAGCACTGTGAGCTTCCTAAAACGTCTGCGCGTAGTATACTTGTTGTTATCAGAGATAAGCACAGCTTGTGCTGGGAGTGATTTAATTTAGCTGGGGTTGACTGTACACACGGTTACAAACAACGACAGTTTTTCACTGGTAATTCTGGACCACAAGGTAAATAATGCACATCCTTCAATATTACTTATACTTTTTTAAGCTTTGTATTATACAGCCAGTATCATGCAGGCCTGCGCATAGTAGTGGCCCTCTCTACTACATTAAAATTAATCGTTCAATGAGATCATCTTAATCAACGATGTAAACAAATACTAATGATGAGCCTGACACAGCGTGAAATCATCGCGCATCTTAAAAAGTGACTCATAAATGGTCATTGGCCGGAGGAAGGAAGATAATATTTTGTACTCTGGTGTCTATTTGAACTTGAACATTTCTGTATGTTTTAAGGGACGCATTTCCAATTATAAAGCGAAGTCAATGTTCGTATCGTATAAATATTCTATACGGAAAACCTACATTACAAGCAACCCATTAATATTTGATTTCTATAGAACCACTATATAATGATACACTCCCTGCGCATACGTCAACTGTTTCGAATCACCGCTACAGGACACAGCAACTACGGTTCCCTGTGATGGTGTGCCGTGCCGGAAAAAAAAAGTGTCTACGTTTGCGCAGCGCCTTACAGCAAAAAGGTTATGCTAGTATTTTATTTTTTAAATACTCTATCAACAGCTCATCACAAAGCGTTTTTGAATTGTGTCACTGTTGCTGTCAATCAGCGCATTAAATCAAGCACAATGCTTATCCGATGAGTCAGCGCGCGCGCAGATTCGGTGTTGAATGTAAATGGCAAAATAAAAACTGTGACAATGTGAGTCACTGTGTCGGAAAAGTGACACAAGTCATTGTCTGGTTAGTTCTGCGGTTATGTGCGGTGTCAGCCGTGTGGAGCTTTATATGGTCATTGCACTACATGCATAATTAGTACTATGATTGTTTGGTATTTAATGGTAGAATTCATTAGAAGATTTGTTTTGTTTGTTATGCGGTACATTACACAGAAGTTCGGCTAGCCTTGGAGATAATTATAACCCAATTTTTATAACTGTGCACCTCGGCTTGTCAAAATCGTTAGGTTGGCAGCATTGAATTTCACCCGCCCGCATACTTCCTCACCACTCCGCTGACGCGCTGTTCAATGCTGCCAACCTAACGATTTTGACAAGCCGAGGTGCACAGTTACAAAAATCGGGTTATACAAAATGCATTTCTGGTGGGGTTCCTAGCTGCAGTAACCACAAACAAACGCTCCGTTATCTCATATCTGACTTACGCTACTTAATACACCAGACGCATTTTGGGCGGTGACAATGCTTGCATCACCCATGAGAACTGGGACATACCTGCAAAAAACAAAAAATGGCATCAGTCATTGTCCAACTTTACACATGTACCTAATTGAATGTCGTAACACTGCACGTCGGCTCATTGTTTGAAATGATACAGCTTTTTTAATTGAGATCAAAATGTTCGTTCAACAGGTTTTGAATCTCATTGTTTGTTTTAAGTTGTTGCGGCAAATTTGATATCTTTTAAGAAGTAATTCTGAACATATTTGAAGGCAAGCGTTATTCAACCGGAGCTTATATTCTCAGTAATTTCCAGGCAGCACTACTATAGATATTACAGATTTACTTACAGCAGCAGATATAGCCAGAGGAAAACATTGATCAAATACTTAATATGGAAATTTGAATTATTGCGTGTTGCGTGTAGCCTACGTCAATATATCTAACTGTAAAGGCTTTAATTGAAAAGGGCAGACAAACAATTATAATCATATTCTAATCTTAGTTCCATTATAGCAAAATCAGGTAGATATCCCATTAGACTCATTATTCTAAATAGTAAGACTTGATAACCTTACGGTATAAGGTATGCTTCGATTTACTAGTGAACGCACGTAAATTTTCAATAAGCAATTATTCCAATCTACAAAAGCTACGGCTACAGGTACATTATACTAAAATGACAGTAATCGCAAAATTATGTATGAGAAACTGGAGTCAAGGCCCGAATTGGATATTATGTCTCGTAAAATAGTCAATTCAGACACGTTTATTCCGCTGTCAGATGTATTAGATACCGTACGTTCTGGCAAATGTAATGTCAAGATAGCGACACTACAATATAGACATTGAAACTAAGAATTTATTGAGAAGGATTTACGTACAGTATTTTGTATGGTGTAAAAAAATTAATCGTGATATCGATAAATAGCGAACTAAGGAAATTTTCTGTAATAGTTAACTGCTTTATTTATATAAATTACATGCCATTAGCAAAAATCAGAGAACATTATAATGAAACTAATAATTTAATTTGTTTGCTTATTAAGAGTCGTTAGCATTAATTAACTGATAATTTAAAGATATGAAATCGCAAGTTTAGCATTTTAATCGATGGCCAATAATATGCACAACGGATTAATTATGTTAATGTTGCGATTAGAAATGCACGTATTATTTAATCGTTTTATTTATGTAACTTCCGATTGTCTGTTATAATAAAAATGTCGCCGAATATTTGGATCCGGCGGATGGTTGCACAAGCACAACGAAACCGATTGTCAATGTCGGGATGTGACATAAGAAAACATTATCTTATATTTAAAGTAGGTTATTAATTACCAATACAATTAAAACAAGAGTATTTGTTATCAGACAGATATTAAAAGATCAAGAGATTTACTAAACAATCGCAATCGCAAACAGATTTTTTAAGAAAAGGGAAAATTAAGTCACTTGTAGCTGTCCATCCACGATTATTTTTGATACTTTAAAAAAATATATTTTATGCTAAACATTGTGTCATCATCATCATCATCACCAGCATTTGGAAGTCCACCGCTGGACATAGCATCCCCCATCGAACGCCACAGCGAGCGACTTTGGGCCGTACGCATCCAACGGCTTCCCGCAACCTGCACCAGGTCATCGGTCCAAACATTGTGTACTTCATCTTAATCAATTAATGTTAGTTTAGGACAAATTTTACTTATTAGTGGTTTCTGAGGCAAGGCCGCCGGGGTGACCCCCGCGGTAGAATACCACCGAGGTATCGACTAAAAGGGCCCTTGGTGTTGCGCAGCGCACGCGGGGGGCCTGCGTGTGTTTCGGTTTGCGATCAGGAGGAAGGCGGCCTTCGGACACAGTGGTCTGTGTTATCGTGCACTGGAGTTGCACCTCTCGAGGCTGGCTGCCAGGCGGCCTTGCGCGCCGAAGGGTCCTGCGAGGAGTCTCTCCCTTGTTGGGGATCCCGGGTCCCTTCTATTTTTCGCCGAAGATGACCACCGTCAGGTTTTAGTGGGTAGGGGTCTCTGTTTTCCCAGGAGTTCCGAGTCCCACATCTACCCGAAGGTGTCCCGAACCCAGGGCTTTGGGAATGCCTGAAAGCATTTCCTGACACAAAAAAAGGACAAATTTTACTTAAAGAATCCATGAAAAATTAAGATATTATAGAAACCTCCGTACTCCGTAGTGTTATTTGGTTATTGTTGAAATACCTTTTTAATTTATACGTAGGAAGCGATACCTTTGTAGAGTCGACAACAGCTTACACACACAGAGTATTACACAGCCGAAATTAGATGACAAGCTAGCAGTAAGTTCAGAGTTAGTATGCTCCTCCACCAGAGATGTGCCACGCAGCTATGCTGCGGGGATGTGCAAGCTGAACTACGAAACTATTAGACCGTTTCCACTGATGTTTCGCTATGTAGCCGCGCGGGGAAGATGCGCAGCTCGAGCTATGAGATTACACAGACAGTAAGGAAGGCACGCACAGCACGCATCCATAGCACGCATCCATGTCTCACATGAAAAACATAGCTAAGTAGAACCCGTTCCCACCAGTGTTATGCTATGTGGCCAAATTAATGTGATTGGATATCGAACGCATCCACATCAACGTGTAAAAGCAGCCTTACCGTTACGTTAGAGCATAACATAGCCATAATTATTGTTTAAAAAAATATACGCATTTGTTACGTCATCAGCACACAAACGTTACATTACCACTAGGTATTGTATTTGGCGGAAATTAAAAACGGGAGCAATGCCCATAACGGTGTGCGTAATTCTGATGATTGCTGATGATTATCATTGTCTGTACATGACTGAACACCAGCCGATTGTGACGCTCACATGTTTTAATTGATAATAATAGAAAATGTATCAAATTTATCGGAGTAATCATGAGTTATATGAGCCATGGGTAAAATCAAACCTGAATTTCTGTCCCAGTCATCATCTGTCCTTGGGCTTAGAATCTTTGGAAAAATCAAGTTATAGACCTAATGTAAAACCTCTCAAATCCCTATTATGGTTACATTGACAGTGCCCTCATTAAGTGCAAACCTCAAAGGTTAAGGTTATTTACCAGATTATTCCATGCTCGTCTTAGCAGATAAAGAGTTTTATTATAATCGTACAAGTCTAGACTTCAGTTCAATTTAGGATTTTCTGCACCAGTGTTTCGGTAGCATAAAAAATAAGAGCATATAACCTAGAGCATATACTCACCAAAAATCGGGTGAGATAACGGTCACAAGTCTACTTATTAAGGCAATAAAAAAGATGTTATCTTTAAAGTCTCTATTTTGCGATCTTCGCTTGTGATTCCCATATGGGACGAGAATTTGAGCTCCAAAGTCGTGTGGCAAGACAAGTCGAAAAGAATGCATGCTTAAATCGGGCCACGTACTGCCTCTTCCGCATACGGTAAGCAATTCGTTTCCCGAATGCCTATCCAGATTCGGCATACGAATTCGCATTCCGTGACCACACATCGTGTGCCTTTTTCTTGTTGAAATAAAACAATTTCGGCACGTGTACATTTTTTGGACTCTTCAATAAATAAGCTGCATTGTTCAATAATAGTCTGCCCTTTGTAACGGCACTTAAAAAATACGAGGATATTGTTCGATTTGTCCTGACTTTTATATTTTCTATCAAAGAAGATGGATTAGGATAAAATAAACGAAACTATTTTGAGATCAAAATACATCGTTCCTGAATGGCGCTAATCTCATACTTATAAAGAGGTAAGTAATCCAAGTTTGATAGACTGGGTCTTACATGAGAGTTAAGAGTTACAAAAAAGAACTGAAAAATTACCGGTTCCTAGACATTAAATAGTTTGTGTGTGAGTCGTAACGGTCATACTGTTTAACATAATAAACAATCCTTAAATCGATGCTCCATGGTTTACGAAGAATTTAGTTAGACCAAGACCAATATGTGCAATTTCGATAACCATATAATCCTTATTTGGTTCAAGTTACTTGGCTTACGTATCTTTATAGCAGCGTTGCATAAAGTAAATCCCCTCGTAAGAAAGTGAGTAAACTGAAGCTTATCTCACAAGTAATGCTACGAAATTACACTTGGTAAAAGCTGTGCTGTAATTTCGAGTTAAGTACAATGCATTTCGTGTTTAGAGACAATAAGAGTTCTAAATTGAATCAGACTATATAGAACACAAAAGCTAAGGAGTACTGCGCAAGTCATTGTAGACAAAAGAATTACTTAATGGGCAAGATCTGTGGAGATAGCGAACCCGCCTAGACGCAAGTGGGGAGAGAACAGCGAAACTTGGAGCTGGCGAGCAAAAAGGTTTGAGGATTAGCAGAAAGCATCTGCTTTCTGCTAATCCTCAAACCAATATCCAACCAATACCAATAACCAATATCTATTAGACAACAAATATTCAAGAGAGATTACTAGCCTTAAACATTTTACTAACACTAAATGTTTTAACCTAAGCGCAGAATTAAGATTCAATTTCAATACGAAAAGATTTTAATCATTATGCTTATCCACTTTTTACCAAGGAACGGGTTAATGTGACCAGTTTTTCTTGAGATTTTTGTATCTCAATCTAGTCTAAATGAGGCGGACCCTGGGACACCACACACCAGTGTGGGTTCACAACAGGGATAGACCGCACGGATGATGATGAGTCTAGTCTAAATGAAACTGTACTTGAGTACCTTCATGATGCGAACAGCAAAGGACTGAACCTAGCTGCCAGCGCATGTGTTTCCGAAGCAATACAGTCTGGTTTTTTTTTCAAGATAGGCACTTACTAGGCAGACATGTTCCAACATAGATCGCATCGTCACTTACCACCAGGTGCGATTGCGATCAAATGACTGTCTAGTAATGTACAAAAAAAAAGTAAAGACCTGAGTGACATTTTTGTATGATATGAGGTTTTCAAATTTCTACTAAAGTACAGTACGTCTACCATGCGTTGCCATTCTAAAGTTACGTTACAGTTCGCGTAAAAAATGTATTGGGGTTTGCCATTATCATGTCATGTCATGTCAAATCCCAATACATGCGAAAGATAACGTAAAGTTAAAGTGGCAACTCGTGGTAGACGTACCAATCACTGCTTGAGTTATAATCGTATTCTAGAATACGGGACTTAGGGTGCGCTTTCACCAGAGATGTGCGAAGATGCGTTGCGAGGAATGTATTTGTTAAGTACCAATAGAATCGCGAAGCTAGGAGAATGAAACGAAACAATTCTATTCTTTCTTAACACACGCAGCCTTACCCACTCATAGTTCAAGCTATGTCGACGGCACGATTGGCGTAGTGCGCTGTAGCACGGTTTCTCGCCTTTTATTCGCCTTAAAGTGTCCCGGGTTCGATCCCCGGTTAGGTCAATTCAGGAAACGTTCTTTGCTAATTGGCTTTGGTCTGGGTGTGCTGGTAGACGCCCCTGGCTCAATTCCTCGTCTGGTACCTCGTAACACAGGGATATTTATCCCTACTTGCATATATTATACATATATGTTTAATTTGTGGTCAGACGGTTGAAGCAACCAACCTTCTTTATTTATTAGGCCAAGAACTAGATACTCTAATCAAATGACTACATAAGTTGACAGTTAATATCAGTGAACTAGTTAACTCAGTCGTCACATCTATTAACTTGTACCAGATCTGCTACAGATTTGTCCGATGCAGTTACGAAACCTTTGATACGATCGAACTTTCAAGATGTTCCGATGACGTTCCCGGTCGGTTAGATAACAAAAACCATGGTTACGTAAACCTTAACTTTATCCATGGGCTTTCGTAACTGGTTCCCAGACGACTGCTCGTATAAGCAGGTGGATGAAGGTGAAAATGGGAACAACCGTAATTTGAGTCTTTTCCTTAGAGTTATCACCAGTATCATATGAAGCACCAAACTTATTAAAACATAAACAAATGAACCACCTGTGCAAGAAGAGCTAATAAATAATTTTTGTGTCAATTCTGAAACAACTCTCTTTTTTACAAATACAGCTTACAAAAAGCGACTATGGATATTAAAACAAGGAAGACATTTTCACCCATTCAGTATTTAGCCAGTAGAAAATAAGAAGACACTTAGTCTGTAGTCATTACGTTTAGCGCTTTCTGCAAATATGATAAATTGCAAGAATTCCTCTGCAACGAATGAAACTTATTCAATTCACTTCCATATTTTGTACTTGAATTATTATGAGTCACATCATTTTCATAGCGGCTGTAATACGCTATTAGACTCAAGTCAATTAGTTTACTTTTCGTTTACGAACGTGAATACTGTGTGTATTCGTCTGTGGCGTCATGTATTTTAAAACAAGGTTAAGTTGAGGGTAACTAAATATTACTAAAATAATTTATTAGGAAATAAACAGTGGATATTTTCCACATCCTTATTACCTATTTCAGTCTCTTTCCGTAAACTGCCGAATCCCAACTGGTCTGCCTCATCTACATTGTTGGATTACACAACACTATTTGCTATAGCTTGTAACAGTCCGGAACTGTTTTTTTTCTTCATGTTATCGCAGATCTTTATCAAAGCAAAGACTGCTTCGGGCAGAAAAAAGAAGTACTGTGTTATTTTTATGGAAGCGATTTTATCTAAAGAAAGAGACCTCGCAATAGAGGCGACCTTGCCTACATTTTGCTCATTTATATCTGTTGTTACAGCATTCAATAAAAGCGTTTTGAAGTACGACGAGTCTCATAAAATACGAGAATATCTTTCGTAATGTATTTTAGTACGTGGCTGGCCTACCGCTGTAATTCTTCACCTTCAGAATTTACATTTGATGACATAGATTAAACAGAAACGTGCTAAGCGCTGCTCACAAATTGAAGACCATTATAAACCGCTAAGCACTTCATTTTCTCTCTTCCAAACTCTAAAGTTAAGGAGCCCTCAAATTGGTGCTATTCCGCAATGAGTCTATAAAACGTATACTAGATAGAGCGTTCGCGCGCAGAATTTTCTTGGCAAACACCGGAAGTCTCAGAACACGCACCAGATCTTCAAAGACACGAGCTTAACGTCCGTGACAACAAAGCCATCACGAATGACAGCGATCAAACAAAAGCGCTAAGCCGCTTAAAGCGCAAAAGCGCTGCCTTAGAAGCAATTACTTTCCATTGAAAAAGCGAATAAGGTATTTACAATTAGAGACCATGCGCCCGCGCACGGTAGCCAGTCGTGACTCACGAGCATGTGACGTGGACATGTTAATTGCAATAGATTCATGGGCTCGTTTCGATCGTTTCCGTAAATATTGGCAGAAAATGGATTTACGAGGGGCCCTTATGCAACGGTAAATGATAGTTTTACGTGATATCGGAATGTGTTGTCGTTAAGCATCCGTTAATTACGTCATCGATAGAATCTCCCTTTGAGTCAGCTTGAGTTAATTAAAATAAACCAGTACGTTTACCACGACTTGCCACTTTAAATTTACATTATCGTTCACGTAAAAAAATGTATTGGGATTTGACATTGTTATGTCATGTTATATGTCATCCCAATACAATTTTTTTACGCGAACGATAACTTAAATTTAAAGTGGCAACTCTTGTGTCACGAATTGTCGTGAATTTATCAGTTGATTATTATATTTATTTAATATCGATAGAAAACTCTCATGATTACATATTTTGACGTTAAACATTTTTATCTGTGGTTACACCAAAGAAAAAGTACCACCTTCAATCTTGACATTTTTGACAGCCAACGAAAAGTTTTTAAGCGCGGTGCCGTTGGAAGAACAATAGAGTAAGTTTTATTTGCATTTTAACTATTGTCTTATGCCTAATTTTATCATGTTTTATAATGTGTTTGTGTTTGCCAAGTGATAGGCATCATACCAGAAATCAGTTGCAAATATTATCAGTCTATCAGTGTTATAATCAGATCAGTAAGTGTTGAGGAAAGGGGTGACTGTAAGGGGAGGTTTGGAGGTCACTCGCAGGGCGTTTAGCCCTATTCAGATACTACGCACTAAGTCGTAGTTACAATCAGTTATTATCAGGCAGGCAGATACGTGTGCACTTAGGTGCAGGTACGTATATCTTCTATCAGAGTATTCAGATTATTCGTTACCAGGTATGCTATTAAATGCTTGGTTTAACGACATCTTGGTAGACGAACTGCTTTCTATAGAGATGCCACATTTACATAGGGAATTAAATTATGACATTGTGAAAATGAAATAACGTTGCAAATGTACTCGTACTTACTAGACAAACAAGTTGGGCATATGTATGTCTCTCTGTAACCTAAAACGAAAAAAAGACGAGTTTTTATAAAGTAATCCCTAATATTCTCAAATGTAAAAAAAATACTAAAATCTCTCTCACAGCTAAAAAAAATAAATCAATAATCGATTACTTCTTATCAAAATTGAATGTTTTTTTCAATGTTTTATAGTCATCTGTCATCATGTAAGGTTTTAGTGGCGCAAGAAGGTCCATTGCACTCTAACGCCAGTATACAGTTATGATGATTATGTCTTCCACGCCGATACGGCTCCACCATACATTATAAGTCAAATAATGTATGGTCCAGCTTATCAAGAAGAAGCACAAAGAACAGTGAATAGATGCGAGTAACTACGCGTTGAGTCAAATGCTGAAAACAAATGACAGTTAACATAACTCAACGCCACATCATTACGTAATAGAAGAAGCCACCGAACCAACACAGCGTGGAATCATTTTTAATTCATATTCTGTTATCTAAAATTAATGTGGTTAGCGATACAAAACGCGGCATAGGTCGCTAGATAGTACGCGAGTTACGCACGAAGGTGGATTCATTCATTTATCTTAGTTATCGCTCAGACGAGATGTAAATAAAAGTTTGAGATGCGTTATTATTTTACACGACGTAGTTGCGATTAATCGCAGTGAGGTTATCGAGGCAAAGTGATTGTTGATGGTTTGCGATTATCTGTTAAATATATATATACAATATTTGTCTTGTTATGAATAAAAACAAGTCCACAGTTTGGATAGCCACCGTTGCCAGAAGGGTGAAGAGCGAATCCCTGTAGTGCTGTCACGTGAATTATGAAAACACCATACAGTTAACGTGATCAATTAGGCTGTCTATTATTCTGTCTATTAAACCACCAAAACTTCGCCTACTTGCTTTAGAAATTCAAATTTTAAATTAAACCGAAGAAATACTCGAAAGTTACCAGTTAACCAACCGACTACGAGTATTTAGATAGCCATTAAACATAGATATTGAATAGGTCGACTAGTCAAGATGATAGTGTGAGAATAATGCATTCATCATCACGAATGCACGTGCAAACACTTAAAATGACACGAAAGACTTTCACAGCGCCCTCTAGGTGCGAGGGAATAATATCATTAGAGTCAATAGGCCATAAACATTCGCGACTGGCGACCCCTGGAGAGCATCATGGCTCAGTGGAATGAACGAGCCATTGTGATGTCAGCCGAAGCCTGCCAATAAATCTGCGTCGGGTTAGGGCACGGACACAAGTTAGCCTGGGGGGAATACGTGAAGATTTTGAATTGAGGGAAAATGGGGAAAGGAATGTAGAGCCAGCCTTATGATTGCGATTATCTGAAATTGTCTTTAAGGGCAGCTAAATGGACTATGCAAAATGAATTCCTGTCCAGCGTACGGTAAAGCAATCGTCGTACAAATTTCAGCAAGGTCAGGCTTTTTTATAGAATTGATTTTTATTCCTACAGTAGATGTCAATTGTGAACTTAATTCATATAAAATTGGTTTCATCAACAGAGACTTATGATTGTGTGCTTATAAATCTCCCGCAGTCACAGCATTAAGCGCGTTCTAAGACACGGCAATAGTAAACCGAGGCCTGAAGTGGCTAGAAAAACTTCAACCACATTGACAAAGTTTTTTAACAAAAAGCTGATTCGCAGTTACCAGCTTGTGTATTTATGCATCATTCACTTCTACAAACAAACTAGCATAAACTGCTCCTTCGTTTATCTCAATGATTATTATCATTTTTCTCATGTACCTATTTCGCCCTTAGTAATAACCTGCGCACGCGACGACCCGCGCACGATTTTAGGTCAAGGCAGTTAGCGGGACCGCGCGCGATTATTACAAATTGCAGTTTGTGCATACCACAGAGATAAACCGAAATAGATAACGCGAGTGCATATGCCTTGAGAGTTCACGCCCTACCTCTATGGTAAAAAGTGTCAAAATCCAGAAAACAGACATACATCTTTGATCTATGAACTCGATTCAAAAGAAGATGAAGAACTACTGTTTTTTATTTTTAACATTATAACAAGGCTCTATTTTCCATCTAAAGATATAAACTAGACTAAATTGACCTGATCCTAGGCTCAAACGAGACTCGAATCCGCGCCTTCTGCTTTCCGGGCGGTTGCTCCTCCAACGAGGGATCGAGTCCTGCTCGAGCTCTAAGATTAGTTTCTATCTGTAAATAGAAGAAATTCCTATGACTGAAACGCTATCGTAGCTTCACAGTAAGCGCCAGAAAAATGGCAGCCTGGCTCTTCATAAAGGCGAAGGACCTTGCGATACCTCTTTTGATGTATGTCTATATCCCATTCGCTACACGAGGCCTGTGGCTTTATAGTACGCTGCAGCGCTACTTTAACAGTTTGAGTGATTTAGATGATCTTAACATGACTTATATTAGCGTGGATTTGCTTTCTTGTAGAGTAATTTATTACTGTAACATGGCCCGAATAACTTCTGCTTTTACTATGTTGCTCATGCAGGTAAAGTCGATTACTTGAGTGACCACCGATACGCACTAACGAATCACCCGTCGCTATAACAAATATGTTGAAAAAGAGATATTTTAACCAATAACGTTAGTTACGGTTTCAGTTAGCATTGTTTTTAGATTGGTAAACTAACTATGAACTTTTAGTTCAATTTAGAAAATAAAACAGAATTATGCAAAATACCGCTATCCTCCATCCTTTATATTTTAACTCGGTTAAAAAAGAGAGATAAGAAATTTATATCCAGATCCAAAGATAATCAAAAGAACAAACATTTTCTATTGTAAGCAAAATTTCTGCCAATATTTTTAAACCGCTTTCAAATTGATAATGATAAATCCATTGTTTACCAGTTTCCGAGAAATATGAACGTACGTACAAACCCATTTGTCTGCGTACAATATGGAGGTTACGCACGGACAAATATATCGCCGAAATACGCACGGGTAAGTAAAACGTTCTTAGAACTATTGATATATTGCATACGACCGAAGGGGTGTGCCGTCTCAGGGCTGACTCGAATACAGACTCGAAAATCAAATAGGCACTTAGCAATTCGATTATTTCAAATTTCTGTGCCATTATTTCAAATGCACAAAACATGAATACAATGTTACTTATGATATTCGAGTCCTTTTGTTGCTAATATTTTATGTTCGTCAATAAGAGTAATGTATACTCTAATTGACTGTTTATAATAAAGGCTGTTTTTAACTGTTTTTAACGCACTTAAAAAAAGGAGGAGGTTCTCAATTCGACTGTATGTTTTTTTTTATGTTTGTTACCTCATAACTTTCGACTGGGTGAACCGATTTGAATCATTCTTTGTTTATTTGAAAGCTGGTGCTTCCCGAGTGGTCCCATTTTGATTTAGTCTAGTTCTGACAGTGACATCCATGAGAAAACCATATAAGTCTTAAATCTAGATAGACAAAATGCGCGACAAATAGACGAATAACTCAATATTACGGCAAACCGTTTTTGTTAATTCTTTTTTTTATTTGAAAGCTGATGCTGCCCGTGAGGTCCCATTTTAATATAGTCCAGTTCTAACAGTGGCATCCATGGGAAATCCATATAAGTCTTAAATCTAGATAAACCATATGCGCGACAAATGGACGAATAACTCAATTTCACGCCAACCGATTTCGATGCTACTTTTTTTATTGGAAAGGATTTATATAGGGTAGTTTGATGAGAGTTTGGTTAGGTTCTGATTATGGGATTCATTAAAAAGTAACGGAACTCATCAATTCTTAGATTCTTAGGAGCAATTAAACGACACTTTTTCGATGTATAATAAAATAAATAAGAACTATTCACTGAAAATCAAGAAATAAACGAAAATTTTAACAAAAAAAAACAACTTAAAAAAAACTATTCCAAAACAAAGCACTAAAAAGTAAAGAAATAATTGCGTATTGTTGGAGTGGGTGTCAGCAAAGAAAACACTACAATATACCCAGCAATATACCTATTTTTTACATCTCACGTTTGCGTATGTAGGTAGGTAGTTGCCAAACCCTACATTGGCTGACACCGACTCCAAACAATAACAATAATTGTACCTACATTATACTATCGTATAAGTTTCAGAAGAATAATGCAATTATTCCTTTACTTTTTAGTGCTTTGTTTTGGAATAGTTTTTTTTGAAATTGTTTTTTTTGTTATTAATTAAGTGCTATGGTAACCCGCTTTAGGCAAGAGTAGTGAACTGATAATTGAGCTATCAACTAGCGAAGATTTGACTTCAGTTCTAATTCGATTTATTTTTGATGATTTCTGAAGTATTACATACATACATAATAACATACATCACGACTTTTTCCCAAACGGTGTAGTCAGTGACTGTGTCGTCATGGTGAACGAAACACTCAGAAGTCCACTTTTCACCAATGGTATTAGAACCCAACGTGGTAGGTGGTGAGCCTTCCGCCTTTATCCGGGTTAATTTGGTTTTTTATCGATGTTTTCCATCACCGGATAGTAAGTCGGATATTTGAACACAAAGATTTTGGATCTGGTCAGATTTGAACTCGGGATCACTAGGCCACGACGCTCTTTAGTATTCGCTCTCTTCTCTATTCTCTAAAGTATTCGAATAAAAAAATAACCGACTCGGCATATATTCAATAGTCTGTAGTCTGAATCGAACCAATATCGATTGATGGCCTCTTGACATAAGCATTATCGTGCGTTACGTAGGTAATCGAAACTGTCGATCCTTTGATGTAGATTTCTCATAAAACATGACTACAAGCAAACACCTATAAATTCGTTTGTAGTGTTTTCAGGATACATTCGCATTACAGAGGATTCATCGGGCTGATGGCTGTCTCATTGCACAGTTTTAAACCAGAACACTTAATATGATTTTTGTGACGAGTGGACAAAACAATTAGTATTAAATGTGGTTTTAGTTATATTCTTTTGCAATTACAAAATAGAATCCCCAGTAAACGCTCTGATGGATGTGCCATCGGCACGATAGTTAAACTAGCTGAAATAGTCGGATCCGGATGTTGTCCGTTAAAAGCGGTCTTTGAGCTATACCAGATTCCCCTGAACGTCTTGACAAGCTCTGACATCAGGCGTCGCTACAGTTTACATGATCATTCACTAGGTCTGACTTCGGATCAAACGATTGGTGATAGAGCATTCTTTATGGGGGCAATAGTCCAAAATATCCTTCCAGAACACATGAAAACAGCTTCAAGCGTAAATTCCGTTTTATTATTCTCGAAGTTTCTCGGCACAGCCCTATAAAATTCACCTTGGCGATACCAAACTCACTCACACCGTTATTCATTCTAAATTCTAAAATGATGCGAACTCCGCTGCTGTTTAGGAAACATGTAAAACCGCAAGTCACATTGCATAAAGTATACGATATTTACATGATTGTAAGGTAATAATGGCTGAATCAGAAGTCGAAGCCGTGGGAATGTTGATAATTGAAAAGCATGGGAATGGCCGATCGTGATCTCCTGCAATGGATTCGCGGTGACGGAGCACCTAATGGTTTTTGAATGATGAAAGGATAGCCGGGAGGTTGTAACAACTCTACGATTAAAGCCGTGATTGATTATAAAGAGCATCTTCCTACCGTTGCTTCCTGTATCGAGAACATTTAGATTAGTTCGATTTTTTGTAATGATTATACTAGTACATCTGCTGATGGTTTTTCTAACGTTAAGAGCGCCGGTTGGGACGTAAAGCACATCGGGTTCAATTTCCGTATCAGCTCAAATCAATGACCACTAAAACTACAAATACAAATATCTTTATTGTGAAATGTAGGTACATAGGTTGGTGTTAGGTTTAAAGGTCTCACTACATTCCCACCTTTTACAATTTATACAATAATTAAGAAATTAAGATTTAGGTACAATTCAAATTACAGAAAAAAACAAAAAAAAAATTCATGGTCGACATGATCAAATGCACTTGTCAGACGAATCAATTACAAAAATCTGACAAAAAATATTTTGCCCAACCAGCCAGAGCTTTTGTTATTGGTTCCAGAAAACGATACCTAGACATAGAGCATGTCGTGGTTGAAACGCCTCTTGTCCAACCGAAAGGTTGAATTGCCCCCTGATAAAAGTTGCAGGATTACTGTAAGTGGAGGCAGCCTACAACCTTTAACAGACCGCACTGGGAATCATATGTGTGTCCTCTGTCAAAATTATGATGATTGGTAATATGACTTCATCTGTCGGGTGGTGCGTACTTGTCCTTTGATTGTTTCCCATACATACTTTCATAGTCATTGTGCAGATTCTAAAACACCGCAATTTGAATGAAATCTAAACTCAAACGAGGAAGTAGCAAAACACCATAACTTTTACCCAAATAAGGAAATAATATAACGCAGTTTGCTTATGAATAGTCAGAATCAATGGATGTTCGCGGCTTCTTACGCAACAGGCGATAAAACGAGAGTTAAGTCACACAGACATTTGGATATGACATAAGTAAGTTTCACATTCAACTACTGTTGATATTAATGACTCGGAATCACCACTTGCGCGTAATTACCACATTTTATGTCTACAGAACTTGGCGTAAAAAGACGTGATACGTAAAGAATGTGACGTTAAATAACTTTAAATCTTGCCTTTTGCGCAATTCTTTTGAGAGAATTGTTAATTGAATGTGTATTGAATTGGTCATCAATTCTCCATAACACATTCTGAATGTTAAAAATTTACTGTTATTATTCAATCACAGTTAAAAATAGTCTATAAAATAAAAAAATATATAATTTCCAACTTTTACACCAAATGTGTTACGTGCTTTTTTTATTTTTAACAATAACATGCTTTATTTTCAATCCAAAGATAAAAACTTGGCCTGAGCCCTGAGATCAGGCCGATTTTTCTAGTTTATATCTATATACCTAATATGTTTTCTGTGTGTCATATTCCAAAATATATTCTATCTGTCCACATTTTCTGTGACTCTCCTCATATTCCAAAGAACAGAGCCATGAAAATCGCACTATTAGGTTGTAGTGGGCTTTAAGTAGATAGATGATTCCCTAAAGATGGTGATTTATCTTTGTTTTATATTATTTTAGGTGTATTTGTATCAAAATAAGACACTGCTTGTACTTTACTTACGCCTGTTGTAAACCCAAAACAAGTTTAAAAGAGTAACTGCTGAGTGTCTCGCCGGGTCTTCTCAGCAAGAAACAACTCCGACGCGGTGGTAGAGTCGCATTATGTCTGTATACTGTTTATTTACATATCCATATTATTATGGTATTTATGTCTATTATTTAGTATATTTTGCTGTAAATTTGACGATTTGAAAGTACTGATACAGTCTATTTGAATAAAGTTATTTGAGTTTGAGTTTGTGAGTTTGAGTTTAATGGTATCATTAGAAATTGTTGACAAACACCTAACTTCAAACTTTAACCGCGCAAATGTTTCAAAATCGTACTGTTTTGTGACCGCATTTTCGTGTTTTAACAACGAAATTAGCTAGACGAGAGGCAGACAACTTGCAATTCGCTGAAGAACCAATTAAAATGTTTATAAATTAATTGGTGTAGTACTCGTATTTCTACAACATTTTTCTCTAAGTGCATGGAGTAAGCGACCGCAGCCTGAGCAATGTCGAAATCGACTTTAACATTAAATAAAGGCCCCCTTTCCTTTCCAACAACATCCTTCCGTGGGAACAAAGACAACAGGTGACGTTCCGACATGTGTTGTCACGGAATGTGAACATGGAGGTGCAAGACTGTCTCAAATAGGGATGGGGTCCAAGGCTGTAGCACTCTATACATGGAGCTTACAGTACCTATTTTCTTTTAACATGCGTATATTTACTTAAATCTTAACTGTAATTATATACTTCTCTAGTCAAACAACTGTAATTAAATGGCTATAGTTGTAAGTACCTACCTTCCGCAATCTACGATACTAATTAACTGCAAGGTTTGCAATATATTTTAGGTAGAGTCTGTGTAAGTATCTTTTAATAAGTAACCTACACACAAAAGGATAACATCTGGATTAAGAATGGCTTACGTAGTGACGTCTGTCGATATTTTTGAAACTAGCAATTCATTATGACTCGATGTTCCCTGAAAAAACTCATAGAACACAAAAATATCTCGAGCTTATCCGTAACTTCCGTTCGTTGAATCACGTACACTAGAGAGCTAAAAATTGATGCATTTCAACGTGTCAGACATTATGCAAGTTGTTTACGAAAAAAGCTTTTGTGCGGTCATTTATCTTCGGCCGAGGTAATAACAGGGCTTAATCATCAAAATGAAATGAAATACGTATTTTTATGGTTATAATAATATGATTTAAATTGCATGTTTGTTATACCGTACTCTGAGTATCATTTGTCTTATACTTTTTATAAAGGTGACTGTAAATCACACCGATTTTAATTAAATAAACATATTTACGTAATACCAGTTATCTTCGATATAAAGTAAGTATTTTATTACCGCGTAATTGTAATGGAAAAGTATTAAAAAATATAATCACGGTACTGCCACTCCGACACTTGTAGTTTATTTATGAAGTTTTAATGAGGCATTGATTTACTTAGCCATTGATATAAGGCATGACCTAGAGCTACGAGTATGTAGCAAGTTAGGTTCGAGTGAAATATACCTGTTGCAAAAAAAAATACTTTTGTCACAGTTTGTGGTGACTCTCTACAAAATGACAACCCTTGGGTACGAGTAACGGAACTCAGCGTTTGAGACGAGGGGTGATCGTCGAAGTGTATCCCCGGTGGGAGGGCGATCCGACTGTCATTTGTAAATATTTTTGCTTTTAGTAACGCTTTTGCGAAGAAGTTTATGGTTAAATTCAACGCACATTCCGCGACGAACTAGCTGTTTTAACGGATGACTGGCCTGAAGAGGCTAAAGGCATATTGACATACAAAAAGGAAAGAAGGAGATTTTTTTTCAGAAGGGGGGTCCTATAGACTATTTTAGATTTAAGTTAGTGTTTTTATACGATCAATAGTTAATAATTTGATATACATTCAGTCAAAAAAGTATCGGGAATGAATGATTTTGTTGTTGTTAGATTGGCACAACTGTTTTCCATTTTGGCGCAGAGTTTGAGTTGCATCTGTTATTTATGCAATACAGTGCTGTTTTTAGTTATATCATATCTAGTGTGTATTGCAAATTCCATAATGGACAAAAACATCGAACAATGAGTTTGTCTTAAATTTTGCATCGCCAATGGAATTTCGTGTTCGGAGTCACTGAAAATGTTACAGAAGGCATACGGTGAATCGACGTTATCAAAAACACGTGATTATGAGTGGTACAAAGCGTTCAAAAGCGGTCGAGATGTGATGTGAGATTTGCCTCGCTTTGGCTGGCCATCAACGTCTGCAACTGAAGTTAACATCGAAAAGTGAAGGGAATAGTGACTGAAAATCGTCATTCAACTTTGAGAGAGATAGCCCCCGAATTTTCTGTATCTCACGAGTCGATCCGTACTATATTAACTAATCATTTGCTTATGAAACATGCTACCGCTCGGCTAGTCCCAAAAAAAGAAAATTCTTGGATTTTGCACCACGATCATGCGCCTTCGCACAATGCTATCATTGTGAACGATTTTTTGACCAAACACTCAACAAATACCATCGCACCACCATATTCACCAGATATGGCTCCAGCCGACTTCTTTCTTTTACCTAAACTCAAATTACCACTTCGAGGCACCGGTTTTCAATCGGTAGAAGACTTAGAGGAGAATTCGCGGCGAGAACTGAACTCAATTCCGGAAACAGCGTTTAAAAAATGTTTTGATGATTGGATTATTCGTTGGCGTAAGTGTATCGTTTCTGAAGGAGCATACTTTGAAGGTGATAAAATAAAATAAAATTTGGATGAATAACAAACATTTTATGTATTAATGATCTATTCCTGGTACTTTCTTGATAGAGTAGTATTTATAATATGCGCACTGTTTTAAACACAAGATAATATTTCATAAACTCTTAGAATTTAAAGAATTTGAACAATAATTCTCCTAAATATTCTGTAAGTTTAATTCTGTAGTGTAGTAACTCAAAACCGTACAAGCCTAAGCGACTGATACGAGAAGAATGGACAATACAGTATAGCATTATTTGTGTTTTATTTACGTTACATATTTAACTGTTCATTTATCGAACTAACACAATAAATCTAACGTAAACTTGTGAAGTATCAACATATTTGCAGTGTTGTCCACACACCTGTTTCTACAACTTTTTGCGTCATTGTCAAACGTATAAACACACACAATAGTGCATTCTGGAGCACATGTACGGAGGAAGACAGGTTTACCTTTACGGAACCATTGCAAAATGGCTCTTATATCAGCAGCATAAGGTGCCTCTATGTAAAGATTGTAATATACAAGCGAGACAGTTGGCCGAGTTTGGTGCGATGCATCGCTCCCTCGAGGCAGGCAGATGTTTCGATATTTTTTGCCCTAATGCTGCAAGTGATTGCTTTTGTTATTTGTGGATACGTATTTTCTATTTCGCTGTATTAGGTAAGTGGTACAGACAATATATTAAACTACTACTTGTGCGTTCATTGTATAGGGTATTCTGTGTCAATCATATTTTCATTAGTAACTCGCAAGCAAGTGTTTAGACTAGTAGCTATTTTGCTCGTTTTGTCATAACATTTTAGATTCAATTTTGTTTCGTAAATCTACTGATGAGAACCAGTGAGATTGGCTACGTAGCGTCTTTCTTTCTTCTTTTCAGCCTATAGCAGTCCACTGCTGGACATAAGCCTCCCCCAGGGCGCGCCACAAAGCCCGATCTCCCGTTTTTGCCATCCAGTCCCTACCAGCCACTTTCTTTGGGTCGTCGGTCCAACGTGCCGGTGGCGTCCAACACGTAGCGTAATTAAAGATTATTAATAAATGCAAAAAACACTAGATTGCAAAATCTAGGCAGCCTTCCTTTCTTCTATAAAATTGTGCTCAAGCTAACAATCATGTGTATTACTTACTATATCTCACTATCTTGGAAGACATCAAGCGAAACACATTTAGTACCTGAAAAAGAAAACATCGTCATTAGTAAAAATCGCCTGAAAATGCAAATCTTTGGGGCATCGTCAGACAAGTTAACTCACGCAATTTATCACCATAATACCCTCCCAGTTGTGATAATGCATGTTTATTATTTAGTTTTTCTAAAATAAATAATAATCCTGTTTATCTAAGTCGCGCAGGCGCAATGGAGATTAAAAACAGCAACATGAAGGACAGTTGATCCATGACAAATGATCAGATATTACGTGGGGGATTTACCCGCATTTGGAATCAGCTGGCGCTTTGTCGAATGTAGGTATATTGTTTGCAATGTGATTTTAAACTTTGCATTAATAAAAAAAAAATAAGTACGTTTGAATTGTATAGTAAAAAGAAAGAGATTCAACTCTTAAGAAGTAAAACAGGCACTGAAATATACCACGTTTCTTACTCAATAAAATGTTTTAAAGACTACATTTTAAGGTCTTGAAAACTTTTTTCTTGCAGGGGTGGCTGCAAGAAAAAAGCTTAGTCATAAAAACTTCAGTGATTCAGGAGTTTCAGTACTACATTACTGAAAACAATGTTGTAAGACTCTTTTATGAATGAGGGGTAATTAGGCTCGGATTAAAGATTCGAGTAATCTCTGCGAAACTTGTGAAAATCATTATTAAAATGCAAACACACCATTTTAAACCAATTACAAAGAGAGGAATCCCTTTAACTATAGATTAGACATACGAATAATAATGCTATATGAAATATGTAATCAATATAATACACCATTTTTTAATTTAGTACACCATTTTTTGATATTTTTCCCAACAGCATATTAAAACGGCGCAATTTCTCTATTAATTTCGCAAGCCATTGTCGCGGCCCAACACCGTGACCCGCTGACTATTTTGTGCAATGCTTTGTTCAAAAAATGAGAGGAAAATAGCACAATGCGCATGAGGCCTTTGTTAGATCTCTGCAGGGCGATCTACGCCCTTTGGCAGGGGTAGTTATCGGGTAATCATTCTCACGGGTAACAAAATGATGATCTTTGAAAAACCTTTAGATACACTGGAACAGAGTTGATAAATAGTTTAAATGTATAGCTACAACAAATTATTTTGTATTATAAAACACCAAATAAGCTTCTGGCACGTTTTCAAAGCATTCACACGTGGAACTCTTCAGGAAGAGAGTGAATAGGCATTCGTTAGACCGGCACAGCCCATCATCACTTGACTAGGGTACAACAGAAGAAACATAAAAAAAATCACGAGAAAAAAATCAAGGTAGAGCTTGTCTCCACCGCATTCACGCACGAATATACATTTTAAATATAGACACAAAACATTTAAACATTCTACGAGTACTGTAACTGGTCGATAAGTAGTCGGTCGGACTCGAACCTAGGAGCAGGCGTCGTTTATTCGCAAAAGTAAACTAGGCACAAGTAGCGGGGCACGTCATTCATCTCTTTTGACTAAAATTCAACTATCATAATCTTCAAACCTACTGTAAGTCTGATGATCCATTTTGACAAGTTAAAGGCATTAAAAAATGAAGATTTATGAAGAATTGCGTCGAATTGCAGTTGCACAGCAGATTTTTTTTTGCGTGTGCGTTCTTTGGCCTAATTTGTAGAGCGTTCCACACACCCCACTTCGCAATTTTCACACATAAAACCCATTATATACGGTTGATAAAGTAATAGCTGCAAAAATCGCATTTCTCATCTGATGAACTTATCAAAGCCGCCGGCTTTGTATACGGAATGCAGTCGTGTAGCGCACGCGACCGCCACGCGTCGCAGGGGTACACTTGACGAAGAAAACTTGTGTCCAACTTTGGACCTTATCTTAATGGAGTAAGGTGAATAGGACTTCTAGTCTTATGCCATCCCTCATCCCTTGGCACCCCACTGTCTCTATGGAGATTCATTATTCACGCATATGAAGATTGCGCTATGTAGTACATGTGCTAACAGTAATGAGAAATATACACACATACACTGCAAATGTGTGGATACTTTTGCCTAATAAAATTAGTTAGTGAGTGCTAATGTCATCCCTGTGTATTCAAAAAGTATACAGGGTTACTTTATAAACACCATCCAAAATTTTCCCAGACATTAGGTATCAATCGAAGACAGCGTTTGTTTAAAAAGGGTAGGTCTTTTTAACTTTTACATTATTCTATTTTACCGAACAGATTATTCGTGCGGCGTGGTTACTTATTCGAAATTAAATTTCAACCTGTGAATGAAGCGCGGGCGGAGAGTCGAAGAGACTGCGAGCCCTCCGCCGCTCACGTCGCGTAGTATCAACGAAACTAGTGATTTTAATACCTTTCGAGTAGTTATAATAACATTAATAACTCAACATTTTAGAACTGAAGGCTGTCACACAGATATTTACGTATTTTGCCGTTTTCTCCATAGATCCTCATATTTCAATTTGGATGGTGTTTATAAAATAGCCCTGTATATGTAGGAACGATAGTGGCGTGTTTCCTGGCTAAGACCTCTGGAGGGCTAGCCAAGAGCAACGCAATGATTACGTTCCGTAATCTCAATTTTAAAAATATATGGAACTGAGTTGTGCTTATGTCATTCCCGTAATTCTTTCAAATCGACAGGTCGAAACGACAGTAACGTGGTGCTCTTGGCCTATGAAATGTTATAGAAATAATATTACCACACTAATCTGAAGACACTAGACTGTGACTAGGCAACTACGATCACGTGAGATTTATGTGCAATTAAATTTTTTGACTAGATTGTTCGCTCGGTTAGTAGAGGTCCTGCTCATTAAGCCGCTGGTCGCTCGGGTTGTGGGTTTGATTCCGACCCAGGATAAAAAATCATGTGTCATGTATTCCGTCAATCCTTGTGGCAGTAAGCGGTCTTGTCTGATGTCATATCTAATATTATTTATTTATTTTTGAAGCAAATTTACGCTTGCAAATTTCCTAAATCAGTTCTTCTAAAAAATCCAAGCATGTAATAATTGAAAATAGTTACAACAAATGATGTGTGAAATGCTAATAACAAAAACGAAAATAGTCAAAGAACCCTCTATAAAATTTGATTTAAACTCATCTATCGCCGACAAGCCCATTCTGGCTTCCATACAGAAATCCTTCACGCAATAAACGAATGAAAAACGGACGTTATCACGTTATAAATTTTCTTCGCCATTGTACTAAAACGGCTAATAAATTGTCAAGCTATAGCCCTCGGTAATACGTTGAGGGGTCTAACCCTTCATATTCTGCAAGTTATTTCTGTTAGATTTCCAACCGGGAAGGGTCGATGCGACCGAAGGACTTATTGGAGTATTGACACCGCATTCTGTCTCTATCGTGGCATGTTATACAGAAAAGGACAGATACAATGCATGGGTGTACATGTTTTGCGTTAGGGACATTTCAGACCCTGCAATTTGCATCATAATGTTGTTATGAAATTACAATAACGGCGCTAAATCTTTTCTTTAACAGTAAATATTAGCAATTGTGTTTTTTTAATGTAGATATTTAATTACAAAAAAAATTGCTATTTGATAATGATTGGTAAGATTTCACGACTTCAACCATACAACTTTCACTGGCAACAAATTCCTTCTTAAATAGCAAATCTTTACATACATGAAAGTTGTTAACTTGCCTCAAACTTACGAGAATAAGTTCATCATCGTAAGCTATACTCGGCATTATTTTATATTAAAATGGCTGCCAACAGTATCAATAAAATCTATAAACACAAAGCGCAACAGTTAGATGCGCGTGCGACGTAAATCACAATGCGGTTCCCGCTAATCGCAGTCCGGACACGCGCGCTTCCGCTGCACCTAACGCATTGGTATTTAGACCGTGCGTTGCTCTATTAAAAAAAACTTTAGTGACACTATGGTTCGAACAGAAAGAAAGACATAAGTTATCTCCTTTTTTTACTAGCATTTTGTCTGGGAAAAGGTCTTACCCAAATTATTAACCTTCTTATTTGTCTTTGACTATGTTCCTAAATATGTTTTAACAGTACTAACTTTACTTGCTTTTCATCTGAGCCATATCTTCCAATATTAATTTCAAGTATTTAATTTCATTCAATGAAATTTAAAATAAACCGAGGGGAGTCAATGAAACCGAGGGTATATTAAGATGGTGCTTAGTCACGAGGTGCAAACTGTACTTTTCACTTTGAGTGCAAGAAAAATTGTCAATTCAGTACAAAAACATTTAATAAATATTACTTAATAAAATAAAAATCACAAATGTTTCTTATTCCTCCAGTCCATAAAACTTTCGTTAGTTTTGAGGTAAATCTTACGCGATTTTGGCGGCAAAAGATTATCTATTATTCCTGACATTCTTAATAAATTTATTCAAAACCGAATAAATTTACACTCAACAAAAATTCTGAAATTTTCGCGGTCAGTTTTTTCTTTTAAACCAGTCATAGATTAACAATTTGAAACACATGGCGCCACCTTCTTTGCGGACAAACCATGGAACTAAAACTCTCAACATTTTCGCAATGAAGACGGTCCACACTCCACAGATAATAGTATATATTTACTGGCTGTTTGAGTTGGTCACATGAAGGAAATTAAAAAACTAATTACTTTTTACTCCCTAGGGACTAAAGTGGTCACTTTAGTCCCGCTTCGTAGGGCTATATTGGCGTACTTTTAGAGCATGAGAAGTGAAAATGTTATTTATTGGTCCCAATAATAAAAACTCGTGTAATAAACACATTCAATTTAGTGTCATCTTATCAGTGACTCAAAGAGTGTCTCTCATCAGCAACACTCTTTGAGCTAGAAACAATTTCATTCGATCACGATATGATATCAATTATTTTATTTTTAAAACTTACCATCAGAATCAGAGACGCACTCATTTCTTCTATCAGCTGTTCTGCCAGAGTTAGTTAATGCTTGTAGCAAGAGGCTGGGACTACTAGCCATAAATATTCGCCCTTTAACGGAGAAACGAACGAACGAACGAAGTAATACCGGTAAGTGAGAGTTCCTTGTTCAGCAGTTTGCAAGCGAGCTATTTGTATTCCATGATTGATTTCCTATTTTCCCGCCTGAGGCCTGGTCTTGTGAACAATAAGGCGCAGAAAGTCCATTATGTTTTTGATGAGTGCCTATTTTCCGGTGATATAGGGTTGGTACAATACTCGTTGTACTACTGTAGCGAAATTTTGGCTTTTCGTCATTATTGTTACTATTGCGCGCACTCTTTGTCTGTTTATCTGTTTTGATAAGCCTAAAGCGACTTATGTGAATGTCATATTAAGGTTACGTACAATTAGTAAAATAAAGATATTTTTATAGTAAAACTAACATAATATGGTCATCATTATCAGTAACCGAACATTTTCAGACTGAAAATTTGATGGTTACTGGTTGCGCTTATCTTGACTTGGTTGGGTTCAATCTTTTGAATACAATGTTATTTATGTAACTGTATTTGTAGCTTTTAATGAACTGTCCCCTCTGTATTCTGGACTCTTCTACCTTGAGGCTTGTGTGTTCTGGACTAAGTAGTCTCTGAGATAACGCTTGAAACTCGATTTTGAGAGACAAACATGTTTTAGTAGATAAAACCGTTTATCGTCTGATAAGGTACTTGTAGCCATATTATCAAGTGTTGTTTTGAACGCATAGCTGCATCAATTGGATTGCATGCAATTACACCTTTACTTACTAACATACCTAAACATTTGTTTTCAATATTTTTATAGATGATGTTTCGGATAAATTAGTATTTAGGAGTACGTTAATTTGGTATGAAGTTTACAGGCGATCTAGAACATTTAGCAAATTCTGCCTTCACTTACACAAATTCGATTATATTTTGAACTCGTACATATTCATATGCAATAATCTCACAACGACTTACTATGTTTTGTTAAACAAAAAGACAAAGGATTACTGTTGTGATAATAGGACCGGTGCAAGATTTATAAACTCAAGTAGCAGTTGAGAAAATTTGTTGTATTCTCATAACTAACCGTCATCTTAAGTAGCACTTAGTTGATAAGAACTTAAAATATACTAAAGTAAATACTGGTATATACATGTTAATGACAATCGTAATTTGAAATCTGTTGTAGTTAAAATTTAGTTTTAAATATTGATGTGATTAAAAGAGTAGCCTCTGCATTCTTCTTTCAAACAAGATTTAGTCGAAATTGATTTAGCCTAGATTTAGAAGAAAACTTCATTTTAAAACATTCTGACATCTAAAAGAATTAGGTAAGAAGAATATTCGTTTGGAAGTATCATAGATTTCAGAACTGAATCATCTTCATACCGTTACACAAGTTATAATAAGTATTTGTATATTTTCTTTCATAATCATAATAAAATTATTATGAAACTAGTTAGGTACTCCACTGAGTACCCATTTACGTACAAACGTATATATAAGTATTTATATGACTAACATCCCCAGCGGCAAATCATTAATTACAACTTGAGTAGGGTGTTGCAAAAACCTACCCTACGCACACACTCTTAAGAAACATTTCTGTTTGTCTTAGACAAATGAATCCAGGGACAATGTATGTAGAGCCAAGTTTAATTAACTAAGTTTGAAGAGTGTTTAATAATAACTCGAGTGTATTTATAACTGGAACGGTTATGCAACGTCTACGCGAATTACAATTTTAACATCTCTCATTTTAACTATCGAGAGAGCGTCGCACCGTAGCCGTGGGATCAATCCTAGGCAAAGCACCTACTATATATTCTTATTTGAAATCATTTTAGGACTAATACCTGTTGAAGGCCCAAGAAACGAGAAATGAATCCAGGTTATAAAATATGCAAAAATACTATAAAAAGCTACCCAAAGATATCAAAGTTCGTTTCAAAAGCTGTGACAAAAGTTATGCGGATTTGGCAACTTCGAGAAAGTTCGGTCATGAATAATGGTGAAACTTTTTGCATTTATTTTTCTGCTCAAATATCCTATAAACGTAATATATCTTGTTAAGTAACGTTGATAAGTCAGATAAAGAAACGTGAGGATAATATTAAGCATTATATTATGAATTTTACTTCATGTACTTTTCGTTAATCTTCGTATCTTAAGATTGATACAATC
The DNA here is from genome assembly GCA_947369235.1 of Udea olivalis. Taxonomy (NCBI): domain Eukaryota; kingdom Metazoa; phylum Arthropoda; class Insecta; order Lepidoptera; family Crambidae; genus Udea; species Udea olivalis. The sequence goes on along the minus strand of OX376345.1, from coordinate 4,694,956 downwards.
TTTATAGAGATCGGTTTTTTTGTGCTGTGCATTATAAGAACACTTAATTTTAAAAACAATATTAACATCACTTTTTTACCTAAAATGGCTATTTTAGGCCAATAATCTGGGGGATCACTAAAAGTTTAAATTTTTAAAAAAGAGAATTCCAAATTCAAATTAGGAAAATGTGTGATTTTCATTGGTTTTTGTTACTATCAAGATGAGTGAATCTAATGGAGAAATTCGATACATTTGAAATTTTACTACAAAAAAATTTGCGATGTTTATGCAGTATCTGTGAGAGTAGCACAAGTTTGGTTTAAGCGTTTTCAATCCGGAAATTTTGATGTCAAAGATGCACGTCGCTCTGGTCGGCCTATTACGGATTAAATGGATGCAATTTTTGAAAAGTGGAGCAAGATCGGCATATACGACGTAGCTGAAGAACAGGGAATTGACCACAAAACAATTTTGGCGCATTTGAAAAAAAACTGGGTACACAAAAAAAACTCGATATTAGGGAACCTCACGAGCTCACTGAAAGAAACCTAATGAACCGTGTACTAATTTGTGATTCTTTACTACGACGTAATGAAACCGAACCATTTTTGAAGAAGCTGATAACTGGTGATGAAAAGTGGATCACGTACGACAAGAACGTGCGAAAAAGGTCGTGGTCAAAGGCCGGTCAGGCTTCAAAGACTGGCGAAACCCGGGTTAACTCGCAACAAGGTGATGCTGTGTGTGTGGTGGGATTGGAAGGGCATTATTCATTATGAGCTGTTACCACCAGGCGGGACCATCGATTCTGAACTCTACTGCGAACAACTGATGACATTAAAGCAAGAAGTTGAGAGAAAGCACAGAACGGGTGTGGTTTTTCATCATGATAACGAAAAAATTAAGAGAGTTTGGCTGGGAGGTGTTAATGCATCCGCCGTATAGTCCTGACCTTGCACCTTCAGATTTCCACCTGTTTCTCTCTTCAGAATGCTTTAGGCAGTGTCAGGTTAACATCACGAGAGGACTGCCAAAACCACTTAACGCGGTATTTTGATAAGAAGCCTAAAAATTCCATAGCAATGGGATCATGTCCCTACCTACCAGATGGCAAAAAGTAATCGAACAAAATAGCACCTACATACTTTAGTTAAATTTAAATAAACTATATTAGAAATGTTTAGAATTTTCTTAAAAAATGCGATGAAAGTTTTTCCCCAACCTATTTATATACAATATCAATTTCTTATGATCAAAGAACTCTTTCAAAACTTTCGACAACTATTTGTAAAACTATCAACATGAGTAAACTAAGGGCTTGAGAGTGAACGTCGAAGCACAGAAGCAGATAATAACAAACGGGTTAGAAATTCAACCATTTTACTATTGTCAGCGACACTTATTCCTGAAAATCTTAATTTGTTAAAAACATTTCATTCTGCATACTGAAAATAGACCGATCATTATTTGTTGGTCTGTTAAAAACCACAGCTCAAAAATGGCTTTTTTATTTAAATCTTTTATTATGACATCATAGTAAAAAAATTAAATACTATGTCATGTCAATCGCATCACATGTGCCACATTCACCATGGTGATGCGATTTTTGTGGGCTTTTTAAAGTCGTGCTAAATATGATTTGCTGGTTAAGAAATCACAGGTTGATCATATTTACTCTGCATTAGATTACAGTTGTCACCTTCAATTCTAATGAAGCATTACCTTCCTTAAATTAGTGGTTTTGTGGTGCCAATTTAGACAAGGTAACAGTTTCGCTTTTATAATATCTGCATTCACCGTTATTCTATCATTTCTACCAATGTCAACGGAACACAACTAAGGGCCCAACAATAAATCAGCACTTATTCAAACGATTGTAATTTGTTTATTCATAGGCCCCGTATCGTCCGCCCGCATGTCACTGCGCAGGATTCGGCGAGATTGGATAAGTGGCAGTCGATTGATAGATAACTATCAGCGGTGTGCGGTGGAATATTTTTGTTGTTTCTAATATCACAAGTGTGCTGATTCGGACTTGGTTGATATTGATCAAGTACACCAAACAGGATCAAAACAGTTCCTTTACCAAAAACGTGTAATATGATAACACGCTTACCAATTTACTAATAATACCAAACGCTATCTTTACTAGAGATGATCAAAGTCTGAGCCGAAATGGTGCAGATTTAAATATACCTTTCTAGATGAGTAACTAATAAAAGCTTTAATATTGAAAAGAAACAAAATCACATCAGCTGCATGTTATTTGAATTAATTAACGGAAGAAACATTAGTTACAGTTGTTGTAACTCGCTACGTTAAAAAATACTCACGATCAACTATATATAAAGCCATCAAAACTTTTATTCATTCATTTATAGGCTACATAATGACACACCGGTCTGAATTGAAAAAAAGCTTTAAAAGTCAGTTAATTCATTTTGTTTATTGCGATCTTAAAGCATAATCAATCATACCTCATACATTTTTAAGTTCATCAAACCAGCTCTGGCATCTCGCGTCAAGCGTTAAGATAGGCGTCCGATAAGCTAGATTATGCTGATCTTTGACAAGACGGGTCAGCAGGATCAGCGATGACGATTCGAGGCCAGCAGCTGAACTTGACGGAATGACCTCGAAAATGAGTAGGAGAAATTAGTACAATTTGTATGTCAGCAGCATAAGATGCCCCACGTACCACCGCCCCAAACCTAACTACCGATGCCATTTGTGCGGAAGGCTATGCTGTTCGCAGATGGGTCATGGTAAAATTAGTTGGTTAATTACCAAATGGTAAAATAGTCTGCAACATAGATACCAAAGGCCGCTTATGAGGATGAACTGGCATAGGCAAGCACTATTTGCAATTAGGAGCAAAAAGTATTAAAATAACATCAACATCAAATATAATCACAGCTGGGGTATTTAATAACAAACCGATAACAACCGGAACCACGGTTGAACTTGAGCTTGACATGAAAAAAAATATGGAAATAGCGGATAATACACAATGGTCACTAGAAGTACTGTAATTAAAAGAAGTTAAAACATTTAATCTTTCTACCTAAAAGATATCTTCGCCTTTGATATCTTATTACAATTTAAAAACAGTCAGCCATTCTTGGTGTGAATGACATATTGAGAAATTGGCTTGTGATTATTACGAATGGATTTGAAAACCAGGTAGTTCCCAAAGTTTATTGTTAACGCAACCATCAATCACGCAGATAAATAATTCTTCATGACAAAATAACTTTCTTTTGTCTTATTATCTTTATTGCTTTTCTACGTGATATGCTATCGGTGAATATCCAATAAAAATACTCGTATTTGTGTAACTTAGACAGTCTTATAATAAAAATGTAAAATATGATTTATTTCTAGCTTTAAAATTTAGTTTTTGGTCTAAATTAGATTTATAAGTAAATTCAAAATTTCTTCTTGGACTTAATTATACACATATTCGGGTAGCTGTTTTTTTAAAAAAAAAAAACGAAAAAGACGCAGAGCAGTAACATAGTATGTTGGCAACTCGGCAAGGAGTTAAGGAACCCTGATCAGACATTTGAAAAGGCGTAGACTTACATGAACAAGAAAGGGCTGTTTTCAAGTACAATCAGCCGCGGAGCAAAAGTATCTTTGTGGACTCCGTTCGTCTGGGCGTTATATGCAAGTCCATACCAAAGAGCCCAGTTTAATACCTACCCTAGCGTTACGCGATCTTTGGTTGACTGTACAATGCAAGTGAGGACATCTACGAATGCATGCTAGCCGTATATTGAGACAGGAGACACGGATCGGATAATTTATACTATAGTGTTGATCTGAGCATATTGCGTAATGAGAAAGACGCAACTGCAAAGTTTTCCGATAGCTATAGACCCTTAACAATCTTTACATATGCTCAACAGCAAACTATGTAATATTGTACGTTAATTATTTCCTTGGAAAAATCATTTGCATATTATATATAAAATACTGATTTCAAAATAATGTTTTTTTTGATTATATGTATGTTCCAGCATCATTTGAAAACTACTGGATGGATTATGGATCGATAATACTTTGTGTAAAGTTTAATTAGGACTCAAAATCAGGCTGATCGTTTTAGAAACTAATTTCACGCAGATGAAGTCAGTGGCTAGTTGTGTAAACGACTAAATAGATAAGTACCGATTGCGTGTTTAATTTGGTCACACACATCGCGTGTTAACGTTAATTTGTATGGCATTCTGGGTGGCGTTCATGGTAAGAGTTTTTTTTTTATGTGCAACGCACTCGAACACTCTATCTCAATGCGTTTCGCTGAATGAAATTCGCACTAGGCCAACAAATCCTAAGCCAGTGATGTTAAAAACTAGAAATGTTTACCAAAAGTTACACAGGTCCTAAAATAGAGCAACAGTAATGAATAACTGCCTTGGCTCTCAAAGGGCAAAACGCTCTTAAGTTTCCACGTGTGGAGAACGTTAAAATCTCAATGTTAATTTTTGTATTAAATGTGTAAGATGACCGTTTGTCAGTCAAATCAATGAAAAAACACGAAGGAAGAATTGGAAACAGGGTCTTGTACATTAAAGCCTACGCGGAAAATCCAAACAACACTGCTTCTCAGCACACTATAAGTACTAACATCTAAGAACGCTGCTACCTCTGTAACGAGACAGGCGACACGAATCGCATAATTTATACTTGTGTCGATCTGTGTTTATTGCGTAATAGCAAAAATGCAACTACGACGTTTTCGATTGTAACAACGCAACTGAAACTAGCCAGCTCATGATATTTCTGTTTACGGAAATAGGTATTGTAGTGACTTTATTATTCTGATTTTCAAATCAATTTTCGAAGTGAATAACAGTTATATTCAGTCCCACTACTGGGACCAAGACCTTCATCATATGTATATTTAGCCACTACTAAAATTTCGCGTGATCCCCACGCTTGCCAAATGAAATGAATTGATTCTTTAACTGTGACTTATCAATTGTAGCGAGGACTTGATTTTAATGATGGCCTTTGCCCAGCAGTGAGAAAATAATTACTTTACTTAATTTACTTACTATGATAAAGCCGCAATATCCGTCACAAAAAGAAACTAGAAGATTTCCAGAACCACCATAATCTATTATAAATAACAGACAGTTTTTTATAACAGATTATGGTGGTTTGAGGTAACCGGTTATCATCAGTAACAACCCTTAACTACTAACCGTCTTAATTGCCTAATGTTGCTGAAAAAAGAAAAAAAGAATTTGAGTACTCAACCATCACTATGACGTATTAAAATGAAATGTTTCAAAATATCAATTACACTTTTCCACGTTCATAAGATCCGGTGAAAACACGTCGTAAATCCGGGAAAGTCACAGGTGGTCAATTATTTGCTGGCGCATATTAAATTCAAATTGAATAGAATCCATAAATCGGATTATCATAATTGCATTTGCAACAAAGTGAAACCTGATAATGCAACAACAATCAAGTAACTAAGATGCGCAGATGCATTCCCGCGCATTCAGAGGGCGCTGTTTCACCGGGACGCCAAGAGAGTAGTAGATTGAGTTTATTTGTTATACTCGTACTTAAATGCACTACAATGAAATGGTACAAAAGGAAACTTAATGACGACGAGGCCATTTTTTTAAATATTTTATGTTGTAAAGCGATATTGCTCGTGACGTTAGACGAGCCCACCCAACCAATGTAATCAAATCTTTACTTATTTGAATTGTTCGTGTGAAGTATTTTTAAAAACTTTTTTTTGTTCACAAACGAGCTCATTGATAACACAAAATAATGCGTTTACAGAAGGACCGCTCTCGTCTTTTTTTCTAAACTTGCCTGATGGCCTAGGGTTGCTAAAATATTCGCCCGATAAGCCGGATCTGACAGAACGGGAAAGGAATAATGTTCTGACTGAGCATTCCTAACGGGTCAAGGATAATCTAGCGATGTCTTTAAATTCATGAACCTTTGCGCCAGATTATAAGAAGTCATTTACCTAGAGAAGGCGTCCGCTAAATAAACCGAGCTCCCGGTGCAACTTGCTAGCTTATTGGGCTTGATCATACAGTCCATATACCTACCTAGTAGGCAAGTAACAGCATGACGCTTCGGCGGCGGCAGCCGTTCGTGCCTCGACAAAAGAAAATACCTTAAATACTGGTGTTTTACCAATGCATGATAAGTTACGAAAATGTTTTACATACCTATCTACTTATACTACCTACTTACTTGTAAAAGTTAATTGAGTTTTACTTACCTTTCTTCATTATTTGGTAACAAAAAAAAAGGGAATTACAATTTTGTGTGGTGTTCAAACAGCCAAATACACTGCAACACAAATAATACTTTCGCGAAGCCGTTTTTGACTATTAAACTATTAATTTGCGTACAAAATATACTATCACAATCTTTTTGACAGTGCAACTGATCGCGAGACTGAAACTGACTGAGTTCGCCTGTGAACTCACGTCTCTGTGTGCATGTGTCAAAAATGGCGTGTTGTTCTAAGCGGGCTATCTGTCAGAGCGCCGCGCATACCTAATTTGTGTTAATAACCTCATTTGTGAACGACCAACTAGTATTACTTAAAACTAATTCTTAGCGAAATGCACTACAGAAATGGTGTAAAGAAGTTGTTGCCATTGTCTCGGTGTAACAAGCCTCTGACTTGCGCGGTATGGTGGTGGCACGCTGTAGGTTAATTATTGAATAATGGATGTTCAATAATATTTTACAGGTTTCTCTGTCTATTCTTGACTGCGGCGGTGCGATGAGCGATCTAGGAAGCGCCGATCCATGATTTAGATATGTGTTGCACAAACTTAGCGGACTTAGGTTAGGGCTACATTAAACACAGATGTGTTTTTTACCAGTGATATTTTGTGAACGCGAAATATTGTATTATATTAAGGATCTCATAATGAAGCTTAGTGTCACTCAACTAGTTAGGCCCTTCCATAGCTTCATTCATGTTTTTAAATTTTTCAGTCAAGCCCTGTGTATTACTAAGTTATCATTTCAGTGCCCTTACTATGAGTTCTCATCACGAAAATTGCGACTGTTGTAGTTAACAGCATCTTGTATGACATTTCATTTCTAATCACAAGCTGCACTGTCACGACATATCATTAAAAATAATTTACCATAGACACTAGCGTCGGTGTAATGGTAGGGGAACAGTACGTCTACCACGGTTGCCACTTTAAATTTACGTTATCGTTCGCGTAAAAAAATGTATTTGGATTTGACATTGTCATGTCATGTCGTGTCAAATCCCAATACATTTTCATTACGTAAACGATAACGTAAATTGAGAGTGGAAACTCGTGGTAGACGTACTGAAGTGAGAAAAACTGTAAAAATAAATTCAAAAAAGTTTAGGGGTTAATAGGCACAGAACAAAGCATTTGATCTTTTAGATGTTTTATCTTAGTCATCTCGCCGTTTATTTTGTCCTATCGTGTCGCATATGAAGCAGACTTGTTCCTCACTCTGTAAAAAGAAGTCTAATTAAATGGCAATTAAAACCTCACCGTAACCAACTAAGTACCAATTTCTACTAATAAGTTTAGAGTTAAACATCAACTTTTACATTCCTAGAGTCTAAAAGAATGCATTAGACCGGTCGAAAGGAATTTTCTCTTTCCCGCTAGAGCGTTAATCGAGGAAAAACTTTATGTGAATTTAATTAATTGCTCTTTACCAAGATCTGATAATGTCAGACGATATAGGACTCTAGTGGAAAGAAATAAGAGACAGGCTATGAGCGCAATCAGGGAAATTAATTTCTGCCTTATTGGTATGTTAGCTGTAACTCATTAGGTCTAAGGTTATTTAAGATAGGTGCAGGTTGCGACACCTTTCGCTGTAACTCCAATATCTGTGCCTTCCAAACACCCACAATCAGTGAAAACTAATAGCACATCAAAAAAAAATTGTGGGCAGAAATTTTACGGAGTTCGGTAAAACTACAAAAGGTCAAAAAAGCGAACAATAATGAGATGCAATTTGTAAGATGCTCAGAAAACCAATAAATAGCCCAAAGATTTACGCTTCTACGTGTCCGGATAAACGTAAGTAGAAACCTTTTTGCGGGAATCAAACCCGCGACCCATTGCGGCTAACCGGCGCGCTCGTAACCAACACACTAATCAAATCGTCGAAGTATCAATCATCTTTGAAAATCACTAAAGCATAATCTATGCGTCTCTATAATCTTAATCTTCAGACTTATAATTTCTTATGCTCAATTTAGTAGTAAAGAGGTTAACTATTTTTATAGCAAAACGACTGCAAGACGAAGACGAAAGTGGCGGCAGATGCAGAATTGCACTTTCACGTAACTTCGAATCTTTTTAGCTGTCAACGTCCACAAAGAAAGTTAAATAGCATTTGTGTGGGTTTGGAACACACGAGCAGTTTGCGTTTCGCTTCGGCGATAACCAGCGTCGATCAGAACTGCAAACAGAATGTTTGATCATGACAAGGCGCTAATCTTCTGTATCGGAGTTTAGGGCTGCTATCGACGACTTTAAACGCAACTTTATATTACAGTTTAATAAAACGAATATTCAAAACACTATCAAATACACGAATTTCAATGTCAACTAAAGCTCCGCCAGTTAAGGTCTTTAGTAGAAAGTCGTATACGCCCGAAATAGTTATTTACCAACTTTTTTTAGGACCTTTGATCCTTTGATTAAATTACTGTTAAGCAAAGTTATAAAAAAAACTCTGCATACAGATCCGCTGCTGCCGCTGCTGGGCTAACGCCTGTAGTTAGTAAAGCAAGCCTGTAATTCATATAATTTTGAAAAAAAATATTGTCTGTCCTGGGATTTATGAAAATCCACGACTTCTGAATTATTAGGCCAAATGCTCTTGCCACACTAGGCTCCCAAGAGTTAACACGGTCTTGTCAACATAGAGTAAAACAATCATAAAAATGATATCCCGATACGTTTTCAGTGTGTTGACAAACAAAACCATAAGATAGTATGTTTTTACTGCTAACAATACCTTTTTTTCCGTCTAGGCAACCCTAAAAACTCATCATACGGTCGATGATCTGTGGAAAACGTACGATAAATCTCTCTACCAACAATCTATGTTTGACTTTGTTACCAACTTCTCAGAAGATTCACATAATGTGATTTCTGTTACGCTTTTACTGAGGTATAACATTTGATACGATGGTTTTGGGACACTTTTGCTCTCGTCAGAACTGTATTAAAATTATTTCACGGAATACCTGCCCGTGTCGAGCCACAATGTTGTGGTTGAAACTGGGGTAGCGTACTAAGTGGTTCGTGGAAGTGGTTCAGATGTGTTTAACACACATTCTTAAGTTAAGGAATTATGTCCCATTACTCCAAACTAGATGGATGAGGTTATGGTCACAGTTTACCGTTAGCACTGGGTCCTCGGTAGATATTTTTCTCTCGTAAATGTCAAAGCATTTAACACTATCTGGGCGCTAGACGCTGTAATTACAATTTAGATACATTCTCGAGCCTTTTAAGAGACCTCAAAACCAGATACTGCATGTCTAACCAGATTGCTTAAGTGGGACATATAAGTTCAACGATTTTATACATTTTGGTGCAGCTCGTTCATTGAATGACAAAATAACAATAAAACAATATCTATTTCAAGTGGCGTCTTCAATCGCTTTCATATAATTAAGGCAATAATTTGTCTGTCTATATTCATGTGGAATACATGTACTGAAATCATAATAAAACAGTAGTTTCATCAGCATCGTTATTAAAGTAACTAAGACTAATCAAACTATTTCCTTTTCATTCTTGTTAATCTAACTAACGAATCTTTTTAGTAAAAAATTTAATCGCACAGACATTAACTTTCCATCGCATTTTTCAAGATATCATCACCGTAACAAGAACTGGGCGTAAGTTATTTTTCCTCGTCTCACTTCGTCCTTAATTGAAATTCTATTTTAATATAGGCTCCAGTGGACACTTACGGCCGTCCGTCTTTCCTTTTGGGACATATCTTCGCAGACCACATTCCTCGTGAGACCTGCCAATTACGCAGGATGGAAACACTGAAACGCACTTTTTGTTACCAACCGTTATTCGATGACTTCGACAATCGTTAACAGTCGGCCATGCTCCCATATAAGGACAGTCTTGTTCCGATTTTCTAGCCTCATCACACATTTCCAGTTTTTTCCCGCCCAACGACCCTACGGTTGACATATTGGTGTCAATGCAACAATAAAATTTAACGTGCAATTATTCATAAGAACGTCGAATCGAGTTTGCTGACGCGTAGTGCGAATTGTCGCCGAGGATCGCTGTATTTACCGATATGCGACCTCTTAACCAATATTTGGCCAACATTAAATCTTTGGCCGAAACAAATGAGGGCCGAACTGTTTTTGTTCGTAAACGAATTAATTTAAAAATAATTGCTGCAATCAATCCGTACGACAAAAAACGTAAAAGTCGATGTAACGGCGAGATCTCAAACTGAATCGGATCAAGGCTGTTCACGGATTAACTAAACGGCTTATACAGGATCGGAAAGTGAAACCAAATCGATATCTGATTACTGCGATTAGTCTAACGAATAGGTCAACTGGAGCGGTCGACATTTCTCGATTCTTTTTTTTGGGTACCGTGACATGAATAAATTATGTTGGCATTGTTTGCTCATTGTACAACTACCGTTGTCCTAATGACACAGATTAAGTATCCTTGTTTTCACGTGCATATTTTCTTGCAAGTGTAGTATTAATCGTTTTGGTAAATTTTGAATGTTGAACGAGATAAAAAAGTTGCATTCTGCAAGATTAAAAAGTGAATGTCTTTGAATACTACAAAACTATGTTCTATAGGACAAGACCCCTAACATTAACATTGTTGAAAAGTTAAATGAACTGAATCACTTAATTACACTTATATTGAACTTTCGTGAATAATTTTACTAGTAACGATGATAGATCACCAGTCTTGCAGATACGTCATAAGTAATTAGTTTACGCTTACAAAATAATAGCCAAGGTTACTCAGACGAGGGACCTACATAACAACGTAAACGATCCATGAGAACTAATAATAACGAGTAACAATGAGTGAGCCGGTAGATCCGAGCGCGTCATAGCTGCGCGCGCCACTCGTAAAACTAAATCAGTCCAGGCAATTTCGGTTTTAATGCACCAAGCGAATTGAGAAACACCAGAATACTCAAAACCGAACCTACATTACTAAAACCAAGAATATCATACAAAACATAACCACAGAAATATGAATCAATCAACGAACACTCCTATAAAAATATTAGTTTACACACTATAACGATAAAAAAGCTATTAAATAAGGCAGTAAATTACAAATTTCGTCTCACTTCGCAAATCTAGAGCTCACGTTTCTAAAGCTTGCAGAAATTGTAAGAAAAAATGTTGAACGTTTTCGCCGCCACTTTAAGTTGGCCAGTGAAGTCGGGATCGCAATCGTGGTTGACAAAAAGTGTCGCCAGGCGGGGTGCTTTCACCGCGCCCATAAAAATGTTAGGCCATCAGTCATTGGGCGCGTCCGAAGGAGACGTGATGCAATTCAGCAAACGAACTACACGCTTCAGTGTAAAAGTGGATCGAACCTTGGCATCCGTGATGTCCTGGCCAAAGGCCAACACAGCTATTGAATGAGTGACGATTAGCGCCGGCCGAAAAACCAGGAGTAGACATGCATCTGCCGTCTATTTCGGTGAGGTCGAATTTACTGAAGCACCTGATTCAGACTACGGCACTTGTAACCGATCTCATTGAGTCAGAATTCGCATTGATGTGCGTAGCCACATATAAATATTAGTTATTTACTCCAACCACAAATGTGTCTACCGAAACATTGAATTTAGAGCGAGCAAATTACGTGAACTGCTCCAGCTGTACTTTAATGAAGACATACGTTGGAAGGAAAGTAGCAAAATGCCATAAACAACAGAAATAGAATTATGTGCCTTACCTTTTAATAGGGCTTTTAATAAATTCTACACGTTTAGGGTCAGACCGTTTTGATGACGGCAATATTGCTTTATAGCGGAACAACACTGTAACTGCTTAAAAATCCACGATTCTGCTTAAGGTTTGTAAGCAAATGGGCGTTAATAACGTCGACGGTTAGATATGAAGCGGCTCCTGTCGAATAGTGTGTCAAACGTGACTTGGGAACCAAAGGCCCCTTGTTGGTGGCACGTACGCCGCGCAGTCTGACGAGCGCCTCTTATCTCTGAAGGAATTATCGTCTGGTTGGATAATTGTCTCTTCATTCCTCAAGAGATTGCCGTATGAGCAATTTGCGAAATCGAGTTCGATAACTGGCTAAGGAATTTGGCAGAGCTCTCGCTGTAACAATATCTACTAAACAACCTGTCTAAAAAACATATTCGAGGTGAAATATTATCAGAATGAATTTCTGAAGAATACTTCTACTATAAATAGTTCGCAAAAAATAGCATTGTTCTAAAATTGTGCCGAAAACGTGAATCGTACAGCAACGGTAAATGCTTTTGTTGAAAAGAAATAAAGTGCTTTTAGACAGAAGTTAATATAGTTGAACCTTAGACCTCTTTCTATTCATACGATATGTCAGTAGGTCATAGTTAAGGAAAATGTGTAGAATTTATCCGTTCAAAAATTAAAACAGGACGAAGAAACAACGGTTGTACTCGTAGCTAACAATGCAACGCGACAACAGATAAGCCAATACACCATAATTGTGCCCTTGATAAAGCACTTGATAACAAGCATAATAATGATAATAACACGCTTGGGCTGTAACCTTGGATAAGTAAGTACAGACATGATTTATACGTTTTTGGTCACGGAAATTTTTACAACTACGCATATTCATTTTTTCGTCCAGCAGGGACACGAAAATAAAAAGTTGATGTTTGTGACTTCGAAGAGCTTATTCAAATTTCTAAGGAGTTCACCTTTTCTTTTTCAGGTTTATTTGAAGGTAAATATTATTTTGACATTTCTTGTAGGCTACTGTTTGTCAAATCCTTCTAGTAACATAAATGCAGGGACAATAGACCGACACTTAGTAATGAAGTGTTTGGTACGTGATCTAAAATTACAGACCGTAAACAACACTGTAACTAATGATAGAGAGGATGTAAAAATACAAAAGTAGTGTAGCACTGGTGCCATTACACGAAGCATAAACAATAGATTGCGTGCAATAACATTTTCTTTTTCCTCCAATATTACTGTTTTAAACTGAGATTAAACAACTGGCAACAGTAACATGTAATAAACATGTGCTTCATCTGCAAATGAAATTAAAACTAGGCCGAAAATAATGCATTTAACAACGCATACGTAATTTTTAAAATCATGCAGTTAACAGGAATAGCGAGTATTATAAAATAACGATAAGCCGCATTTGACGCAGATAAAGTACAATTAATGGTTTTGCAAAATTAGCAAACGAAATATCCCGGTGTAGACATTTCGCTCACCTTAGCTGTTGAGTTGTTGGCGTTCATCCAACTGAGGATGTGGACGCTTAGGCTGTCGCCGAAAACCACTAACACAGTTTGTAAACTCCAAAAAGCGCACAGTACAGATCACAACACAAATCAAGTTCACAATAAACCAATGGTGTTTCACATCACGTCAAATATTGCTTTGTCACAGGTAAATAATAAGGCACGTGCGCTCGACGGATCGTCGCGTACAACAGTGGAACGGTTACGGAACGAGCGCAAATGCCCCTCTCTGACGACCGCAGCACGCACGAGGCGCAGCTAGACTGGCGGACACGGGCGCGCGGACCGCGAGTGCGAGTGCCGCATCTTCACAACCCCTCGACTCAGGGTTGTCGGTGACCCTTTCGTTTAAGTTGACTGAAGATGCGTCTAAAGGAGCCACTTCAAGGTAGCGGGCTGGCAGGCGGTTGGCTTGCAAAGTTGTTACATTTTTTAATCGCCCATGCGTATTAAGCACTCCAACTCGGATCGCGGATCGTGTGGTCCTGAGTTCAAATCAGGCCAGAACCAAAATCTTTTTGTTCATTGTTTAATTTCTGACAAACTCTCCGGCGATGGAAAGCATCGATAAAAAACCAAATCAACCCGGATAGCGGCGGAAGGCTCACCACCCACCACGTTGGGTTCTAATACCATTGGTGAAAAGTGGGCTTCTGAGTGTTCCGTTCACCATGACGGCAACAGTCATTTGCCTCTGACTTCCCCGTTTGGGATAAAGTCGTGATGGTATGTTATATTATGTAGCAATATTTTAGACGTTTCAGATTCTACAATCAACCTACTGAATTATTAATCAAAGCAAAAACTAAAACCATATCAGGCGTAAGTGTGGATTAAATACTCAGTGGCAAAGAATCTGATCAGGTAGAGCAGAACAGCGAAACTAGAACTAAACTTTTGATACATATGAAACCGATGTTTGGTTACTAATCGATTTTGATTCCCGCGGTAAGTTACTTGCTATTAGTGCGACTATTAACAAAAAAAGTTTGGTACAGGTAGACAACAGGTAACTTTGTTACTAATAAGTAGAATTTGATTTTAATGATGTAAAACATTTTTACAGATTTTTTTTTAAGAACTTAACAGAGATTTCAAGAAGGTCATAAAAATCCAAGAGAATTCCAAAGAGTGGACAGCCCTTCATCCCGAACCCCGCAACGACTTACAAAGCCATATTTTTTTCCCGGGCAAAAAAGGCCGCGCGAGCATCGTACCACTGCGCGTTTAGCCGCGGAATCCGACCGCTTTTTCTGTCATCCCAGTAATTATTCACGCCTTTTAAGGCTCCCTGAATTAAAGTACATGCGTAATAATAATCGTCATAGTTGTTCTCGTGAGAATGAAATTAAACGTCATAGGTCGTCTTTTCCGTGTATTGAGATAGATCTGTTCTAGATGTTACAAAAAAACTGTTACCTAGTGAATCTGGATGATTATGTCTAAGCTATCGTGATATATATCGCATTTTTACAAAGTTCTGCCCATCAAATTGTCACCGGGTTTGGTTTTTGATGGCCGTAACTAAACTTAACGAATAATACCTTAAAAAACCATTTGTGACTTTAGTAACCATCTGGCCTCAAACTGAGCTAATTATACTGGCACAATTACATAAAATGGTTTACACAGTTTTCAGACATAGCACAAACACAGCTAATCGTCACATCAATGTTTCTCATGGATCTCCACTCACAACATACCAAGTTACTCCTTGTGAACGAATCCACGACCCGAGGTTGTGATAGTGGAACCACTATTAAACCCAGCCAACTAGCCAGTCAAGCATTATTTCGGTCGCCAAATAAATAAACTAGTGATACATTCACATAAAAAATGCTTTTACCTAAATTATTTACCTTGTTGCAATTTGATTCAACACTGCGGCTGCATAGAGAAAGTTAAGATCTAGGTAATTAATGAATTAATGATCTTCCAGTTTCCTGACATTATAATTAGAAATGAATTGACCGTCACGACAAGTAATTGTTTTGATTAGTTACAGATTTATTGAGAACAATGAAGAGAAATCGGTTATTTATTTGCACAAACACAATGGACGTTTCACTTTTTAAAGCCCCTGTATTTTGAGAATGGATTAAACAATTAAGTACCCATACTACTTATTGGACAGCTTCTTTCAAAAGGTCTCCTGTCTAGAGAATTTGTATTCAATTTTAAAAGACTAGATCGATCGTGTTCATATGAACGAATATTGTTTTTTTGCGTGCACATATTCATTTCAAAAAAACCGACTCTGGACAACAAATCATTCGGATATTATTTTGATAAACACAATAAAACCAAAACATGACGTCCTTCGTCAATTCTCTCATAGTCTTTACTTGGAAACACTGACGACTAAATGTTACTCGTATTTTACCTTAAATTTGTTACCCTGCTGGCTGTCTGTTCTGAGCTAGCGTCGAGTTTTCTTAGCTTACCTCACAAACACGATGCTGAACCGCAAACCTCTTTACCTATATGCTCGACCGATGCCAGGCGAGGTAAATACCCAATCAATATACCAAACCGCCAATTGTCCCCAAAACCGAGGTGCGACGATTATTCATACACGACCCATGCGCGGGCGCTGATACCGTTGACTACGTGATCCTAGCGCATGAGTAAATAAACGGTATAGAGACAAAGCTCCAACACTGCGCGCGCTGTTACAGGTACAATTACGTGTGTGTGTGTGTGTGAGCACTGGTAGTCTCTCATACGGGAAGAAACCGGATGATAACGGCTCAGCCAGTGCTCTAGCTTAGTGCTCACGCACACAAGCGTTGCTGGGTACCAATGTTGAAGTTTTGTCTCTGTTCAGTTTATTTACTCATGATCCTAACGCCTGGCGGAACGCACCGGCTTATTATTACCTACCCATTATCTTACCTCCAGGATGTGACACACTTTCGCCCTTCAATAACCAATTTGGATGATGAAATTATTGTTCTGATACATCGACAAGATGTAAGAAAATTATGTGGAACTAGCTTTTGATCACGACTTCTTGCACGTGGCCCTATTGTGCCTCAGGGGCTAATTTTCCAAGAATCCTTGGTTATTTAAAGTAGCTGCATCAAAATAGATCCTGGTTCATTATTTTTTAGATAAGGGTCTCTAAATTTATTATTAGAATCCATTTAGCGAATTTAAATTAGCCTTATTTAATTTACCAAAACGTTGCTGGTTTTATCACACTCATAGCATTTTTTTAATAGACGGTTCTTTTATTTTGTTAGTACGATGCCTTTGGTTCTACTTATTAGACATTCAAGAACAGTCAAGCAAAAATATTTTAGCAAAAAAAATATTGTTCATAAATCTTTCTCCGTCAAAATCATCAATTGCAACGAGGAATTCATTGGTAATTGAAACACGAGTAGTTCATTCTTAAAATTCAAGCAGCCACTTCTTTCTAACCATATCAGTCATTTGACTATAATCAAATGAATATATATGCACGTCAGCACTGCAGTTTGCAGTTACATACCGGTACAAATATGCACACGGTAGCTAACGAGCAGATGATGAGATGATAAGGACAGCGATAGAAGAGAGCGGTGATTACATAGGAATCTAGGAGGCACTGATTGTGGATATTAATCACGGTCGACGATCGAATCCGATGCGACGGATAGACTGAGAGCTCGAGGGAAAGGAGTATATTTAATTCAGTTTTACATACATAGGTCTCACGTTTAGTTTAGTCAGCTCTCATGGAACTAATATTGGTCGAGCCCCACCGCTAATGAAACATCCCAATCGCGAATAAAGCAGGGTTGCAGATTTAAATGTGCAGTTCAAAAATATTTGGTACGCACAATGGTATGTCGCAAATTTTAATGCCAAACAACATTACGAGTATTAACATTATAACATAATACACCATTACGGCTATATCCCAACAGGGTTAAGAGGCCGGAGAACATAGTCATATAAAATAAAACGAGAGGCTCATTTTTATCACTACAATAATATAAATGTGTTTTTTTAAATATAAAACCCAAAAATAAGCGGCGGTGTTCCCAAAGGAATATGACATCGGGGCCATCAAGAAGAGAGCGTATTCCCATCTAAAAGGCAAACAACGCATCGGTGACACCTCTGGTGTTGCAGTTGTCCATGGGCGGAGGTGATCACTCTCCATCAGGTGACCTTCTAGCTCGTTTGCTCCCTATTACATAAAAAAAAAACCGAATAGAACTCAGAACACGAATAAAATATGAAACCTATTCTGCTTCATTATTTTACAAATAAGAGCCCTTATAAACGTTATTTGATTATGTTCAAACAAGTACGCTCCTAGCGATCATTGGGTCTATTTACAGATCAATTAGTTTTAATAGAAATCTAGCTATAAGTTGTATTTTATTCTGGGCTATGAGTGTCTATTACTTCCTTACTCTGAAGGAAATAAAAGCACTAGCATTTATTATTAGCAATACTGCTAAGTCTATTTACTGATAACTAGTAAACGTCTCTTCCTAATTTTCCTGTTTATGTCACTAATAGGTTATTTAGTAGCCCTGGGTTTATAGCTACACTGTTACTTTACGTCACAGATTTTATGGTTTTATTTTAAGGGGAGAACATACCAAACACGGCGCGGAATTGTATTGAGTTTTATCGAAGGAGTGGAACTCGCTGCCCGCGCATGTATTTCCAAACCAATACAAACTGGTTCTCGGGACCAGAGTGAATAGGCATTTACTAGACAGACATGTGTCACCATAGATTGCATCGTCACTTAGCACCAGGCGATAGCGATGCCTATCTAGTCTACCATAAAAAAAATAGGACTAATATCAAATCAGTGATATAATTCTTTTTCGCTGTTTAGACAGCGTTTACCGCTACATAGAGCTAGGTGGAGGCAGGCTAATTGTGCCATAAATAACCCAACAGTTGTAGAGATGACTTGATTAAGGTGATGTGATGAGGTTAGTTAGATTATCCAATTAGTTTTTTTTTCTTTAGCGAATTATTTTCAGAGTAAAATTTTACTTTTGAATGAACCCCGTGTGTTTCAGCCTTAGGGACATAACGAATTCTTTGCCCATAAAGCCGGCAAGTCGTTACTGTTTTATTGATATCGTAATGACTTTTAGCTGATTAATTAGATGAACTATTAGCAGACCGCTGATTGGACCTCGGGCAGGATAATATCAATTAGAAAGCTGGCCTGTGGCGAATAATTTATGAACGCGATGATACTAATTGTTCTGGTTGTACTTAGAGTAGTATGTGGTGGGTGTAGTACTCTAAGTTAGGTACGGTCGTCAACTAAAGTGAAGCCAACATTAATCCAACTTTTCTCTAAGTAAGATAACCAACTTCCTGTTGTCATAAATGGTATGTTTCTCTAGTAATATATTTAAAAATCTGCTACTTAAATTGTAAATTTAATCTTTATATAATATATCATCATCATCATGAGCCTTTGGAAGTCCACTGCTGGACATAGGCCTCCCCCATTGAACGCAACAACGAGCGCCTTTGGGCCGTGCGCATCCAACGGCTTCCCGCTAATTGCAATCTATGATATATTGTGATGACTGAATTATTAACTGTATTTTCATATAAAAATATTTTTCCCGCAACATCGGAAATAATTCTCCTAAACGTAACTTTACCGTGAACGTGGGTCACAGTTTAACATATAATGGCGTTCCTTACCTATTTAGGGGTACAAAAAGAAAGCTCTTGTACCAGAAACTCTTCATTTTGTTTTTTGCCGTCTTCTGCGCAAACTCCGATATTTCCTTAAGGGACTTTCTCTCTCCCATTGTAGTGGCTATGGTGTCGGTTCCATGGCGATTTATCGGCCGACATCGACGACACGACTCGGGAATCGAACCCGCGATAAACAAAGCCGAACACGTTTCGCTGGAGTGAGTTGTGAGTGACCTGCTGGTACACATACACATGTGGGGTTGACTGGCCTGTTCAGGGTTATCTCTCCTATTTAATAAATTAATTAACAAACTTTACAGTGGAAACCGACCAACATTTGTTGGAGATAAAACTTATGACTTAACTATGTGAATGAATACATTCAAAAACAAAGTTTGGTATCGCTGAATGTAAGGAATTTAACTTGGAACTAAGTACTTTCGTCTAAACAAATATCAACAATAATCAAAATTGAAGTTAGCCGTTTGCGACTTCGCTGAAATTTTTTAGCTGACAGTTAACAAAAATAACACACCACATACACGTCTTAGGTAGCACAATACAAGCTGGCATAACTAAAGTCCATTCTCTCTCTTCTTGAAGAGTCCTAAAAAGAAATATTCAAAAACATTTTGTTGAGCTATTAAAATATTGCTGTCTAGATTTTGTTTGTAGAAAGGATTGCGACGGATATACTTGTAAGGACTGCCTAATTTGAGATGACGTTCCAGAATTCGGGGGTAGTTTCAGGTTTCAAGGTCGCATTTTTTAGTACGAATAGATCTAGGGTTTCCAGGTTAATTATTTAGTTTATACTCCTATATGTAGTAATTTGAAAGAAACTGGGCACATCATAATCGTCGAAATCAACCGTTTTCGGGGTTTTAAGATTCGGGTAACAGAAATTCGAGATTTCAATATGTTACCCGTCGAAGTAAATACCCAATCTAAGATTCAGATATTACTTTAGACCTTATAAGCCCCCAACACTACCAAGAACTTTTTTTAATGTAAGCGCGAAATAGCAAATTAATCACTTGGCAAGTTTAGCAGCTAGCTCGTAAGCTAACGGAAATAGCATATCACGTACCGATAATGCCACCAATTAAGAGTGGGCAGCCTAAAAAAATTTTACGTTTAGTCCCACCCATTCGCCCCCGCACCCCGCGCGAGACACTCGATAACCCGCACCACCCCGCACGGCGGAGATGCTCTCGCGCACGGACGAGTTCACGACCTCAAGAACATAGAATGAATGGAGTATTTTCTTGAGTTTTTTTTATTAAATTACGTTAAAATAAACTGACAAGAGATGTATTTAATGGGCGCTACACCATTAAAAACCATAATAATGGTACAACCAAATTTCAAATATATTTAAAATTATAAATTATTTTACCACCTACCCGATTTACTACCACCCCTACTTTTGTTAACTGTAAGAACTGCACCATAGATTTCCTTACGATATAATATTTATTTTTATGAATGAAACATAATTATTGTGTCAAACATTTACCAATCTACGATTATTGTCGCCACTGTCAAATGCCATATTATAAGGAGTTCGGGTATAGTACAGCTAGATAAATAAAAAAAACTTCATCTTATGTCCAAAAATTATATTTATTATTCATTTAAAATTCTGAAAAGTCTAGTTTGCGTCGCTTTATCGGTGGTGTACCTTCCATTACTGGAACCGTATCACTTATATTTGTGGTTGTTACCACCATCACGTCAGTAGCAGGTATCATTTCATTGGTGGGACCCGTAACATCGGCAGGTGCTCTTTTATTTGTGAGACTCGGAACAGCGGCAAGTACTGTTCGATTTTTGGGACCTGTAACGTAGGCTGGGTCCCGTATTGCTTTCTTTTTTGGATGACGTGGATCCACTAATTCCGGCAACAGGCAGTCCATGTAAAAAGCGACAAGTTTCGGTTCCATTTCCGTCCTCCAAAACTCATCGTCTTTCTGTATGATTTCGACTTTCAATTTGTTTTCCCCATACCACACCGCAAAAAGGCATAGAGGCTTTTGACAAATATGCATTTGACCTTGGATTTGGTAATACCAATCCGAACTTTTGTTTATAATTACCTGCAATTGAAAAAAAAAAAAAAATTAAATGGGATGAATATATTGTAATCTGAAACTAGTTTTATTTTCATTTATTTCAACGTTATTTATGAAATACGGAAATGTGTTTTTCATGCGCTTGAGTTTGCACACCAAAACATTTTTAAATTAAGTGGCTAATATAAGTCACTGTATAATAATATGTAAGTACTCACCTGGCCATTCTTGTCATGTTTCCAGAAATGTAGTTTTTTCTCTCTAATGGCTGTATCAATACAGGCTAATTTGTAAGGTGCTATAGGACATTTTACTTCCACCACCATATCATCCGTAATACCATCAGGCGTAGCTCCTAAGAAATTATGGTTTTCATCAATGTAAAGACCACATTTTCTAATCTGAATTTTATGGAGATTGGATAACTGTGCTAGTGCTATAGCTTCATATTGTCTCCCATGCTGAATGGAGGAGACATGGTCAATCGGCGTACTGTAAAGCAAATTTTTTACTATATTTCTACAGCTTAGAGTCTTTCTTCTCTTCACAACTTTGCCAAAATTAGAAGCAGTTAAGAGGTTCCGTCTTAGTTCTAGCCACTCACTAGATAGGCTTTGTAATACTGTCTGCTTTGTTACGCGTTGACGTTCTTCTTCGGTTTTCCGCAAATTTGCAAGAAAAGTTTCCTTTGCTTGTTTGAAAGTTTGCGGGTCCATGTCTGGTTCTTCCGCATTTTCACCATAATTTAAATCAGCATGTTTAATAACGGCAATATGCTGCTTTCTTTTCCTTTCTGTATTTTGTGATCTTTGCCTTTTCAAATTTATTTTATGCTCATAATTCGTTACACATTTTTTGGGCGATTTGTTGTGAGTATTCCTGAATACCGTTGACAGTAATTTTTTGGTGTTAAATGATATAACAGCTCCGGCGCATCGAGTTTGATATCCTCGTCGCTGTGCATAATTTACTCTTTTACCGCCTACTAACTTGGCAACTACCGAGTTAAATTGTTCCACAGGATTGCTGTCAACGTCTTCAATTAGGCTTCTTGAGTAGGAAGCAACATTAGCAGCTAACATTCCGATTCTTTGCCAAAGGCTAGGAGTGTCGAATTCTGATGGTTTGTCATTATTTTGTGAACATAGTTCTCTATTGCATTTATTATGTTTTCCAAAGGCATGGCAAACTGAATTATTTATATCATTGTGCAGATTTTCGTAATTTTTCGTAACTTTATTTATTTTGATAGCATCACGTATATACTTTCGAGCTGACAAGATTTTACTTTTTGTGATAAGTTTTCTGTCTTTCATTAAATATCGCGTATCAGTCGTAAGTTTTTGCATATTATTACAAAATCGGCGCAGAATATGATTTCTACAATTAAGTTTCTCTACTGTTACGTTGTTGTATGGACGAGTTTCAATGATTTTGGCATAAGTGTTACTGTCACCGTCTGCTATAAATCTCTGATATATGATATTGTGCATTTCAATAGACTTTTTAAATCCTTCTGCCAAGATAGTGGCTTCCATTGCTGTAGATGGTCCATCGTAATTTTTGAAGCATTTGTGTTCTTTTATATTCTTACCATTTCTTTGGCAAATACAGCAATATTTATTTTTTACTGCCATAAACAATACTTTGCCTGTTCTTCTACCTATTATAGTGGCACAACCCGAACTTGCTGCATAATTTGTTTGGTATGATCGTCGGCACCAACATCCGTCTACAATCACATCAATCATCGCTATGCCATCTTTATTAACGCGACCTTCCTTTATAGCTATGTTTCTTTCTATTTCACCGGCTTTTTTCATTTCTTCCCATGCTGTCTTGTCCCATTCTTCGGCTATTTCATCTTGCAATTTCATGTACTTTTTTTCTTTAATTCCATTCAAATCCATCGCAGATGTAAATTGTTCCAATTGTACATAGCCTCCACCAGTTGCCATAATTGCACTAACTGCTTCTTTGTTTATGTTACGATCTGTTGTTTCAATCACGAATTTTAATTTGCACAGTGAACATTGCAAATTAAGTCTACAATACAGACCTTGTTGAAATTCCGAAATCACGTTTATAAAAGCAAACCCACAATTAAATAGAGACTTATGGTCAGCAATATGTTTCAATTGGTTTAGGAATACCTGTAAATCGACTATTCGTCTACCAGTCACGAGTTTACATTCCTGAAAAAAGAGATAAAAAATTACATACCATATTAATTTTGATTCCTCATGCACCAGTTATGTATTTTAAGTTCTAAAATGAAACATCAAACAATAATTGAGATAACTTTACATACGGTGTCTATAGCTCCCGTGTGTTTATCATTATTGGTTAAATTAGTAGGAGATATGTTCTCTTTACAACTGTCGTGAGTTCCTGTATTTTGATTGTCCTAAAATAAAATAAAAACATTTTTAATAGAATAAATTTTGATTTACCACTAGATTAAAATAATAAAAAGAAGATAAAAAATATTAAGATTAAACTTCACGTACGGTGTCTATAACTCCTGTGTTTTGAACGTTATTGGTTATATTAAGAGGAGATAAGTTATCTTTATAACCGTCGTGTGTTCCTGTATTTTGACCATCCTAAAAAATTAATAATACACTAATTTTAACAAATTTTTGATTCACCATTATAATACGTATTTAATTATGACATTATTATTTACGAACTCATACCTTCAAAAGGTTTAGGCCTAGGTAATTTGAGGTGTTTTGAGTAGAAATTGGGTGGTGATACTTACGTAAAATATACATCTGGACAGTGGCGAAGATGTTGTATTTTGAGTATTTACTTTATTAGCGCCAGTTCTCTGGTTAAGTAATGTAAATCTGAAAAGTTACATTTTTATGTAGAATAATAAAACAATCTTAATTAGGTATTTTGCCAGTAGGTTTGTCCTAAAAGAATGACATTTATACATATATATTTGATGGCACTGCCCTGCACCCGCTTGTATTGTATAACAATGAGCATTATACTCACTTTTCTTCAGAATGTACTGAAACAGGTAGTAAATTTATTAGTTTAGTCGGCGACTCCACAACCTTTTGTTCCGAAATACGTTTGTTCCTAGAACAGTAAAAAAAACTTTTTCTTCATGTTTTGTATTTATAATACAACGAGAATTTCTTATAGTTTTATTATAATTTGAGAAATAGGTATTTCATTTTATTTAGGTACCTACCTAGTTTATTCAAAATAATAATTGTCAAAAATGATGGCTTATTTTTAAGTATGAAACCGTATAATTAGTTCGTACACAAATTGACCGATCTGGTGATTCAGTTTTGTATGGGATACCCACAAAAAATATCATCATTTTTAGTAGTCATCAAAATAAAAGTAGTTTAGAATAACGTGTAGAAGTACGAAACATACTATGCTACAGATTATGGACATTACTAGCACATTACTACAGACTGTATAACAGAATACCTAGATAGGTTATTTAAGAAAAACAAATATTATGTATTATGTACCTAAGTAGGTTTTATACTTACAACGTTTTATTTCTTATATTTCTACCACGCTCTTTGTATGTACAGGAAATATTTCTTTTTGATCGGTATTTTTTATTACTTTTGTTTCCCATGATAGGTGGAACAATAAACACTATTTATCTGATAGTCGTAAGCGAGAAGAACACAGGTCCGACGTCTGAAGCACACCGCGCGGGACTGAGCTCGCGTTTCGTTGATTTCTATAGACAGTCCAATGCGGCAGCCACAGGGTTCAATATCGCTCAGCCAACTTCAACTCCGTTTACCTCAGAACTAAAAGACGTATGTCACAAAACTATTTTCGTAAATAACGTGGTTATTATATACTGTTATGCAATTTCCCTAAACCATTTGCTAATAAACTATATAAATATATTGTTAGAGGATTTTTAAGTACAAGGCTCAAGTTAGTAACGAGAAAAACGTAATAATGATTTAAAAACGCATTGTTTTAAAAAAATTATATGATCGTACTTAATCTTAGGTATCATGTTTTTGCGAAACCATTTCATAGACAAATATTTGAAGAAAACTATACTTAAATTTGGAATATGTGGACTATCCGCTAACTTGAATAAACTTCATCAAAGTTACCCTTTAGAAAGGGAGCCCACTCTTAATACCGGACTGCGCGTGCGCAAGTATCAGGGCGACTTTCTGTATACAGGGTTACTAAACTTTGTATTATTTTGATTAATTATATTTTCCTATTAAAATCGATTTTGACGAATGAAAAAGTAACCTTCCTGAAATATGTTTTATGTATTTCTTACATAGAATAACGAGCAATATAAAAACTCTTAAATTCTAGAAGTTCAATCATCAAACAAGACAATACAGTCCCATATTGACGATTTTCCAGCTGTGTGTTTCTTTTTATATAGCCCGTTGGTCATCTGCAGGAACGTGCAAAATTTTTGCCTGTTTTAATATTGTATAATTATAATTATTTAAAAAAAAATACCTAAATAACATAATGGAGTTGAAGGTGTTTGCATGATCCGGCAAAAAACAGCTTGCCTCTAACTATGTACTTACCTGTGATAATAGCATTAAGCTTGCACTTACGTTTTAAGTTAAACAGAAATGTACGAATACTAGATAATTAACAAATGCAATCAGCACCCAAATTTTACCAACATAGCCATTAGATATGTTCTAGTTCTATTTTGAGCCTGCCATAATCTAAAATAATGAAATTTCCTGTTTTCTACATAATTACCTATATTCACTTTTATTTTGAACATCTGCTGGAAGAAATCTCTCTTAAGAATTAAACTCACCTGTATTATCTATTAAAACTATAATTTTGTGTGCGAACTGAAAATAAATAAATAAATGATTTACCTATTATCTGACGGAAAATAAACTATAATTCATAAGTTGTAGTCGCCAGCCCTACGGGACCCTCGAGAGAGCAGTGCCGAAGCATTTCGTTGCTAATTGATATTTGCATTGCCACCGACCGCTCGTTAGCGACGCGGAAGACGATTACCTGTTATTATACACATGAACTTAAATGTGGGAACCAATACACTTCTAATAATCTATGCTGATATTCTTAAGGTGAAGCAAATCTACTAATTGTAGCCAGAAAAGAAAAAAATAACATAAATTTTGGGCCATTATAACTTACGAAAATTGTAGGGGCAACAAAAGTCGATTATGGAGACGCTTGCCATTTTTCGTCGCGATAGAAGAACTGAATGAAATCTGGTCCAATCATATAGCAGATATGATTGGACCAGACAAATATTTGTGTGCCGAACATATGTATTTGTTGTGTGTCTGGGTGTTATTATCTATTTAAGTATGTATTTAGAAATATTTAAGTATGTTTATCAGTCTCTGCCGCCCATAATACAAGCTCTGCTTAGTTTGGGGTCAGATGATCTTGGTATGAATTGTCCCAGATATTTATTTATTTTATTTATTTATTTATATTATTAAAAATAAGTATTTCTTCCGTTTGAGCACCATCTCAACTGATTTTAAATGGTGATCTGGTCTAACTGGATCCTAGAGGATCACTCTCTTATTCACGACCGTCAGTACGGCTTCCGACCAAAACGGTCTACGGGTGATTTTCTAGCGTACGTAACACACATCTGGGGGGAGGCTATAGACAAGCATGGGGAATCTTTGGCCGTCAGCCTTGACATTGCCAAAGCTTTCGACCGTGTATGGCATCGTTCGCTTCTTTCCAAGCTTCCGGCATATGGTCTGCCACCTCGCATATGCGCGACTGGGTCGCCGGATTTCTGGAGGAACGTAGAATTCGTGTCCTTAGCGATGGTCGAAAATCACGCTTTCTCCAGATTAATGCCGGAGTGCCGCAGGACTCCGTCTTGTCGCCGATGTTGTTTTTTCTGCATATCAATGACATGTCATGTCATCTCTTGGTAATATTCATTGCTATGCGGATGATAGCACGGTCCACGCGCGTTATTTCGAGCGCCCTGGGGCAAAGCAGACTGACATCGAGGAGAAGAGGCGAAGTCTTGTTGTTGAGCTTGACGGAGTGTTGGACCGCATTTCAGAATGGGGTGCATGCAATCTTGTCGAGTTCAATGCTAAGAAAACGCAGGTGTGTGCATTCACAGCAAAGGCGTCGCCGTTCCTTTCCCATCCCACTCTTCAGAGCACCCCGCTACCGATTAAGGATAGCCTAAACATCCTTGGCATCCGTGGCTGTTCGTAGCAACCTAAACCAGCGGGACTACATTGAGAGCGTCATCAGAACTGCATCCCGTAAACTCGGCATCCTGAACAGAGTGAGACGATTCTTCACGCCTGGGCAGCTCTGTCTCTTCTTGTATAAGACACAAGTTCGCTCATGTTTGGAATACTGCTCTCATCTATGGGTTGCAGCAGCGTACTATCCGTATTATTGGAAACCCAGAGGCAATTTTGACCCTTGAGCCTCTCCAATTGCGTAGACATTGCCAGGCTAAGTGTTCTCTATCGCTTCTACAATGGGGAATGCTCGGACGAGTTATTCTAGCTTATTCCACCCTCACCTTTCCACTCCCGTACCACGCGTGCTGGACTACGGCGTCCCACACACAATTCAACATTTGTTGGCCCGAACTAAAAGGTTCGGTGACTCGTTTCTTTGTCGTACCATCCAGACGTGGAACGCTCTTCCAGCACATGAGTTTCCTACCTCGTATAGTCCCTGGTTCTTCAAGCGGGGCGTGAAAAGGCATTTCTGCAGGCCTTCAAGGTGAGGATGGCCAGCCCAGGGATTCGTTTGAATGACTGGGCTTGTCAACCTCATATCTGGACCTCACGACCGCTTTCCATCAAGTGGAGTGAGGTCAAGAAAAAAAAAAGTCTTGTGAGACGGTCAACCTAACAAATGGCTGAATACTTGATATTTCTGAAAAGACCTAAATTCTGAAGTGTGTGTAAGGAAGCTTATCCTAATGGTAAGAGTGTCTTCACCATTCGCATTATGAATAGATCTATGTAGTTAAAAGTTTCTAGGATACTGACAACGACGACTTTTTAAAGTAAATAAATATAAATATATATAATAAGCGCCAGACAACACACCTCTTATAATGGTCTCGAAGTAGGGGTTAATATTCCTGTATTACGAGGTACCACATAAGGCGATAAGCCAGGAGCGTCTCCCAGCACACCCAGACCCGTGTCAATTCAGAAAATATCGTTTCCTGAATTGACCTGACCGATAATCGAACCAGGGACACTACGGAAATCGAGGCGAGGAACAGTGCTACAGCGCACCACGCCAATCGTGTCGTCAAATCTAAATCATTGACCAATCTGCGTCCAACCAATGCACAAAATAAGACCGCTCTCGCCATTTTCAGTATAATTACCAAAACTTGCCTGACCGCCTAGGGTTACTACTATGTTCGCTCTGAATTTTTAAAACGAAGTAGTAGGGTTATATCTACTTGACAGACACCACCAAAAACAAAATAAATCATGTGAAAAATTGCACCAAGTTCGACAAAAATAAAAACAGCCGCGACCAGTGCGACTCGCCGCGTGACCGATTCCCACCGGTATCGCCTGCACACTCCCTTTGTCTGTGTGTGTGATCAAAATGGCGGTTTGTTCTAAGCGGACTATCTGTCGGGGCTGGCCGCCGCGACCGCATCATGCGTAATTTGTCGGCCCCCCCACGGCTACGTACGGATTTTCAGCCAAAATGTCGTTTTTCTTATTTTCCTCATAATTTTTACGTTTTAATGCCTTAACATAAATATAAATTTCTAAAAAAATATTTAATTGGTCGAGTTGTTCCCGAGTTTTGTAATTAAAAATTTTACTCTTAGCAACACATGTGCCGATTCATTTTATTCTTTATAGAAATATACTTACGCTCCAACGAAATAAACAAGATCACTAACCAACCATCTCGCCAAAGAGCTAGGCTAATTTACTGACTGATTCGTACTTGTGGAAGCAACCGAACAGGAAGCCTTTACATCGCAATAGAGTTATTAATTAAAAAAACTTTATGCTCCTTAATTTAATTATTTACTTCGTAACAATGCAATGACTACAAGTATAAAAAATATAGTATCCTTTGGAAGTTTAAGTATTTCTTACGAGTATGTATTGAAATTCAAGTTCCGTTCTGCTATCTCAGGTTGCATTGCATTCAATCTGTTAGGTATGAACAAAATTACACAACGCGGCCCAAATCTAAATTAACCGAACGCATAATTCAATTGGTATTCCACAAGGCAATAACTTCAGTCCCTTTTTACTCCTCATTCAAAAGCAAGTAGCATCAACTTTCTAATTTGTAAAAATTGACAGTTCCTTCCTTTACTTTGCTTCCTGTTATAAACGTAATGATTTAATTCAATTAGCTGTAAGTTTACGACTTCCTACGTAAGAATCCTCGCGGACTTTCAATTACGGGTATCTTTATAACAGAATAGTGGTGTTAAATCAGGATCCGTGAGCCACGATCGAAGCGGCTCACGTGCGATGGCAACATTGTCTTACGTGCACAATATTGCTTCGCACAACAAGCCTAAGTAAGATGAACAGGATTGAATGGCTGCGATTTCTTAATAGCTACGTTTTTGAAAATTGGCGTGAATCTTGCAACAGCGCGAAATGTAACTGTTACATGGTTTGAATATATACTCGGTCTTACACTCGGAATTGATGTTCGCTTAATCAACAAAACGGAGTGATTAATAAAATATTATGTTGTTCAAGTCTTACTTAAGTGCATTTAAATGAAACTAGGGACCAATGGAGCTGAAACACAATGTGTATTAGATAACAGCTAGCTCAGACTCTATCTTTACAGAGTAATGGAAAGAAAGCAAAATAGTGTGAGTGGAAATCTATAAAATTCCAAGGCAAATATGTTAAAACCCAAACTATTCAAACTTGTTAACAAGTTAAGGAAAGCATTAAAACATTGAGCAACAAAGTTAACATAACAGCGCATACAAATAAATGACAAACTTGTTGTGCTAGCAAATTATAAAATTCTTCGTGCTCTATCAATTTTTGTTCAAGCAATTTAGCTGTCTGTGGAAGAGGACAAAGTGATAATTCTCATAAATTACTGTGCTCATTGAGGACAAGTGAGCTGTCATATACGAGTAAAAACAAAATTATTAGTGCTCAAGTCTCAGTTGGTCAAACGTAGGAGTTCTAATAACAAAAAAATATAAGGCATATAAATATTTCACTGCTTCATATTAGTAATTTAATTTATTAAAGTAAGACATAGGTTTATAAATAAAATAAATAAATTTGCGCCAGACAACACACCTCTTGTAATGGCCTCGAAGTAGGGATTAATATCCCTGTGACACGAGGTACCACACAAGGAAATCAGCCAGGGGCGTCTCCCAGCACACCCAGACCCGAGTCAATTCAGAAAAGATCGTTTCCTGAATTGACCCGACCGGGAATCGAACCCGGGACACTAAGTAAATCGAGGCGAGAAACCGTGCTACAGCGAACTACGCCAATCGTGTCGTCAAACGTGTCGTGTCGTGTCGTGTAAGTACAACTACATAGTATGAAAAAAAGACTGATCAACAGAAACAGGCATGGAAAATGGTCGTCCTTTTTCATAATAATATTTACAAAATATAGAAAGTACACTTACACATACGGACACACATTATACATAGTATAATTTGTTCGATGTCGAATGGATGCACATCAGCTGAGGATAAATTCTACAAAATGTGTAATGAATGACACATAAAATGTCTCTCTATTCATAGCCTGTGACAAAAACCAGTCAAAGATGATTTTAAACTCATATTCTTCGTGGGAAGACATCCCGGCCTTGGAGCGAGCCATTTTAGGCGACGTAATTTATAAGTTTATCCCATTTGGAATGTCAACGGATCAACACGGAGACGTTGTAAATATGAACGCGAAGAACAAGAAGTTATTTGTTGTGCAAATTGCACTTTACGGCTTTATTCTTTGGATAATTTCCTGACACATTTAAAAGTACAATGGGAGAGTTTCTTGCACTGGTTTTATGGGTTATCATCATTGAGGTCTTCAGTAACTTGTAAAAGTTTAATAATACTCTAGTAAGGCGATGAAATTTCGGTATAGAGGTCGGCTTACGGCCAAAAGGTCAGTGGTTTAAGTTATAACGTAAGTTTAGGAGGTAAATGTATTGAAGTAACTAATAAAGGCAATAGGAATATAGTATTATCGGTGACGAAAAATATCCCATTATACTATCGCATAGCATCCATAGCGTGGTGGCGACTTTCATTTATTTACCAGACTAGAAATTAGTTTAGGTACAAAATTTGCTGCAAAATACCTACCTATGCTGTGTTCCATTTTTTCATAAAAACTCCAATATGCACGGTTTGAGCATACTTCTTAATTTTTTCTGACATAACTCAAGCATCATACCGGTAACAAAAAGAGAACTTAAATTAGAACTATATTTTGTAAAATGACATGGCAACGAAATGGCATGATCTGATTACTAAAAACCAAAACAATAAGGCTTTGTTTTCAGCCAGATAGCGGCTTAGGGTTACATCAGTCGATATTGCATTATGATTTGCAGTAATCACAGAAAATTGGTTTGTTACGAAACTCACAAGCAAATAATAAGCTACGTTTTGTCATACCACGAAACGTGGTTTTGCCAGAATTAGAACATAAATAAATAAATTTATTTTTGATTATTGTACTGCGACAAAATAATTGGTTTCCAGCGATACAAGCGGTGGTGCCTGAGGCAGTTATTACCAACCTACTGACATGTCGAAGTTAATCAGAGTCAAATATGTTTAGTATTGGGCAGTAACAACATTTTAATTAGACTTGATTTATAAATTTTGAATTGTTTAACTATAATATACTTACAAATAAAAATATAATAATATAATATCAAATGACGCTGTAGAAAAGATGTTTCATCTTTACCCAAAACTTTTGTTGTAAAAATGCAGCAAATATTATATTAGTGGCAATATTATATGCAGCAAATATTATATTACTATCATAGTCCCATTACTACTTTCGACGACACGATTGGCGGAGTGCACTGGAGCACGGTTTCTCGCCTCGATTTCCGTAGTGAACCGGGTTTGATTCCCGGTCGGGTCAATTTAGGAAATTATTATTTCTGGGTCTTGTCTGGGTGTTCTGGAAGACGCCACTGGCTTTATTCGTTGTCTGGTACCTCGTAATACGGGGATATGTATCCTTACTTCGAAACCATGACAATTGGTGTGTTGTCTGGCGCATATAATATATGTATACTAACTATTAGTTCCCAATGCTTAGTTTTACAATTACGAGTGTAACATTGTCTTTTCAGCGTACTACAGTTTTCATACGATCTTATGACTAAGGATAAGATAACTTCGCTCTAAGAATTAATTAAAATTATTTAATGTAACATGAACAAGTAAAATGAATGTAGATTACATAATTACTAATTTAAATTCAATCAATCAGTTAACTCACGATCATAAGGTTCATCAACTGTTTTTACACAACTATGTTTGGGATAAATTAATCTTTCAATAGAATCATGATTAAATTGAACCGTAAAAATAATTGATTAAAAAGTTAAAGCACAAACTCATTGGAGGAGTAATGTTCATTACTCAGTGTTATATAATTTTTAATTTTCTATTACATAGTACTGAGTTGTAAGATAAAATGCAGCTTTATGAATGTGGTTTTTAGGCATACTTTAGCTAGAACTTCCACTTGAGTTGCAATCAGATGGTAGGATGTGATGTGACTCGGTCTTACGGCCACTCATCCTTGGTGACATAACCCCTAGGGGGAACTTTTGCCATATACCACTTTTGCCTTTTTTATACATTTTCTAACACCTATGAGCACCGCTGGATTGAGGCTAGAGCGGTTCATTCGGACTCTCACCATCTTTATCCACACGAAAGTCTTCTTCAACGCCTGTCTTCTTTAAGGTCCCTTGTCACGTCACTACCTAGGGACCACAGTGGAGACTCTACACTGGAAGTTCACAGTTTTCAAACACAATCGATGCTAGGTAGAGAAAAACGGGGTAAATGTAAAATAACTATTTGGAAGAGCATCGCAAATATCCTTATAGTACACGTGCTAACAAACTTTCTTCCTATTCACTAATACAAATTAAGGAAATAATTACGCGTCTAATTGCTTATCGTGATAGTTCGGTTAGATAATTGTAGGTTAGTCTACTCGTGTTGCGCAAATTAAATAACGACTTCACTGTAGAGCATAAGGTATGCACCTAATTTGCAGGAATAATAATACGCAAAGTGTAGTTATACTGTTTTATATTTAGATTTATTGTTGAAATACAACATTAAAAAGTTGTAGAAACAACATGTTGGTACTGTTATAAAAGTGTATGTTGTAATTTTTTCTAATCAATAGCCAACCTATGAGTATCTGATACTCATCGTAAGTGTGTAGTATTTATTTATTGTAACACTAGGAGCGTAGAGTGTTTTTATATAGTAGAGAGCGTCGTGGCCTAGTGGTTAAGCACTCCAACTCTGATCGCGGATCGTGTGGTCCCGAGTACAAATCTGAAGATTTTGGTTCTGGATCTTTGTGTTCATTGTTTAATCCGTTACTTGCCTGGATAGCAAGGAGATGGGTATCCGCTAGATTGCCTATCCGGCCACCCTGCTGTAGTTAAGGGTAGATGTACGCAGTGCATCGAGATGTGAGCGTGCTTTACAGCTCCGGCACCATACTGGAGATATGGTAGTTTGCTTCTCTGACGTCCCCAGCGGGGATCGAAGCCGCTAGCGTTCTTTGGGATGCGCGTGGTGAGCGACTATAACTGCTCCGGTACCATTCTGGATAAATGGGAGTGAGTTATGCCACGGGCTACTTGCCTATGAGTACCATAAGGTGTAATGCATTGTGCAATGTGCATTGTGCTTTGTGGCGGCAGGACCTACCGCAGATGGTCCCTGGTACACTTCACGGTGTGCTAGGAATAGTGTGCCCTTCTGCATAACCGGGAGGTTGGTCGGGGGCCACTAAAATAATCTCTGTAGAAAAAAAGAGGGGGTGTTCATTATTTAATTTCCAACTAACTCTCCGGTGATGGAAAACATCTATAAACAACCAAATCAACCTGGATAGCGGCGGAAGGCTCACCACCTACCACGTTGGGTTCTAATACTATTGGTGAAAAGTAGGCTTCTGAGTGTTCCGTTCACAACAGGCAACAGTCACTTGCCTCTGACTACCCCGTTTGGGATAAAGTCGTGATGATATGTTATATTATATGTAAACACCCAGACTAAAAATAAAAACTATGGAAAATGATAAGAGATTTGTTTATTTTTAGCATTTTATTAAAGCATTATTTTCGAAAGGCCTCGGTAGTTCGCGTCCCGCTCGAGCCCTAGGACCTGGCCGAAATTTTCATATTTCAGTGTTATAATGTGTGTGTGTCAGTGGAAATTATATTAGCGCTATATTTTTTAGCTAAGCAAAGATTCAAATCTCATTCCGATGTACATAATTTTGTGATCCTATATGTTTACCTATTCGTCCGTGAGAAGGATGTTCGTTCAGGAATCAACATGTGTTCATATTGTAATGCAAATATTGCGAATTGGATCGCCAGCGCATGAGCGCGCGCAGCTTTGAATAACATGCTAAGTGACGCATTTAATGAAGTTTTAAGAAGGCCTACAATGGCTTGGTACAGTATTGATAAAAATACAAAAGGACCTATCGAAACTTGCGCACTAAAGGGTTTCGTAGTCTAGACCAAAAGCTGTTTTAGTATTTTTAGGGTTCCGTACCTCGAAAGGAAAAAATTGAACCCTTATAGGATCACTTTGTTGTCCGTCTGTCTGTCTGTCAAGACCCTTTTTATCAGGAACGCGTGGAGGTATCAAGCTGGATTTATATCAAATTCTCAGGTCCACTGTCCCTTGGAGCTGTGAAAAAATCAAACTTCTAAGCCAACGCAATCAAAAGATACAGCCGTTTATGCCGCAAATTTCCGCAAATTTTCGACGCTCGCGAGGGAATCAAAACTTACAGGGTACTTCCCGTGAACTCAGAATCTTGAAATTTGGTACGAAGCAACGTCTTAAAGCACAGATAAAGGAAAAATAGCGAAAACCTCAAATTTTTAGTTCCATTATGTAATAAAAAGATTTTTGTTAAATTACCTACAGGTTTGTACGGAACCCTCGGTGCGCGAGTCCGACTAGCACTTGGCCGGTTTTTTTATAAACAACATGCATTCAAGAATTCCTATGAACTTATTTTAGGTTATATTATGCTTTTTTGTCGCAAAACTACTAGCAAAGAGGAAATGTATTTTTTTTTTTATATTGCCCGTCAAGATGACCTCACTCCACCTGATGGAAAGCGGTCGTGAGGTCCAGTTAAAATCGGTTAACCATGTTTCTCATAATCTGTTTATGAAAAAGTATGTGTATATCCTATGTCAGAACAGAAAATATAACAACTGGTTTTATTTCACTTATACTAAGAGTATCACTTATACTTAGGTCAGTAAATCATACTTGAAGTCTGCTTTTCAGCTCTCCTAATATTTTCATAGTTTTCTACCGCTTGAAATCAAACTATAAGCTAATTCTGGTCTACAGTAGATTAAATGTTCCCTTTTACAATATCTACTATATCGAACCGAAAATAGAAACACACAACAACATATTATGCATTTGTGCATTCAAAATAAAACCACTCTTACTCTCGATTCGTCTTATGCATACACGTACAATGCCCTACCTATTTGCATTGTCAAGAGCACTCTCATTTATAACGACGCAACTCCGACGCACGTCGCAAATCATCGCGCGACTTCTAACCAAAATAGAACACTGAATCAAAGGCCGATCTAGTTCATTATGCATCGTGGTGCAGAAAGCGAGGAAGACACGGGGCAGATGATATACTGCATCTCAACGCATAATGCCATCTACAAGGTAAAATGGCACTTACGGTTTATTTTAAAGCACATTTTTTGCAAAGACTAAATTGCAGATACGACATTTTTACAATTAGCAGTTTTAGTAAAGAAAAATACGCTAGACTCTCACACTAAGGTTTTTTTTTACAAAAGCCGCGGTATAGATAGGACGTTTAAAAGCTGAAGAGGCGATGTATAAGCGCCCACGGGGTAGTCAGTTGTAAACAATTTACAATGCCCTTATGGAAAATAGCTCAACTACTTCAAGTGACATCAGGTTGATGCCGATTCTATTGTTTTAAGTACAAAAAATGAACAGCAAAACCGATGATTTACATGTGTATGGAAACGTTGGTTTAAAATTTTAAATTCGTTCTTGCTTATCAACAACTAGCTCTTCGTCAGCGGCTTCGCCCGCGTAGACTGTCTTTCCAGTCAAAGTATAAAATATATTTAAAAAAAAAATACCCTATGTTACTCCCTGATAATGTAGCTCTATATTGGTAAAATAATTTTAAAAACGGTTCAGTAGTTTCGGAGCCTATCGCCAATGTAAACAAACAAAAAACCAACGAATCTTTCCTCTTTATAATATGAGTATGCATAAGTGTTAGAAATACATCAGAAAATGTGTAATAAAACCCTAAATTCCGGAAGACATCAAAATTAATAATATATTAATATTTTTTTCATCGGCGGACGCAATAGTGTCATAAATAAATATAATATAGAATGGAATATGTAGATCAAGAGTTACTTTCGCTAAAAGCATTGTTCATCAGTGTATACTCAAAACGTTATCAGTTTGATTGGTCACATGCATAAGCCAATAGTATTCCGCCAGCAATCCAAGTCTAACATAAGGACGGACCTCGAAATTTCGAAAATGACACGACTTGTCACTAATTAAACATCAATAAATGAGTATCCTGCCATATTTAGAGAAACAATATGTGAAACGACGACTAACCTAAATTCAAACTGTCCAAAAAGTCACAGACTTTCACATACTATTGTTTCTTGGAAAAAATATCTGATCAGTCCACAGCTATGCATCTAAATGTCACGGCTTGGACAGAAAAAATACGATCGAATGAACGTAAACGGTAACGATCAATATACAATCAACTGACAAAAGCTATCTTATCTTACTGTCGCAAGGTATAATTCGAAACGGCAATAATTAAAACAAAAGCTGAAAACAATTATAGACATACTTGGAAGTTCGAGAAAAATTCAATTTCACAACAATACCAATTCAGTGGAACAATTTGCGGTCCACAATATCATTCGGTCAGGGAATTCGGACTCGTTTTATCATTTAAGAGTGTGCCTCCTTGATGATGATATTGATACAATAGCAATGTAATAATGACTTAACTACGCAACCCATTTTCGTTTTAATTGGACAAAGTTTCTCAATTATTTCTCGATTCGAGGAATCATGTGCACCGTGCGAGTCTTCACAGAATAATAGCTATAGTATGTATCGATAACCATTTAAGATTTTTGATTACGAGATTGCAATTTGCAATCCAAAAGATGCGGCATGAAAATGCCCAATTCAATTTAAACCAAGGACAATATTTTTTCCTACTCAACATTTTGAATTACACAAATCCAACTGAAATACGCTTAACAGATTGGAATAACTATTTGGCAATCTTGTCCACGTAACATATGATATACATATATAAGCTTTTTACTTACTTTACTACCATTGAGTAACGCAAAATCTTATGATATTATACTTATTTGATTTATTTTTTTGCAACAAAAAATATCCACAAAACTAATACAAGAAAAAAATAAGTTATTTTCTTCGTACTTTTATTTATTTTCTTAGTTTATTTGGGGTCCGGGTTCGAGGGGTAAACCACGCGAAGGGCGGTATTTCTTTGTATTAAAATACCTCTCTGGTTGCGATCGTAATAGTAGGGTTACGTGAAGAAAAATTAAGATATTTACATAAAGCAGCAGTAAAAACTGGTACTTAATGCGCAGTACTTGTTTCAGGCAAGGTGCGTTTCATCTTGATACCATAATTTAATTTAACCAGTGAAAATGTCGAGATTTCTATCTGTCGCGATGGCTGCGATAGTCACACGCAGGTCTTCATCGCGACACACTCCCGCGCAGGATTACTGTACGTGCGTTTAATAGGTGCTTTTAATTGGCGGATCGGATACGTGAGTTTTAAGGAACGACGTCCACTGAAAATTGTACAGAGCTTAACATCAGCCGTG
This sequence comes from Udea olivalis, assembly GCA_947369235.1. Lineage (NCBI taxonomy): Eukaryota > Metazoa > Arthropoda > Insecta > Lepidoptera > Crambidae > Udea > Udea olivalis. Next base: position 4,656,492 of record OX376345.1, on the reverse strand, counting down.
AAAAACAAGAACTTAACTAAACCTACAACAAAACAAAAATGGCAAAAGTCACCTTTAGTTTGACTACGAATAGATGGTAGCATCAAAGATTTTAAGTAAATTTGAAACAAAACCAACATTAATTAAAGTGACCAGATACACCAGCCCAGGAGAATCTTAACACCGCCATTGTGAAATTTAAATTATTAAGTGCAACGCTATCTATTGGCGGACTTATGAACTATATACAGAAATGGAACGGACTGAAAATGGATTACAAATGCAACTTTTACCAACTGCTGCGTTTTGAGGATCACAATTTGCTAATATTCCTTACAATTTTTTCGTTAGCGTACGAGTATACATCACAGTGGACTTCGCCCTAAGTCCGCCGATATCCGACAGCAGATACCGAGGGTCGCGTGATATGCCAACGGAGGTGGCCGCAGATCAGCGCCACCATCTCGGCGACAACTCTTATTGTTCTCAATTAATTGTGGCCACTTACTGAGCGCTGATATATCGCATGGGATCCTGCCTAGTTAGTGGCAGCACGCATGTAGTTACGTGAGAAACATGTAGGTTCATGTAATAAGACACGCAATGTAAAAACTTTCAAAATAATTTGAAGATCCGTTTAGAACACAGCGCCATCAATATACATATTTGGTGCTTCATCCGAGAGTTTGTAGGATATATATATATCTTACGAAAAGAAAGCTCACATACTCGTAACAATGGCTATGTGAACGAACATGTGAACTCAAACACATACACATACTTAAGTTTTAGCTTGCTAATTTTGATGAATTAGGGCAAATTTTCCTACTGACACTAAGGGTTACAAATTTATAAATATGGACACACTGACATCATTTTGAAGAAAACTTGTTCATAGTATGTAATTTATAACAAGCACATTTCAAATATGGTAAATTATTATCAATTATTGCCAACCAAATTAGTCAGATCATTTCAGCATCGTGACGTCACACACTACTAGTAGACGGATACTCCTGCAAAGAAAACCAACCTACTTCTTTAAAATGGCCTCCAAAGCCACAATTCGAAAAATGCCGGCCAATTTAAAGTTCTTCTGTAGGTACGACTACCACGAGTTGCCAAATCAAATTTACGTTATAATAATAATAATAACAATAACAGGCACAACCTAGTAGCTAGGATCATCCACCAGCAACTTGCTCTTCGATATGGCCTTGTCGAGTCGGAGGTACCGTACTATAAGTACGCACCGGTACCAGTTCTCGAAAATAGTCGTGCATTGCTCTATTGGGATCGCTCTATCATCACGGACAGGACTATTGTAGCCAATAAACCTGATATCGTGCTGGTAGACCGATCCCAACGCCAGGCAGTGCTCGTCGACATTACCATTCCACATGACGATAACCTCGTAAAAGCTGAGAAGGACAAACTCAGCAAGTACCTTGACTTGGCTCACGAGGTGACCGCCATGTGGAATGTTGATTCGACGATCATTGTCCCGATAGTCGTATCGGCAAACGGCTTAATAGCGAAGAGCCTCGACCAACACCTCGAGAGGCTCTCGCTCAGCGGTTGGGTCAAGGGTCAGATACAGAAGGCGGTACTCTTGGACACGGCACGTATTGTCAGGAGGTTCCTTTCTCTGCAGCCCTAACCACCGGTAGTCTAGGCCTCGCCTGCCCCGCTGCCAGCGGCTCCCTAGGTTAAGATTTTTATGGTATTTTTATAAATCATTGTTTTTGTAACTTTAATCTTAAGTTTTATAATTGTAAATTATTTCGTTTTTATAATTATAATTCATAAGTTGTTTTTAATGTTATAAAATCTCTGTTTTTGTAAGAATACTATACAAATTTTATATCTAAGATTTATACTGAATAAAGAGAATAACAATAAGGACGGTACGGTCGATATCTGTCGGGCATGCCGCCGTCCTGGCGAGTCTATTCGCCACGTTATTTCCGGTTGTTCTCACCTTGCTAACGGAGAGTACTTGCACAGGGACAACCTAGTAGCCAGGATCATCCACCAGCAACTTGCTCTTCGATATAGCCTTGTCGAGTCGGAGGTACCGTAATATAAATACGCACCGGTACCAGTTCTCGAAAATAGTCGTGCATTGCTCTATTGGGATCGCTCTATCATCACGGACAGGACTATAATAAGCCTGATATCGTGTTGGTAGACCGATCCCAACGCCAGGCAGTGCTCGTCGACATCACCATTCCACATGACGATAACCTCGTAAAATCTGAGAAGGACAAACTCAGCAAGTACCTTGACTTGGCTCACGAGGTGACCGCCATGTGGAATGTTGATTCGACGATCATTGTCCCGATAGTCGTGTCGGCAAACGGCTTAATAGCGAAGAGCCTCGACCAACACCTCGAGAGGCTCTCGCTCAGCGGTTGGGTCAAGGGTCAGATGCAGAAGGCGGTGCTCCTAGACACGGCTCGCATTGTCAGGAGGTTTCTCTCTCTGCAGCCCTAACCACCGGTAGTCTGGGCCTTGCCTGCCCTGCTGCCAGCGGCTCCCTAGGTTAAGGTTTTCTTTAATTGAAGCTTAGGTTTTATAATTGTAATCATGTATTTTGTTTTTATAATTATAATTCAAAAGTGGTTTTATTGTTGTAAATCTTTGTTTTATATAAATACTGTACAAATTGTATACTTAAGTTATATAATGAATAAAGAGAATAACAATAATAATTTTATTTGCAAATTGGTAAGATACAAAATAAGTTACAGCGACTTCTGCACTAGGCTCGCAGGCCTGTATCGCAGCAGCCAGTGATCGTTATCGTTCCAGTAATAAAATTGTATTGGGATTTGACATGACATGACAAATCAAATAATCAAACGTAAATTTAAAGTGGCAACTCGTGGTAGACGTACAGTACTCATAGCCGGTCATGTCATGTTGTCGCGTGACGTCACAGCATCGGTGAGTCACCGTATCATAAACGTCATCGTCCATTTTCCTAAAATAGCGCACTAATTAACCCCGGCGCGAGTTTTCGACGGTTTCCCTTAATTGGTCGCTTAATCGACGCGATTGCGATCTCTCAATGTGTGGCCGGGTTAAGGTTGTCACTCATATTTCAAAGAAATACGGTGATTATTATGCTTTTTTTTAAATAATAATGTTCCTAAACAGAAAAGCATCATCATTCATCATGTTGGTCCACTGCTGAACATGGACCTCTCCTAATGTTGTCAATCAACCTGGCCGAATGGTTTTTTGCACGTATGAAGTTTCCACATGTAAGTGTGGCTGGTACATTATAATATAAAAACGGCAATCTTGATCTAAATACATTGTTACGTCCATGAAATACAGTAACTAAGAGAAACAAGAGGCCCACAATGAGCTGAAAACATTGTGTGGTACGTTAGCCGAATAAAGGGGAAACTTAAGTTCCCCAGCTCATCACACAATAGCTTTCCGGTGAGCTCCGGAAACCTTATTCAGCAACCACAGGTATAGTTAGCGTCAAACTTCTAGTCGACTCTGAAGTTGTCCCGAGTTTCGCATTTCGTAAAATAGGTATTGCTATTCATTTTTGTAAAATAGGTATTGCTCATCAGCTGCGATTTAGTCCAGACTTGCAGCTGGACGCGGCTTTGACTAGCATTTCTGCCGCTTTGTACAACGTCTCTCAAAAAGTAACGTGAATAAAGAGTTTCACTAAATTATATAAATATTATTTGAACGGGCAACCCTAGACCGGTGTTGGGCCTATGCCCAAATCAGCGGGGTGATCTCCGTGACACTGGCCGGTGGTAATTATGTATGTGGACCACACAGCCGCCTCGTAAACCACATAGCCAAAACTACACTAGTACCGGCTCGAACTCAATGTTTAAGTGTTCAATAACTTTGGGACAAATAAGTTAGTCGTTTATTATTATTCTTCGACAAACATTTATTTCAAACACCTTTAATAAAGCGTCCCCTCCCCAACTGCAACACCCTTAGAGGGTCTACAAAGATCATATTCTTTTTAAAGGAGGTTTTGTGTCAAGATTTAGCAACATCCGGAGTTGAAGAGGAAATCTGGATGTTGTTTAGCGTTGACAAACGTTTATGAACACCGGTGTTCAGGACCTTAAGTTACACAATACCTTTTACATACGAGTATATTGTGCATGCAATATTGCACATAGCACAAAGAACACCGATTTTCAATGATCACGTTAATTACTAAAGGAAGAGGGAGAACAAAAATTCTACAGTAGTACATTGTTAGGGGTGAAAGTAACTTATTTAGTCCCGAGACGGGGTTTGGCGCCCGGAACGAAGTGAGGGCGCCAATAGTTCGAGGGACTAAATAAGTCTTTTACCCGAGGTAAACACTGTGCTTTTCATTACAAATACAAGGAAAGTAAAAATAAAAACATGAACTAGCTAAAGAAAAAATGAGTCAATTTTATTTTACATTTAACAACAACTTTGATGGGATAATTTTATTTAAAGTTTATGGTAAAATTAGAACAATTGGTTATAGTTAGTGACAGGTTTTTTCCGGGTATGTTGATATTTGATATTTTCTGGGAAACTTGTGTTTCTACATTATTCAGAGATTCTTGTGTGAATGTTGGGGACATTGATATTTGTCTATTTTGTTCAGCTGTTACAGAAATATTTTTGGATTGCACCGGATAATCTTTTGAAGTGCTCGGTTGTGGAGAGTCAGTGGAATGGAGATTTATCATTTCTGTTACTCTGTGTGATATCTTAGTTTTATTTTCCACTGACTCTTCTATGTGGCCTTCAGCTACTTAACTCGACTTCCAACCTCCATGCCTTTTAATGACAGTTAAATCGGCACCAGAATCGGCTAGCAAAGTAGCCGATGTTCTTCTAAAGCAGTGACCCGAATATAGATTCGAGTTTGGCAGAAATTGTTGAAACTAAATTATAATAAAGTTATTTAAAAAATATATATTCTTTAATCAATACTTAACTTTAAGTTATTTCAATTTTACATCGTGGCTGTATAGAATTGGAACATGGTTCAATAGATATGTGAAAAGGGGATGAAAAGTATTACTTTCATCCCGCTCCTCAGGCAACTTCAGACCTACTTTCAGAGTATGAGTAATGAAAAGTAGGATTTTTTAATACATGGGGCACACTAAAAGTTGTGCACTTCTAGCTAATCGGAACTATTTGAATTTCGAATGTTATATTTTTTTAAACGTTGCAACCTTCTTAGTAAAAAACAATTGGCGGGAAATCATTTGACAATTGTTTTTAATCACACATCAAATTCTACGTACGCAACGAAAATGGAATTAAGTCGAAAATATTTTAGAGCGATGATTTTTTATGATTTTAAAAGTTTTCTCTCTCCGCAAGACTGTGCCACTTGTCTTCAAAATGCTTCTGGGAGAGAAGCACCTTGTTTGAGCACCGTGGGGCGATGGTTTGCTGAATCTGATAGAGGTCGAGTTTCTTTACATGACGAATTTCGTGAAGAGCGGCCTTCAACTGCCGTCAACGAAAATAATGTAGCTACTGTTAAGCGGCTAATTGAAGAAAACTGGCGGATTACCTTTAAAACAATTCGAGGACTATTGGGGATTGGTATGAGCCAAATTCAGAAATTTTACACGAAGAATTGAAAATTCGGAAACTTTGTTGTCGTTGGATCCCTCATGAACTGACAGCGGAGCATAAGCGGGCTCGCGTGGAATGGTGCTCACAGATGCTACTGAAGTACGACCACGGACATTCTAATGCTGTTTATGACATTGTCACAGGAGACGAAACGTGGATTTATTTTATCAACCCGAAAAAAACAGCAATCTTGTGAATGGGTGTTTGAGAATGAGAACAGGCCAACAAAAGTGAGGCAGGCGAGAAACGTTGGTAAAAAAACGATCGCGTTTTTTTTCTCAGCGACGAGTCCCATCTGTACAATTCCACTTGAAGATCAAAAGAGTGTTAATGCCGATTCGTGGTTGTTAGTGGTAATGGTTTATTGTTAGTGGTATTGTACCATTTGTTTACCCAGGGTGTTAGAAAAAGTTCGCGAAGGACGACCAAAAGGCGCATTCTCCTACATCATGACAACGCTTCTTCACACACGGCCAACAAAACAAAGTCATTTTTGGCTTCCGAAAAAGTACAACTCGTCACCCATCCTGCGCATAGCCCCGACCTAGCACCCTGTGATTTCTGTATTTTCCCCAAAATCAAAGATTTGATGAGAGGTTTCACTTTTACCAACTACGAAGAGGCAGTGATAGCGTTCAATCAGCACGTAGAAAACATGCCTTCAGATCTGTGGTCCTCCTGTTTTAAAAAATGGTTCGATCGCATTAAAAAATGTTTAAAATGTAAAGGAGAGTATTTTGAAAAGCAATAAACATAATATTTTGGTTATAAAATGTTGTTTTTTTAAGTTACGCTAAACTTATAGTGTGACCTACGTATTTCGTTATTTTATTATTCATTCGACTGGCCTGTTGGCGCAATTTCAGCGATCCGGCCTTTAGCGCCGGAGATCGTGGGTTCGATCCACACCCATGACAAACATTTGTGTGACGAACATTAGTGTTTGTTGTGTGTCTGGGTGTTATTATTTATATATGTATGTATTTAGAAATACACACATCAAAAGTGTCTAGGGATCAAGCATTTTTATGCGGATTTCTTGAGATTGAGATGTGGCTTTGTAATAAATTTATGATTTTATAAATTTATATGGATCCTTTTTGGTGCATTTCATAATTTGAAACAGGAACTGTCAATCAAATTCGAGTAAAGGATGAAAATCAGCTGTCAATATTTTCCCCATAAAAACATACAACGCATTGAAGACATTATTAGTGCTACTGTTTCCCTACTACTGATTAAAAGCAACGTTATTATGGAGCGGCGACGTCATTTAAGCAGGGAAGAAATGCTCAGAGCCGTGGGAATGATAGAAGCTGGTTCCCGGCAACGTACTGTGGCTTTAGCTCTGAATACAAGTCAGAGTGTTATCAGTCGACTTTGGACACGTTACCGAAGCACTGGTACCGTGGCTGAGCGCCATGGAGGACGGTATCGCTGCACCACACGGAGACAAGACCGATACATTCAAATCACAACTCGAAGAGCTCCAACAATAGCCATGATGTTAGCCGTGAGGCTTCATCACTCATCAGGGAACTTAATTAGCGACCAAACAGTCAGAAACCGCTTGCATGAAGTGAACCTTCATTCCCGAAGACCGCTAAGGGTACCACCTACAGCAATGCACAATCGTAGGATTCGATATCAATGGGCTCTTGAACACAGAAATTGGACAGAAGAACAATGGCGTTTCGTGTGCTTTTCTGATGAGTCTCGTTTTGGTATGAGACCGGATACAAGACGTATACGACACTGGAGAACCCCTGGACGCCAACAGCGATTAAAATCCTGCCAGGAAGTCCATCCTTATAGTGGTGGAACCATCATGGTATGGGCGGGTATTTGGATCGGCGGAAGAACTGAGTTGATTTGGATCAGAGGCAACCTCAACGCTCAAATTTATGCTGAGACGATTGTATCAGACGTCATCGTTCCTCTACAAGTGCAAATCGGTCCCTTATTTCAGTTAATGCATGATAATGCACGACCGCACACCGCAAGAGTTGTAACACAGACTCTCGCCGCAGCTAACATCAATGTCCTGCCCTGGCCTGCTCAGTCGCCAGACTTGAACCCGATTGAGCATGCATGGGATATGCTACAGAGAAGAGCTCTGCCGAATATGGAGGGTATCCAGTCGCAAGAAGACCTTTTTTTGTTGTTGCAACGAACATAGGCGGCCATTCCACAGCGTGATTTGGATTAACTCATTTTGAGTATGCCAAACCGATGATCTTGTGTTGTTAGTGTTCGCGGTAGAAACACGGATTATTAATTGTTTAAGTTACCCAATAAAATTTTAAAGAAAACTGTTATTTCAGTCTTTTTTTCGAACTTTAATGTTAGTGGTTCAAATGTCAAAAATCCCTTTATTAGGAAAATGGCAAATTTCTTTATTAATGCAAAGGTGACTTGGTTTATCGTTACTGTAGACAAACGAAAACACTTTATTTGATGAATCCTTAAAGAAAATTTTAATTAATATCAATCAGGAGAAAAGTTATTGCAAATATATATTATGTTGATCCCTAGACACTTTTGCTGTGTGTATTTAAGTATGTTTATCAGTCACTGAATCCCATAGTACGAGCTCTGCTTAGTTTGGGGTCAGATGATCTTGGTGTAAATTGTCCCAAATATTTATTTATTTGTTTATTTTATTTATTTATTAACCATTATACTAACGTAAGCCAAATCTCTGCACTAACTAAAAAAAAATATGTGTACCTACGCCGCTTATCTGAACTGAGTCAAGCGAGTAACCACTTTCCACTTCGATGCTGTCACATCTAGCATGTTCTATGCAGTTAAAACATAAATCCAATCCAACCCCCAGCTCCTACAATTGGCACAGTATTGTAACGGAATATAATTCCCAGCAGTGTCGCTGTCATGTCGTGTCTAGTTTACATCGAGGCGCTTTTACACTGTGTCAATCGGTGGTGTCGTGAATGTAAGGCGCCGATGTTGCGATGTGTCGATCGATAGTATCGATCTTGAAGGAGCTAAGGCAATATGCAGCCAGTACACAAGAATCATCCGACTTTAACAGGCAATATTGCCGCGTACGTCGAACGTCTCATGGGACGATTTTACACAACACCAAAAAGTAATCAACGAAAAGACAATTACACTTTATTTTTGCCATATCAGGAAGTGTAAAAAAAACCTGATAAAATTTCTAAGACGTCTTAACACATTGCTATGAGTCCTAAAAGAGAATGGAGAGTGTTCTATCAATAAAAACATGGATTTAACCGACAAAAACAAAATTCCTCACCGTCAAAACAACTCATAACTCCGTCTACGATCAATCATAGGCGACACCAGACAACGGATCGTGTTGTTCAACAAATTGCATAATTGGACCGAATTTATCGGAGAAAGTGAGGAATCGCCTCACGAATGCTAATGTAATACGGCCCTAATGATAGATGCCGTGCCCCGTAGAAAGCTCGCATTTATTATTTATGATTATCCGAATCTATTGTGTTGCGAGTGATTTACAATCGAGTATTGTACTTGGAGATAGCACCAGGTGAGTGCTATCTTGGCTTTGCACCTGATTTCGATGATCAATAATGATTTATCTTTTGAAATACATACATCTGATATCAAGATTATCCGACCCCAAACAAAGTAGAGCTCACTTAATGAGTGTCAGAGACTGATATACACACATAGATAAAATATCTAAATATTTGGGACAATTTACACTAAGATCATCTAACCCAAACTAAGTTCTTGTACTATGGGTGTCAGAGACTGAAAAACATACTTAATTATTTCTAAATTACATACTTATAATAAATAATACCATACAGGCACACAACAAACACACATATTCGTCAAACAAATGTTTGTCATGGGTGGGGATCGAACCCACGACCTCCGGCAGGATCGCTACCATTGCACCAACAGGGCAGAATTGATATTTTTAAGTTCAACTGTCAAGGAATTGACATGTTAACAATTAATCAGAGTATTTCAGTTTTGCAGCCCACTATGGTAACAATAACTCAAACAAAAAAATAACTTTGGGCCCACTGAAAATCAGCGCCTCGGCCCTTAAAGCCCAGGCTGAATGCTGAGTGAGGTCCTTTTATTTTTTGGGCATCGGGACACCGCTGTCTGATGGTATTTGTTTGTCTTGTTGTTATCTTGTTTTGTTGTCCTGCTACACTGGAACCCCAGAGACGACTGCAGACCGCCAGGGCGACCCCGCCACCGCTGGGCTGACGACATTAGGGAAGTGGCAGGCCGGACCTGAACAAGGCTGGCGCAATATAGAAAACGTTGGCAGGAGCTGGAGGAGGCCTACACCCACCCGCAAATGGGTGCCCGGTTAAATAAGGAAATTAATTGCATGCATTTTAACTTAGGATGATATATTTACTTAATAATGAATAATATAATTGAATTGTAGTTTGTAAGAATGAATTATTTCTGATGTTATTTTAAGTTAATAATAGACATTATTTAATGAAATACTGCTACTATTTATAAAAAAAAAACTATACGTTCAATGTTTGCTAATAAATGTAAATATTTAACTCTAGATCTGGGAATAAAGAGGCTTAAATAAATAAATAAAATAAATATGTCTGCTACCTATGTATTTTTGTTCAATGTACCGATGTCCTTAAATTCAATAAATGTCTTTCTATTTCTATACGAATTGCAGTCCTACAGTATATAGGCGTTTAATTCTTTGGTTTTTACTTTACCAGCCACCCTGTACGTATAACCAATAACCATAAACATTACTGAGCCCAACGTGGAGAAAAACACACATTGGTGAAAATAACTAAACAATATTAATTAAACAAATGCGAGTTTACAAAGAACGTCAGTCCAGGAAATTTCGTTTCTACAGGAATATTTCTGAATAATATACGGAGCTTACCTGAATCAAAACATCAAAACAATGTTATTACCACACGGTACCTAAACAATAATAATACGATTGTTACTTCGTGCCTCCAAGCCACTAATTATCAAAACTAGGAACTGGGGCCTTGCATTTTAAATCGTAATAATGATAGCTTGTAATCCATCTACTTTGACACGGAGTTTTTTAGGAGTACTTACACTACTTCCACAAACCAGTATCAACTGACCTCGCTGCCATTAAAATCTACTCAAATATTATGAGGAGGTAAGGGTTTGTGAGTTTGTATGTTTGTGGTAGGTAATCTCCGAAACTACCGAACCGATTTCATGAATTCTTTCACTGTTAAAAAGCTACATTATCCCTGAAAATTTAAGCGATCCGTATAAAAAACTTTGATATGTAACCCAACGTGTGAGAAAAATTAGTCCACGCCAGGGAATTTTGGTGCTTTTGAAAAAATTTCTTTACGAATGCTTATATTTTAGAGAGATCTTTCGATAACACCACAACAAAAAAAAAGTCAAAACCCCTATTCATGGTCTCAGGTGTTAGTCTGGCTGGCGTAGGTGTAGGTAGAGTTGCAAAACATTCTGCGTCAAATCATTTCTACTGTAAAATCAAGAGTCAAAATGCTTTTCAGATGCCAAGAAACACTGGTCAGCAGAGTGGTCTGATGCGAAACCGCAATTGCCCTTTCATCACGCAATGTTTATTATTTTACAAGTAAACCAGTTAATTGGATCGTTATAAGAATGGCATTCGTTAATTATAGAGAAAAGATAAGTAGTAGACCCTTTGTTGCGAAATTAGGTTGGTCTGAGATGTTGAACATCGTTTTTGTGAATGCTCGCATTTCTAAACGACTATTAAGATTTCGCTACGAGGTCACAACGAATGATTTGTATATTTTTTTAAAATAATTTGAAACCCTCAGATTTTAACCCTTTAACCTCCTTAAACCACTTTGGTAGTAACTCGATCCAATTTAATTTTATTCATAGCCAATAATTAAGCAAAACCTACTTTACTGATTAAATATTGCTTAAAATGATAGCAATATTCTCCGTTCCCTAGCTTTCCGCTCGCTTCGCCTGTACACGATTATGCTTTCCGTATATTCCCGTTAAAAAAAACAAGTGTTTCCTCTTTATAATACTAGTGTAGATAAATAGGCAACATTGTTGAGTCCACGCTACCCGAGTATACCAACCAAACCCGAATCGCAAACCGATCGACTTTCTACGTTCTGTCAATAAGTATAAATCGCATTGCGTCATCATTCAATTCGTATTAATGTTATCAATGGTGGAAGCAATTAAAATCTGCGTGGTGTAAATAAAATTAATGTTTCCACTTTCGAAGGCAAGGCTTTCCAACTGACGTACACAGTGTCGAAACTGCAATATATCGAGAGTTGGTGTTGAACACGGTGTTGGTTTTACAACTGGCTTGGAATTCAAAAGGGATTTATAAGACACGATAAAGCTTTACAGCTAAGCTGATAACAAGTGCAGTATTATACAACTGCGAAAATTAAAGCGGCATATATAGACTTAACCTCTAGTTTATAACACACAACAAACACAAATATTCTTTACATGAATGTTTGTCAAAGGTGGGGATCGAACCCACTACCTGAAGCATTAAAGGCAAGAATAACACCACCCTTACGCCAACAAGCCAGGTCTTAATCGGGTCGTCCCGTGTAGACCCCGCTCAAAAGCAATACCATTGTGCGCATGCGCACCGGCTGACAGGAATTTCGCTGTAAATCATAAGATTTGAAAGGAGATTGCGGGCGCGCCACTTTTTGCTAATTTTATTGTTTTCATTTAAGGATTTTAATTAAAACGCGATTGCTGTTTTGATTGGAAGGCTTTGGAAGTTGTAAGGCATTTGGAATTATTATATTCGTAGTTGAATTTCCTAGCGTAATAAATAAACTTTGTAATCTTTAGCTTTTGCTTTCCAGTCATAAAAAAGGATGGTTTTAAATAGAGCTTCCTAGTAAAACAATTTGACAATTCAGATGTTAGATTAAGATTAATCCAGAAAAAAAATGACTTTTACCTCACAGACATAGTATTTCTTATTCTAGCGCGAAACCATAAAGGCTATTTTATCGTGAACCCATGACTTCTTGTATGAGAACAGCGTCGAACGAACTACATCAGTTATCGCTGCCTATTTTCACCAACACTCACGGCACAGAATAGACACACTCGTAGCAGTAATACAACTACGTACAGGGCCCGACACGTAAGAAGAAAGCTAGGTACAGTAAAGCGGATGGTTCTGCGCTCGGGCAAAGAATGAAAGGAGGGTTTCATAACACCACTTTGGCTCTAAATAGGCTCAAACGACTAAAAAAAACTATTTAGTCCGTCAGTTAGATTATCAAAAAATTCTTGATAGGTATTTTTTTCTTTTTTTCTCGTAAACGAAAAATGACGACGATACAGTGCGTTCAAGTTTCGCGTGACGTCACGCCTAGGTACAATTTTTACTTAGAAGTGACGTTACAAGCCCCCACTCCGGAACTTAAATGCTCTTTATCTTTATATTTTTTTAATAACTTGATAAAGCGAAAAATACATGTCCGTTATTTTTGGACGGTCTAACGAACGGACTAAACAGAATGCCATTTTTTTTAAATGTTGTCGACATCCCTTTTGGCTCATTCGCAGGTACTGGCCAGCGTTATTTTTAGACGACGGGAGTTATACTGGCCATTAACTGTGCGTACGTAGTAGGACAGTTCTGTTTTTATCTTGTTATTTTTCGTGTGTGATTCGATTTTGTGTGTAAATAAATAAACTCTTCATGACAAATATCATATTATTACAAGAGCAGAATCATGATTTCTTACAGAATTGAGTATGAGGCGTGAAAAGCGCGCCGATTTCCGTATGACGGGAAGTATGCAAGGCCGGACCCCTTATTTTCTCACTCGAAACGCTAGTCGACTGCTAGTCGCTCGCATTTTGACAGCTTGTTAGCTAATTACGATGCTGTATTCGACGTCATAAAGCAATAATCGCGTCAAGATTGCGGTTTTCCTGCGATCAAAATTAATGAATAGTCCAGCCGGGTGCATTACTTCTCAGCTACATCTACACTGTGTCAGCGTGTGACAGCTCATGCCGCGTCCCACACGCGCACGCTTGCGCCACGCTTCGTGCGCCCGCGCACGCCACCGACAAAGCTGTGGTTTGTCATTGTTTGCTTTAATTATTTGACACCCTTTCTCATTAACTTTAAGGGCAGAATTTCTTAACAATAGCCTATAATTTCAAGTTACTGTAGGAAACGTTAACATTTTAGATACTGTAGTAAAAAGTACAATATTTTAATTCTATACAACAACAACAAATACAGCCTTATACGTCACACTGCTGGGCACAGGCCTCACCTCAACTATGAAGTGGTACGAGCCATACTCCAACACGCGGGCTCAGTGCGGATTGTTGGAGAGGTGAATGTAAGGCCAGTGATAAACCTTACCGTCAGGTGTTATCAAGCCGCCTTTCTAGGCCTCTGACTAGAAAGCCTAAGCCTAGGCCTAATTCTATAGGTAAATTATTAAAAAGAAAATAGGAACTGTAGACACAAATATCATTCTAAATAGGAAATAAAAAAACCACAACGAATATTTAAGAGCTTTTAATATTCCATTCAGAATGTGGTTAAATAAGTGATGTATTCCATCATTTTCCCCTATACTTTCTTTTTATAAGTTGCCGTAATATTACTTTTTACTGAACTCTCAAATCGTTCAAAACGATCAGCAACATTAATTGATTTAGGTACTTGTTATGACTACAGTTAGTAAAACAAAACTCTAATCCAAAGTTAAGTCCAAAAAAGGTCACCGACCCCAAATCAAATGTCACTGGCCAGCAATTAAAAATAATCTTTACACGTAGTGATGTAACTTTGCAAAATGTGAGTCAACGGTGTTGAGTGTACAAATGTAACCGTTCTCGATTATCTAATATCGATTATGGGACCTCCCACACTGTCTGTCACGGATCAAAACCGACCCGGAGGCGTATTGCGCTTACCCCCTTCAGGGTGTTTATTTCTGTATTTGATATCAATCGTTTTTTACATGGTATTATTATACAGAAAGTTGTCAAATAATGTAAAAAAAAATTGTTTTCAGATAGAAATGGCTTTGGATTTGGCAGAAGCTAACAAACAGATCCTCACTGATAATACATATACATACTGCATCGTGTGAATAAACGTAACAGTAATAATCGGAATAATTTATGGGTCAAAAACTGGAAGATTAAATATTACCTTACCAATTTTGTATGCTTACGTTGAAATCGAAAAATACTCTTTGTCACTAACAACAAATCACATGTTATTGACTACGCTAGTTCTTCATTAAGATAAAAACTTGCAATAACAGCGGTTATAACATCCTACTTGTAGTTATTTTATAAACCTTTAACCATTTCCAACGCCATCAATCTCAACCAAGAAAATATATTGTTCATATCAAATAGATTTTCTTAAGTGCAGTACAAAATACGCGATCAGAGTGGTTTGTTCCCGATTATTATGTGGTGGCATAATGACGTAGGTGTATCGATGAGAATATCGATTGATGAATATAATTTCGATTGTTTAATGCTATTGCAGTCGAGCACAGCCGTTTATGGAAAGTAATAAGCATTTAGATTACTCAGAACTTATCGCACGCGCCAGTGTTACAAGTAAATACAATTGTTTGTTGTCCATTAGTACTCGTATAAATAATAAACTGCCTGCTAGAAAATCAGTTTAGCGCATTAGTTAAAATACACACATCAAAAGTGTCTAGGGATCAAGCATTTTTATGCGGATTTCTTGAGATTGAGATGTAGCTTTGTAATAAATTTATGCTTTTATAAATTTATATGGATCCTTTTTGGTGCATTACATAATTTGAAACAGGAACTGTCAATCAAATTCGAGTAAAAGATGAAAATCAGCTGTCAATATTTTCCCTATAAAACCATACAACGCATTGAAGACATTATTAGTGCTACTGTTTCCCTACTACTGATTAAAACCAACGTTATTATGGAGCGGCGACGTCATTTAAGCAGGGAAGAAATGCTCAGAGCCGTGGGAATGATAGAAGCTGGTTCCCGGCAACGTACTGTGGCTTTAGCTCTGAATACAAGTCAGAGTGTTATCAGTCGACTTTGGACACGTTACCGAAGCACTGGTACCGTGGCTGAGCGCCATGGAGGACGGTATCGCTGCACCACACGGAGACAAGACCGATACATTCAAATCACAACTCGAAGAGCTCCAACAATAACCGCCATGATGTTAGCCGTGAGGCTTCATCACTCTTCAGGGAACTTAATTAGCGACCAAAGAGTCAGAAACCGCTTGCATGAAGTGAACCTTCATTCCCGAAGACCGCTAAGGGTACCACCTATAGCAATGCACAATCGTAGGATTCGATATCAATGGGCTCTTGAACACAGAAATTGGGCAGAAGAACAATGGCGTTTCGTGTGCTTTTCTGATGAGTCTCGTTTTGGTATGAGACCGGATACAAGACGTATACGACACTGGAGAACCCCTGGACGCCAACAGCGATTAAAATCCTGCCAGGAAGTCCATCCTTATAGTGGTGGAACCATCATGGTATGGGCGGGTATTTGGATCGGCGGAAGAACTGAGTTGATTTGGATCAGAGGCAACCTCAACGCTCAAATTTATGCTGAGACGATTGTATCAGACGTCATCATTCCTCTACAAGTGCAAATCGGTCCCTTAATAATGCATGATAATGCACGACCGCACACCGCAAGAGTTGTAACACAGACTCTCGCCGCAGCTAACATCAATGTCCTGCCCTGGCCTGCTCAGTCGCCAGACTTGAACCCGATTGAGCATGCATGGGATATGCTACAGAGAAGAACTCTGCCGAATATGGAGGGTATCCAGTCGCAAGAAGATCTTTTTTTGTTGTTGCAACGAACATGGGCGGCCATTCCACAGCGTGATTTGGATGAACTCATTTTGAGTATGCCAAACCGATGTTCTTGTGTTGTTAGTGTTCGCGGTAGAAACACGGATTATTAATTGTTTAAGTTACCCAATAAAATTTTAAAGAAAACTGTTATTTCAGTCTTTTTTTCGAACTTTAATGTTAGTGTGTCAAATGTCAAAAATCTCTTTATTAGGAAAATGGCAAATTTCTTTATTAATGCAAAGGTGACTTGGTTTATCGTTACTGTAGACAAACGAAAACACTTTATTTGATGAATCCTTAAAGAAAATTTTAATTAATATCAATCAGGAGAAAAGTTATTGCAAAAATATATGTTGATCCCTAGAAACTTTTGATGTGTGTAGATGGCTGACACGTAAGGGTTGTGGGATTGATTCCTAATTGATCTAAATTTCTGATAGTCAACAGATACTTGGGTTAGCTTTGGTAGTTTATGGTTACCTCGTTGTTTCTAATTTCCATAACACAAGGAAAAACTATGAATTGGATTTAGGTAATGTTTGTGATTTGACTCAATTCATTTCATTTAGATTTGATCTCAACTACTACACTTACCAATGTGACTAAAACGCATGATTACGAGTATAAACCAATCTCTACCGAAAGCAAATACTCACATTGAAAATATGTTTAACAACAAATTCGCAAACCATGTAATTAAAACTCAATATTGCTAGATATTAATTATCATAATTTACAGAAAGAAATATCGGGTCCATAGCACCTGATCATGTCTTATAACTGGTTAAAGTTGATTTATCGATACATAAAACATCGATTATTTGTGATTAGTACGAGTATAAGACGGATCAGTGTTGTGACCACAGCGTCCTGTACCGGAAAACTAAGGCGCGGACCGGTCGAACTCGAGAGTGAAAGCGTCGCACGCGCATCCTATGACTGCCGCGAAAATCTGCATATAGTTCAGGAGTCAGGCAGCATATTTTGAATTACTTTAATAAAGCCAAATCAGGAGTCTTTAGAGTTTTGTTTTCTGAGCTAAAATAATAGATTAATATCTGATATTTTAAGGATTCAATTTTCTGATTAGGGAAGTAACAATATTACAAAAACTCATGTGTGATACACATAAGTACACATGTACATAAGTAATAAATCTACCTCTTTTAATATTTCTTCTTGCATTAATTCTCAATTACTTTAAAAGCTAGTTCAATTACTTTAGAACTGATCTTAATTGTGTTTATTTACTCATTTTGACCAACTCAACAGATTTAGAATTATAGCTTTGGAGTGTTTCATATTATGCTCAGGTGTAAGATTTTAAAAGTATTGTAATTGTAACTCCATATGGAAAACTTTAGGTCGGCATTAAGTGAAAATTCAAAGCAGCTTGCAAGAGCGAGCCAGTTTATTACCTCAGCTGCATTACAGTTTTCGTTTCTTGGCTAAACGCTAGCAAAGAAACGAAACTGCTGCTAACTCTACTGCTAGCCCCGCGACTATTATCCGTCGATTCGAAATTAATTCGAATCGCGGAATTCCCTATCGAGGACATCAATCTCCAACGGTCCCATTCCGATGTCAATTTATACGTTTTTAAATATTTTAGGAGATGTTCTCAGAGAAAGTATTATCAAAGACGGATAAGAAGATGTGCATGTTTCGAAAGTTGATATTTTAAGCAAATATCGCAATTAAGCAGCGAATTAAAACTACTTTCGCGAAGTCGTAAAAATAGAATCGTTCTAGATTAAATACTCAGGCAATCAAGCTCAAAATAAATCATCAAAATTTTCTAGTTTTTTGTTTTATTGTAAAGACTGTAATGTCCTAAGATTTGAAAAGTGCCGCACATTGTACAAAAAAAAGATTTCAGTGGATGAAAGTCGCCAACAACCGGTCCCTCTGTATAATTGCTACTCTACTCTACTACTCTGTAAATTCTGATGACGACTGGGAAGATGTTTTTGTGGCTTATTCTACACAAATAGGAAATAACACTTTGACATAGAACAAACACAAATGTGCGTCACATTCATTGTCCAGAATGGGAATCAAACCCATCACGCCGACCGGCTACTCAACCGAACCGAAATGGGTAATTTAGTATGATATTAATAAGCAATAATTTATTTTTGTACCAGTAAATGTAATATACATGACGATAATTCAGTCCCACACACAGACGACACGCACCATTTCTCACCAAACGACCGATTACATTTACAAAGCGTCTCAATTAGTAGGGGTTACTCAATCACACCAATTGAACTCGAATACACAATCCTTTACATGCGTTCAGTGGACCGAGGCGAAGTCGTCTGTGTGTGACAGTACGAGAAATTGTTTAATTGAAACACTCAAATAGTTTATAAATAGAACTCTCATAATGTTAGAAAAAATGGAGCTACTATTTATTGAAGGTGTTCGTCGAAATCACCGACGCTCTCAAATTGTAGTGTTGCCTACTCTCGAAGAACTAACATTCCGACTTTGACCATTTACTAGAAAATATCCGGAATTTTTTGGACTGTGTGTATATGCGGTTTCATAGGTTTGTTCTTCGGAGGCACCTTAAATAAGACCAGTTGGAGGTCGGTAAGCATGCTCTGATGAAGAACTTGGTCAAGCAGAAATAGGTGCCGAGCAATAAAACAGTACGCCTCATGATAAAAATAACCACTGCATCACTTGCATTCAATATTTAAGATGAGTCTGAAGATATTGAAAATATGTGCATATATTTCCTACACGTTTTCCCGTTCAATAACAAGCCACAGATAATATCTTACAAAAGGTTAAATCACAGATTAAACGCAATCGAATAAATTTTAAACTGACAAAGGAGATCACGTTCATACATACCAAATCACAGGTATCCTTCGAATACGCATCAGTCTGTCCAGTCGTAGATCACAGATAAAATATGACGAATCCAAAACGGCTGGCCGATTAAGTCGTCCGATCGCAGAAAGCGAAAACAATAAAGATCGAGATAAATGTCTTGATTAAAATAATCGTGGTGACCTTTGTTGTTCTGATCCGTCCGAATATAGGGTTCCCAGAAAATGTCAGATCAGAAGAAAGAACGAGTGAAGGCCACATTAGAACTAGAAAGTTCATAAATATATTAAAAAAACTACAATCCGAGTAATAACTGGTAATAATTAATTTTAAAGATGCGACAATCAAACGCTAGTCAATACAAAATACAGTGTAACACCAACTCCAGTCTTAAAAGGTTTACGAATCGGATGGCTAAAAAATTAACACATTCTCGTAGCTGTTATAATTTTGATAAATTTCTCGATAACTCTTCATTTTAAGCATTCTCTAACTAAAAAATATGACTTACCGCTAAAATATATAAGTGTAACTATGAATAAAAAATATAAAATCACTGTTTCGATTGAATTTGAAGGAAATTATTTTTGTATCGATTGCCTGATAAGGGTTGCAGGATGACGGTGGATCGCATAGTACGAGTAGCAAGACAATGTAGTTAAGTTATAAAATTCAAGCCATTTATTAAGTTAATGGCTTAAGTCTGTGTATTTATAAAGTGAGAGAACAGCTGGTTCACGTGTGATACACGATGTCCATTGTCTTTGGTGTTCCGGTCATTATTTCATGACTACGAATAATCTGTTCGATTTAAGTTAATAAGAATAAAATAAAATCCAATGAGGCATTACAACTTCATTAACATATAGGACATTAATAACAGTTAAACTTTCATTTAAATGAGATGTAAGTAATTTTATTAACTACCCAATTCGTGTGGACCTTGTGAATGTTTTTTCAAGGAACAATACGTCTTTTGAAATTATTCAATGCAGAAACTTAGGCAATATTTTAAAACTTGTAGTAGTCTTTAATTAATTGACATTACTTCATTTTGAAGTGCATTTTAATGCAATCGTGTAATCCCGAGTTCAAATCTGGCCAGAACCATCTTTGTGGTCATTTTTAAATTTCCGACTAACTCTCCAGTGATGAAGAACATCGTTAAAACTAAATCAATCGGATAACGGCGGAAGGCTCACCACCTAACATGTTGGGTTCTAATACCATATGTGAGAAGTAAGATTATTTTTTAAATTCGGGCCAAAGCTTATATTTTAGAAGAGCTCTTACGGATATCCATATTGTGATAAAGTTCACTTAAAGAGGCGCCAAGCATTGCTCTCTATATAGCGTTGTCAGTAGCATATAAGAGTTAAAAGGCCATCAGCTAGTTAATGGCAGTACTGAGATTAAAAGAAGCTAAGATACCTGCATCATATCTAAAACTTTTTACTGCCGACCCTGCATCCAAATAAAATCGGTATTCATATCGAGTAAATATGATGTGCAACAAACCCCTTATAAGGGGCGTACCCACTGGCAGGTTACGAAGGCGCAGACAGAAAGATTGCAACGTGCCCACCCTATTGTCCGCTGAGAGAGACGTATACAGGATGATTTCACTTAATTCCCTGGCTGCCGACTTGACATTATGATTTACGGCGTGTTCAATACATTTTAAAGAGCCGGGCTTTTTATTGTCGAATTTATTTGCCCATTTGTTAAGGTTAAAGACAAAGATAATGTTAGGTAACATACAAGCATGATCAAAGTACCTATATTTAAAAAAAGTTACAGATAACTGACAAATTTATGAGTCAGCTAATCGAAATCCTAATGAAGGTGACATAACATTACAAAAGTGTAAAATATAATAATTATGAAATGAACAGCAAGTATTATTACGGATGCAATCGTTTTAAAACAACAACTAACTTCCCACGTCTTGAATGACAGTTGTGGTGCTCTACCACAATTTGCTGATTGTGGCTTACTCGTGGGAATATAACCGTCCAAATTATACATTATCATGATACCTAGATGCTTATTCACATAACCTGAAATAATAATACAAGACTTGAAAAGTATCCCGTGTTACTCGCACGACCTAAACAAAGCCTGTAGCAACCAATTGGTGTAAATCAAACAACTTTATAGTATCGACCCGCCATCGCTTCAATCGTAAACTTTCGCGCACACGATTAGCTATTAAAATTTTACGTGTACTTAAAGCCTATTATGTGTTGAATTATTTGTCCCACGGCTTCCTTATCGGCCGATAGGCTAGCTTATCGGTAAATATATAACTATGACACTTACACTTTCTATGAAGGTTGTAAATCGTTGGTTTATTGCAGAGCACAGTAGGGCAAACGAGATTCTGGTTGGCGACTCGCTCCGCATTATGTGGAGTTCATTTTACATTTGGAAGGCTACAAGGGAATTTTAGTTTTACAGTAGTGTTAAACTTTTTTTAGGTTGACGCATCTTTTACACAAATCGAATTTCTGTTTTCCCCTAAAAATATTGCAAAAACCCCAGAATTATGAATTAAAAAGTGCTTAAGTTGTTTATCATAGTTTTATACCGATCATAAATTAATTAGGGAAAAATAAGCTAGATGACACTACGATACTGCATTAATATTCAAAGAACCAGAAACAAGATGTCATCTAAAATCGTTCCTGATCACTGATTTTTGCACGATTTGCATGATCTACCAATCACAAATGTTAATTTTAGCAGTATCTAATAAATAATTTGCATCTAATATATGTAAATTAGGCTTTATTAATGCCAATAACCAATTTGTGTCATGGTATGCATAAAATGGGAAGCAAATTAATGCTTAACTTAAAATATGAGAACGAATTAAAGTGCCAACTCTCTGTCATTAGCGAACTTTATGCTGAAAGAAAGGATATTTGATGAAAACATAACGAAGTTTTAGTTAAACATGATATTTCTGCTTCAAATAAAAACAAAAACTAGTCGCACATTAAATGTGAACTAAATCCCAGGGCCCGAACTAACGCAATATCTCTATTTATAACAGGTCTCTGAGATTTCGGTAACGAAACAAAAACAGTCAGTTTAATTTCATGGCAGTCCGATCTCCTACTGCAGGGCTGAAACTTTTTTCTGGTCTCGTCGGTGGCAAACAAGTATGCTGGTAAGGGATTACCGCAGCATTGGCTTGGCGATAACAGGACCGAAACTTGCGCGTTGCCGACCCTGTGAAATACTTTCAGCCCAATAAAATAATAAATTGAACAACAAAATGTGCTGTCTTCTGAATTAAGCATCCCAGACGTTTTCCCACCGATACATTTTCATTTCTGACCTAGCCATTACATTATATAGTTTATTTGACATGTTGCGAAAGTCCTTATCATGCTGGTATAAGGTCGAATATTGATTAACATGGTCAATCTAATTCGTCCAAGAAATGCATGTTATCTTGTAGCCTTTAAATGCTTTCTATTATTCATACTTCGCTACTATAACATCATGTGTTTAATTTATTGATATTGCGAAAGGCACTAAAACTTAGCCAGTGTAAAGACTTTATCTGTATTACGCAGTCAAAGTGGTCATGATTTCTAAGTCTTTCATAGTGTGTGGTAGACGACTACATTTTGTACTAAAAGGATACTTTCTTTACAAATACGGAAAACCATTACTGCTTATGTCCACGTTTAGCAGTATTTCTGTACAAAATTTTGTATGGACTTTCAAATTCTATTTGTAAGGAATATTCATCCGTTTCAAATACATGTTTCGTAACCTTCGTATCTTCTGTTAAATCTAATAAGCCGTAACATTATGTTCACTCGAGTTTAAAAAACCCAATTTTATAACACTCAATTCTAGTTCAAAATATTTTTTACTTGCATAGATCAGATAAGGGTTTAAAAAGGGTTACATCGAAGATCTTAATATAGTAATGTATTACTTCTCCTCTTCAGCTACCTAAGCAACATGCAAATATTATTATTATATTTATACCTCTTGCTTCTATCTCTCTAATATTTTGCCGTACCTATCAAGGTGCATGTTAGTTGTAAGTATTGATAAGCACATATTCGTAACTCTCATGTATGAATAAATAAATAAACATTATTATATTTGAGATTATCAAATTCACAATATTCATAATAATTAAAAAAGAAGAATTAACACAATTCAATGCAGTCCGTTTAAACATGTAGAACTAGCCTTAGAAGCCCAGGCCAAAAAAAGTTATTATTTTTTCTATGGCCGACCATAGACCAGGATATGACCCAGCCAGCCAGCCGTCAGATCACAAATGTCAAGGAAGAGAAAAAAAATGACAGAAAAGTTAATGAGATCAAGCGTAACAAGTTAAATTGAAAACATTAAAAATCAAAGCCTAATTCAACTCCTGCTTACCACACATAACCTCCACGATAAACTCTAGAGTTCTAGATCCTACACGAGGCATACATAAGTAGGGATAAAACTTAGGATCTTATAGGCGAAGCTAGGAACGGAAGCTAGTCGTTTAAAGGCAGGTCAGTTTTACGACTAAAATATAAAATTAAACGACAACATAAAAGCTATTTACGCCGATGTTAGAAAATAAAGATTAGTATTATAAAGAAAACTATACGATATAAATGCTGTTTGATTTTATGGGCAGTAAGTAATGAGTTGTTAAGCTGTAAAGCTTTGAGATAGAGAGAAATTGAATGTGAAGGACAAAACTTTATAAGCACGCAGTTCAGTTGAGTTTTACAAGCGTATTTTACATTATACTTCTTCTACTACTACTACAAAGACAGGATGCACTAACTATCAAAATGTTACCAAAAAAGATAAAAACAGAAATATATCGACAATTTTTTTTAGAACTCCTGATAGGCACCACCGCACAGCAATAAGCTAGGCCCTAAATCTTCATTTGAATACCGTGTCGAAGGGCGCCACATAACACAGGAGATAGCACCCTACAGCATACTTGCAGCCTAATAATTCCGGTGGTTTGTGTTGCTAGACAAAAACATGGCAGGGCAATTAAATCTGTCAACACAACTACAATAAAAACGTATATAAACAGCAGACATGACAAGATATTTAAAAACCACGGATGACATCCCGTACCTTATTGACCATCCAACATCAAAGCAACAACATTAACATCCAATATCAAGAACATACTAGCTTCGTACTGAAATTACTTCCGAGTATTTTTACGACTCTATTCGTGAGACAAATTAATACTAAACGTTTAAAATTAGTTCTAAAGAAGCGAGAAGTGCGTCATATGTATGTACACAGATAGGCGTAGGGTTGGCCCCTTGTAGATGCTTCCAGTTAGAAAGAAAGAAAGGCAAAGTGTATTTATTTGGCACACAAAAACAAACAAACAATATTTCACGCACCATTTAACTCAATTTTATGTATCAAAAAGGCTGTGCAAGTTAGGTTGTTAGTTTTTAAGTATCTAAAGTTATACGTGTATCACCGTAGACGATCTCTTAAAATGTTTGAATGTTGCATTATGGGCTATGGCGTAGCGCATCTCGCAAGAATCGGTTTTAAGTAAATTCGAACGGCAATTTTAGTTAAATATGTAATAAACAAAAAAATATATATCAAAATCGACACAAGGACTTCAAAACATAAAAGAAGGTACCAGCCCTAAACAGCCATATCGTAAATCGAACAACTTCAAAGCGACCGCGTGCGCGAGCGCAGGTCCGATGACAACGATCTTGCGTTACGGCGACGTGTGACGTCAGGCGTGGGAACGGGCAAGGTGCGAGTCAGAGAAATAAAGCAACTTGTTATGAAAGCATTGATGTGGTAGACAGGAAGGTTTTTAACAGCACTTATTCAAATATTTCTAGCCTATTTTGAAACCGATCTAAAAAATACAATTATAAACAGTGACCAGTTAACGCGAACGAAGTATCGGGCAGGAGCGGGCAAATAATAGAACGTGATTATTATCGATATTTTTAATAATATACGATTGAAACAATTAGGTAGGTCACTACTTCGAAACTTTGAAAAACAAGGGGGAGCGAAAATGTACGATATTATTTGCTAGAAAAACATACTGATTTCTCTAAACAACCAACAACGAACACACACAGACACTGGGCTAGCCTCGACTCCCAGCGAGATCGTGTCCACTTATACAAGCCATTAGGAATCTACTGTTGGACATTAAATAAACAGATAAGAGAACCAGTACAGTACAGATGAGTAAATACGATAATCTAGACCCATCTAGATACAGACCTAAATGTCACTGGCCGTGAAAGCAAGATGGCGGAGGCAATTTCACTTGTCATTCTACAAATGAGTTTTGAACATCATCTAGAAAGTCGATCCAGGTAAATTGAATTAATGTTCGAGGTGGTTCAGTCAGGAGTTGCGTTTGCGTAAAGGCGCGGGCAGACTTATCGGCGGCATTTAACGACGCGCCTTGAACGGTTCTCTATGTGAAGTTGACTTTTGACACACGCATGCGCATGTTAGAGACAAATGAGTCCAATTGCTTTTGTTTTCGAATATCGAAACAATAGAAAATCTATTGTTTCAGCCGGATAACTGATTGACCCATTGTGTCTAGAATGTCTGCTTTGCCAAAATAACTTTTAATTTTTCTTAATTTGCCCTATTAAACTTAAGTCCATGAAACGATTCACTGACACCTTTGTTGTTCAGACAAATGTGTGGCTGTGGTGCTATCGGGCATAATTATAAAAGTGTGAAATTATTTGCGTATCTGCAAAAACCGTAAAGTTGCCGAAATATCGGAAACTGGAAAACAAAAAGGTACATGGTAGAAATTCCGTTACTAATAACTATTCTAGAGCGTCGTGGCTTAGTGGTTCAGCACCCGAACTCAGATCGTGGATCGTGTGGTCCCGAGTTCAAATCCGGCCAGAACCAAAATCTTTGTGTTTATTGTTAAATATCCGACCAACTCTCCAGTGACGGAAAACATCGTTAAGAAACCAAATCAACCCAGATGACGGCGGAAGGCTCACTGCCTACCCCGTTGGGTTCTAATACCATTGGTGAAAAGTGGGCTTCTGAGTGTTTCGCTCACCATGAAGACACAGTCACTTGCCTCTTACTACCCCGTTTGGGATAAAGTCGTGATAGTATGTATGTATGTAAAAACTATTCTAATGTTAGGGACCATGAAAGTTTAAACAATATATTATTTGGGTATGTATGACTTAAGCGATTACACATGCTTCCAGGGTTAGTTATTTACATACATATCGTGAAGGTAAGCTATTGGTAAATTCGCTCAGATCAAGCCTGTCTAAGCCTTAACGCTATATTGACCACTAACATATTTTCTAGAAAACCAGAATATTATAATTATGAAGAAATTTAATGAAGCAGGGCTATAACATTCAATTTAGCTAACAAGCTTTTTGTTCTGACTTTATAAACAAGATTTTAATAGAAAATTGCAAATAACTGTTTGGTAAATGACAGCTTGTAAGTTGTGTTTAAGTAAATAATGATAAGTAGAATAATTAGGTCACCTTACATCAAGATTATCTGACCGACCTCATACTTATTTCCACTTGCCCTCAACGGCCAGTCTAGTAGTACTTACTACATATTATAAGGTAAACAAATAAAAATGTAGCGTCCTTTCTTTGTATTTTTTTTTTAATTTTGGCATTGTGTTATTTTTCATCTAAAGATGCCTTTAGCCTTGTATATTATACTAGCTGTTTGTCAGCGGCTTCGCACGCGCTATTTTTACGTAGCCTATTTCATATACCCTAAATTTAAAGAATTTTTAAAATCGGTCTATTAGTTATGGAGCCTATTTATTATAAACAATTACGAGTACAAACAAACAATTAAATTTTTCCTCTTTATAAAGTTCGTATAGATATAAGACCTCTAAAAGGTCCAAGATATGTTATTCTAGAGTTCTTTATTTTTATTCCGTGGCAGTTACACATGACTGTATAAATAAAGTATAATTACATTATGAATGCATTTAGATGTTTTTACCAACAGATTGTAATCAAAATGTATTATTCGCTATATCGAGTGCATCAAAGCGCATGAGCCTTCCTGGAAGCTTCAAGTGATTTGAATCAGACGATGATTAATAGTTTTTTGCGTAAGGAGGAAATTGAAACGCATGAATAAAACTTCACTTACTCAATACTGGATAAACAACAGCGAACACGTACCTGGAAAATAAGATGATATTTAGAATTAGGTCTTTATATGTCTCGTATATCTAGGTTCATCTTTATCGAAAAGTCAAATATGTGTAAAAATATTTATTACGTGTGTCAAAAGGCGCTTGCCTTAATATACTAAAAATACTCCAGCTCTGTTAATGACTTCGATAGCTCAGTTGGAAGAGCAGCTATCCGGATTGTGAAAGACGCGGGTTCGAGTCCCGCTTGTGCCCTAGGCTAGGATCAGGTCGATTATTTCTAGGTTCTATCTTTGTGTAGGCAAAAGATCATTTATGTTAACTCAATCTCACTCAATTGCCGTCAAGGAGCGTTAATATCAGGCATCCCTAGTTCGGCAAATATGTGTATGCTGATTTATAAGAAAACAGCCCGGGTTTGTGATCGACATCAACTCTCATTTGGCAAGCGTGGTGAAACTCTAGTCTAGACTATCTCAAGCATCTTCGACAGGGACAGACATTAGGTAACAACAAACTGTTTAATTTTCTTTTTTTTTAACTCTACACGATTTATTGAGGAACTATATGGCAGGTGGTAGTACCAATACACTGTTGTTTGAACTACACCAGAGAACGTATAATAATTCCATATTCAAATTACGCACTTTCGCCAACCCAACGATTGCTTCATAAACGCCAAAGTTCCACCCAAGAAAGTTATGGGGTTACGTAACAAAAACTACAAAGATCATTTGCAGGTGTTTAGAGCTTAACCCGGAAAACGCGGCGTTATTTATAGTTTGACCGGCGCGGGCGCAGCAACCAAACGGTAACCTTTGCGGATTTGTGGTAACTTAGTAAAGTTTTGACTTAGGCTGTTTACAAAATATATGAAAGAAACAAAAAATAAGTCAACGAAATAAACGTTTATCTCGACTGATTGAGTTCATATTATTGTTAGTACTAGACAACCAGGAAATAAATACTTTGCAACTAAAAAAGGCTAAACTTACGTTTACTTATATGACATCAGGACAATAATGATCATCTCTCAGTCAAGCAGATCGTTTCTTATATATGTGTCGATAGAAAAGAAATAATAAACATAATCACAAGAAGACAGATAATTTATTTTACTATAACACTAACACACGCTCAATTGCTTTATTTCATTTTGTTGACATAATTGGTTATGTCTTCTCCTAAAACCGTGTTTGAAATCGTTTGGGCGACGACGTTAGCAATAATTCTAATATTTTTTTCGGTGACAGTTTTACGTTTAGTATCTATAACGAAACCAACTCACTAATTGTAAAGGCTCGACAGTACCTAATATAAAATGTTAATTTGCGATGGTTTGAAAAGACTGATAATAGTTTTCGCGGTCACCGGGCGTGCGAACCGCGGCCATTGGTCGCAGTAAATCATGCGCACACGCACCCGCGGCACGGATTGCGGACTCGCAGTGTTCTACATCACCAGACATCGTTGTTTTGCATGAAACTAAGTTGCTGAATTATTGGACAATTTTCGGTAAATTTATGCATGAATAAGTAATGCTGACAGCCCTGTCTCGGTTGGAGATCTTTACATTTGGCCATTAGATTTATTAGGGAAACACAAGTTATAAATACTAAGGGTTTTTTGAATATGTATTATTTAGGGCTGGTTTTTCAAAATAGGGCACGAAACTATTTCTCTGTCCTAAACAATAATGCAATGATAATGATGATAGATTGTGTTTTTATGAATTGAACGACTATTTGTACTACACGACGAATATAATAATGAAAGACGTCACTTTTCATTCCGGATTCAGTCACCACTCACAGAAGCAGATAATTTAAATCCACCAGATTGAAAAGTCGACAAAGAAATACAAAAGGAAAACATAACTTACTTCAGTATACAACTCCATAAATATTTGCAAAAAACAATAAGACACGGAACAAGAGTAAAATGTATTGTAGTGTAATTGATTAATAAATTTAAATATGCAAATCGTGGTAATAAAACAAAGCTGGCAGAGAGATGCGCAGGAGTTGTTGTATATCACGAGGGTTGCCAGATGTGCATAATCTTCCGAGATGTTTTTATTCTCTTTCTCCTCATTCTATGTTGATTCACCTAGTTTTTCCTACCGATACTAATAGTATAAATATGCAAGTTACTATGTCTGTTTGCTACGTTTCCACACCTATGCTGCTCAAGCAATTATGATTATTTGTGAATAGAGTAGATTGTATTTTACGAAACAGAAAAAAAATAAAACAGTTTAAAAAAATAAAGAGCAATCAGTAGAGTAGAGCGTCTTGGCCTAGTGGTTCAGCAACCGAACTCGGCCGTTAACGGCGTAAGGCTCACCAACTACCACGTTGGATTCTAATACCATTGGTGAAAAGTGGGCTTCTGAGTGTTCCGTTCACCATGGACAGCAGAGTCACTTGCCTCGGACTACCCCGTTGGATAAATTGCCCTCAAGCTGACCCTTCTAATCAGAGACTTATCCCATCGATCCTGGGAGGAACCCCTCAAACCTTGTCACCTCAACCCATGTTCCTCCATGGGAAAACGTATACATTGTCCGTATAAATGATACGGTAGTTTGCATACAATCACAGTGAAAGCCTATCCATTGATATTTTAATCGTGCCCACGTTATTTATACGTTGTGAAAACGATATTTCAACCTGGATTAAGTGCTCTGCTGATGCATTCTGATTGGTTCAATAAGTAATTTCAAACTGTGCTTTTGAACGGGAATTAATATTATTTGCTCAGGGCGGTTTCTGGTCGGCATAACAAATATTTATTGTGTATCATTACTTATCTATCAGACAAACAAGGCCCTCCCTCGTATAGTTATAGTTACCAAGCCACCATTGTTGTTTCACAATGATTAGCAAAAATAACGGCCATCAGAAGGCCATTGATAAGAACTGATGCATTTATTACTCTTAAATTTAGCTCAGACATTTTTCACTCAGAGGAGACAAAAATGATTGTGTAGTCCATATCTAAAGATAGGAAAACTGGAAAAAAACGATTTCGGACCTTGATGATCTCTAGCGGGAATCGAACTAGCGTCTTTCACAATCCGGGTAACTGCTCTAAACCACTGAGCTACCGAAACCTCAGGGGGACGATCGAATTTTTCCAGTATATATATGCTTACGTTGAAAGACTACGTTATCCCATCAATTCTTTAGATATGAAAAACAAGCATTGTAAAATGCTAGAATAAGAAGGCCTCAGCTCCTCCGCTCGTTGCCCGCCCCCGCGCCTCGGTGCACTCCAGTCTAGCGAGCCCGCCGCCGCTGCCCGCAAAATTCGAGGCTGAGGCCTAAACTAATCCAAAAGCGGAATATCTAAAGGTTCGGTAATTCTCACGTGAGGCCGTAGCTTTTTTCAGGATATTATTGTTTTTTAACTCAAAAACTACACCGCTCGTTGCCCGCCCCCGCGCCGCGGTGCACTCCAGTCTAGCGCGCCCGCCGCCGCTTCCGCCCCGCTGCCCGCAAAATTCGAGGCTGAGGCCTTAGAATGGTAATCGATCGAGACTTATAAACCGATTTCTACAAAATTTATAGAAGTTCAAAGTTATTTATACTCGACTGCGACAGATGGGTGTTAATAATTAAAATAAATTCAACGGACGAAATGGCAGGCGTAACCAAGCAGCAAATTTTAATTCCACTGCGCCCTCCTGTCAAATACCAGCATAGGTTCGTCAGCGCTTTCTTTGACACAGATTCTGTTATTGCCATTGTCATTTCGGACTGAATGTATCAGGTCATCATCGTGTGTCGCGTCGTGACAGACCGACAAGGATATAGGTAGCATTCCTATATTTACTTTCACCGGTTCGGAAGGCATTGCGTAACATCCGGGCATTTCGGTCATGATTCACGCGATTAAGATACTTTTATACACGTACCCATTCATTATGTCAGCTTAATGTGTTTCTGTGATTATGGTTATTGATACTTAAGTACTTTGAATTGTATGAAAACAAAGCACTTTAGATAAAAAAATTAAGACGTACAACGTAAAGCGTACAGATTAAGTCATAGAAAATCCGTAAATTATAGCAGTGACTTGACTTCAGCGATGGAGACCTCACCCAGCAGTGGGTTAATAACAACTACACAAAAGGTGTTAAAAAGCGCTTGCCTTATAACATTAATGTAACAACATTGGCTTACTACAACGTAAAACACTAGACGAAATCGCCCGGTCTGTTAATAGCTCGATAGCTCAGTGGAAAGAGCAGCTATCCCGATTGTGTAAGACGCGGGTTCGAGCTCCACTTGAGGCCTAAGATCAGGACGGATTTGTTTAGTTTCTATCTTAAAATGGAAATAGAGCATTGTTATAATGCTAAAAAAATCATTAACCTAGTTTAACACAGTTCATTGTTTGGATTGAAAAAGTATAACTTCCTTTTTTAGACGTTCCTTTTACTTCGCAGTTTGATATTCAATACCATACACTGCAGTCCGCTTTCGCGCCAGACTGCCCTATATGCGAGCAGAATTTTTATTAATCATCATAAAAGACCCTTGAAGCAATTAATTACAATCCGCAAGACAACATAATTGGGTGCCTTCAATTCCTTATTCCCTTTGCGGAAACAAGGACCTACTTTCACTTGCCATTAATCGACACGAAATAATATTTCTTTGTTTCGGAACAATGAAAACGAAAGACTAGTGCGATTTACACCAGACAGCTCGAGTTGAATATGCAATTCGCAATTAACTAGAGTGGAGATACTTTGATCGGCTGGTTTTCTCTGTAGATTGTCTGGATTTATCATGATTAAAAATGCTTTGATCTGCTCTGAGATTGGCTGATCCTTTCAGCACGATTCTAATGGCAATAATAACATAAGAAGAAGTAGATAATATAAAGTAATATTTAAACTGCGAATAATTAACTTTATTTGACATCCCCTTTTTTATCTCTGTTCACAAATTAACAATGCGTAGTGTTCACATATATAAATAGAAACCAAAGAGTCAGTTATGTCAAAGCAATTATTATGTTTCACAGCTTCATTCGACGCGATTTATTGTTTACATGTTGTAGTGGCGCCCTCTAGCCTGAGCCTTGCACGTATTTTTAGAGCGGGTATACTTTTTTCTTGTATAATTTTTCACTACCCTCAACTCTAGTTCTCCTGAGCGCCTCCATTACGGATTACAAGTCATTCGTCGTCTTCGTGCTCAAGCCTTCGCACGTCTCCTGAAGTAGTCCAAATTTATTTTGAATTTAAAATTTAATAAAATGGGAAAAAGGAAACACGATTATAGTGAGGAAGAAATTCGGCGAAAAATCAAAAAACTTACAAAAAAGTTAGCGAACGCTACAAATAAAGATGCCGAGGAATGCACTGTGGTCGAGCAGACACCAGACAGTAAGTGTTTTTTAGAAAATATTCCGTGGTTTTGGGTCAATACGTGATACGTTATTCTGAAAAGTCGAGCCGTTACTTTCACAATTATTGACTACCGCTAGTGATGCGAGGATACCGTACCTGGGTTACCTCTGTCACGTTACAACGTGATGCGTACTGCCAAAAACTGGGCTGATACTGTCACTTGGTTATTATATAACGTTTTCTTACGAAAATGTTTGTCTCCAGGCTCTCCACTGGATATACCTTATGGCCAGTCGCTTTACGGCGAGTCCGCCTACGCGTCATCGCTGGCACAGCATGAAGAATATGAACTTTTTGTGCCAAGTCTGACCACACAGCGCCCGGTTTCACCACAGCCAGACCAGCCGGCGCAACCAATATCACCGCTGCCGCCACCGTCGCCGCAACCTGGACCTTCGGTGGAAAAAGAAGCAACGCATGAACAGCAACTGGGAGAAGAAATTCTAAAATTACTTGGCGACGCTCCTAAGGATGAGGCCTCTTTAGGACCGTCCATACATAAGGATATTGCTCAAAGATGGCAAGACATCCTCTCCAAAGGTTTGTCAAAAGACACTAAGGAATCACTGCTGAAAGACTATTTAGTCCCTAGCAACTGCGATTTCTTGTTAGCTCCAACTCTCAACCCGGAAGTTAAAGCGGCCCTACCAGACATCCTAGTAAAAAGAGACTCGTCACTGTCTTATAAGCAAAAACAGCTTGGTATTGCATTGTCCGCTCTGGCTTCAGTCACAGAGATGATTATATCTGACGAAACTTCCAAACAAAAGCTTCTGAAACCGCTAAGCGATGCCTGTCGTATTCTTTGTGATAGCCACCACGCTGACACAAAGATTCGTCGAAATTTAGTGATATCATCAATCAATGCGAAATTAAAAGATGCTTTGATTGAATCCAGCAGAGATAAGTTTTTGTTCGGCGAAAATATTGCTGATAAATTGAAAACTGCGAAAGCAATACAACAGTCTGGCGATGCTCTAAAAAATGCTCAAAGGACAAGATTTCAACGGTCGAATAATGGCCCAGCCACTGCAAATAAGGGACGTTTAAACTACGTGCCTCAACATCGCAAGATGGACAACAAGACGCACGAAGCCGGTCGGCGAGCCCCGATCGCAGCATATCGCCAGCCATAGAGCAGCCAGGCGACTCAGGCGAGGCGCCCAGCCGAACGCTCGTTCCCTGTGAAGTCACAGCCTGCACATCGCAGATAAGTGATAATCAGGTACAATATGCTGGAAGACTTCAGCACTTTATTCACAACTGGGCAAAGATTACCAATGATAGAAATATTCTATCATGGATAGAAGGTTATTCTATACCCTTTAAGTCTATTCCTTATAGATTAGATCAACCTCGTGTTTATCCTAAATCTTTAGAAGAAAGAAATAATTATGATTCTGCCATAAAAACACTATTGAAAATTAATGCCATAGCCCAGTGTGATCATGAACCTGGTGAATTTTTATCTTCTGTATTTCTAGTACCAAAGCCAAACGGAGGCCAGAGATTTATTCTCAATTTAAAATGTCTCAATAAATTCATTAATAAAAACCATTTTAAAATGGAAGATTACCGTACAGCTTCTAAATTCATAACAGAAAACTGTTTCATGGCGTCAGTCGACTTAAAAGACGCTTACTTTTTCGTCTCAGTTCGTAAATCAGACCGAAAGTATCTCCGGTTTAAATATGACAATGTTTTGTACGAATTTAACTGTCTCCCGTTTGGTTTATGCACAGCTCCTTTCGTTTTCACCAAATTACTTAAACCAGTTATGGAAATGCTTAGAAAAACGTATCAGCTAATCTCAGTCATATATCTTGATGACATATTTTGCATTGGGAGGAGTCTCTTAGAATGTGAGAATAACGTTAATATAACAAAAGATTTACTTGAAAAGCTAGGCTTCCTGATAAATACAGAAAAAAGTTGCTTATTACCAAACACACAATGCAAGTTCTTAGGTGTTATATTTGACTCTAAAAATATGTTACTTAAATTACCTGCTAACAAAATAACAAAAATAAGGGATTATATATTGAAGTTTTTAAAAATTAATCAGTGTAAATTACGGGAATTCGCACGATTTGTTGGCCTTCTAATCTCTGCTTGTCCGGCAATTCAATATTCATGGCTATATACCAAGTATTTTGAGCAATTTAAGTACACCTGCTTACTTAATAACCATAGTTATGAGCAAATTGTACACATTTCTGAAAAACTTAAACTTGACATGACATGGTGGCTTAATCATGTTAATACTGGGTATAATCCTTTGAGTCCCAGTGAATTTCATTTAGAAATATTTTCTGACGCATCTTTAAGTGGTTGGGGTGCCTATAGTAACCATAATGAGTGTTTTGGATACTGGAAAAAATGTGAGCAATCCTTGCATATCAATGAATTAGAACTTAAAGCAGCCTTTCTCGCACTTAAATGTTTTGCAAGAAATATAAACAATTCACAAATACTTTTACGTATTGATAATGTTACAGCAATTTCATGCATTAATAGAATGGGCAGCGTTCAATATGAACATTTAAATATAATTTCAAGAGAAATCTGGCAGTGGTGCGAACAGCGAAAAATAATGGTGTTTGCATCATATATTAATACTAAAAATAACTACGAAGCAGACCTTTTATCAAGAAAAAAGTTTCAGGATACTGAATGGGAGTTAAATGATGCTATATATAATCAAATAATATGTTCTTTCGGGCATCCCACAGTAGATCTTTTTGCAAGCAGATGTAACGCTAAGTGTCCCACTTATACAACCTGGCAAAATGATCCAGAAGCATTTGCAGTTGATGCGTTCACTATTTCCTGGAAAGACACGTTATTTTACGCTTTCCCACCATTTTCGCTAATTACCAAAGTCTTACAAAAAATAATAAAAGAAAAAGCTGAAGGCATTGTTGTATTTCCATACTGGCCGACACAACCTTGGTTCCCCTTATTCAACAAAATTGTTACCTCAGAACCTTTGTATTTTGGCCCTAATATTAATTTACTCACGTCTCCTTTCAGATTGAGTCACAACTTGCACCAAACGTTGAGATTAGTTGCCGCGAAGCTTTCAGGCAAGCTTTATTGAAGAAATGTTTGTCACCAAATACTGTAGAAATTATGTTATCATCATTATCTGAATCTACATATAAGCAATACAATGGTGGCATTAAGTCATGGATTCATTATTGTAATATCCACAACTATGATTACACATCAGCTTCAGTTCCTATAGTTCTTCACTTTCTTACAGATATTTTTCATAAGGGCGCCAAATTTGGCACTATCAATTCATATAAGTCTGCTTTATCTTTGTTGCTTGATAACTTAGATGATAAAAGAATTAAACGCTTTATGAAAGGGGTTTTCAGATCGAGACCTACTGCACCAAAATACAATTTTACATGGAATCCAGGCATAGTTCTCGAGTACTTATCAAATAAATGGCCTAATACAGATCTTGATTTGGAAACTCTTTCTAAAAAACTTGTAACCTTGTTAGCTTTGGTGACAGCGCATCGCGTCCAAACCTTTTCCTTAATGAAACTTGATGACATTAAAATACATTCTACACAAGAAATCACAATAACAATAACAGAATTAATAAAAACCTCAAAACCTAATTCTTTTCAGCCAATTTTAAGATTGCCCTTTTTCAATAGTCGCCCTGAAATTTGCCCTGCCAGATGTTTGGAAACTTACATAAATAAAACACAGATGATTCGTAATGATAAAGACAAGAAATCTTTAATAATAAGTTATAAAAAGCCCCACTCAAAAGTATCTTCTCAAACGATAGGTAAATGGATAAAAACAACTCTTCATAATAGTGGAGTAAATACTTCCGTCTTTAGCGCTCACAGTACGCGCCATGCATCCACATCCACAGCCAACAGGTTAGGAGTAAGCATAGATCTCATACAAAAGACTGCGGGTTGGACTGACTCTTCGTCAGTTTTTGCAAAATTTTATAACAGGCAGGTTGTTAGTGATCCCAATCACTTTGCGACAACGATTTTGTCATCCAGTGTGTAATCTGTAACAAAAACATTATTTTCTGATTAAGTTCATTGATTTAAGTTGTACCTACATAATAATTTATGTTATTTTATTATTTAATAAAAACGAGTTGATTATACTTACATGATTATTTATTTACATTTCACATTTTCCTTCCTCTGAACATCTACAACATGTAAACAATAAATCGCGTCGAATGAAGCTGTGAAACATAATTGAAAATCAAACGAACTTACCAAAGTGAAGTTCGATTACAATTATGTGAACAGCTTCATTCGACGCGATTTACAATAACCCTCCCTAAAACAGATTGTTTGTTCACCCAGCCCAAATATTTAAAATGTGAAATAATTGCTCTAAACGAATGACTTTTAATCCGTAATGGAGGCGCTCAGGAGAACTAGAGTTGAGGGTAGTGAAAAATTATACAAGAAAAAAGTATACCCGCTCTAAAAATACGTGCAAGGCTCAGGCTAGAGGGCGCCACTACAACATGTAAACAATAAATCGCGTCGAATGAAGCTGTGAAACATAATTGTAATCGAACTTCACTTTGGTAAGTTCGTTTGATTTTCAAATATCAATCCGTAGAATCTGAGCAAAATCAAGTTCTTAACTATACTATTCATTCACTTAGCATTTGTTTAAGTACAAAGCAGATGGCAACCATTATGAACTTAAACATTTTAGTAAACAAATCACTTAGGTCTTTTGAACTTATGACGGCCGTTGAGAGAAAAAAGACTAACGCTAATTTGCCAGTAATAATAACTCTCAATCAAAAACAAGACGAAAATAACAGAAAAAGTAAAAAATTAAACTCTTCGTATTTTCAGAGGAGATAAAAAGATTTTTATAATGTTGAAAAGAAAAATACTTCGGGCCTATCTCACCACAATCTGCGCACGCGCTGTCAGCAGTGACCAATGGCAACCCTCCTTCTGATAACAAAGTGCACTTTAACCGACTTTCTCGTACTTACGTATTTTTCATGATACAGTCGACTGCAAAATGTAATACTGATAGCATAATATGCCGAGTGTTTTGTATAGTACCTACGAGAAGAATTTAACTGGTCAGCTAAGGCCTAGGCAGCTCTATGGTACGAGCAGTCTCCAATTTTGACCAACAATTTTTCCCTATATTTCTGTGTAACTTTGGTATGTGTTTAAAGAAATTTGACAAGTTTGATAATGCTCTACTGGTTTACAAAAATTATTCAAAAAGTATCGTCTTAGTCGAGAAAATGATGATACAAAGATCTAGGCGAGGCCTTGGCCCCAAAACAGTATTCGCTAAGAAAAATAAGTTATCTGACGTAAAAAAACAGTGTTAAATAGTTATTGAGTGTACAAAGTGTGATAGTTCTTTATTGACAATATTTTACAGTTGTTTATTCCGACGATTATCTTCTTGCCTATACAACATATAGATACACTGTAGCCCTCTACCACTTAACAAAGGTATATCAGCATTCCAGAGCAACGCTGCAGTCACGAGCCCACCAGATGGTGCACGAGGAACCGCCAAAGAACAATTCCGCTACATTATTACGGA
Organism: Udea olivalis; assembly: GCA_947369235.1. NCBI lineage: Eukaryota > Metazoa > Arthropoda > Insecta > Lepidoptera > Crambidae > Udea > Udea olivalis. The sequence continues at coordinate 4,617,959 of OX376345.1, read as the reverse complement.
CCTATGAATTAAACATTTTGCCAAAACCGTCTCACGTTCGGCCGCCATTTTGGGAGAGTGCGCGCGCATTTATCATTACTCGTACATGTGTAATGTTTCGAATGACTTCCGCGTTTTAGGGTTCACAGTTTGGAAATACTGGATGCATATGGAGCAGAGGTTGAGACTATTGTATTTACTATTGTATTTAATAGCCGGCCATATACAGACGAAAGGCTAAGCTAACGTAGCTAAGCCCACCTCACGTAGCTAAGCCATCTTTGTTCACTGTTTATTAGAACAGAATGCTGAATATATATTTTTTTAAAATGATTTTGCAACAAAAAGTATAAAGACGGTATTAATTAATCAAATTCAGAAAAAAGTTTAAGCTACTATGTATTTACATTTAATAAGATTATGATTGGTGTAAGAAACAATACCAAATAATACCAAACATTATGTTTCGGTAATTCAATTAATTAATACAACGCACGACGGTACACATTTTCAATTTTAAAATAATTATTTAAAAGTAAATTCGAAAGTAAGGTTGTGTTAAATCAGATAAATACGAAAAAAAAATGCATTTTCATGCACAAGAATAGGCATCCCAACACAAGTGTAACTGTAACACTGCCTCAGAGTGTCTTTGTAGATAATTAAATTAGCAATTAAAGGTTTTTTAATTAATTAAATTGACTAAGTATTTGCTTCTTCACATCCAAAAAAATACATTTTCAAAAAGTTTTTGTTACTAAATGATGAACACCTAACGTACTGCTAACTGAAAAAACTTTTTTGAATGATTGAACTAAGTCGTAGTTAGTCTAAAAGCAGAGCTTAGCATATTATTTAAATACTCGTATGTGTACTCGACATTTACAACTTCCGCAACGCAAGCAATTATAGACATGTTCGTTGGTTTACGATTAATGGTTTTAGGGATCCGTCCAGATTTTTTTACAACTTTGAGACCTATGACGGATCCCGAGTGAACCAATTACACCTTGGAAAAAGTAACAAGTAAGTTATCATAACTTTTGGGATAACCATACGAACTGATGGCCGCTAAAAGTTCTGACCTGCAAAACTCCCTGATAACGGTTGCAGAATTAGATTCCAACAAATTTTGCACATAAGTACCTATTGAAATATGTTTAGCTTGTTCGCGAATATCGCTTTAACATAGGTTTTTTTTAATGTGAATTCAATGCTTTTGAGAAAATAAATGCAGTTTAAACCGTATGTACCTACTCTTTATTTATTTTGTGTACAGCATTAAATTGTCTGTTTTGTCACCTTAACAAACTACTACAAATTATAATCGACGCCAGACATATTGAACATAGGTCTATATGTACTCCCATAAAACTTTTGTCATAATTTATCCAGACATAGTGTTTTTAGTAATAATTATATTATGGCATAACAATTATTATTTAAAGAATAATCAGATATGGCATAAAGATAACTTAGCATAATATTCTAACGCATAAAATGAGAAACGCATAACATCAATGAGTAAAATCATAAAATCAAAAATAATAAGGTTTTTTGGCTTCTTGCACTCCCCGGCCGCTGCCACGGCACGGTCGCTTTCCTCGCTCGCTCATGTTCACCTAACACGCTCGTCGCTTCGCTCCTCGCACCAATTAATCCATACTTGTTAACCTTTATGACAAAACCCTATTGATAATAAAAATGGCTAGAGACTATTATGCGTCTCCTCAATAGCCCAACAGATCGTTATGCTTAAAGCTCATTATGCCAAAGTTTCATTATGACAATAAAAAATATGCAACATTCATTATGCCTAAGAAAATTAGTCAAAAAAAGTTATGCGAGTAAAATGGATCCCATTGAACATAGGTATTCAAAATAATTCGCACACGGATCTTGATGAAGAAATACTACGTCTGCTTTAATGACGTGGTTGTAATTATGAAATGATCGGATTGATAAGTCTTGATAGACAATCAAATCGGTGTTAGACAAGTTTAACAAGGAAAATAAGTATTTGTGACGCCTTGCCAATTTAGAAACCAAATGATCAGATACGTTAACACACTCGACAATTTTTTGTGAGAAAATTCTTCGCAAAACTCTATAACGTCGGCTAAGGACTTAAACTTTTTTAATTAGTTATATAAAAAAGGATTTATTAAGTGTGGTCATTTAAGGAAATATAAATAAATTTATTGTGACACTTAAAATTATATTCTGAGGTGATATGGTGGATATGTTTATAGTCAATCGTGAGTGCTAAGTAGATAAGTATTGCTCAGTTATGATGATGTATAATAACACCAACATATACTATAAATTAAAGATGTGTTCCCATTGTCTGTTTACTAGGTCCCCAAGAATTATGATAATCAAGACAACGGGACATAACCAGTAGCCCCTGCAGGCGGTCACTAATTAATCGAAAATTTCAATCATATGAATATTCAGGCGAAACGGCAGCCATTTACAGCGAAGGTATTCCTTAATTCAGCTTAATTTGCTACTTTTTGCCGCCAAAATAACTATTTTACTGCATAATTGATCTCGCGTGCCGGCTAAATTAGCGCGGCAACACCAAAATAAATAATAAGTAGGGTTATCATAGGGTTAGCAATTTCATCAAACATTTAGTTTTAAGGTTATTAAAACGAATAGCTTTAAACCGGAGGCCGCGGCCTTTGCTCAGGTAAAAAGGTATTTTGAAGTAATTGTTATTAATTTTTCAGGATCTTGTTTTAGTTAAATTCCCTCTCCTACAATAGTATACACCTGATGTGGTGGAAAAATGTAAATGCAACCATGAAAAAATTTGTTGACAAAAACTGGCATCTAAAAATACCACTAGATGAAGTGAGTGATTGTTGGGATTGTTTTTTTTTTTTATTAGCTGTGTTATTTGGACCAACCAGAAAAGAGATGTCAGTCAGTCGATGCATTGATTAGCCAATCAACGTAAAAGCTTCTAGTCGTCTTAGAACGCCCCGGAGTTTCGCGATCATCCTGGAAAAAACCAGGATAATAGCGATTTCAAATGTCAGATTCCTATTATCCGGCGCGCGGCGCGTCTTGCGATCATCCTAGGATTTTCGCGAAAATCTGGCTCTTCCTATTATCCTACGACATATACAAATAAAATGGTGGAACGAATATTTACTACAATTTATGTTGCTGAAGACAGCCCTGAACACGGGAGCAGATCTCAAAAATCGTATTTCATGTTGTAAGCTCGCGTGTTTTAATAACTGATGGTAATTGTATGCGCACTCGATCAGTGTAGGTGGTCGAAAGCGCAAGGCTGGTGGTGGACCTACTGGGTGGATCCTTTTATGTTTGACCTACCTATTTTTGACATGCATCATCTTATACTGACATAAATGGAAAACGAAACAACCCAAATCAAAGGGGATTGTCCTTTGCAACAAGCAGCAACAGTAAATAATGGATTTAAACGTATTATGAAAAACCAAAATGTTAAAAGAATTAATGAAGATAAGCCTGAGACGATAAATACGAGTATACCCAAAACGCATTCTCTTTACATCTTATTCTAGATTAAGTATATAAACGAGCACTCAAACAGCCTATATAGTTAATTAGAAAAAGATAGCTTGTCAAAGTTAAAAGCATCATTTAACTGTGTATTTATGTTAATTGAATGATGGGTTATGTGTACGTCAGTATGTGCGTATTATTTCGAGAAGCTTATTCAGAGGGGGTTCACTAGTCTATTACATTCAGTTAGTTAAAATTACATTCAGTATCATTCCAAAGTATTGGCGAAGCTTTCTAAATGTACTCAGAATCTTGGTGGCGATGCCGTGCTGCTTTTGGCTAAGCCCATCAATTTTGGAAGTGGCTACATATTTTTACTCCCAACCGTAATTTTCACTACCTTCCTTAATCTTAAACAAATTCAGAAACTGCCATTTAAACTGTTTAAACCTCATCTATGGTCTGGCCCATCTAATATGGAAGCGAAATGATGTTCCGCATATAGGGTAGCGAAAGTGCGTTGAGCTGCGCTTGCGCAAGCCGCGCTAATTTGCTCTTCCTCCGAGTGCACTCGATTTATGGCGAGGAGCAAAAACATAGTTGGAAATAGATGACGCGGGGTATAACTCGTGTATTAGGCGTTTCAATGTTTCTTTCAACGCTGCTTCATCTTGTCCGCACTTTACAACATGGTTGGCAAGCAACGGTTGTCAAAACCAAGAAGTTTTACGTTTATCATTTCTCTGGCCATGAACGCGATTAAATCGGAAAGGATAGAAACTAGAAAAAATCGACCTCATCGGCTCAAGCGGGACTCGAACCCACGTATTCCACAATCGCTGGAGCCCTAGAATTAGGTCGAATTTTTCTAGTTTATATCTTAAGATGGGTAATAGAGCATTGTTATAATGCTTAAAACACTCAATGAAATCAATAAAGAAATGGCTAATCCCTATCACTAAAGCGCTATAGTAACATCACCGTAAGCGACAAGAAATCACTTTTGTTTTCATACAGACTGATTGGCGTTACCGATTTAGATTTATTACTGCGGTCTTCCACTGACTGCGTTCGATTTATGGCGAGGAGTCTGCCCATTTGCGTCTTATTGGCATATCTAGAACATCGGGAAGCATTTACATCTGTGTAGGTTGTGATTTATTTATGTTGGGAAGTTTTGACATTCGGATATGACTTCAATGCCTCCGTGGCCGGGTGGTAACAGAGCTCAGGCCGAAATTCGGAGGTCCCCCGGCTTCAAATCCCAGGTTGGGCAGTTTTTTTTCGGTTTTTTTAGAACATAGCCCGGCTTTGTGAACACCAAGCGTTTGTGGGGCAAGCGTAGTGGTTAAACCAATACCCATCAATTGTAGCAATGATGATTGATTTCAATGATGGAAGCCTTTGCTCAGCAGTGGGACAGTATACAGGATAATTTCAATTACTTACATATTTTCTGGCTCACAAAGCCAGTTTCAGTATGAATGTAAAATAACAGACATTTAACCACAACTCTGAATACGATCTTTTATCAAAAAACTAATAACATAATAATAATAAGTGGGTTAACATGCATACATGTTTGTTTGACATGATTATACAAAAAATTCATAAGAGTATTCATAAGAGTATTCATATCATTAAAAAATTGTCACACGAAATCTCTTTTAGGGCTTTGCGGGCCGATCCAACAAAAAAGTATAAGAAAAGGCACTGGGACTCGCTAAGTTACTACAACGTTAAACCACCAAGATAACTTTGACATATTCAATGGCCTCATTAATACTATTTCTAGTTTGTAATGCAATCAAAGGTACTATTATGCCCCACTTATAGTCATATTGAACTATTTCACAACTTAGAAATCAATCAGATTTTAAATTGGAATAATACTTGAACCGTAAGGTGCAACTTGCGAAACATTTGGTAATAGCTCAGCAAAGGTCAAAGTACGTAGAGAAACTCAGGCGAAAAGTCAGATTATAAATGGCAATTGGACGTTACAATGTTCGCAGACAACCTACGTACGAGTATTTGCATTGTTTCTTTTGAAGTTATAAGGCTTCGAACATCATCATCATCATCAGTAGCAGCCGACACTTATAACTTCATCTGTCAACATTTTGCTTTAGGCTAGGACGTCTTATGATGGGGTGTCATGCTGAGGTATCTCCTCGCGTGGCCAGAGGCTTGCCAGTCCCTGTCAAAATTAGCTCTTCACTGTGTTCGGTGCGTCCTGTTTTTTTTTGCAGGGGAATAAATGCATTACGCACTATCCCGCTACCTGGGTGAGGCAGCGAGAGAGTGTGGGACTCTCCGTCACAGAATGTGACGGCATACCCACTAAAAAGACCCCCGGTATACCTCATCGCCTTGACGGGACGACATGGTGCCGAGTTCGGATTACCGTGCCATCCCTAGCGGATGGCCCAGCCTTCACGCCGGGCCTCCTCACACAACAGAGGCATTCCGGTATACGGGGACGTCCCCAGACAGGAGCATCGTGCAATGCGGTGTAAGCCTTTCACCTCGGTGCTGATTTTAGGAAGCAGGGAGAAGCCGTGCAAACCACCGTCTCCTAACTCCCCGCCGTCTGCGTCGGAGAGGGCCCACCTGAGGATCTTCCTCCCGGGCCCTCTCCGCTGTCTCCTTCTGCGACATCACTTCTTCGCAGAAGGAGACCATCGCCTCCCATCCTCTCTCGCTTGCCAACATGGCCGGTATCAAGCCGGGAGCGCGAGGTCTGTGCCACCCACATCCACTAATGTGCGACGACGCTGAACCGCCTATGCAGTGCACACCTCAAAGGTGTGCTGGGCGGTGTCCTCCTCGGCGTCGCACTGGTGGCACCTCGGGGTAGGTTCCCTCCGGGCGATGTCATGCAGGTACTTCCCAAAACAACCATGTCCGGAAAGTACCTGCACCAGCCGGTAGTGCGGTGCATCCTGGGCAACGGGGATGACTTCCAATGACGGTTCATGTTCGTCGTTGGCGTAGCACTTGGCGTCGGGGGACCGCTGCCGTATTCCCCATTTGGGGAATACCTGGGTTCGGGAAGACGTCCTATAAGGGGACTCTTCGTAGTCATCGGCTGCCTTTTGGTAGCGCGGGGTAGCGGGCCTGCTAGGCTTGCGTCGGTATTATGCCGGGCGAGGGGATGACGCGCGCCTCTGAGCTCTTCACCATTGGATGATTCGCTCTCTAAAGAGGGCGATCTCACCAGTCACCGCTTTGGTGGCGTGGAATAGCGGGAGTATCCCGCGGGTGGTCCCTTTCGGCTGACCGCCTTTACCCCAGTGGATCCAGCGGGTCAAGTCGGAGGACCTTGACCCGCATTGCACGGATCTACTGGGGCAAGAGCCGTGCATACCATCAGGCCTAGCCACACCTCAAGGAGGGCGTGGTAATTCTGGTGTCTACATACCGTCCCCAAAACTAGTTGAGTTCATGCACACGGGATGGCAAATGCCGTCGACCTCTGCCATCGACGTTTGCTGTCGACGTGCCGTCGTCTGCCATCGATATCTGTCATCGGCTGTCATTTTTAGTATTTTTTTAGGTTCGAGCTCCAAATTATTGTTTTTTTTATAAGTACTAATAAGCAATTCAGAATCAATTTCTTCGGCTAAGCTCATGTTGTGAGCATCCTAGCTCTTAGACTACTTAAAAATAACAGCTGATGACAGATGTGGATGTCGACGGCAGTTTGTCGTTTGCCGTCCCGTGTGTAAAAACTCTGAGGGGAAAAAGTTTTAGGGCGTCTTACGATACATCAAATGGCAAACTAACTTTACTTACTTAATTTATTCGCTTATTTAGCGAAGCAAAATTAAACCTTTTTGTTATTTTAAAATTTTTCGTCCCGAAAACAGCATTACAGAAACCGAATTGAACATTTCATTCCTTATTTTTTCTTTTAAAAGTCAATTTTCAAAAGTTCATCGTCTTTTGAAAATTTACTGTAATGACAGTCTTTATTAGAAATATACATACCGTAGCTTAAAAAATATTGGAGTAAGTGACATTTCTAGTCAATATTCGACTCAAGTTACCACATAATAAAATATTGCTAGTTATAACGTATTATTATGCAATAAACGAATATGAGATAAACTTAAAGGTTGTAAAAATAATTGCTATCCGGTCCCATATTAAATGTTACGATGTATAAAATCAAGGGGAAAAGCTGGTAGCACACACATGTTTAATTAACGGTCCACTTGGCCTCGCCGTGTATTGTACGAGCCGACAGAGGTCGCAGGTTCGACTCTCGTGAATAAGTGCGTTTGTTAATGATGCAGATAACTGTTATTTTCTTTGAACGGATGTGTAATAAATAACCATCATAATTAATTTAATACTCTTGTAGGTTGTAAATAGGGGAAATTTGCAGAGACAGCACAAACTGAAACATTTTCTTAATAGAATTTAAATCTTTAAGACAGAGTGATAAGGTCCAAGACAGATGACCATTTGTCTACTTAACAATTTTAATTTTACTTACTAGATGTGACATTACAGGCTGGTCCAAAAGTTATACATACCTGAAACAGATATATCACCATGTCAATAAATGTCGTTCTAATAAAATAATGTTACGATTAGCCAACAGAGATAATATGGAACATAATGGCAGTAGGATTACGTGGTGTTCAGGCAAAAAATAAATGTGTTAATTTTTTCTTTGGTTTTTGGAAAAAAAAACTCACAAGGAATAAAATCTGAAGGTTAAAAAATAATGCTAAGAACTAAAAGAGGCAGTTTTAGGTGAGTTTATCGTGTTGTAAATACACGATAAACTGAACGTAATACACAAAAACTTCTTCAAACTCAAACTCAAATAACTTTATTCAAATAGACTGTTCAGTACTTTCAAATCGTCAAATTTACAGCAAAATATACTAAATAAATACCATAATAATATGTATGTATAAATACACACATAATGCGACTCTACCACCGCCTCGGAGTTGATTCTTGCTGAGAAGACCCGGCGAGAAACTCTGCAGTCACTCTTTTAAACTTGTTTTTTGTTTACAACAGACGTTAGTAAAGTACAAGCAGTGTGTCATTTTGATACAAATAAACCTAAAAGAATATAAAACAAAGAGAAAAAAAAACAACCATAAAGGAATATAAATCAAAAGGTCATTTATACAATTCAAAAAGAAAAGAGCTACTTAATCCCGCATCGAGCAGAGAGCTTACACCCAGGCATTTTTATCTATAAGGTAGTATTTTGTAGTATTATAGCCCTTTTTTATATAACGCTGTTTTGATGTGATTTTTGAATCTAAATCTTCACCTAACTAAAGCAATGCAATACGATTGCTAGTCGATCGCAATTTCTAGATTCGTCAGTCTATAACTGTTGGCGAAAATGGCATTTCTTGAATTGTTAGTGAAGAACCCCGCGGATCGCTTTAGTTCTTGATATTCATACCTTATTACGTGAGGATTTCGGTATAGGGTGCTTTTCCACCAGAGATATGCGCGGATGCGTTGCGAGGGATGTGTATGTAAAGAACCAAAAGTATTGCTTTCATTTACACATCTCTGGTGTTAAAGGCACCCTTAAGGACTTAAATATTGTATTACTTGTGAACCTAAACGAGCAAAATTCCTGCTCTGTGATTCATGTTTAATCGATTTACGTATACAACTTAGCAAACAGTAAAGTAATTAAATATAAACAGAATCGTAAAGGCCACTGTCCGAATCCACTATCCAGTGAACATGGTGCAATAAAACCCCACATTGTTGCGCCCGCGCAAAGTGCATCCCAAATTGCAGTTTATACTGCCATCACTGGCCTTTACTACAGTTTCTTGTTTTACCGACAACCGTATTTTATCATAAAACAGAAAATTTAAAAAAGGTTAAGTCTTTTTTTTCCAAAGAATGTTATTTAGCCTTTTTGAATGATAACTAATTAGTTACCGGCAATATTAAACATAAGATGCTATTTACCTCAGACGTGACCTGTAAAAAATTTAATAATAAAATTCGCGACAAAACTGCTACATATTTGGGCACTTGAGTAAAATGGTATATCCAATTATACCAAAAGCGTATCTCGATGTCATGTTCATCCAATAAGGTAGTTCGATTAATTGTTATTAAAATCAGATCATATTATTGAAAAGATTATACGGTAATATTATGTTAAATTCGATATAGCTCGCTATAAGAAGTTTGGGTGTGAATACTGCTGTTAAAGATTATTTTTAGTATAAAGTAATAAAATTATCCTATTGAGTCCAGAATATTCAAAATATGAAATGAAATTATTGCTAGCAGCAAAATACCAAATAGGGCCTTTTCAGTTTTTGTAGCAATTAGGACATTTTTAGTAACTTTTTTTAAAAAATCACATATTTTTTTGCTTTTGATGCTGTAATTTACTGTGAAATTTGGTTTTTTAAATGGTTTACGATTGCGATATACACGTATAAGAAACCCAGCCATAAGCTTAGATGTAGGTACCTAATTGTTATAAGCGTGCATTACCATTTAATAGATCAATATCAGACTTTCCACAGCTACCTAAGTTCTAATCTGCTGCAGGGTACGGTATTAATAACTGTCGCATTACTGGGACCTGCGCGCGCGCCGTTCGGAGGCGCAAAACAATAAGCGCATTGTCCGCGTGATACTCACAAGGAGCTAAGAAAGTTAAGGATGTGACAAAATTCCACAGAAATTCATATGTTGAGAAACATATGAATCTTTGTAGAAACAATGATGAAAAGAGTAATCATAGAGTTCTCTTATTCTGTTTATTTTATTCTTTCCATGTAATCAATGTCTCACTATGTACATAATATTCTTATTATTATTCTTATTATTCTATATTTTTTTGTAAATAACCTCTCATAAGTGCTTGCAAAGGCTTATAAGATTTTTCTTTAGTAAAATGTCCTGTACCTATATAGTTGAAGTACACATGCCATTTCTGCCCCACCGCCGAATTGGCACGTCTCTCCGCTTACTTCAACAACTATTTAGTCCTTGAACAAATACCATATCCATACATCACATCTCTGTGTTCAAGAGGGCTCGTTTATCACGACTAGGAGCGATATCTCGTGATTTATCCCCCCCGGTGGATCGGCCGAGAATTTGTCGAGTTTGCTGTGAGAGGAATAGGCCCTGTGCTTCTACGATTTATACTTCTCGTGGTGCCTGTATGATTTGTCGACAATGTTACTGTAGATAAGGGATATTGGTTATTTATAGGCAGACATGGTATTAGAAGGTGTGCCAAGTCAGGGAATGTGAGCAAACAAAAGCCAAACTCCGGAACGCATAGACATTTATTTCTTGTAATTTAAACTACTCATCAAGTACTCAAAAAAACACAATTATAGCGCGAGCTATCTTCCTATAACTCCATCTAGTAGAGAAAAAGGAGAAACTAAAATAGTATTAAACTATAAAAATAAACCAATTCAAGACAGTTTAAACACATGGAGTTTCCCAGAAAACAACGTTATGCATACCAAAAAGTTTTCGAGCTTTGAGTTCGGTAATTAACAAAACATAAACTCATAATGCACAATCACAGACACCCTCCATCACATTGTTTTGAAAAAACTGGTTGTTTGTTTTAGATCACGAACACGAATGATGAATTCTCGCAATAGTTTCACCAGGTACGAAGCTGGTATTTTCATGATGTTGCAATGACTATATTTATATTATCAAGAAAAATAACCCAATTAAACCTACCACGGTATTATATGACATGCATGGTACACTTAACCACACGCGAACAATACCGTTTTTGGAGTTCCGTACCTAAAACGAAGCCCTTAAGAGATCACGTTTATGGCGCATATTTTGACACTCGCAAGGTAACTAAAACTTATAGGGTACTTTCGCACGGGCCTAAAATCATGAAAACTGTAAGAAGCAATGTCCTTATGGCAGAGTAATGCGAAACCACATAAACCACATCGACACTCAGGTGCGATTGAGATTAAATCGCGCCTAGGCTACAATGAAAACATATCATACCATTATCTTAAACAGGGTAGTCAGAGGCAAGTGACTGTTGCCGTCATGGTGAACGGAACACTCAGAATCCTACTTTTCACCAATGGTATTAAAACCCAACGTGGTAGGTGGTGAGCCTTTCGCCGATATCCGGGTTGATTTTGTTTTTTATCGATGTTTTCCATCATCGGAGAGTTAGTCGAAATTTAAAAATAAACACAAAAATTTTGGCTCTGGCCAGATTTGAACTCGGGACTCACGATCCACGATCCGAGTTGGGGAGCTTAACCCCTAGGCCACGACCTTCTCTTAACAATAGAAAAACAACAGAAAACCGTAAATGCGTAATTATGTAAAACATTAGGTTTGTACAGAACCTTTAGTGAGCGAGTGTGACTCGCCCTGGCCGGTTTTTTCAATCAAAAGCGCGATCAGAGGGTTCCGAAGAGTTCCCGGCCTCGCTCCGAGGCCAAAATTCGAAAGTCCGAAGACAATACTGATGGAGATACCATCGGTACATTTAATTAACGAGTCGCGGACACATTGATGTCAAGACTGTCAAACCACTGTAATAACGAGGGTGGGCTATAAAACTATATGGGAATAAAAAAGTAAATTTTAGGTGACCAGTACGTACCTATACCAAAAGTTGCCACTTCAAATTTACATTATCGTTCGCAAAAAAATATATATTGGGATTTGACATCGTCATGTCATGTCATGTCAAATCCTAATACAATTTTTCTGCACAAACGAGACTTTATCCTTTTTTAAATATCCAGACACAGAATAAACACAAACGTTCGTCACATGAATGGGAATCGATCCCACGATCTTCGGCGATAAAGGCAGGATCGCTACCATCACGCCAACAGATTCCAGTGGATACTAGCCGCCTGTAACTGGCCGTCAAGGAAATCTATGGAGAGGCCCTTATTTAGGAGTGGACGTCATGTGGCTGTGAATGATGGATGTGGAAACTCACAGGCAGTAAAGTAAAGTAAGTAAAGTAAAAAAGTAAAAAAATCATTTATTCATTTAAGCTTGTACAAAGCACTTATGACATGTCAAAAAAAGTATATAGAAATGATAATAATAAACGTAAATAAAATAGTACAATATTAGTACATATCGTGAATATACATAATGTGAATCTACCACCGGTCCGGACGTTGCTTCTTATTGAGAAGACTCCGGCAAGAAACTCGATAGTTACTCTTTTGAACTTTGTTTCTTTTACAAAAAATAAATTCAGAGTACAGTCAAGTAAGAGTAGAAAAAAGAACAAACCATTGAGCAGAGGAGCAGATTATTCCTACTATGACCACAAACTTTTTCCGTTCAAGTAATCCTCTACATTATAATAACCTTGTTTCATTAACTTTGCTTTAATTGCAGACTTAAACTTGTGAAGAGGTAGATCAACAAGACTTTGAGGTATTTTGTTAAAGTATTTCACAGATTGACCCACAAATGAGTTTCCCACTTTGTGTAGCCTAGGACTGGGAGTTTTCAATTTGTTTTTGTCAAGTATGTATCATGTGAACACAGTGATTAATTTGTATAAGATCGCACACTGATATTAATTATGGTCAACCGAAGCACCTCTAGTAGGTAATTAGTTGAATTGAATACGTCATTTCCCGGGTTTTGATCATAGTAAACCCTTTGAGTATGACGTGAACAATATTCTGATACAAGTTCTTAAGAGATTACTGACACGAACGAAAGCTATTGAAAATCGCTTAAAGAATTACTAACATAAGGTGCCAGATAAAGTATGTTTTATGATAAGTTTATTGGGCCCAAAAGTAGTGACAATTAACACTGTTTAATTTTTACAAATGAAATTAGCTACTCGTTAATTTATTATTAACACATTGCATCACACTTTTAAGTAAAGACATTTTTGATAAGATCTCACTTTTGATAAAACGACTTTTAAAACTTTCAAACATCTGTAGCACCGCTCTGGGTAATAATAAGTAATAAGTATGTTGACCATTTCATACAATTTAAATAATAATCGAATGGTATTAAATTTAAACTTCTGATTCATTAAAAAGAGAAAGGTTCGTCTTAATATAAATATCTCAAACGGAATAAAAATGTCTAACTAATTTATGTCTTTAGAAATTGCAAAACATAACTTCTTGCTTCGCAAAAGGCGAGTACTGCTAATTTCTAGTATTGTAGACATTAATTGTCATTAAACAGTTAACTAATGTTGTCCAGAGTACTTTTGGTTCTCGATCGCATGTCGATCGAAATGAGTTCTGTCTGTGTGACTAGGAGCCTTTTCAATTTATGTCATATGTTATGTGAATAAGAATTACGACTATCTGATCTGGAAGTGTTGAATGTAGTTATTTTCTTGAATTGTTTTTGTCGGAGCCCCCATTTTGAGACTGGAGGCTTAAAAATACACAAAGAGTAGGAACAGCAATTGTATTATGAAACCCTGTTAATGTGAATTTGATTATACCGGGTGATTATCAAATAACTTCCGAAAACGATATGGCATACTCACCAAGTGATGTAGAAACTATCTAAGCGAAAATTAAATTTATTTACCTATCTTTCATTTCAAGGTCACCATAGAAATCACTCGAACGGTCAGTATTTTTGTACGAAAACCTTAAAATTAAAGTTAATTGAAAAATTCTATTTTAGCTTATATTTTAGATTTTGGGATATCGTTAACGGAAGTTATTTGATAATCACCCGGTATTACAAAGAACCCTTTATGCAATTATACAAGTGTTGTCTTAAAATAATGATTAATGAGTAAACTGCCCAACTTTAAAAGATTTGCGTACACCTTGATAAATTTTCTTCTATGCAAACTATGGTATTATAATTTGCCAATCAATTGAAAATTAAATTACCCTTAGAGTTATCAACTTGACACAAATAAAATTCAAAGTAATTATTTACATCATCTCCAGACTCTGCTAGCTATCACTAGCTCGGAGTTATTCTACTGACTTATCATAGTTTTGGTTTTCTTGGTGGTTAGGTTAGTAGGTATGTCGCTCCGTTAAATACTATCCATAATTTAATAATGTATCCAAGGGAGCACCAACAATCCATGATGATTCTGAATTCGGTGTTCTTAAAGAGGGAACGGGTTCCCTAAAAAGCTTGACCTGGCCTGACATAATCTTTGGGTGACGTTACATACTTTGTCGGCCAAACCCATAATATACGAGTAAAATGAAGGTTATAAAACTAAAAATTAACCGCGGAATACATATATGTATTCCGCTATAGCGTGATAAGTTTTACAATGGTAATTCTAAAATCAAGACAAGAGATATATTATATGTAAAGAAACCGGTATCGACAGGAAGCAATGTGACATGACTCTTTCTGTTCGTATGTAATTAAAGTTATTAATCTTCTTTAGCTATGTCCCGAGATCTATCATGTTGGAACTGACGATGCACATGATCGTGGATTTGATTAACATGTTGGATAAAATTGATCATGATTTAGTTGGAAGGTATTTGTCTGTGAAGTTTGAAACGCTTATTTTTCAAGGGAAAAGAAGCCTGAAATGGATTCTTCACTATACAGGACGCTAAAGCACTTTGATTAATAAAATCAATAATTCTCAGCAAAATGTTTGATTAATCATGAAAAATGCTAACATTCATAGTCCGTCAAAGGAATACTACCGCAAAAATATTTTCTACCACACATTGACTAATGTCCGCGGTTTCTATTTTTCAAAGTGCACAACTACGCCAAGCCTGCCGACTTAGTCACATAAGCGTAATTGATAATCTTAAGGGATCATAAGTATTTACCATGAAGAGAGAGAACAGACAGAAATATACGCATAACCCGTGAGGTTGCCTACAAGTTTTTAGTTTATTTACGCTCTGCTCTTTATCCGTCACCCTTGAATTACCACTCTCAATTTTTTCCTACGTATGTCTTGTAATAATCATAGTTCGTTTGATAGATGCGCCGCCATTGTCGCCACCGGCCTCGGCTTGCGTTTAATACACTTTCTCTCCTTTTGTTCATTGCGTTGAATGTCACTTTTTTGCCTCTGAAATATCATGGCTGACAATAGCTCGTGTAACACGGCTTTCTTATCTACCGAGGCCAATGCTTGATTAACAGCCTCGAGATTGCGGGATGTTTTCCCAACAAAAGAAATAGGCTCAGTTGCAGTTGTCTTTTTGCATGTACCCACAGAAAGGTTTCGATCTTGTTGGCTATTGTTTATCGCCTTGTCTTTGTATTATATCTTCGCTTATCATCGGCAGAAATTTTAAGTTACTTTTTTGCAGCGATGCCCTACAAGTTACCTTTCTAGATGGGTTATGATATCATTCCTTAGCAGTATGTTCTAGATTCTTGTGACATAGATAGCAGCCACCGTAATGATAAAAGATATCGGCTAAGTATTGCCATTTCGTTTCAAATTCCCCAAAAAAAAATTAAATAGTAGTGGCATAAACTAATGTCCACTGCAGCAGCGGAATGGTTCTGAAATGAAAATCATTTGATGGCAAATGTACCCTGACTTGAATGAAGGATAGATTTTAGGATTTCAGTGGATGAAGGCCGTCAGCCCTTCTGAAATGTAGTGGAAGGCCTATATTTGGCAGTGCACATAATCAACTGCAAATATTGCCGAAGACCAGCGCCCTTGCGAAAAACGAGCCTTATTTTACGTGGATATTTTATTTAACGACGTCTTAAATAACAACGACTTTAAGGTTCGGTTTACTAGTATATTTACTTAAAACTAGGTACTTAAATCTTCTCGAGCAAACATCGACGTACCGCGTAAGGAGGTTGACCGCGCACTATAAACGCAGATGAGGCCTCTACCTTCAGAATCCTACACTTTATTAGCTGTACAGTGGATAACTATGACCCACATGTCTACTTATGCAGCTCTAACAAGCTGTTTAACATTTTGTGCACATGGCATTAGTATAAATTCTGTTTGTATAAAGGTTAGGTGGGTACAGCCATGTTAAATTGCAAAGGAATTACTTCGCTTGGTTTATTATAGTAATATCTTATAACTATTTGTCAGTGTCATCCGCGGCAGCCTTCGTGTTCGTGACATCGCAGACAAGCTGCAGAAGTGCCGCAGAAGTTGCCAAGGGTGAAATGCGTGCCAACAGACTCACCACTGAGGATGCACAAGACTGCGCGAATTGGGCCAAGAAATTAAGAAAGGCGGATCCCGGGACCCCACACACCAGTGTGAGTTCACAACCGGGATAGACCGCACGTATGATGATGAACTATTTGTCAGTGATAAAAGTAAACATGGCATTTTGCAGATTTAATGGCTTAAACCATTCATCCAGTTGAACTGAAACTTACAAATGCAGCCATTTCGCAAGTTATTTCTTTTATACTTTGGAATGCCTACGCAGATATTTAATTCGCACTCGTCAGATAATCAGTAATTTTCGACAGTTAGTCTGTTTTATGCCCATGTTTAGGTGTTATATAAGTTTGGGACAATCTTTGGTCTTGAAAAAAGTTCTCGAAGATTAAGAAATGAAACACACTAGAAACCACAGTCTTAAATTGAAATAGCTAAGACAACTCCATCCGACAACATTCTAAACGGTGTTCTTGACGTTAAAGAGCAGATTAAATGATACAGCGATGACACTCGCTTCATCTACTCCAATGTATTTCTGTGCTATAAACAAAATCAAGGAGACCCTTCCATGTCAGTGAAAACACTCCCACAATCTCTTTACACATCGTAATTCCTGCTTTCTCATCGTGACAACTTTAACAAGTTTTTTATCTGTTTACTGCCTACCGAACGCTTGCTAATAACGGTTTACGACTGGTGATATTTGTAAGGAATGTTTGTTTCTTTTGACAAATCCTTACCGTTATAAATCCGCTTTCGAAATATAATATGAAGATACTGTTGCGCCAAGGAAGGATTAATTTTGGATTAACTGAATGCTATCGAAGATTGACAATACATGTAAAATATGTTATTTCTAGAGCAGAGTTATTCCCCTATAACAGCCACCTACTCAGCCACGAGCATTCGACTCACTGCATATTCTTACTACGTAACTTCACTCTCATGTTAGAATTTATTTATTTAAAAGAATTGTTCAAATGTTCGCACTGGAGCGATCCGTTAAACTTTCGGGAACGAGACAAAATCGGCCGATCGTGCTGACTGCGAGTTTGTTCACACTTTGTTTGGCTAAAAGTCTATTATGGACGACACCTAAGAGCATAAATCTATATAATATGGAATACTAGCTGGCTTGGCTTCCGGATAACCAATACAGTTCTCTTAAATAGGGGTATAGAATTACTGTAAATTAACATTCTGGAGTGCAAATCCGGAACTCGGCTGCAAGATTCCGTTCCGCGCCGAGAATAGTTCGCTTAATTTCATGCAAATCGATTCGCGGGACAATTTCCCGAGCAGCGCCAACCACTCAGGCTCACGTCGGTCGCGCTTACGCTGCGTAAGCGCAGCTTCAGGGCTGAGTTACAGTGTCAGCCTCTACTGACGTGTTATTTTTAGTACAGGCAAACGCAACTGAAATGTTATTTTTTAAAAGGCTAATTACATCTTTAAGAGGAAACAGAAGGGCCGTTTTTTCATACAAACGTAGTTCCCTGTATCCTCCCTGGATATTGCTAGTAGGGGAATATTTTTATGTATGCCTGATAATGCTTATTCACTTTTGTCTCGGAGAGATTCATATTTTATTGGTTTTCAAACACATGTCCAGCAACGGTCCAATCCTTTGCATCGAACTATGAAAGAGTCTTCGAAACGTTTCGCATTAGACGGTCGGTAAAAGTTGTTGCCACCATGAAGGCCATTACGAATCTGTGAACCTTCTAGCCTAGTCATTTAGTTCAAGTTTGTTTATTTCAGGTCAAGCCAGCCCTAGGTCACAGTTCCTCCTCCCACGCCCCATGTAACCGGGATTGGGTTGCAACGGGGACCGCGATACCCTTCCGTGAGACAAGCGTGTCGAATTGTAGCCGTAAGCTTTATTTGTTTACAGCTTAAGTTTAAGTGTTGGATATAGGTAGGGCAGGAAACTGTAAGGCTTTCGAATTACAGAGATCGGAGCCAGTGTGGTCCTGCGTTCAATATTACTCTTCAAGATGCACACACTCCGCCTAATGGAAAGTGGTCGTGAGGCTGAAAAGTCCAGTCATGCGAAAGAATCACTGGGCTGGCCATCCTCACCTTGAGGGCCCGCAGAAATGCCTTTTCACGCCCTGCTTGATGACCCCGGGACTATAAGAGGAAGGAAGCACATGCGCTGGAAGAGCATTCCACGTCTGGTTAGTACGACAAAGGAACAAGTAAAAAAAAGCTATTTTAAAATGCTCTAAATCTTTGGTACATGATAGTATTCTGCTAGTCAGTAAGGTAGCCAGACATAATCGGGGAGCGGTTGTGGGTCCAGCTACATAGTTTCCGCATTGTTCGTCCTATTGACCACAACGGTTTTCCCAATGAGCTGTATGGAGTTCCTCAACAGGGGTTTGAAAGGGGTTTAACAGGGTTAGGCAGCACCATGCCCCTGGTGTTGCAGGCGTCCATAAGTCCGGTCACATCTTACCATCATGCGGTCCGAATGTTTTTCATCGACGTAGTATAAAAAAAATGGATTTCAGGGTAGGCCATGAAGGAGTAGTACTCCTGTACGTCTACCACGAGTTGCCACTTTAAATTTACATTATCGCGTGAAAAATGTATTGAGATTTGACATTGTCATGTCAAGTCATGTGTCATTCCAATACATGTTTTTTACGCGAACGATCATGTAAATTTGAAGTGGCAACTCGTGGTAGACGTACAGGTATTGCAATGCAACTGTACCTACATAGGCTGCGGTAATCGCTTACCGTAATACAGTCAGTAGAGTTAGTATCTTAACACGATTTTCTGTCATAAATCCCTCCGTTTATAAACATTTATAAACCAAAATGAACAAAGTACACTATAAAATGCAGTCTTTAATGTGAATCAGCCTTTGACCTCACACTTAGCACTCCTCGGTAAAGACATTTATACAAAGACAATAAAACGAGCAGTAAACAAAATGCCGATTGGTAGGGAGAGGAAAGAGTCGATAAACTTTATCGACTGATTGTCGAAGTCTAAAATAGCTTAAGCAACCAAGCAAGCTGCCCAAGGTACCAAAATAATATTTCTACACGCAAGAGTTCTGCACAGTCACAAAACGCGAAAATTTTTAATAAAAAAAACACGCTAAACACATTCAGGGCAAGTCAAAACCACTGGTTAAGTAAAAATACATTTCAAAGATGAAATAGATGATTCTTCATGATCATAGTTGAGGTAAACTAGTTATTTTACAGGAAATGTTTTGAAATTGCAGTTCATTATTCTATTATTCCTATAGGCCCAGGCATAAAGGGCGGAAACTTCCACGGAAAGCATCCGTACGTAACATGTTAATGCGAACATAACATCTAACCACTATATAGGTTCAACAAAGTATATAGTGAGTATAGTAGTAGTAAGTATAGTATTTCTTTCACACCAATAACAATTTAACGATTAGCTTTTGTCACGTTTATATAATAACCGACGTACTTCGGTTTAACATGGGCCATAAGTTCTGTTGCAAAAACCTAGGCCCACCAGTATCCTGCTGTTTATCTTCTTTAAGCTTGAGTTATTTTTGGATCAAATCTAGTGGTATATACTTCTACAAGTATTGTTAATTTTAAGGACAGTTTTTCAGTTGATAAATATCGCCTAAGTGGTTATTTTTTAACAGCAGCTAATGAGAATACAAAATATCCTAAAGCTACAATAAAAAATAATAGATCGCCTAATTTTTTTATAAACAAGTTACACTAATGCAAATAATGTTAGTAGGAAATATGAAAAATGCTAAACGTAATTTAATGTTATTTCTGTTGATAAAAAATATATTACTATCGTTACGAAACTAAACAATCCACAAATGTTACAGCTCTGGAATTCCACCCTGTTTACCCTTTTATCGACAATCGGTCGATATCGGCGCGATACAGGTGATTCACTACGATAACATCTAACGGCTTGTCCGTTCGTATAATCGGCCGTGACTACAATGCACTATTTTATGGCTTAATGGTTTAATCGGGCTTGTAGTAGAAAGTGGTCTGGGCCTGTCTAAAGTCTAAACTCATACTTTTATGCAATGTATCAAGATCAATTATTTTAGTTACATAAGAAATGCAATCAAACGCCTGACGTTATTATTGCGGAAATAATGAAATGTTGAACTATGTTTTAGATGGTAATCCGAAAAGTGGTTTGTCATTACAAGTTGGGTTACACAGACGACGGGCACGAACCCGTCGTGTAATGACAATGTTAACATGGCAAATGCAGACGGCGAGCAGGATCAGATTTGACATGCGACGTCGTCTTGTTGTATAGTTTAACTTTGTTCAAGGAGTTAGAGTGATGTAGTAAAGTAGTCCTTATTTTGATAGGGCCATTAGTTGTTATAAGAGGATCATGCTACACGCACGCTACATCTCCCTCCCACCGCAGCAAAAATTTACAACTTCCCTGAGAATCTTTTATTAGTCTCTCCATATCGAATCAGGCTAACTCTCATTTAGTGTTCGTTAAAGGCAATTATATAGCAATCTATGAATGGACATTGGCTGGTACATTTCAATTCCATTTTTGGTCCCTGTTAATACATGGTTATGTTTCAAACTCCTTTCGTCAATCGCCAAAACTGCTGATATGCCAAAGCTGGTTAAAAAACCCTGTTTAAACATCTGATTTTGGGCTTGCGACAAAGTTTCTGTACCGTAAACGAACACCAAATAAAAAAACACTAGCTCCAGCTTGTGCGATTGACAAAACTTGAAGACAAAATCCTTTCCTATTCAAGATTTCTGCAATTAAATACCATCAAATACCACAATCAATACAAGGAAGTTGCAAATAGTTTTGAGTTATCTGGCAGTAGCGGAAACGCCGCATCAATGGCGTATCGGCCGAGCCATCTCCTGACAAGGCGATGCGCTGGGCACCAGTGGGCATATCTCCCACTGGTGTCCAGCGCATCGCCCTGTGAATACTACGGGAATGCTATCAAGTGGCATATTTTAAACTCTTGTTTTGTAATGTCACTTGCTCCTGAGTTTTGATCAGCGTGTGGTTTCCGGCACTGCTTCGATAATAATCAATCATTTTGTGCATAAATCTCATGCTTACATAATATTCAAAAGTGAATATGGAGATGTTTACCGACAGTTAACGACAGGGAATAAGTATTCAAAAATTGGCATCGGATTTTTTGTATTATTAAATCTAAGTAAGCAAAAACAAGAATTGCACGGCTGGTCTATATTGATTTAAGTAGGTATATTTATTTACCAATATTTACATAATCTCTTTTTTTTTCTATTTGGCAGCACGACGACTTTGAGGATAATATTATGAGAAACATTTTAGGCTTTTTTTAATTCATTCTTATTGACATCGTCTGGTGAATCACCTATGAGAGCGTATTTATTCCCCGCTGTGCTTAGCTTGTAAACAAAGACAATACGGTTGGCAATTAGCAATAAGTTCATATCGGAGTTACACCGGCCTATTTCAAGTGCCTTTCAATACACCCACCGGCCTGCATGCTCGCACAACCATTGACATATAGAGAAGTCGGCGGTGAACTTTCTACGTGCGTGGGCGCACTCCTGCGTTTATTAAGGGCTTGTTCCCATAGATGCAACAGCTGTTTTGCACAGCACGTATGTTCCCACCTTTAGTTACTCGTCGAGGTCTACAAGACATGATATGGTCTCCAACGTTCCCATCGCTTCGGATGGTTAAGCGCATCCTCAGGATCGCAAGCGTGTTGTTAATTCATATTAATCTCTTATAAGTTTAGTTTTTAACATTTAATTTTATTACACCCAATAATTCATCGTTATTCACCCGTAATAAATACAAACGGACGTAGGTTTCAGTAATAAAAACAGAACTGATATAAAAAAAATGGTGAAAGAAATTAAACAGACAGACTGAAAAGTAGAATGCTAATTGAATGCTATTTTTTTCATTTTATCATTCTGTCTTCTGATCATGATAAATTGCAGTCACAACCTTACCTACTAAACTTGGCCTATGTCCACACATGTCACATATCTATAGATTTCCATAGCGGCAGGTTGAAGGCAGTCCCCATCACAGAAATCCCCTGAACTGCATGAGATCACCCTTTCTAGGTGCTATTCTGCACTGCGTTTGCCTATTCGTTCTCTATTCCAGTATGTCCACCATGAGTTTCTGTCACATAAACAACGTTAATTGACTACAGTAATTTGTATGACATTTTTGATTCCATTCCTAACCTCTAGGCACAAAATAAAGAAATACAGAAGGACCGCTCTCACCTTTTTCTTTAAACTTGCCTGACCTATGTTACTACTATATTCGCTCTGAATTCAAAACCTGCCAAAAGCAAAATTTGCCATGTGAAAAATTGTATCGAGTTCGACAAAAACAAAAACACTATCGTCTGTGTGCGTGATGAAAATGACGGTTTGTTCTAAGCAGACTATCTGTCTGGGCCGCCGCGCCGCATGCGTAATTTGTGCCTCTAGGGACGCAGTACTGAAATCCCATACAAAAACGTCAGCGCGGTCAACGCGAACGCTAGCAGGCTGTCATTGATGTGAACATACAGAACTCTCCTACTCATACTTTCTTTTATACCCTTTGAAGTATTTACACCATAAAATACAAGTACTTCATTATAACAGTAATCGCAACTTCCGCACAATCGCACGTGGGCGTATCCGCTGCTTTCCTACCTACGTCTGCCTCCCATCTTTATCGCTCATACCCGTCATAATAATAAACAAATAGTAATTACTTTCTCAGACATTTACCACTCTTGTCGCTGCTACTTACTAGGTCTAATCTTCATTGCCTGCATAAACATTATAAAGGATGGCAGTTAAATTTTAACCACTTCTGCTTTCCCCACTTTTATGGTTGGGAAAACTGGTAGCGTCGGTCTAAAAGGAAACATTTTTAACCTTTGACCTTTTTAAGTTCTCCCAAAGACTGATGAAAGCCAGCTGAGAAAGCTAATGGCCTTCCATGGTTTCAATAAGAATTTTAAAATAAATGAAAAATAATACGTATTATGTCAAAGACTCTATTTAAACTAATAAACCTATTAGGCGAACCTATGTATGAGAACAGTTTTAAGTAGTGACCAATTTTGTCCTTTTAATATTTAGTGTTGTCAATATTTACTAGAAAGGGTTCAAACAGCTTCTGGAAGCTTCTTTTTTGTAAGAATATTTTTTTAATATAAGCTTTCATTTACTAATTATCGCACAAACATGACCATACATTTCACCTACATAACCTCAATGCAAACCAGTGAACTGATTTTCAATCTTGCAATAAAACCGAAATTCACTAACAATGTCTAGTTAGATCCCATTTAAGGATGTAATGCATAATTAGGTGCGCTTACGATCAGTTTAATTACTAGTGCTGTGAATTTGAGTCCGAGACAGTTGTGATATTTTGTTTAACTGGTCACTGTATGGGTATCACTTCGTTTTTGTTGATTTTGATTATACTTCGTGTGTGACACCACACTAAACCTTCAAGGTGTAAGTGGGCCCATCCCTGTTTCATAAAACATCAACTAAAATATTTATTTCTCATACAACCTTCGATTTTTGCCCCTAAATATGGTCGAGACTCGAACTTACACAATCGAGTCTAGGACTCGAACTGAGTTTTTCCCAACACTACGATAACTTGTTTCCTTTAAACTGGATGGTGCTTAATAGCAACATATTACATAACGCCTTGTATGTAACAGTCTCAACACGGTCGTTAATTAGCTGAAATGTTTAATCGGAGGTGGTGAAAGCATTGTTTTCTAACTTATAGCAATTAGTGAAAGCCAGTTCAAAATCATGTAACGTTAAAAAAATACATAATACGATTGTGTGTTTTTTATTCCACGTAGTGGTCAGTTATCCAAAGATCTGTCGAAACCAGCTCACTCCTCTACAGTACACATGAATTGAAGCAAGCTCTGTCCATATCCCAAACTGAAGAGAAAATAGACAGCTATTTACCAAAAATCTGTTTACATTCAGTTACTGGACATTTACATCGAAGCAGCTCTATCCATATTTTACAGAATAGCATACATTTTAGCAGCAGAAGACAAATTCTGGATAACTTTGATAGCAAACGCAGGGTGGGACGTCCACCAGTAAGGTGGAGGTTTTTTCAGTGTATGGAAGACTATAGATAAATAGATAGAATAGATCGCCAGTGCCAATTTTCATCCGTGGATCAAATACTTTTAGATTATTAGGCACTGAGTATTGGTTGTTCAGCCGAGTCCGATTATAGAGAAGAAAATACAGCTTCTCTGCTCTCATCTTACAAGCATTGCAAGATGCTTCTACAGCAGAACTTTATAACTTAAGGCTCATAGACCTCTAATTGTTAAGTTAATTGCTACGCTTTACAGTTAAAAAGGATGAGTATTTTTATTAAATAACATACCATCACGACTTTATCCCAAACGGGGTAGTCAGAGGCAAGTGACTGTTGCCGTCATGGTGAACGGAACACTCAGAAGCCCACTTATCACTGTTTTTTATCAATGTTTTCCATCACCGGAGAGTTAGTCGGAAATTAAATAATGAACACAAAGATTTTGGTTCTGGTCAGATTTAAACTCGGGACCACACGATCCGCGATCCGAGTTGGAGTGCTTAACCACTATGCCACGACACTCTCTTATTAAATCCTTTTAAAAAATGAATTGGTAAGTTATCAAATTGACAAAAGTTGACCACAGTCCTTCAAACATAGAAGCTAAGAGCGAAATATTTTGTTCAATAATTCCAACAATGAATAAATCGTTCTACAATAAGTCTCCTCGTTACCTATTTCACTGTAACAGATTGCCTCATTTGACCCAGGGACTAACAATATTGTAGGAAGGGTGGAGGCGGCGTGGGCAGACCTGCGCATAATTAGAAAGCCCAATATTCTAGACCTCAGATTTCTATTTATAACTTAGGACTGAGCAAGAAATAATTAAGGAGAAACAGTTATAAGTTGTAGGCAATCGGTAAATGAATTGTGGTTCACCACTGTGTTTGTTGTTTAGCCCAGGCTCATGAAAAAATGGTAAGAAAACCAAGAGGACAAACTTGTTTCCATATATCATTTAATTTTAAGAAATGTCTGGCATACTTAGGATTATCTAACCCTAAATTAGGTGAGGTTGTAAATAAAAAAGAAAGTCAGAAATGTAATACTAATTATTTGTATTGATATGTATAAAAACACCTAGACACAAAACAAATAACTATTTTCGTATCATGAACATACAGGCAGCTCTGTTTAAACTTAGTCACAGATATCTATTCAAATAGATGGCCCGAGTGTCCAAATTTCTTGTGTCAAACGGGGCTTCCAGTGCTTCATTTAGTCCACGCTCAACCGTTATCACATCGGGTGCAATGACAAAATCAAGTGGATACCACTTGCCATTTCTACGAGTTAAATTAAAATCTATTAATAATTGGCTGATTCTTATCCGTAAAACGCTATCGTGACGACATAATAACGCTTTGCGTTATCTATTTGGATTCATGCCTGTTATCAGAATCGTAACTAGTAAGAACAAAAGCCTTAATTTGTCCCGGTTCGAGATTACCAAAATCACCTTGAAATCGATTTAGTATCGTTAATTGGACTTTCATGGTTTTATCATTAACCTACCGTGCTTGATACGGGTCAGTTAATAATGGAAAATTAAGTACAGAAACATACCAATATAATGAGAAATATTTTCTTTTAACATAACATAACTTACCATCACGAAATCATCCCAAACGGGGTAGTCAGAGGCAAGTGACTGTGCCGGGGAGTAAGTCGGATATTTAACAATGAACACAGATTCTGGTCCTGGCCAAATTTGAACTCGGGACCACACGATCTACGATCTGAGTTCGGGTGCTGAACCACTAGGCCACGACGCTTCTTTCAACATAATTTTGTTTTTAGGATGCATTTTTCCTGTCTTGCACTCAAATTAAGCTGGTTTGCTCCTGAGGTTTTTAAAAAAAATGTTTATT
The DNA here is from genome assembly GCA_947369235.1 of Udea olivalis. Taxonomy (NCBI): domain Eukaryota; kingdom Metazoa; phylum Arthropoda; class Insecta; order Lepidoptera; family Crambidae; genus Udea; species Udea olivalis. The sequence continues at coordinate 4,591,319 of OX376345.1, read as the reverse complement.
AGATATTTGAAAAAGTTAGTTAACATAAAGAAGTCATTCTAGTTTTTTAAGTACAACTGCATTACGTGCTTTTAATTTAGTGAAAAAATATGAAAAACTTTTAGGACATGTGGAGTTCAACGACCTGACCCGCGATGTTATGGGCCCTTGCCACACTGAGATTCGGACAGTCTGATAAGAACTAATTTAACTGTTAAGTTTTATGCAGATGTTTCTAAGCAAAAGATTTTCCTAGTTGATACCGAGAACATATTTATTTTGGAGTTTTTAACTTCGAAAAAAGGCGGTAGATACCTGCCACGCATGTTGGGTCAGCGAATAATGATCATGTCATGACAGCTCGAATGACAGCATGAGTTCGAAAAAATGAAAAAACAAATACTAAGACGACTTTATAAGGTTTTCTTGAGCTGTAATAGACCCTCAATCACAAATTTTAAGGCAACATTGGAAAAATCATCGTGTCTTATTGTATGAATGGCAATAAAATGAAGCAAAAAAATAAATAGAGAAGTATAATATTTAGAGATCACTTGCTTTAACCGATATAAAACATCGCAAGTATGCAAGAAATGCATTTGGTTTTTCGGAATGAGGGCGTCACTTGGTGTCCGGGTAAGACTGAGGCGATAGTGACGCAAAACGTTGCGTTATCGATAGTCTAGCTAGAGGTAACGTTGTATAATCGTCCGATGCACCGATAAGAAGTGTTGTTTTATTCAGCGCCAGACAAACAGGCTTATAGTTTTATGCAGATGAGCCGACGCCTGTGACGGCAGGCATTTGTTTTGTTGCGAAATGTGTTGCATAGGACTGAGATGAGATCTGTGGCTTGAGAATCTTGAGACATATGAAGATAATTCTTATATACGTCTTTATTGCTGTTACGACAAATGCATTTGCTGGTTTGTCGGCGCAATTGGTTCTGCTTATAGCGCAGAAGCTGCTATAGTACCCCAGCTATTCTGGGTACTCATACATACCTAACCTATATTCAGTATTAGACGTCAAGCGATGTGAATCAAAATAATTTTGACTTACATAGCACTCCAGAGACACCAAAATCTTGATAACTTCGGTTTGAATATGAATACGGACGAGTATACAATAATTTTTAATCATTTTGCAATTATGCAATAAATAAAGTCACTGATAACGTGTCCATGCCTCAGTGACATTCATGAAAGTAAATAAATCTTAAAGGGATATCGTACAACAAACAGTACAGCAGCAGCTTAAACTGAATATGAAATATTAGAATACTGTTATTCATAACAAACGCAATAAACTTTAACTTTAGCGGTTTCCTTTCAATCGTTTCAAAATCTAGTTGCAAAAGGTTATCAAACAACACCCTTACCTGTTAGCTAGATCAATAGTTTTTAGATTACGCTGTACAAGTATAATCGTCCAGTGCCCTGTCGAGATATAGGATCGGCGACGCGTGTCGTGGGCGAAACGACGCCTGTCTGAGTTAGTGCCGGATGCTACAGGGTTGGCAACTACGCGATGTTGGGATCAGTATCGATAAGAATGAGGAACATCTCTAATTGATCTGAATTGTTAGTACTGTAAACTGGATTTAAGAATTATTTTTTGCGCTGTCATTTACTTTTACGCACACAACACAAACGGACAAGGTTACATAGTTATTAACCATAACTACGGTCAAACCAGCCAAAAAAAGCCTTTGTTTCTATTCAAATACTTATGATAAATTGATAAACCTGAGATGGTATGACATATTCATGGATGCTTTGGGCAAAGAAACTAAGTACCTACATATTTCTAAAATAGGTCTCCGCAGCTAATGAGTATTTAAACTGTTTGCCTATATATTGGGAGCAAGACGTGTATGTATACCTCGTTATATTCATGTAAAAAAACCAATAGAACCATGGTAACTGTAAAGGTTTAAATTTAATTTAATTTCGAGTTTAAAACATCTTCTACAGTACAATTACTGTATAGCGCCGAAGCTGGGTGGTTCGATTTTTATTTTGTGTTTAGATAATAAAAAGAGTAGAATTTATTTTAATCATAGAAATACGCTTAATAGGTCTTTGATGCCTATAAACATACGCGTAAGTATTTGTGGCCGGAAATCCTGCATTAAGGACGCCTATACGTTCTGTAAGAAAAACCACGGTCTTGCGGTTCATTTATTGGGTTATTTGGCACTAATAAAAGCAAGTTTTAAATTTTAAGGGGTTATTAGATCCTTTATCTACAGTTCATGGGAATAAAAAATTAAAAAAATGTTATGCCCTCTTCTCTGTGATTGATTTACCAAAAGCATTTTTGCGTAAACGGCTAAAATACTGTCAGTTTCGGTAAGTTAATCTGGTTAATTATATAATTTGAAGAATCAATAAAAATATTTATGGACGGCCTACATAGTCTATTTTAATTTGTGTTTGCAAAATATTACAAAAAAGGCCTTAAAAGTCGTGAAAAAAATAAAATAATTATGGTAAAAAACTCAATTTATATTAGCCTTATTACAATGGAACGAGGGTCAAAATCACTCGCTGTATTAGGTTTGCGTTTTCGAACACCTATCTCAGTCTGCGCCGGAGCGCCTTCGAGGTCGGACGTGCGTCGCTCTGTCTGGACTTTTTCACGATCGACTCGATCTATTCGGATACAAAATATTCCTCTAAGAGCATTTGATACTTGCGAAAAATAAGGTACTCGTAGTAAAGTATATTATAGTCAAGAGATATCTATTTCATATTTTGACTTGGCTGACCTGCTCATTTTGTTGGTTTTCGTGAGTCCTGGATGACTTGGCTGACCTGATGATGGACTCCGAAGACACCCCACGGAATTCAGAAACTGCCAGAGTTAGGTATCCCGAGTTTGGGCTCGTTTTGTAGGTCTTTGTGAGTACTTACATGCTGGATGACTTGGCTGCCCTGATGATGGACTCCGGAGACACACCAAGGAACTCGGAAACTGTCAGAGTTAGGTATCCCGAGTTTGGGCTCGTTTTGTAGGTCTTTGTGAGTACTTACATGCTGGATGACTTGGCTGACCTGATGATGGACTCCGGAGACACCCCACGGAACTCGGAAACTGTCTGAGTTAGGTAAGAAAAGAAAGAAAGAAAAGAAAGAAAAAATATTTATTAACCCTACAAATACAAACAATGAAACGGTAAAGCTAAACAATAGACAAGTAGGCGACACAAAAAACGTTTTTACAAAATAGTAATAGGTTAATCAGGCCACTGCTTCAGCATGTGTCTCTGCAGCACAAAACCGATGCTGGTATTCTGGCAGGGCCTGTCGTCATTCGTGATTTATGTATGGGTAAGTGTATGCGATAAGTTAAGTGGAAAAAGTATGAATTGCGAGTGTAATAGTGTCATAATATAACGTAAGCAAGTGAAGCGTGCTCGCCTAAAGTTGCAAATAAGTAATAAATTAAAAAATAAAATATCTATGGTATGACAGCCGAATGACTTTGCTGTGGCTGTAACATGGATTTAGGAATACTTAACAGGATTGATAAGTCTGAAAAAGTGTATTAACGAAAATGAACTGTATTGTTTGCTTTTAAAGTATATTTTTGATTACGCCTTTTACAGAAGCTAAACCGAGCCGACTTACACAGCATTATCAGATGCCGTGTGTCTCGCTCTTTCATCTTGTCAGACCTAAAAAAATATTGTTGATTGAAAATTTAGACTTAGTAATCTTTGTTGAAACACTTGTTTTTAAATGGCATTGCAATCAATTTAAGTCACTGTATATGTATCACGTTATTTATTTTGATATTATACAAATAAAATATTATTTTTTATCAAATCTATATTTAGCTTATTTTCTACTGGTAACTCTTAAAAATGTCATAGTGAGTGATAGATTGGACAGTTTGTATTCGATAATTATCAATTTTACGAGATTACTTTCTAACGTTTAAAATGGTTAAAAAAGTGTTAAGAGTTCCATGGGGTGTCTCCGGGGTCCATCATCAGGTCAGCCAAGTCATCCAACATGTAAGTACTCACAAAGACCTACAAAACGAGCCCAAACTCGGGACACTTACCTCTGACAGTTTCGGAGTTCCAAGGGGTTTCTCCGGAGTCCATCATCAGGTCAGCCAAGTCATCCAGCATGTACTCGTAAGTACTCACAAAGACTTACAAAACAAGCCCAAACTCGGGACACTTACCTCTGACAGTTTTGGAGTACCATGGGGTGTCTCCGGAGTCCATCATCCGGTCAGTCAAGTCATCCAGCATTTAAGAACTCACAAAGACCTAAACTAAGAGCCCCATCTTTGGAAACCTACCTCTAACAGTTTCAAAGTTCCATGGGGTGTCTCCGGAGTCCATCATCAGGTCAGCCATGACACACAGAGATTTCCAATATTGTGTCTATTAACCAATGTACAAGTTGGTTGGTAAGTACTTAATAATACAAATATTTCATTTTTTATTTTATAAACAAGCAAATAAAAATAAATTGTATGATTTGTCTGCTATAATTACAACAAGTATCAAGATTATAATTCCGTCTGTTTTTTTGCCCTAACGACAGTTTCACTGTGTGTGTGAGCCGCGCGGGTGTGCGTTAGGCTTCTTTTTGACAGAAATCGAAACGTCTGAAACGTATAGGCGTCCTTAAGCTGTGTGCTGATGTAAAAAATAATACTTTTTATTTATATAAAAAAGCTCACATATAACTTATATGCTGCAAACAGGCACATACCTGAAACCAAAAAAAAAAGAGATTAACAACAATCTATTACCTTCCAACTTATTCATTCACTATAACATATTCAGTTGTTGCAATGATAAAATTCATTCTTAGGCACAGGTTCAATAACAAAGCAAAATACAAAAGAAAACAAAGTGTTGGTATTGCGAAAAAAGATAAGAAGGCAACATAGACAGACACACCTTAATAAAGGGGACCCAATAACGTAACAAAGGAGGCAATTTTCTGATAAAAGAGGCAATAAAGGTATACACTTGGCAAAGGCGGCTGCTTAAGGTCACGTGGCATTATCAAGGTCAGTGTATGTCGCAGTTGAAATGTTCAAAATAACAGACTAGAGCAACGGCTTCGGAAATCAATGAACTCACACAGGGCAAGTTTGACTACTTAGTGAATTAAGTGAATATGGTATTATACCATTAGGTTATGTATGAGGAATTGCAGCGACCCGTTACAAAATTAAACTAGCCCACTGTAGCCAATAGTAAGTAACACATGAATTTCACTGAAATATCACTAAATTCGTTAAAAAAGAAATACTGATTTATTTTCGTGCAAGTAAGATTTGGCTGTGTTTATAGTTCATAACAAGAATTAGTTGTAAACTTTTTAACTAAACTACTGTTTTCTTTCTGTGTTGTTTTTTTTGTTGTGTGTGCCTCATTGTTCGGGCTTATAAAATAACTTTTTAGGTTTAATTTAACTTTTTCCTTCAAAGAAGTGAAATAGCAGATTGTTACACAAGGTGCGAAAGTTACCTTTTCAATGCACGAGATGGTTTGGCGCGCGAGCGTAGCGAGAGCGCTAATAGTTCGAGGGCATTGAAAAGGCCTTTCTTCCGAGGTAAACACTCTGCTTTTCATTACGAATATAAGGAAAGTAAATAAAAATCAGATACATAAGTTCAACCAAATAAACTTCTCACTCGATTTACGAAACAACTAAATGAAGTTCCAATAGTTGCAATCCCGCCTTTTTTTTGTCTGTGGAATTCAACCATTTCTTTTTATATTTGTAAAAAAGCATACTTAGACAATAATAATGGAATTCCCCCACCTTATTTTATTTAAAGAAATTTTTTTTTTTTCATTTCTATCGTAAATGCTTAGCTCAAATTTATTCAATTAAATACTAATTATTAAGTGAAACATACATTAATGAGTATATTCCTGCTTCGATTGTTTAAATATTAATTTGAAATCAAGATAAAGAAATTTCAAATACAGCTGTGGCTGAATAGAATACATCGACTTGCCGCAAAAGGAATGTCAAAATAGAAGGTGACATTTGACAGTTATTTACTTTCCGCCCTAGGCCTAAAAAATTTTTTACAGCCCTAGGGCTGAAAGTGAAGCTTTCAACTCTATGCTCAGGCAACTTCAAGCGTACTCGTACTTTCCGTGTATGAGTAATGAAAACAAGATTTAGGTATCTTTATAAAACACTACATATTCTAGGCATTATGTAGCATCAACGTAATCTCGTTTTGGCTGCGACATGCAACTAAGGTCACGGTCGCATTGATTCAGCCGAACTCGTGGTAACAGCGTTATCCAATAGAATTGAAGCAAAAGGAATAGAATATTTTGCTGGCTCGATCACATCCGGTGGAATAAGCACGGCGCAGCCAAGAAAGCTTCTGAGGGCAGTTGTCCATTAGAAAATGTGTACCAATATTTTCTATATTTCAGACCCTTATATAAAACCCTATACCACGAAACTTATATAAAACTACTATACCTTAAATAAAACTATTGTTTGCCGGTCACCAATACCCGGTATGACGTTCAACGTGTAACTGTGCTTGTCCTATGTGGATCGACTCTTCGCCTTTCTACTAAAGAATCGGAGTAAAGACATATCCCTAACCTTTTTTATGAACGTTGAAAACAAGTACCACAGTGTAGTAGATGAATTCTATGCAATGGTTGGTATAGAAGAATGCATACAGCTATCTAATTTCGCATCATCCAATCTTAACACTTGTGCATACGCGCACACCAACGCAATTAAAACCTCATTAATTATTACATGAAATATCGATCCCTTTAGTGGTGTGCGCAATCCATATACCACGATTTGTACAATATTTTACGTCTCAGCCTCGGTAGAAATGTCAAGGCTGCGTGAAGGACACTCGAGGTCAAGTTCAGCACTTATTTGTCGAGGTTCCCGTAGAAATCGATTTTCTCGGCTAATAAATTAAACGAAGTACTACTGCCGTCGGTAAAACAAATGACCGTAAGCGTAATGAGGAGAGCTTAGGTAAGAAAGTTTTTTTTAAAAGCTACCACTAAAATGGAAGGCCTCTTACCACTTGATAGATCAATTCCAGGGTCAGTAACACGGAACAGAAGCCAGAAGAAATATCTAGAACCCTTTATTCGAGCCAATTAATCTATCAAATGTTAGATTCTTTAAGTAATTATTTTCTATCGATATTTTTTAATACAGAGGAAGGTTTATACTAACCAAATGTAGGTTATTGTGCTTCCTTCTTAAAGAAATTAAACGGTGCCCGTTTCTAACTCTTAATAATTAAATCGTTTTATTAATTTCTCCCGGCAACCTAACCTTTAACGTTATAGGATAAGAACATAAAATTTAAGAGCCAATAAAATTAAGGCTGGCGCTACTTTTAAAGCATCCACAGGGTTAGATTAGCGTTTACACCGACTATAAAGTTGAGGTAACCCTTATACTGCGTGTGTAATCCAAGGTCAGGGTGAAAGCGGAATAAGCGCGAGGATGGGCCAGGCAAATGGGTCAGTGGAGTTGGGTAGGAGGAGTGTTTACATGTTACGATTGTAAGAGAAAAATAAATTAAGATTATGTTGCCTCTTTCTTTATACGAGTATGTCATGTCTGCTGAAACATGAAAAACATTTGATACTTACATAATAAGTTCAACACTAGCTTCTGCCCGCGACATCGTCCGCGTGCAATAGTTACTTTGGGCTAACGCGATGATATATAGCCTTCCGCGATAAATGGACTCTTCTTCTTAGTCGGGCATTCTTGGCAGAGTGGTCGTGGTTGTTGATGGACAGGGTTGCGGCTCGCCGTCGCATGGCTCTTCACTTTTGTCGACTTTGTGCGTTGCGAGTACACTGTACTGCGGTAGACTGCTTTTTTAATAAGGTCGATCCAGCGAGTCGGAGACCGGCCTCGTGCTCTCTTCCCCTCAGTGTGGCCTTGCACTACAAGCCTCTCCATCGAGTATTCGTGTCTGGAGATTTACTCGAAGAACTTCAGTAGACTTAACTGCACAATCGACGATAACCTGTTTCGTATGTGAAGTTCTTTGAGGATAAAAAAATTGGTGCGAAACGCCGTCCTGAATATTTTTATGAGATGTCTCCAACACCACATCTTTAGTGCGTCGATTTTTCGGCGGTCTTGCAGTCTTAGTGACCAGGTTTCGGCTCCATGCAGAAAGATTGGAAAAACGAGTCACTTCATTAGGCGAACCTTTGTGTTTTTGGTTATTCTTCTGTCTTTCCAAATCTTTCCTATAGTCGTTCCACTGCCGATCTGGTGATGGCGCAACGGCGCTTGATAAATGCGCTATCTAACACTGAAAGAATTTTTGAAGCGCGTTCAGGCAAACAAACAATCTCTTCAGCTTTATATATTAGTATCAATATATATTTTCTCCTTTGACAAATGTTTTTGTCCTACATTTAGTCCACGTGAAATTGCATTTCTGTAAAGTGCCTGAAGTTTCAAATTGTTCTTTTGTATCATAATTAAATCCAATTTGCCCAGATTTTAATCCGTTTACAAAACATAATATGCATCAACAGGGCAAACAGACAGAGAGTTAGTATTCTCAGGGATAACAATTTATTTATTTATTTAATATTACAATTATTTTAAAAATATGTCATGTACCTCAGAGGCACTCCCTGCGATCTCGTCCCGGAGGAGCTTCTAACCTCTACTCCTGTCATAGTCTGCACGAAGTGCCTGAGTATAGGTGCATGCGGATCATCTGCCACTATCTTTAGGATGCTATTATTACTCCCTCGGACTCGATTGATCAGTGACGCCACTTTTTTCCTAACGAGGCCTTGAAAAGAGTCAGTTCTTGCCTGCGCGAACATTTCGGAAGCACTGCAAAAGCGAGGAAGTCTTAACATCATCCTAAAGATATTATTGTATTGGATACCAAGGGTATTTAGCGATCTTTTGGTACAATTCACCCACAGACCGCCCGTGTACAGATTCTGACAGTAAGCCTTAAAGAGTGTAATTTTGACTTGGTCTGTACAACCGTTCAGGTTCATAATGTCCCTTTCCCAGAATGTCCCTCGGTGTCAAAAAGTCCCTTTCCCGAAATGTCCCTTTCCCAAAATGTCCCTTTCCCGAAATGTCCCTTTCCCAAAATGTCCCTTTCCCGAAATGTCCCTTTCCCAAAATGTCCCTTTCCCAAAATGTCCCTTTCCCAAAATGTCCCTTTCCCAAAATGTTCCTTTACTGCTATAGATCGAGAATGTGATATAATCGATTGTTTAAAATTTTATCATAGGATAAAATTAAATAACACGAATCATAATCAATTTATGTGTAATATTTATAAAAAAATGTATAGAAACTTGTGATCTAAACTATATATATGTGATCTAATCTAAACTATAGAAATATTCACGAGATAATCAAATAAAAAAATAGCATATAAAACTTTGATCTAAATATTAAGGAGAAAAAATCACGTATATCAATTATTCATGAAGTTATTTAAATAGCGAAAGTCTCAGAAATATTAATTTCTTAAAAAATTGAGGCAATGTTATGTTTTTTTTGTAGGTCCTGTAAGTATTTGTTATATTTTTTGTCAAATTGTCTATGTCAATGCGTCTATCCCATTAATCCCTATTGGGATAGACGCATTGAAGATATGTTATTCAAAAAGATTCCGAATCGTAGTAGGCTACGAGACGCTTTCTGGACGCTTAGCAGCTCTTTTTGACATTATATGCTAGACCATGCGACTTAGCTAAGGTCTCACACACGTTTAACATCTTTCCGATTGCGTTCGCAGTGGGACTCAGCAGGACCATGTCGTCCGCATAGCTAATGTTATTAACACTGACACCACCCACACTGCATCCGACACGCATCGCGCTGAGTTCCACTATGAGGTCATTTATGTAGATGTTAAAGAGCTTTGGAGACGACAGCCCCCCCTGTCTCACGCCACACTCCAACCTGTACGACTCTGAAAGTTCGTCAGACCATTTAACAAAATTGGTTTGATTCGAGTACCAGTACCGAAAGATATTTAGTATTTCCACCGGCCCACCCCTGTCCTCCAGTTTCCCCCATAGCACGTCGTATGAGACCAGATCAAATGCCTTGGAGAGATCCAGAAAACAGGCGTACACCGGAGTACTCCGGTTTGTATAATATTGGACAGTATGCTTGACACTCGGTATTGCGCTTTCAGTGGATAGTCCGGGCCTAAATCCGAACTGCGCGTTGTGTAATTTTAAATACTTTTGCAGGCACGAGTCAAGCAGACTGTCCAATACCTTGGCTATCGTTGTGGCAAGAGAGATCGGGCGATAGTTTTCCCTGTCCGAGATGTCTCCTGTCCCGCTCTTGACCACGGGCACCACAATCGTTTTCATCAGATCAGGCGGTAAAAAAAACAGGACCCTCGACAGATGTACCCCCGCATATTTAAGGTGCTCGATACTGAGCCCGTCGTGCCCAGAAGATTTGCCTCTGCTCATCCTTTTAACTACGTTCCGAACTTGGCTAGCTGTAAACATTAGCATTGACTCATCCCCATGGACGCCGGGCCCAGCCTCAGATAACCCAGGAGAAGAAGGTCCCAGAGGAGATCGCACCCTGAAATGCTCCCTAAACAAGTTTGCGATCTCCCCCGGGTCACTTCTTCCCTCCACACTCGCCGGCAGGCCGGCCGTATATCAATTTTCCCGGTACCCTTTCAAAACTTTCGGAATTTTTTGTTGGCTCGATGCTTCGCGATTATAGATCGATCGCCCACAGTACCTTTGATGGCAGCTAGCCGCTTATTAGTGCATTCAATGACCGACACACTATCAAACATGTCCCTTCTCCAAGTTTAAGTCGAGGAGATATAATATAGCTCTACAAAGTCAATACTTACTTGTAAACTATTTTTCACCACGTCATAAATTCGATCCCTCACTTGCGATATCCAGATGTTACGTTAAGTAAATTGCAGCTGCCTGAGTGCCTTTAGGCAAGGGTATGTTGGATCATTATCCTTAATGTTGATAACGGTTATATTTTAACTTAACTCGAGTATTTACTTAACTTTACTTGAGTGAAACTTAAGTGTTATGAAGTGAAGGATACGAAAACATGGTTAACATTTTTAAGTTGCCTTTGATCCTCGCGACGATGAGAAAAGAAGGGGTCAATGCAATTTAATAATTCGATATATTATGAAAAACGATCGCCTACAATGTTTTTATAATGGATATATCAGAAAAAATTATTGCTTTTTGCACGAAAATTCTTAACAACAAACGTACAAGAGGATATGTAAATAAATACCGAAAAAAATAAGCCACGAATGTTGATGTCATTTAGATTGTCCGATTTACAATGAAGCATGTCGAGCGAGTATTCAAGCGATTCCGTGCGCCGAAAAAATGCAAACAATACAACAAAAAAACTTTGGAATTCGAAAACAATTCGACAATGCGAGTGCAATCGAAATTACGGATTACAGAAACAATGGTGGATGCAAATTGTGCGCGTGCGTTTATTTATTGAGGGCTTAAAAAAGACGCGACGTGTTCAGCTCAATGTGGGTATGGATGTCACATTATTTACAATAAATCAGGGAATCGGGGATACATAAATATCCGGGACAAGGTGACGTCAAGATCAACCCTAAAAAAGTCGAGCTTAACAATGTCTATCAGAAACTGATTAATATACTTAAATATCCCTAATACAGATAAAATGAATACACACATATACACACATCGACACAAAGCACGAATATTCAGCACATTAATGTTTGTCCGCGGCAAATGTGCATACGTGTAAAAGTAATTGAATGCCAATTTCATTGTTATAAGGGTAAATACAGGATTGTTATGGATGGGCATCCCATCAATAGATATTAGTCAGTCGTGAGAGAGATATTTTGCATTGAGCAAATTATACCACAACTTGGGAGTTCTAAGATCCCTACATCCCCAATGTCACCGATCAGCAAAAAAAGTATATCAAAAACTGCGGGGCAGCCCTAACTACCATAAAAGGGTTGGGTACCATAAGCTTATAAGGCAGCCAGTATTGTCAGCTAAATATTGGACACGGAAAGGCCGACGTGAAAAGAAATTCACACAAGAGGGAATAATTAGGAACATAGAGTGGGGATTAAGCTTGCATATGCTTTATGAATAGGACCAGATTGCTGATGTGTAGAGTGCAGAATGTCTACGCAAATAGTGAGTAGGTACTCAGCAGCAAAAACGACACATTTTAAGCCCTTATTTCAATGAAAGAAGATTCATTTTTTACTTTGTTTTTGTACACTTTCCTCCTCGTTTAGTGTGCGGAAACTACCTCAATTTTTCCATTCAAAGACTAAGCTTCAAATGAGGTCGGATTTGTTCTCAATTTGACCTATATTTCATTAATGCTTACGAAGTCAAGGCTGCGTTCAGGTCCTATAACAATACTAATCAACATTTATATGGTGACGACGCGATTTCAGCACAGGTGAGAGGCAGGGTATAAAAAGGCCACAGAAAGATATCTTTATATTATAATTTATGGGATTCATAACATCTTCCTTACGATCAAAATAAGACTTTTTCACAGAGTTATTAATCGGCGCAATAAAACTAGTTGCGTTTCTAAATGTTTTAAACGCCACTTTCCCTTAGGACTGGTTGTCACTTCATGTGGCCTAATGCCTGCTGAGGAAGTTTCGATATGTTCATGACAAGGAAATAAGGCTCTAAACGTGAGGACTAAAAGTAGCCAACTTTGGTGAAAAATTTAGAGCGGTAGAGCGGTTAGACTCAGTCTAACCGCACAATTATCACACCCTCTAATCGTTAGAGGGTGTGATAATACCTACTTGGCTAGTAACGAGGAAAAGAGGGAAGACAAAGATTTAAAAAATTAAGCAATATATTTTTCAACTTTGAGTAAAATTCGGACCGAGTCTGCCAAAACTTCAGCGAACTGGATTTTCGGCAGACTGATCCTAAGAAGCACCACTAAAAATGGTTCTCTTTTTGGCCTTACCTTAGTTTTCATTTCTCATCCATCAATACTTTCGCAAGCATGCGCAAAGCTGCGCCCACGTGCCTCACCGCTTCGAACTAGAAGAAACGAGCAGAGCTCATCTAATATTTACAGCTCTTCGCAATAAAATACTATGACACAAATACTAAGTGTCTGCGGCCGTGAAACATGAAGAATCTTGTCACACCAGGAGGTTTAGTTTGACGCAAAATTGATTAAATCAGTAGTCCTAATCTGGTAGAAAATTTGTCGCTAAAGGTTTTGCTAGTACTATTGCATATTCTGTGGGCTTGCCTAGGACGCAAAAAGCATACCATCACGACTTTATCCCAAACGGGGTAGTCAGAGGCAAGTGACTGTTGCCGTCATGGTGAACGGAACAATCAGAAGCCCACTTTTCACAAATGGTATAAGAAACCAACGTGGTAGGTGGTGAGCCTTCCGCCGCTATCCGTATTGATTTGGTTTTTTATCGATCTTTGTAATTGAATTAGAGTTAGTCGGAAATTAAACAATGAACACAAAGCTTTTGTGTTCATTGTTTAATTTTTGGTTCTGGCTAGATTTGAACTCGGGGCCGCTATCCGAGTTGGATTGCCTAACCACTAGGCCACGACGCTCTCCGTATATAAAATTAAATAATAAAATTGCTTATCATCCAACACTTTTATTTTTTAATTTAATGGCGCTCATAAGCTTATGCTGCTCGGTGTTTTTGGAGAACACCAAAGTTATGCTAACTTTTGAACGGTATTGTTTTTCTTGCCGGGATATTAGTTTAATAAGCATCCCTGGGATAAAGTATAATGAGCTTCCCTGCAATAAAGTATTAACTGCTGTGGCATCCAGGTGAAGCAGTTCTCGGCATCATCGCGCTATGAAACGCGAATCGCGCTTTCTTCACGATAAACTTGATCTATAGTGGGCTTCGGGTTTCTATTGTAGTGCTGAGAGTGGCCACGGGATATAAAATTACAGCTTTGTACAATTATCTTATACCAGTTTCGATTGCGATTTCAAGTAGGTACTAGAGAAACTTTAACGAGTAACTTGGCAATGGTTCTGTTAACACTACAAGAACCCATTATGATAAGGAGAAAATTACTGGGTTGCGTTTTGTTTATTTTACAGCAAGTAGCTGTTGGCAAGTATGTAAGGCCATAGGCTGGACCTAGATATGCTCAAAATACTCACACTACACATATCTACTTCGAAATTTTTTAAATCTTATTCTATTATCATGTCAGAATGTGAAGAAAGTGTTACTGGTAAAACACGATACTAGACTTTTGAAATTTAATTCAGAAAATAGGCATTTTAATGTGTTTCATCAAATGAAAATGCGTTGGCTCAATGCATTTAGAAGCCTTTTTAATTTCAGCCTTAGCACTAAGTAAAAATATTTAGTTCAGTTTTAACTTCAGTTTTGTAACAGTCCCTAAAATTTTGCAGCCTTAAATGGGAGAAAACATAACCAACCATAAAAATGCAGTTACAGGCAACACAGATTCAAATCTACTTAATTGCGACTGAAACATAAGTAATAACCTTTAAAACCAACAATGGCTGCCGACTGCAGGGCATTCCTTTCACTGCAATCAGCGGAGCACATAACGGTGGGTGCAATAATAATTCAGGCTATTAGTCGGATTTCGTGTTCCCAGACTAGTGAAAGCAGTTCGCTACCGGGCTTCGCAGCCCTGTATGTGGTGCAAGACATAAGGGTGTGAGGTTAACCAAGTGTTATGGTAACTATCATAATAACCCAGAAGGAATATCTGTTACTTTAAAGGGTACTATTATTCGGGTGCTTTATTAAAAAAATAAATACAAATAGCATTTGTTAGCCTGAACTTTTTTTTTTTTGCTGTGGCAACACCGGCTGTCAGTTGTCTTCGTAGTGTGCAAATTTTAATTAATTTAATTTTAATGTTTTTTCCTTAAAATCAGCGAAGTTTATTAGTGATTTAGGCTGTGTTTAGCTTAAATATCAAGTGAAAATAATAAATCACCCTCCTGGTGAACAACTACTTCGAATCTAAGAAGAGTCTGCTGCCGGACGTTGCCTTACAAATTTACGTTCAACGGATTCAGGGGAGTATTGTTTACTTTTCAATTTTACTTTCTAAAACAACAGTGGAATACTATAAACAGACCACAGTGAATTTTCTATAAGTATAACTCATAAGATTGTTAATTATTCAGTAGAATTAGGTTTTGTATTTTGACTTTCAGTTGATTACATTGGTGTAGATCCTGAGTATTTATCTACTTTTTAAAACATTAAACACTGCACACTGCTCATTAAAGTGAGACACGTCAAATTACAATACGATTAGGCATTGTTGTTTGTCTCTTCGCTTGACTAAAGTGGAAGCAAAGTTGACGTAAAATAACCTCCCGCCTCAGTCAATTTACACTTTACACTAAACAATATTGTTTCAAACTAACACATCGAATACTTCATTAGCCAATAACACACAAAACTCATCATTACTTGTTAGCATAGATACTCATTTCCTACCCTACTATTTATTTTAAAAAAATAAGATTTTATTTAACTGAAAAACATAGTTTATTTTTGAGAATTATTCAATTTAACCTATCAATGTTTATTTCTCTAGGTTAGGACTAACATATTTGTTACTAGTTGAACTGTTGCCTGGTTAAGTGTCCTACTAGGAACAGTATTTTCTATATACTTCTTTCATATTATTTTGCTAGTATACTGACACCACTTCCCTTGCTTTCAGGGTGACAGTGTAAGACTCTTCGCACCCTATAAGTGACCTTGGTGTCTGCTGGCCCCGCTTCATACAATTTCAGTTAGAGGATTGCATCAAGCCCACTTCAAGATGATGACCCGCAGTAAACTCGCTGAGTTATACAAGCAGGCATGCCATGACCTCAAGGTCGCAAGGAGCGACAATGTCCAGCTGCTTGAAGAACGCGCAGATAGTGAATTGGAAATAAGAAATATTGTCGACAAGAACAGCAAACTTAAGTGTGACCTTGCCGAACTGGAGATCAAGTACTTGAACATGGCTGATCGGTGCACCCAGCTGCAGGAACTTGTTGATTCTTATAATGCATGCAATAACACCCACGAGCTAGCACTAAATCGGATTAATGACTTGGAAATTAGTTTATATGAGTCACAAAAAACCATTAGACAGTTAGAGAGTGACAAAAATTGTACAATTGAGAGTGGCAATCAAAGTTTATTTGATGAGTTAGCTTTAGCTGATCCAAATATATGTCCTAAAATAATTCCTATGGTTGATCTCACATGTGATGATTCAGTCTCTGAAACTAGATTCTATAGGTTTAATAGCAACAAAAAGTTAAAGAAATATATTAAAATTAATAAATACATTAACAAAACTAAAAAATTAGTTAATAAACAGTTGGACATCAAGAAATATAATATTTTAAGAAAAGAAAAGTTAGATTTAATCTCTGAATTAGAACAAGGTAGCTTACTATTAGATAGTACTAAAACCTCCTATGAAAATGAGACCATGGCTCTTGAGCATAAGATTGCTTGCTTAGAGAGTTCTCTGAGGGACACCAAAAAAATGTATGATATATCCCAAAAAGAGATCAGTGAACACATATTAGCTGCCACAGAATTGTTAAAGATGTCAACTTACAATGCAGAGAGGTTTGATTCGCTTATAAGTAAACAAATCACTTGCAATAATTGTTATCAACAAGTAGTGGAGATGGATACTGAATTGTCACGTGTTGAGGCCACGCCAACTGACTTATCAGAGCCTGCTAAGGTGGATAAATGTAATACTCCACAGGCTGCTCCAAATAATACTTTTATATTTTCTGACAAGCTAGGCCGAGGATTAGGCATATTGTTGTCTAAAAATTCGAATCAACAAGTAATAAATTTATGCCATCCAGGTATGTCCTATTCTGACCTAGTTAGTAACATCTCGAAAGAGAAGCTAGGGGTAAACTCCACTGTGGTTGTCTTTCATGGAGACTGCCGATCATTGACAAAAAAAGGGTTAATTAAAAATATTGAAACAATAATGAGCATTCAATCAAAGAACAAGTGTAAATTTATTTTGTGTGCATTCCCATACTCAAGTACCTCAAGTACTTCAAGTCAGAACAAGGTCATCCAAGACCTTAATTTAACTTTGTATAATCTGACATGTCGTCATAGTGACATTGACTTTTTTGATACAAATCTGTTTGTACCATACTTTAGGTTAACTGAGGATACTATGTATCTTCCCATTAGGACTAAGCAGAAACTAGCTACTTTGTTAGCAAATAACATTAACAATGCCGCTATTGGCAGTATTTTCTATTCTGACATTAGTACTAGTACTAATTTATCTATTTCATGTGATGCTCCTTCAGCGTCTTGTTTAAACTAGGACCTAGGACAACAGCCAAGCCCAAATACTTGAATTTATTCCACCAAAATATTCAAAGCTTGACGGGCAAAGATTTAGAAATAGAACTATTGCTGGAAAACCAAAATATTGATATTTTATGTTTTACTGAACATTGGCTGACTGATGAAAACTATCAGTCTTTTGTCCTTAATAATTTTAGATATTTAGATAAAAGGTTTGGTGACGTGAACGCTCTTCCAGCACTTATAGCCCCGGGTGCTTCAAGCGGGGCGTGAAAAGGCATTTCTGCAGGCCTTTCAAGGTGAGGATGGCCATCTCAGTGATCATTTTGGATTACTGTGCTTGTCATATCTGGACCTTCACGACCGCTTTCCATCAGGTGGAGTGAGGTCATCTTAACGGGCAATATAAAAAAAGGTGAATTTGACCCGTTAGCGCATAGTGGGTTCAATACCTAACTATTACAAGTTTTAATGCGACGAAAATTGTGTCTGTGTGTTATTATCTATTCATGTATGTATTTAATAATGTTGATTATTATCTTTCACCTATGGAACGAGGTCTGCTTTGTTTGGAATTAGATTTTTATTACCTTTTTTCATTTTCATTAGAGGTCACGATTGATAAGAAGACAGGGCGAGATATGCTCTAATGTTCATATGAGAAGTTGTGTTGGTATAATATCAATGAGAGATCTTGTCCTGCATTGGAATCTGAAAAAAATGTAAGTGTGTTGGTTACAAAACTACTAACAATTTTGGTATAGTGATGAGTGTTGCGAACACAAAACCCTTAATAGTGTGGAAAAAACTGACCCACGCCGAATAAGTCGCTGGAATGAACTAGAACTTTGAATGGGTATTAGAAAATAACGCTGACTCTGTCGCTTAGGCCACGACACCTAAGCGCGTGCTACACTGCCTGATGTTTATCGCCTATTTATAGCTGCATTAGCTAGTAAAAAGCCTATAATTTCGCTTCACCATGAACGGTGAAGAATGTCTGCAGGGCTGCTCACATCGCGACGATTCCATCGGATAACCACTATGTTAAGAGATTTTGTTTTGTCTTTCAAACTATCACACGGTTTAATCTATCTATGAAGACAAATAATATTAGTATACATTTCGTTACCACCTGTTCTGTAAGTTTCTTACGAACATAGAAAATATTTACTTGAAATGGCAAAAGGGAATCGATAACAATAAATACTTAGTGTGGCTAAGAAATCAAATATTTGTTAATGAAATGTTTTTTACAGGAAAAGATATTATCATAAACTCTTATAAAATCTTCATATTAGCCCTAAATGTTTTATTGTTGCATTAAATAAATATAAAACTTACAATATTTACTAACTACTTACGCCCTGAAATCAAACCGTTCGAACGATATCTACTCGTGACATCTAGTGTAACCCAGCTTCGGTGTGCTTTCTTCTAGATATCGATCGAAATGATTATCGAATCATCGACAACCGATCGACACGAGGAACCCATCATTTATGATTCGATGCGACCAATTATCTTTAAGGTAAATTTACCATGGCTAATCAGTTCAAATTAACATTTATAATTTTTGAATGTCACTTTTATGGGAACGGAAAATGGAGATAACATAATAACGGGTTTTATAGTAAATCAGGTCAGAGAGATTGAGACAGGAGTGTTTTATATAACGGCTTCATTAAACCTCAAACGGTTTTTCGAAAAGGGTTCATTAGCTACTGGTATGTAACTAGGGATATTTATTGTTGTTCTTTATGGTTCGTCTTGCTAACAAGCTACTCGAAAAAAACTACAATATGACTTCGAAATGGACGATTTTTGAATTTTTTTTTGAAAGAGTGTGTATATTTTTGTCCACGAAGTTTGGGTGATAAAAATACAGGTTTAAAGAGTTCAAAAGTGCGCTCTTACGAAAGGCGAACGGTTACATTCCCACGTCATTTTTCAACCACATTCTAGCCCGTATGACTATTTTAGATGATAATACTTTAAATTACTAATGGTATATAGTTCACAACAAAAGCTCCGCTGATCCCGCCCCCTGATTTTTTAATTTACTCGCAATATGACATGATTGCAAGACGCCCGCAACTTGACAGCTCGTCAACCAATGACGATGCAGTATTTGGCGTCAAAACGCAACAATGGCTGCAAAAATTGTGATATTCGTGCAATCGAAGTAAGTGTTACACTAGCTATAGTTGACTGTAATATAAAGTAAGTAATAATCATAAACTTGCGTTTAACCATTGACTCCGAAGACAAATGGAAGGTAACTAATGTAATATCCAGCCAGTGAGTTTACGAGCAGGCTTTATTTCAGTACATCATAACTGAATGCTAAACTTGGAGCCTTTGTTTCTGGAGACCATTAACTATCAACTTAGTTTACATGCGGCATGGTTATTGATCACCGACATGGTTTATTATCGGCATGTATGCGATTTTTCGACATTAAGGTGAGAAAGTCTCCTTGCACCGAAAAACCTCTTACCTAATCAATATTATATAGTATTAATACTAAAAATAATAAATTATTTATTGCCAACAGACCCAACAATATATGATTATTACCATATCATTCTGCTGTTGTGGCTTTTCACCAAATAATGCCATCAAAATAGGCCGGCCAATAATAAAAAAAATCAAGATTCTATTTTGAAACGGGTTGAAGGTTGAACATAGTATCCTTGAAAACTGATACTGTTCTGTAACATGACAGTAAAAAATAGTAACAGTTTTTCTTGAAAAAGCTAAAATTCAAGGGTCGTTTTAGAATTAGAGCGTTAGTTAGCATCAAAAAAACTCTGCATCGATAACAAACTGAATACTGCTTCATTGCACCGAAAGAGAACGAACTGTAAAGTGTACCTTATTAAATTCCTGCAATAAATTACTGGCCCTTCCAGAGGCTATTTACCCATTAGCCAAGAAGCCTGAACACTTCCTCATCCATTTCCTATCCCTCATTTTGTCATCGTTCAGAACTGGAAACTGGCGTGTGGCCGTGGGTGGGCCAGGAAGTATGCGCGCGCCCACGGCACCTCATCGCGTGATTCATACGACGTATTAGGCCTGGTGAAATGTATCGATGTATTGAATTATCGAAAAAAAAATATGAAACAGATTATAAATACTGTCAATTTTTTTGAGCTCGTTATGTTTTTACTTCGATTGCCAATTTTATTACCAAATTTCGTTTTTTTTAACGGAGCTGTTCACCTTATTTTCCACGTTGTATGAGCTCGATGGCTTATTGTTTATTAATAAATATCTGTCCTAAATTGCAGCATGTGCCTTTTATATGACTAGCCTGTGAGTGCAATGGTTGCGATACTGCTTTTAGCGGTCGTGGGATCGATCTCGACCCATGACAAACATTCATGTAACGAACATTGGTGTTTGTTGTATGTCTGGAATTCTGGATTTTATTATCTATTTAAGCATATTTGAGGTTATTTAATTAGTTGTTTAAGTAGTCAAGTATTTTGCATTTTCGGGAAATAATTGTTACATAATAAAAACAGGCCTCACATAACAAATTGCGACGTATCCAAATATTTTTTTATATCCGTACCGCTGCTGTTTATAAATATCGATACGATATGACTATCGATATTGTTTCATTCGCCTGTCCCGGCTGTATTAGCAGGAGACTCGTCTACGCATTAGCCGGTTCTGCTCCTCCGCGGGTTACTTCGACAGATTT
This sequence comes from Udea olivalis, assembly GCA_947369235.1. NCBI lineage: Eukaryota > Metazoa > Arthropoda > Insecta > Lepidoptera > Crambidae > Udea > Udea olivalis. The sequence goes on along the minus strand of OX376345.1, from coordinate 4,570,225 downwards.
ATGGGATAAATGCTCATTTTAGCTATCGGTGAGCTTCAACTGTAATGAAATTAGTATTGATGATTATTATTATAAGTTTGTTTTAGCTTTGTTCAATAGATTCACTATTCCAATAACTTATTCCATTTTTTCTTAATTGGTGCCTACTGTATCTGTCGCAAATAAAGATAGATTAAGCGTCCGCGTAATCTGCGTTGACGTTTTCGAATGAGATTTCTGTACCCTAATGATTCAAAATGTAATCAAAAATGGCATACAAATTTCTTAACGCAACTATCGCCGTTTACAAATACAGCCTTATACGTCCCACTGCTGGGCAAAGGCCTCACCTCAACTGTGAGGTGATACGAGCCATACTCCAAACCGGGGGCTCAGTGCGGATTATCGGAGAGGTGAATGTAAGAAGGCCAGTGATAAACCTTACCGTCACATGTTATTATCAAGCCGCCTTTTTAGGCCTCTGGCTAGGCTTTACGACTGATATCTTGCGACGTCAGCCGGAACCAATTGTTTAACGTGCCTTTCGAAGCACGGAGATGCCCGAAAAACATATCACCTAATTTCGGTCGGGATGGTCACCCATCCATAACACGACCTGACTGGCGTTGCTTAACATCAGCTCGTTGCCGATCCGCTGCCGTCACGTAGCCACGGGCACCTCTACAATCGCCGTTCACGTGACGGAAACTCATGGTAGACATACTGTGTCGCTAAAGACCACATTAACAATAGTAAAGTTTTCTTAAAAACCTAATGATTCAGTCGAAATAACTGATGAAGAACTAAAACCTACCATTTCCCATAACGCAATTCAGATAACTTTCTCTGACCTTTTGTCTGTATACTCTATAGTTATGTATACTAAGTTTGCAAATTCAAATTCCAGCAAAAAGCTACTTAAATTATCTGTTGATTTTCAATTTCCACAAATCCCATTATTCGCAAGACCTTTACTTTCCCGGCCGTGATAGCCGCGGCCGTACCTCCGCGGTTATTATTAAGCAAATCTAACATTCCCAACGAACTTTCTTTGGATCCAGACAAAATGCATTCACTTAGACGAAGATTATCATCAAGGGCACTTTGAAAGGGAATTCTTGAGATAGGGTCAGTTCCTCAGGTGCGGAGATTAATCAGTAGGGCTATTGTGCCTGCGAAGTAGTGAAAATGTAGACATAGATTATACTTCTCGTTATGATGAAATTGTAGTATATATTTCACAGATAAATAAGTGAGACGACAAGATAATTGTAACATTTTAAAATGTTAACATAGCGAAGTATTTTAACGGAGCGAAGCCCAGCGGGTTACTAAAATTGTGGCGAATGATGATGCCATGTAAACATCATCAATTCATCACCCATAATCATCTACAAGGAAGAAGAAGCCCGATAACAATGTTTTTCAATTCCTATGTCTCCCCACACTGCAGAAAATATACCAACCATTTTTTTATGCAGCAATATTTGAATTCACAAGCAGGCACCTAAGGAGCCCCAGTAAAAACTTTCTAATAACAATCCAACTCGTCAAGTCGAGAAGGCCACGACCTGACGCCTCAAATGGCGAAATGAGATAAGGGAGGCTGAGATAAAAACTAAGTTTGACTAAACGAAGATTTATCTCGTTTCAAAGCTTGGAACTCTTCCGAACGTAATTTCGCCTTCTTTGCCTGTTATTATTTACGTAATCTCTGGCTTGTTATCTTCAACAAAAAAGTTTAAGAATCTGGAAATACAACGCGTCTCCAAAACGCCGAAACGACCTCCTGGAGGTTTAGGCTCGGAATTTAAATTTGAAAGCACAGATTCTGCATCTTACGTAACAGTTACTCATGCAAAACGTGGTTGCTATCAAAAATGCAATCTTGAACTTAAGCCTCTGCTACACACTACACTTTATCGTATGCTCACTCAAACAGAGCCTATTTATTGTGAATTGGAATCAAAGAATTGTTTCAGATAGGGCCATATAGTAAGAGTCACTTAAGTGATATAGAAGATATATTCTGACATGTCAGACAACCTTTATTAAAAAAACCTTCAATTAGGAAAGTATGTTCAATTAAGTTCAATTAAGTAAACATATCTAATAAACTAAATGTCTATAATTATGAGCCTACAGCGGACTGATGTAACACAAAGGCCTCGCACCACTGTCCGTGCACCGCATTTTGTCTACTGGTGCGAATGGTGTTACAATCCTGGATTTGAGAGTCCGACCATGCACAATCTATCCTGTTTGTCGTGTAGTGTAATAGAGGCTTTACTGTAAAAGGAAATAGCGGAGCATTCACAATACCCGCTTCCCACCTATCACTGGAATGGACTGACGAAAGCGACCATTTGCAATAATTTGCATGAGGAAGCAGATAAACTACTGTGCACGCTCAGATAGTCGAGTGAGGGTGGCCGCCATATTTACAAACATTCAGACCACATTAAACTTTCTAAACGGATACTGGAACTGTAATAAAGCAGACCACAGACACAGGCTCCTAATTAGCCCACCTGGAATAGTAACACGACGCATTGATTTAAATACAATTTAACAATCATCGAACGCGCCTGTAAATCCTACACATATTAAATCGGTAGCAACCACTATGTCGACATCATAACGTTATTTATGGCTTCGTTGTATCTCTGAACATTTCGTTTACCCTACAAGGACCTAAAGCAGTAGCACTAAGCTCAATCGTAAAAGAATCAAATAATAATTAGTAATTAGGAATTGGCGATTGGCGTAGTGCGCTGTACCACGGTTTCTCGCCTTGAATTCCGTAGTGTCCCGGGGTCGATCCCCGGTCAGGTCAATTCAGGAAACGATCTTTTCTAAATTGGCTTGGGTCTGGGTGTGCTGAGAGACGCCCCTGGCTTAATTTCTCGTCTGGGACCTCGTAACACAGGGATATTTATCCTTACTTCGAGACCATGACAAGATGTGTGTTGTCGGGCGCATATAAATATAAAAAAACTGTTTTAAAGGCGAAACTTCTATTTCCAATCACAATCTTTGTTGGTCACAGTTGTAGTGTCTTTTTTTTTGGTAGTTAAATAATTTGAACCGGTAACGATGCTGTGATGTCACATTGACCTAACCAGAGCGCTGCCTTGAATACACACGTAGCTACCACATAAAATGTGTTCGTTCTTAAGTTAGTATCAAGAAAACCATTCAAATACCCTGTTTACGTTTACTGCCCTCAAATGAGGTTACGTTCGGTTGTAACAATAGCCTGACATAATCCACCTAGCAACTGGAGCGAGGTGCTATAAGAAAAACTCTCGTTTATATCGCAACTTAAAATCCGCCAGGGCAACGAGATACGATCCTTTTAAATGGCAAACCTTTGGCACCGGAGAAAGGCTCAGCTAAAAAACACGAGTAAGATTACTCGATTTATACCGGCGCGGAAGTAAAAACGGGACGGGCTTCGGAATCACAAATTTAATCGTAAATCAGAGACTGTTGTAAAACATTTAATGCTTCCTACAATTACAATACTGAATTCGATGCGAACGCAATATCACCGGTCAGATAATTACGAGTATATGTTATGAATATCAATCAGACGCTTGATCAATGTCGCAGAGCACGTTATTATACTAAAGGCCCGTATTCACTTTGATTAGTGCGAGTGCAGGTGATTAGGAGAAAAAATATGCTCTCGTACTATCAATCGCTGCCCACACATGTTTTCTCCTAATCACTAAGCACCTGCACTAAGTACTAATCAAAGTGAATACGGGCCTTTAAGTAGAGAAGACCCACTTTTGAAAGGCACTCTGCAACAAGGCTTCCATTCAGGGAGTCGTTCATATTCAAATTCGGAAGGGAGACAGGTTCAGCATTGTGAAGCTGTGATCGTCGGTGCTATGGACCACTATGATTACAGAATCCATGTCAGTTGCCGAAGAAACTCCGTAATGTCTGCTAAAGCTTCGCTTGATCGTAATTTACTTCTTATCGTATGCTAAAAGATAGTCGTTTTTGCATATACCGCAGCCGTCATTAGATAATGTAGCCATAAAGAAAATTGCAGGCATTTCCACTCCCACGTGCAGGTAAACATTTTCTTTAACGGTGGGGCTCACCACGAATCATGCATCTGTACCGCGGGGCACTGTCTTAACAACATTTACGTGTATATTTATAGACGGGATCATTGATTTTGACGAGATTTATGGACTGTTTGGTGCGACGTATTAAAAGATATAAAGATATTCGCGAGATTACGGTCGTGATCGACTGCAAAATCAATACAACGAAGGGATCGTGCACAAAGTGGGCGTTTAACCTTTGACCGAGGGCGTGCGCTGCGCGGGCGCACACGGCGCGTCAAACCATCCATCATGGCCGCTATCTGTGGCAAATTAAGCGAGTATAGACGCCACCGTCGCGCGGCGACCAAAAACCCTTGGCACACCGCCACTAATCTCTGTGCTATCACCCATAGATCATCTTTACCGGTCGGCTCTGTGTGCCCGAATGTGACGTTTACAAATCGCCCAGCGCAGAGTACGTCACGGTTTCCAATTTACTTTCTTCTGCAACTCGAATATGGCTGACCTCATCGGTCGGCAGGAATCGTGGATTCGATCTCATGGGAAGTGTAATTTGCATGTCAATGTTCAGTGCGGCTTGTTTTATTATTGATCAGATAGCTGCAAATAAGTAAAAACAAATATGTTCAAAAAAGATAATACTTAAACGAAAGAAAATAATATCACGAGTCTAGATGAAATAAACAAGAAAAGTTGAAATAGATAAAAGATGCATTGCTGAAAAGTGTGTATTAAATATCTACGTTTACGAAAAGGAATGAAATATCACCCCACTTTTTTAACAAGATTCCATTGACTGCGCAGCTCGGATTCTCAGTGATGCAAAACCCCAAACGTCAGTCAAGATGACGCATTGATTGCAGGGTGATACGATACAAGTTCATAGCATCAGCAAACAACAAATTACCAACGCAAGCAATTGCGCAACGGAATGAATGGGACGGAACATAAGTGATTTTGAATGAGAGCAAATTAAAAAGAGTTAAAAAAGGCCTTTGACTTCCTTTTCTTATTCAGTACGTCTACCACGAGTTGTCACTTTAGGTTAACGTTATATAAAAAAATGTATTGGGATAACACATGACGTGACAATGTCAAATCCCAATACATTTTTTTACGCGAACGAACATGTTAATCTAAAGTGGCAACTCGTGGTAGACGTACAGAACGCAATAACGTCACGTAGCTGGTAGATATATGACCGGCGTTAAGTTTAATAAGAGAAGTAATAAGCATAAAAAAGATGTAGGAATATAAGCTACTTCCCGACCCAAGGCAGTTCACATCAGGAATATAATTATACTAAGTAGCAGTAGGTAAAAAATGCAAAACACCGACGAACTATAAACACCTATCCTTAAGCGGAAATAGGCAATAATTTCAACAAAATGAAGCTCACAATTTCGTACGTGATAGGCCAAAAAGTTACGAATTATCCGAGACGCATCATTATCATAAAAACGAGCTTCAATTTCGATATAATTAACAAGGTTAACCTCATTTTCCATTTCTGAAGTGAAACCGTCACATAATCGGCCCATCATAGTAATCACTTCCACATCGCCTTATGTAATATTTTTGACAGAAGTTGCATCCAATACAGCTAGGGCTGGTAACTTTTCACATTGTTTGCCCAGGTGATGCTACAACGTTGTTTCATTCATCATGCAGTATTAAGTTTACACGGGAGTTACTTGCACTAAGAGCACTTTGTACCAATTTTGATATTGACTCAAAAATATCCAATTGTTAGGCGTCACGTCAATAAGTTGCCAGTTCGTATAGGATTTTGAATTTTTGGATCTGAACAGTAAACACACTGATAATCCTAAGACTGTTTCCCTTCTGGCAGATGCATGATGCAAGAATTGCAATTTTTGGAGTAATTTGCAAGTCCCGTTCCAATTGGTGTAGAACTTTTTGCAAGACAGCAGCCCTGATGGCCTGCCTCAAGGCGCAATGCCACACCGCATGTAGATCGCGCCGATAGCAATCGGCAATTATTGGCCATTAAACTGAGTAGTTTTGGCCACAGTTAGTTTTGCTTTGAGCGAATGGGTGTGTTAATTCGTGTAGTGAACGAGCTATGAAGTGAAAAGTAATGATAGCAGTTTTTGCAGTGTGAATAAAGGAAGTGTTCTAGGTGAGAATAGAAGTTTTAACACAAAAAACAACATTAGCAAATTTGCACACTTCAAACTAATGATTTAGGACACTATAGGTTAACCAAAGTATTTTTTGTCAAATATCAAATGGTGCAACGATTACCAAAGTGGTAAAACCAAACCACAAAAAGCAATTTAAGTTAGCAGTTTGTCCAATGCTTATCCCTGTTAATTAACCTTAAGCAGCCATATCTAATTAAGATTGATGAGTGAGATGTAAGATGCGATGAAAGGTGAACAGCATTCGTTTAATTAACCCAGAACTAGATCTAAGCTGTACCGGTATCGAAGTTGAGCCCCAGGCTCAGGAAAGAATTGCGACAGTATAACTCACCGGCATAATATATGTAATGCATGGCTACGCTGACATGCTGTAATGAAGAAATCTATTAACCGACGTCCTACGGCGAAGTCGAAGGCGGTCGTATTGCAGAATATAGGGATGAGCTCTTTAATAGTTTGAGATTGCCCAAAGATATGACAACAAAAAAAGAAGCATCTCAAATTAAACGCAATCAACACTACAACAAGCTGCACTCAATGCTTAATCGTAATCCGATTAAAAAGATGTAGCATCGTAAATATGTATATTAGTAATATTTCATGCAAAGAAAACCACTTTGACGACATAAGACAGAACTAATAATTTTCAGATAAATATGAAGGCCGATGGTTTTTCTCGTGTAGCGCCCTGTTTCGAGATTCCTGGTTACTGTTTCCCAGGAGTACCGAGGCTACATGTTCTAGGTGTCATAAACCTATGACCTCGGGATTTAAAACGGAATGGGACCAGACTGCAAGTTCCTACTTTAGAGTTTACTGACTTATTTCCCGGCGAACTTCTAAAGCAGATAGTTATCGAATAATCCTAATTTCTTCACTTATTTATTACACGTTGATAGACCGGTAAATATAAGGTGCTTTTACACGGTCAATGTCGATTTAGAACGAATCACGATACATAATTGAGATTGAGACCGATTTCATCCATCCCATTCATGTTTATACTTCAATAAAAGCTTATCCTTCCTTTTATTGACGTCACAGCCACCTCAATGGGGGCAACCCTTCAAGTGCAGGATTTAGGTTATAGGACAAACCCTTGCACCTGTCGGGACCACCAGAAAAAAATACCTCGCTAGATTTCGTGCATTTATATCGACGCCACGAGAAAATACCTTCAGATGTTTTTGGCGCGGTGTGGATTTTAGCCCTGCTGTCCGAGCTTGGACAGCTTGATTTCGGCAGTTCTCATAGTCTTTGATTCAGCCTGGCATTCATAGATTTCTACAATCAGGCTTTGGTATGGCCTCTTTCTGTGAAGGTTTTCCCAACGTGCAGCATAGTTCTTAAAAATTTACTGTTCAATTTATTGCGGGATCGACTACGCGAGGGCTACTTCTGATGATGCGAAGTATCTGTAGTAATCAATGATCTGTAATTGCACTTAAAATGTGTTTGACATACTAAAAGACTCGTCATATGGCATGTTTTTGTGCCTAGCTGTAATTTTTTTGAGAAAGCGAGCAAATTACCTCTAGCAATGGTATTGCTATATGTCATCCATGACGTCACGCTGTCTGCCGTCAGCGCGCTTACACCAATTCGGAACCTCTTTGAAAGCGCTGGAACGCAATGTTGATTAGGGTTTTATTATTGAATAAACGTGTTATTTAACCCAGAAATAACTTTGCACGCACTCATGTAAAAACATGAAATACAACTAATTTACTTCAGAACGCTTTCCCTGATCGTAAAGTCAACAAATAATTAACGCATCGTAAAATAAATCAATTTTGTATAAATATCGATTAATTTCACAAGGTTTTTCGCTACATATATTATCGAAGACGCTGTCCCATAAGTAGTCGCAACAATGTTGCTAATTGTGTCTTAAAATTTACAATCCATTGGTTTTACAATGAGGAAGACGGAGCTCCGCGTTATATACGAGCAGCAGACTTATTGATTTTCCGTTTTACGCATTTTAAGAACTTCAATTTAAGATGTGCTGTGGACTTGCATCTTTGCTTTGTTTGTTCGTGGCGGTTGCGTGCTAAAATAAGACATCAGTATGGAAAAAAGGACCTTTGTATTCACTAATAAGCCGACTACCTTTTCTCAACTGAAAATACTGCTGCTGTGGCTTTTATTTCAACTTCGTAGCCTCATGACGTCTATTGCTAAGTATAGGCTATAACTAAACATGGGATCATAACCGCTGGAAGAAGGAAGCTTCTTCATTCACTAAAATACGACTTGTTTTAAATCATGAATGTCAAAAGCGCGACAAAATCAGAGGCAGCAACGAAAATATTTTCAAAACTGGTAAATAATTATTATGTGAAGTCCCAGACGTTAACAAATATTTTTCAACTATAACTATACTAGTTAACTGTAAGTCTACTACGAGTTGCCAATTTAAATTTACGTTATCGTTCGCGTAAAAAATTGTATTGGGATGACATATGACATGACGTGACAATGTCAAATTCGAATACATTTTTTTACGTGAACGATAATGTAAACTTAAAGTGGCAACTCGTGGTAGACGTACTGTACCTACCGGTGCGGTAATTCCTGTAATAATTGCAAATTAGTTTCTAGAACGCATCACACTAAACGTTGTCCTTAGAAAATATTTTCACCGATTAAACTAACTAACGCATCCATCTTATCGTAGATCTTGGGTAAATATGTAGTTCAGTAAGTTATAGTGACGGATTTATCCAGCAAATACTTGCAAATCCCACGAGTACGGCTAGAAAGTTACATTTGCAATATTTCATAGCGCGGATCCATTAATAAATGGGTTCTTATAGGTCAGTGGTGAGAGCGACCAACAATTTGTGAAGATCAGGGCCGAATTAAATATCTAGTCACTTAATATTAAATTCCATAGTCGTATCGGTGATGAAGGTGTCTGACCAACATGAATATTTATCAATAAGAATAAAAATAAAAATAGGTGACATTTGACACTAAGATTTTATGACAAAATGAATATGGAATATTGAAAGCTTGCAGAAATGCCTTATTTCACGCCCCGCTTGAAGAACCCGGGACTATAAGAGGAAGGAAACACATGTTCCGGAAGAGCGTTTCACGTCTCGATGGGACGACAAAGAAACGAGTCAACGAATTTTTTAGTTCGACCCAACAAATGCTGAATTGTGTGTGGATGACGACGTCCAGCACCTTATTATATTTACTTATTTGCAGAATACCACCCAGACACAGAACGAACACAAATGTTACTCACATAAACACATGAACAAATGTAATTTAATGTGTATTTTTGTTATGAGAAATAAATAATCTATCTATCTATCTATCACGAATATATGTCTCGGGTGGGAATCGAACCCACGACCTTCACTGCTAAATGCGGGACGGCAGTACTCTTCAAGTGCGCGGACGGGTCAGTCAAACAACATTATTTTTAAAGCATTTTACATTTTACTATTAGTAGTAAGCTCTAAAGTAGATATGCTCATCCCAATGGACCCATACCAAGATTTGGCAACCAGCATTCAGGCTGGGAAAGCTTGCCAAGGGTGTTGTGACAAGCAATCAGCATGGGACTTGAAAACTTCTTGCAAGCCAGAAATGCGGTGGCAAACTCTAGCTTGGGGTTCCAAGTCTCCACAAGCTTACAAGGCGAACTCCAAAATGGTATGCCACCGACGTAGCATGAAGAAATAGCATTGATCAACAAAGTAACAGTTACGAGTACCTTCTGATGCGACGTGATACTTAAGTGGTGTGTAGCTCTATTGAAAATACTATAAATCTTGAGTTAGATGCGCCCTGATTGCTATTCCTGGGACAATAATTCAATCTGCGCTTCTGAAGCTACCTGGAAATAGCGGGGAATATTAAATTCTCAGCCAGTTATTACTGCCTTGAAGAAAACCGATATTGAATCGTAATAGCGCATATTCACTAGCGCCGAGACAGTGGGGGATTATTGCTTTTTCTCGCTGAAGGGGAATGGAAAGGCCTTTCAAAATGCTGCTAAGCCACAATTCTAAAACGTCATTTGAACAAAATGTTTACTTGAGTGAAGAAGTCTAGAAATCTTTTGACTTGACGTGATCGGATCTGAACTTGAAAAGATTAAAGCTTAAGTAATCATTCCAATACGAGTGGGAACGCACCATAATAGTCAGCGGGACTTTCATTGAATGGTACCGCAGCCGTTAGTAACTAGGAATATGCTGTTGCATTAAATGCGCATGTGAAAAATAATTTATTTCTCTCAGTAATCACTTGATAGAATGTTTAGTAACCATTAGACACAATTTCTTTTCATAGCATACCTTTATTAGTGAATTTGAAAGCTATTCATCCATTGACTATACTTCAACAGACTGTTGTTCAAATTGATTGAATTGCAATTTGAATAGCACAATGTGATACCAACTGTTACTCATGAATGAAGCCTGGCAAGGAATCAGGGGGAAATAGAACCTGGACCCACGGCAAACCCAGCCACTGGTACAACCAATGAGCTACCGAGACTGAACCGTCGAATTCATCTTGTGTATTTGAATATGAATTCTCTTTTTTTAAATTGAGTTTTCGTCCGATATTACCTCTCCTAATCTCCTATTCGACATTAGATTTTTGGGATTGCTTTAAAGCTGGTATTGATAAACTTAAAACATAAATTTAATTCCCATCCAGGACTAAAACAATATCAAGTCTCTGACACCTATGCATTTAGTATATGATTTTCCAGAAAAAAAAATACAATTTTCATGAAAAAAATTAACAATTTAAGCGTTTACAAGCATTTACGACAGTCGCCGGCAGTTTCGTAGCAATGATTTTTAAATTACTACTTGTTGAAATAAATCAGTTTTTTCTCGGTTGGGCGGAAATTAATTTAAAGGCAGTCAGTAAAACAATATTTACGCGCTTGGTATCGGTAAAAGAAAAAATCAATGCAACAGTTCATTTTATTCATGAGTACATATCAGCCGATGTCAATATGAATGTACCAGCACTACCAGTCGCCCTTTTGAGTCATTTTGCAAAATGATTAATGATTGTGAATATGTCATGTTTATTTTTTTATTTCACTTATAAAATTTTAGTAATACTGAGTTACCTACTTTAAATATATTGTTTCACAAACTTGCATACTGTTGCATAATCATCGCCACCATTCATAGCCTTAAGATTTCCAATTTTCCACTGTGAACAGAGGCCTGCACTTTTATCGAGACATTAGTCCACCTTGACGTCTTGTTTTCTAGCCCAGGGCCAGCGTTCCTGATCATGTGGAGCCATCTAAGAAGATATTGACTGGTGAACCAGGACAAACTAGTGGCAAACCACCTGATTGGTCGTTTTAGACGTTTATCAATTACACATTTAGTCCGACATAGAACAGGGGGGAAAAACTCTCGTTCGTCCGAAGAAATAACATATCTCAATTAAAAAAGGTATGTTTTTTTGGTTTCCCAATCATCATATTTTTTTTATTGTAACCAATTCATTAAATCTATTACATCACACTCGTTTTTATTTTGCTTTTTAGACGTTCAAAATTTCACGTAATTTGGTCAATTTTGGCTCGGAGAAAGACCCCAAGCGTAAACAGAGCTGCAGAGGAGTTACTTGTCTCGACATTTGCATCAATTTACTCATAACAACTATGCTCATCTCTGATTCAACGTTGTATTACACCTCGTTTTCTCCACGAACCATGACCACGGTCACGGACTTCACACAGACGACCGGAACGCCCACACGACATCGGAGCCACGCCGAATCGAATCGGAAATCGTTCCGAAGGGCCGGATAGGCGCGTTGTTGTACGTGTTTGACTAAATTAATGAATGAAGCACACGCTTCGTGGTTATTAAACGTAACTAGGATAAACTCGGATTTACGATAATGATATGGTAAGTTGGTAGGATTAGAAAATTGACCGTAAGACCATCACCGGCTCCATTGCCTAATTTATTTGATGCGAGTTTCGCTGTATATGCATAATAGAGCTATACACAGATTTCCTATTTTTTTGATTTAAGTAATTTCATAAGGACATCTTGTACTGCGGGATTGATCACCAAAACATATGAATTTTTAACCAGTACATTTTTGAATTTGCTGATTCTAATACTATCATTTTAATCGTGCAACAACTGATCAAGTTATTTTTACGATCTCAACTATAAATATCTGATTGAAACATTAATTAGAATTGACGTGCGCAATCACGCGCCGCTGCACTGCAGTTATTTGTTTAACATAAATTAAAATGAAATTTATACTATATCAGTTTGATCGAACACATTTTTACTTAGGTTTATTTACAGTGTTTGAAATTTACGATGGGTTTTATAAAAGCAAAATATATATTTAGGGAAATTTAAAAGTTAGGTATAAGTTGAAAAAAATAGGATGACTACTTTTGAAATCTACTATCTCTAATAAAAACTGTCTCATGTTCCTTAATCTTTTACTTAAAGTTTACCTCGTCTTGCCTATTACGCACCAACATCGCACACATCGCGACGATTTGATCCGATCCGATGTTCGATTTCTAATTCGATTCCGATTACAAGGCATTACCGATCGTTATGACAGCGAAATCGCATCTCACGTAATTGATGATAGCTATCTTGAGACGATTATAACATCGCATAATACGGTGGTTTATATTTTTAGGACTAGCCGGCGGGCCAAGTTAAATATCAATTGATATTATCTCCAGACTAGGATAAACGAGTATGGTTGAGACAAAATAGAAGTGTTAAGGTCACCTTTGTAGTAAAAGGCCACGGCTGTTGAGCTACGCTTACTTTAGTTAAAGCCTCTTCCACTATGTATACTTGCATAACTTGCATTATTTCAAGTATCTAATGAGAAGCTACACTTCGAGTTATGTCCAAAAGGCCAGTAAAGCCTTCCATTTAATTTAACCCATGATAACAAAGAAAAGTAATAGAAGAATGGTGTTTTTTTCTAATATTAACTAGCGCCCTACCTAGGACTTAGGAAATGCGCAAAAGGATTACTTTCCTAACATTATTAGGAAAGTAATCTTTTTGCGCATTTCCTAATTTTACAATACATTTTTATATCAGTATTATTTTTTTCTGCCTATGCTGCACTTAGACTTTACTCTTAAATGTATGTTCTACTATGTCGTCGGTATAGCAAACCTACGTAGGTATACACTCCTAGATTAAGTGTGGAAATCTCTCGATCCATGTAATGAAGGTTAGTTTCTACTTGCGGTCAATTTGCTGCCCACCACGAAATGTTGGTGAAGGAAAGTGTTGCGTGCTTGGGCCAACTTCGCAACTTTCCTGACTGCCGAGATTATTCGATTTTCATTTGGCAATTTGTGATGCGGTTTGGCTGAAATAGTATTGCCGAAAAAGTTTTCATTGCGATCTTGAGTACCCAGACACAAAAAAAACGTTCGGCACATTCATGCTTATCCTGGGTAGGACTCGAACCTACGAAACTTGGCGATTCATATCATGCAAAAGAGTCAGTATGTTCTCATTTTAAAATCTTACAAATGGAAATCATAACTTAAAAAGCCGGCTAGGTAGGGTGTATACTTACTCGCATAAAAACTTTTGTCATAATTTATTCAGGCATAGTGTTTTCAGGAATAATGATATTATGGCATAACAACTACATGCATAATTGTATTCACATTTATTTTTTTAAGCATTATAAGATATGGCATAAATATAACTTAGCATAATATTCTAACGCATAAAATGAGAAACGCATAACATTAACTTAGCATAATGATCATCGGCATACTAATCAAATGTCTTAATAATTACTTTCAAGAAACACAATCGTGAACCCGACGCACTTCGAGAAAAGGTTAGTAAAACTAAATAATTTTACCGTAGGTGATTCAAATGAAATAGACATGTTCGCGGCTAAGCACCTATAGTCCTAACTCATTATGCCTTGTTTTTTATGCTAAATTATTATTAGGAGAATAATAAAAATAGCTAAAGACTATCATGCGTGTCCTAAATAGTCCAATTGAATGGCCCAACAGATCGTTAAGCTTAAGTCATTATGCCAAAGTTTCATTATGACAGTAAAGATATGCAACATTCATTATGCCTAAGAAAAAAAGTCAACAAAAAAATTTGCGAGTAAAATTTAACCCACTAGGGAGCCCTAGTCTGTTGCCTACTTAAAGAACACACTTCAATTATTTACAGAAAACTCTCCTATCTAACAACAATAAAACAAAAACATACTTTTATAACGTTATGACACAATGTTTTACAGAAACACATCCCAAGTGTTATTTTTTTCGCTCAAGACTACATAGAAAAAGTTTTACTGTGTTTTACTACGCGCTATAAACTGGCATTGTGCTCGAACAATAGCGCGTTTCATTACAATGTATTACAAGAGCCCATTTGTTTTGAGCGGGAGAATGGGTGTTGAAAACATGACCATTTATGTCGTTCGAAGTGATTATCCGCCGTAGATTTAAAGATAATAGACAGTAATCCGTTTACTATAGTTTATCTTAAGTGGAATAAGCAAATGATAATTAACTAAATAATAACCAATTGTGTTTGATTAAATGTCATCGCTTACTTTAATTATAAGCTTATTCATGAGTTTAATTTCACTGGAGATGGAACAGAAATACTTCTTATCTTTAGGGCGCTTCAACATTTTGAGGGATTATTCTACCTATTACATAGTTATTTTGACATTCTTATAGGAAAAAAACAGAAGTTGGAGTGAAGAAGAACTCTGAGAATTCCTTTGACTGCCGTTGGTCCCGTTTGGACGCCCGTCTGGACGTAAATACGCAAAGCTTACGAAAAAAACACCATATTCTATTCTGCTAACCTGCGAGTTATCATCATCAGCCTATCATAGTTCACTGCTGGCCATAGGCTTCCCCAATGCGCGCCATCGCACTCTATCCGCAGCGTGACGCATCCAGTTTCAGCCAGAACCCTTTCGCAAGCATCACTGGTGAGTAAGGTACCCAGGGTTTAGTCGGGAACAGTAGCGGGGACAACAAGGGGACTTGAGGTTATGGTGGTACCATTTTCCAATGGATAGGTCTACGTGTTACGGAAAAACAACCAGGTCATCTCCCTGAAAGTGATACCTTTTGTAGAAACTGTAAAACCGACGTTGCATAAACAAACTTACGGATATCCAACGGCAAGTGGTTCACGACAGTTGCCAAATTCTCCACAGCCAGGAAATCCAGTTACTTGGTATGTATGCAGCGGAGATTTAATGAGCCAACAGTAAACATGTATGTGCAGCTCTATTAGCATGAGAAAAGGCTTTTCTTCGCGTTCTCTCTTTGTGCGCATTGTGCCAGGATCATGAGTATGACGTGCGTAAAAAACAATATTTGCATAATCATCCATCATTCGGACCGCGTGTCCATTGTCCGTTGTTATACGATGATAAAAATAGTTCAGAAACAGCTGATAAATAAATCACATGCATTACCTGCATTGTGCCTGAGTTTTATCGTTATTCGTTGTAACAAGATTGTTTACCTGCAACAAAATAAAGAAATTAGTCAACTGGAATAGATTTTCAGTGTTATTCACGTAACCTTTTTAAATTGCCAAATTAGAGATTGTCGCTTCAAAATCCGTACTAATGCATATTATAAGTTTTGGTAGCTAATAAACTAAGAGTAACTAACTAACTCTTTTGCCTTTACGACCATCGTACCCCGCGACGGATCAACGCTGATGATGATGGACTGATTATGAAATAGTATTTGTATCGTGTGTGTAAACGACGATGTTACCTAGATTTTGGTACCGTCGTCGTTTTTAGTGTTTTTGAAATAAGGGAGAAACCACAGAGAGCCCGGACAAATGTAGAGTGTTGATTTTTTAACTACTCATGTTAGTTTAGAAACATCTAGTTCAACGTAATTCAAAGCCCTCTCATAACGTAAAATCGCAAATTTATCGCAATGTTAATAAGTTGATAAACGGTTTAAAAAAAAACGTAATTAACTAACTCCTTTAATTTCAGGCAACGGAAACGCGCAAGCCGAGCGCCCGTCGGCTGTCAGTCGGCGCGCGCGCAGCGTGGGCGGCGATTGTGCGTTGACATTGGAAAGCGGCGCGTAAACATCGTAAGAGATTATTTATGCCGGCGGAGTGCGCTTACGCACGTGTATACGTCATTTCTAATGAGACATTTGGTGATGAATTTTGTTTAGAGGGCAGTTATTCATCATAACATTTTAAACTTTCTTATTAGAATTTTCTTTATTAGAATTAGTTATTCATCATTTCGTTCTTTTGTCCGTAATATGCTACTGTGCGTAGAGTAATATTTGAAGATGATTTAACTTACTTACGCCCGAATCGGAGAGACGACAATCAAAGTTCAGCAAACCTCATAATGTGTATCTCTCCCTTTCAGATCTACTGACATGTGACAGAACAGTAGGTAATAATTTAAAGGGTGTTCAACTAATTTTCTTTCTGGATTCGGGCGCTAGAAACCAAACCACGAAAGAAAATCTAATTTACGTTGAAAATTAAAAACAGTCTATTTTAGTATTTTGTTGCTTTTTTATCCTCACGCAAAAGCTTCTAATTAACATTTAACGAACCTTAGAGCTTAAAAGGCTTAACCGGCCCTTGTTTCAGTAATAATTAAATCTGTTATAACGGGAGATTCGGTCTGAACTACCCACAGAACGTGCCTTAATCCCTGCCGGGGTCAAATAAAGATCAAAATTCACTTTAGTAAATCATAAATCGCAGGCAAAAGCACGTAATTACTAGCCAAAATATGAAACGCAAAAATATTATATGAATCATCGTTTGTACATCAGTAATCTGACTCCTACGAAACCCTGAAAAAGCTTTTCACACAAGTGGACAGTATTATGTAGACGGTAAACGATGTATCCTGTTACTAAAATATCACGTTGCCGGTCTTGACGGGACTTTGACACGCGACTAAACAGGATGAAAGATAAAACAGATCTTACTTGATATTACGAAGCGAAGACGAGTTCATTATAGTTGTTATTGGAATCTTACTCTTATAATGTCTCTTTCGATGCTGCGAGTACTTTTTCTAAGATGTTTTAATTTTCTAAGCAGCAATAGAATGTAAATCTTTGTTAGAGACGTTTAAGAATGGTTTTAAATTACACAAAACAGCAGTTCAACGATAACTGCAACAGTATAAAGTGATATTACCTGTTGACTGTAAGGAGGTTGACACCAAGGTTCACGCCTATTTAACGACATGTTCGACGATATAACACGTCTAGACAAGAAAAAGCTTTCCCCAAACCCGCTAACTCGGCGTTTTATCTCAACAATAACATTTAGCCCTTTTAGTAAGGCGTGGTGCATTAGCTAAAGAGAACACATCTATTACAATAGGGTTATCGACGCAAGCGCACGAGTCGGGCAGGTGATAATGTAATAATGAATCGGTCACTGCGCAGCGGGCGCCGCGGGCCGCCACGCCTCCCACACTTTCAGCGAAAGCGACAACCCTGCGAAGGGCAATACTAATGTGTCTGCTGGAGTGGCCATGCTTTACCGCTTTTTTAAGACCATAACATAAACATATCATGCGAAACATGTAATACATACTACGCTGAAACAACAACAGGCATAGTCTTACCATAAGTGAATAAAAAAACTACACTCTTGATAAAAATATAACAACCAATACATCAAAGGTCAGTATTTATGCACTAGCTGAAGACTTCTTATATCTGATTGCCCTCTAACACTAACGTCCGAACGCGAAGCCAGTTCCGGTCCCTACGCATAGCGCTGAAAAGCGCTATGCTTACACTTTATGTCACCTTGGGCTCGTTCTTTAATTCGGCAACATCCAAATGCTGTCATTTAGAAAAGTCTTCTAAATCAAAAACATTCTGCCCATCTAGTTTATTATTCTGCAGCGTATACTGCAAGGTAGGAAGTGAAAGAATTTCTGTATCTGGGGACTAGGTTCACGAGGGATGAAAGGCATGAGGGTGATATTGATAGGAGAGTGAATGCAGGGAATATGTTAAATGGAGCGCTGCATGCCTTTATGAACAGCCGGAAGGTGTCAGAGAAGGCGCGACTGGCTGTTCATGCGGGGATGTTAGTGCTGACGCTTATGTACGGAAGTGAGAGTTGGGTATGGCAAAAGAAGGATGAAAGTAGGATAAATGCAGTGGAAATGAGAGCATTGCGAAGTTTGGCAGGAGTGACATTGAGTGATAAAGTAAGGAATAGGGAAATAAGAGAGCGATGTGGTGTGAAAGAGGATGTTGTCACAAAAATTGAGATGGGAATGCTAAGATGGTTTGGGCATATGGAAAGGATGGATGAAAGGCGATTAACGAAACAAATTTACAAGGCGAGGGTGAATGGAGCTGTTGAAGGAGAAGGCCTAGACGGACGTACTTAGGACAAGTCCAAGACGTGCTCAGAAAAGGTCAGGTCAGGAGTACCCATAATAGACGAGCATGTATGAAAGGATTAATGAGAGTGGAAGAAGCGCAAGAAGTGTGTCAGGACCGTAGCAAGTGGAAATATGTGGTCTCTGCCTACCCCGTTGGGAAAAAGGCGTGATGGTATGTATGTATGTATGTATACTGCAATCTTGTTTCAAGATCAGCGGATATTGGTATACTGTAGAAAAAAAAACTTTTTACATTAGATTGAAGCGCAGCTATGAGCTCATCATAAAAAGTTGTTGCCTGAACGTGCCACTCGAACCTTTACCTCCAATGCCACACAAAATCGCGTAAAACTCGCACTACTAGGCATTCTTACACCAATGACAGCCACTAGCATCGACGTAGAGCGCGTTGACATTTTTGTATGGGATTTCGATACAGCGCCCCTTCTGATTATAATTAGAACCAAATATGGTATCCAAATTTCGGAACGGAACGATCGCCATTTACGTGACGAAAAAAAATGGTAAACGTACTGTTCATGGGCACCCGAGCGATACCGCTCGCAGCCGTCAGCTGCAGAGTCGAACCGGGCGAATTATTGCTAAGGGAATTACAAAGATCCCGATGTACTCCCAGCCCGCTCATTGGCGGAGGTGGAGGTAATAAGCTATTTTTCAATTGCACGTTGCGATTCGGCGCCTTTCTCAGAAGGCTTTCGCTGCACGCGAGTTGTGGAATTGATTTCACACTTCCTAGTTTCCAGGATTGTATTGCGAATTCGTGCAATTGCTACCATAAAATGATGCAACGAACATTAGTATGAATAGCCAATTTCCAGAATCGTTGAAATCTATGGGGATAGCTTATGTACTCGTACAACGTCTTATGGCTACGAATTATGTTGTGATAATGTCTTGTAAATATATTTCTCGCCAAAAAATCTTTAAATCCTGAATCAACGTCCTTATTTTTTTCAACATCTTAACATTTCAAAAGAAAATTATCTCAAGTACGGCATGGGATGAATCCTTTTGCAAACGCATTAAAACATGAAATTGAAACTTACAATATATCCTGCTTTTTTTAAACTTTAGAGTCAAAACAAAACAGATATAGAATGAAACGAAACGGATGTCTATAACTATGCAGATAACACCGCTGGATCAATAACAAAGAACGCATAAATGATAGATTTTGTACCTAAACAGACTAAATTAAGATGTGGGTGTATTTCTTGTGCCAATTAACAATTAAAAGGTCGATGAACTAATGGTCGAGCCGACTCAGCTGCCATCAATAGTGACAAACTATTGCATAGTGAACCAATGATCGACCCACGCGCATGCCTCCTCGATCAAGCCTTTTGATACGCTTCATTCGAATCTATTAAACTGATATTATGTCAATTTGAACGCCGAATTTGTTTACCTAAGAAAAAACGTTTCAAAATCAACTTTAAAAATTGAACAGCACAGATCATAATCGTAAACCAGTTGAAGTGGGCACTGAATGGATTGTGGGTATATGAATCAAAAACATTTAAAAAGGCGTAAATAATTTGATTAATCACTGTCATATTTTATGATCTGGTTTCGAAGTTTTGCAAAATAAGTTTGACTCATAATTAAATTAAACAGTAGAAGCCTTAATAATAATTTAAGGAATCATGAGATAGAGCGGCATACGACCAAATTTTCTTAGACTAAAAAAACATTATTACCTTTGATCAAGAGTTACCGATAAACAAAACAAAAGAAAAGTCAATGACTTCCAAACAAAAAAATAAGAGGGAAAATAACAACACTACGATTAAGATGCACCTGATACTGTAGTCTGATCGCCATCCACACCTTTCACCAGCTCCTATGATATACCAAACCACAGACTGGCCATTGAACAGTGTAATACAACGACTACAAGAATCGTAACGATAGACAAGATTGAAATTGCCTAGTCTACGTTATACACTTCAATAATGCGTTATAGGCAATAACAGATCTTGTTATTTTAATCTCTATGTGAATAGTTCGATTGTAGATTTGATGGCGTAAAAAGTTTCTTTTTAACATAAGTGCATGAACTACTCGGACACAAATAGAAATAGGGTTTTAACTGAAGTGACATGCAATGGAGAAAACACTGTAGGAGTAAAAGCAATCAATAAAATAGAACAGTTTAAAGGTACTTTTCCTAAAGTTTTTCTTGAACAGCTCGTAAACGGTGGCTTATAGCAAAAAAAATCTTTTACTCAAATAAAATTTACTACAAAAAAGGTTCAATTCACTTTTTCGCTGGGATCAAGATTTGACGACATATTCAAGCAGAAAAGTTGGAGAGAATGTCGATTTGAACGTCCTCTTTGTGGGATTGTCTCCACCAAATATCAACGTGTTCTTTATGAAACCAGGTAGTAGAAAGGTGGAGACCAAATGGTTTTCATGCGACAACTTCAACAGCTTCCATTCACTAAGACAATTCTCCTCCTCCACAGCTTCTCCGGCTCCACCACCACCTCTGAGATCTACGGAAAAAGCAAGCTGTTCACGGCTAAACCAGAATTGGCCCAAAAAATCTCAGACATTTGGGGTGTGGGGTGCAATGCAGCTGCCGGTAAAAAGGCATCGTCTGTTCCAGTGTCTGTGAACACTGTAACAGGTGCTTATGCACCTGTAGGCTTCAGCTCATGCACTAACGGAGCCACCATCGAAAAAACCATCGACGTTGATGTTTATGATGATATTGTAGATTTAGAAGATAGTTAGAATTGTTTTAATACATTGGTTGATTTTATTACTGTCAATTGTCATTCCTTTTTATCTCACTAAATATCACGGACCGCAACGGTTATTATTAGTGGAGAAGGGCGTCAAAGGACTGATTGTTCTTTTTTTAATAAAATAAAAACCTTTAACCCTAGCCTTATTATAGCTAATGTAGGTACTTCAGCGCAGATTTGAAAGTAATAGATTGGTTTATTAGAGACCTAAACCTACCAGTAGGTGCAAATAGAGATGCATTGCCAACGATTAAAATAATCACTTCCGAGCAAAAAACTCAGAAGTGAAGAAGAAATGCAAGTGACTGAAGTAAGTCCGAACATCAGAAGCACACACATGCGGGTGCTACATCAATAACATTCGGAATGGATTGGTACTAACAAAACACATCATACACTTGTGATCTAACACGCAACAATTCGACAACACCGTTACGGCTTCCACTGTTCTCGACAAATACATAGATCCAAATAGGTAACGCAAGGCCTTCCGTCACTCTGTGAAGGAAGCGTGCCTCTTTTTTTACCCTTGCTGTGAGTACGCTAGCGCTTTTAATGATTGTATTGATATGAGTCTAGTTCAAAGGTACAGGAGAGAGAAATATGAGTCTAATTGATTTTAAAATAAGTGCCACAGCCGTATAGCGAGGTCATACTCGTATGATTTTCATACACTGGATATACTCATACAATTAAAAAGCGTCATAACACGTGTGACAGTGAGATCCTGCCTACTGTTTGTTTCTAGCATGTATGAGTTGAAGGAGTATGAATACATTATCACTAAAGTGCTGATAGATTTGAGCATTCGCTTATATCAGAACATCGAGCATTCCTCGTTTTTCAATTAACTCAAACCACATTGATGTTTTGTTACAACTTGATTTCAAGAACCAAGCAAAAATGTCATGGCATTTTTATTAGAACACTGATCATTTGCCTTTATTGTATCATTCGTAAAAACGTTAAATTACAATGTAATGCTCTAGCAAATGCTCTAGTCTATTACCCACCTTATGGGTAACGTGTGTTTCTTTTTGATGCACCATTGTCAGCGCGCAGATGCTTTGTATTTTGAAGGTTATTGGCGCAGACTGAATAAAGCAGGGTCAGAAGAAGAGTATTGCTCTACCTTTTGACAGGCGAACTACATACTTTCGCATCATCTAGTTCGGTTTACGCCTGTGTGCTCGAGCGATGTACAGTGGAACAATCGCATAGCAATAAAATCAAGACAAACGACCGGTTTGAATTCGAAGCCGATTGTCTGTCGAACGCACAACGCTTCAGGCGCCTACAGAATTGCTCGATTTAAGTTGCTACTTTTGTCGTGAACTGTTACTTCTTTTGAACAGGAAAGCAAAAACTGGTAAACAGTTTTGTTTTAAGAACAAAGGCTTAAATGTTTTTTCATGTAATTTAAGATATTTGTAAGGAAACATTCTGAAGATCTATTAAAATAAATGATGTTAGATAAATAACACAGATGTTGCCTGTAAATTCAGTCAACAGCGTCTGATTTAACTAAGTTTGTAACAGTTGAATAAAAACTTGGATGAAGCTTAACTATAGGATAACATTATCATTTTGAGAGATTTCCGCCCGCCCTACAGTCCGGTGAAGCTGTGAAAGCCATCTCCAATACCAACATTGGTCTTTGGAAAAACGAAACTATCATTCCTTACCGTTAAGCAAGCAGACGTATTTATTATTAATTTACTAGACTGCAGAAGTGCGTTAAAGTAGCAACTACGTATGCACGTCTCTGAACTCGATCAAGCGCGGGCGCAAGTGGGCCAACTCATTAGTCTCAAGCCCTTAAGTAGGTCAAGTTTTAAATAACCCAATTGAACGAACACTGATTATTTATCGGCGAGATGACAAGCCGATAACTATTGTTGTTGATTAAACTTTAATAACTCTAGTAATGATTGAAAGTATTCTGGTACTTTAATTTATTTCACAATAACGTTCCTTAGAAAAATAATTGAAAACATGGTCGAAAGAAATACTACAAATCCGGTCTTCTTAATGAGGCCTTATGAGAAAGTAATTTAAGAAAGGATTATCTGCTTACATATTCAAGAAGTATTGAAGAATTACTGGAGGCGACCAACGAATAGTCAACCTAAATCTTATGAAGTAAAGAATCTTGATACATTTGTCTTCCCTCCATCTAAATTCTATGTTCATAAATGTATGTTGCCGTTATAAAGGAGAAGAAGAATCATCATCATCATCATAATCCGTGCGTTCTATCCCGGTTGTGAACACACACTGGTGTGTGGGGTCCCAGGGTCCGCCTTTCTTATTTTCTTGGCCCACTTCGCGCAGTCTTGTGCATCCTCAGTGGTGAGTCTGTTGGCACGCATGTCACCCTTAACGACGTCAAGCCACCGCTTCTTGGGTCGACCTCTTCTACCGGTACCTGGTGGGGGCGGCATGGCCAGACATTTGTTGCCCACGTAGTTTGCCGATCTCCGTGAGACATGACCATACCAACGAAGGCGGCACTCCTGCAGCTTGTCTGCGATGTCACGAACACGAAGGCTGCCGCGGGTGTGAGTGTTACGCACGCGATCTTTGCGTGAGACTCCACACATCCACCGCAGCATCTTCATTTCCGTGACGCGCAGCTCCTGCTTGTGTCGCTCTAGTAACGGCCATGTTTCACTACCATATAAAAGGACAGGCCTAATGATGGTTTTATAGACCTGTCCCTTCAGCTTGATCGGCATTTTGGGGTCACAAATGACACCAGTCACGCCATTTGGCCCAAGCCGCGGAAATTCGGGCTCTGACGTCGCGGTCGATGTCCCCGGACGCGTTTAACACAGATCTCAGGTATTTGACACGGTCCGTGCGCTCGACCACGTCAACGCCTATGCAGACGGACCGTCCCCTGTCCGAATCTGCTAGCGCTATATCATTAGCATACATAAGCAACCAGGGTGGTTGCTCATGGTGGTCTAGGATGCTGTTTGACAGAACGTCTAATATTACGCTGAACAGAAACGGGCTAAGCACGGAGCCTTGGTGTACTCCAACGGTGATAGGGAAGGGAAGCATGTCACCAACCGCAGTCCTAACTATGGAACTAGAATCGTGGTACATGTCCCGGATAATGTCAATAAAGACTTCGGGAACGGCCCTGGACCGCAGCGCCCAGCCGATCATCTCACGAGGGACACAGTCGAAGGCCTTCTGCATGTCTAAGAAAAGAAGATGCAGAGGTGTATTTTTCAGTCTGTATCCCTCCATGAGCGTTCTCAAGGCAAATACGGGGTCCATAGTCCCGCAACCCGTTCGAAACCCATATTGACACTCCGAGATTGTACACTCCTGTCGGATCCGAGAGTCTACAATGCGCTCGAGGAGCTTCATGGTGTGGGACATCACCTTTATGCCGCGATAATTGCTGCACTCCTGCACCGAGCCCTTGCCCTTGAAGACTGGCATGATAATGCTCAGTCTCCATTGGTCAGGTATCTTCCTGGTGAGGAGAATGCGGTTGAAAAGGTAGGTAAGTATGCCCACACCACGAGAGCCCATCGATTTCCACGCTTCGATAGGGACTCCATCGGGTCCGACAGCTTTCCGGTTCTTCATGCGGCGAAGAGCCGACTGGACTTCATCAGGCGTTACCGGGGGCACTAGTCCCTGATTTGGAGTGAGTTCAGGTGGCTGCACCTCTTTGTGCTGCTTGTTTAGCAGCTCGTGGAAGTAAGAGCGCCATCTCTCCTTCACCGCGCGGTCCTCGCATAGCAGGTTACCAAGAGTGTCATTTACACAGCGGCACATGGAAATATCCTGGGCCGCTTTGACTCTCGAACGTGCCAACTTGTAAACGAGCTTCTGCCCCTCAGACGACTCCAACTTATCGTACAAAGGACGTAAGTGGTCACGTCTGGCTCTGGCTACAGCTCGTTTAGAGGCACGTTTGGCATAAGATAAGATAAATAATCTTTATTGCACAAACAAACAAATACAGCAAGTTAAACAGTAAGTAGACATAAAATGTACAATTTAGGCGGTCTTATCGCTTTAAAGCGATCTCTTCCAGACTTCTGAAGAGAGACTTGTATAATATGCCGGGTAAGGCTGTGCAAAATACAGGATAAGTAAGAGATATTTAAATAATATACTAAATGAATTGTGTTATAGGTATTGCAATAGAATCACCAGTTTCCATTTTTAAGGACTGAAAAATAAAGGACGAGACATAATAAAATACTAGGTTACAGAGAGAGGAAGTATGATATGACTTGGGATTTAAAGACATGTAAGGACTGAGATTTGCGGATGGGTAAAGGTAAGGAATTCCACAGACGAATGGAGCGAACAACTAATGATTTGAAATAATAGGAAGTGGAATGTGAGGGGACTGTTAGATGCAGTTTCCGACAAGACCGCATGTCTTCACTTTTGGCAGATTGCAGAAAGTGAAATAGTTCCTTGAGGTACGGAAGTGAAAGGGGATTAAACAAGACAGTGTAGAGAAGAGACAGAATATGAAGATCTCGGCGAAAACGTATTGGAATTTGGAAGCCATTTCAACTGTGCCCGGAATTGAGAGACATGATCGAATTTACGCCAACCGAAAATGATGCGTATGCAGAAATTTTGTAGGCGCTCGAGTTTATTGAGGAAATTTTCGCTAATATCTAAATAACAACAATCGGCATAGTCTAGAATTGGTAATAGCAGACCCTGCACGAGAGCAATTTTGGTGGGTATGGGTAAAAAGTTGCGGAGTCTACTGGGGGAGCTTGCCGAAGCAAACATTTTCCGGCTTACCTCGCCAATCTGTTTTTCCCAATTTAATGGGCAGTAAGACTCTCTCCGGGTATGACCTTACAGTTAGCTACCTTGCCGATCTGGGCTCTCCTGGCGAGAAAGTAGTCGATCTGGCTTGCGCTCCTACCGCTCTTATAGGTGATCAGATGCTCGGGACTCTTTTTGAAGAACGTGGTCACGACGGCCAAGGCGGCAGCCATACACGTCCGGAGAATCTCTTCGCCTTCAGCGTTACGACTGCCAAAACCAAAACCACCGTGAATACGCCACTATTCTTCACACTGTTCACCCGCATGACCGAAGCAACTAACTGGCTACCATTGGCATTAGAAATTAAAATTATGCATAGTAAAAAACCGTGGCAATATCCATGTCCAACATATCCTTGATTCATTATATGACAAGTTCAAATCGCAGTTCCAGGCCAAGACCCGTGCGTCAACCGCGTCCAGACGAGCCCTTATCTGGGTCAGGCAATTTGAAACGGCACAATAGCTAATTCCGATTTGCGACGCGGATCTCGGGCATCTGCTTTTGACATTAATAAAAGACAAATTGTTTGATTAAAACTAAGCTTAAGTACGCGGAACAGAAAGCGACAAATGATTCGACGTTAATTTCGGGAACCCGTTTGAAGATTAGACCGAAAGTGAAAGAAGAACGAATGAGAGTTTATTCCCAAATCTAAACTTAGCAGAGGCTAATTAGCATAATCTATACTAATATTATAAAGATGAAAGATTTAATTGATAGATTGTTTGTATTGAAAAGTCACCGAAACTGCTGGACCGATTTAAAAAAAATATTTCACTAATATAAAGCTACAATACCACCGAGTGTGCGATATATTTATTTTTAGGCTATATTTAAACATGAAAAATAGTATACGCTGGCGAAGCCATTGACGGACAGCTAGTGTACTATTATTTATAATTAGCATTCATAAGGATTCCATTTTCACCAAGTAGTATATATAAGTCCTTTAGTCTAAAATTTGTAATCTGGACCATGACGGTGAAGTAAATTTACAGTCAAGTGCAAGTACAGTTTAATAACAACGATTAATTTTCAAGCAACAATGTTGCTGACTCGTAGTTAACTAATGTACCCATAAATGATCTTGTGAAAGTAAAGTGTCCATTCACACTGTCGTTAATTCGCTAATTATGCTATTTTTAGCACGGTCGCACCAACCAAAGTTGGGGCATAATCTTCGACGAGATCACCCGTCAGGTCGAAGCGTAGTCTTTTGTTTGACTAGGCAGGCTTGTTAAATAGGAACTTTATCAGGAGTCTATACTCCATTCATTATAGCATTAGACAGAAGTGAAAAGGTTCTTTTCAGGGTACACTTTGTGGTAAAAGTACAATAAACATTCATTTTTAAGATTTATGCCGAAATTATTAAGATCTACTTTTATAGCAGCTGTCACACTTAATTGTTCTCATTTAAAGTAAACTAACTTCAGAATTTAGGAGGCTTTTGCTTAAATAAATTATTTTGACTTGCATCAACTATATTGTCGATGTAAAACACATTTTTACTGTCACTACAAATCTAAAATGTTACATAATCCCTTCATACGTTGTGGTGGAAGCGGTTTTCAATTTTTCCAGGTTATACTCAGGTATGTCATCGTCATGGCAACGTCAAATGCAAATTGTCATTCATTTAGCACCCCTGCTTCTTATTTCTAATGTTATAATGAATTAAGTATAGTTGTAGATAGTTGTAGCTTGTAGATGAAAGTTAGACTTATTAAACAAGTAAATTGAGCTATGCGTCTTCAATCAAATTCCGCTTTCATTTTATTTCGCTGGTCACCATTTTTTATAATCTGGAGACTGATTTATTGACATGAACTATTTATAAGTATTCTTAAATTGCTATTGCCATGGTACTTTTAAGACTGCTTGACTTATTTATACGAATCCTACTGACTTG
Source organism: Udea olivalis (assembly GCA_947369235.1). Classification (NCBI taxonomy): domain Eukaryota; kingdom Metazoa; phylum Arthropoda; class Insecta; order Lepidoptera; family Crambidae; genus Udea; species Udea olivalis. The sequence goes on along the minus strand of OX376345.1, from coordinate 4,542,039 downwards.
ATGGCTATTTTGGGATTTAGTTTACAGGATTCCGTACCTGATTGAAAAAACGGAACCCTAGATAATTTATTGTCTAACACTGCTGTATAACTAAGCAACTACTTTAAGTTTCTTGCGTATGTAAATGTATGGAACCCCTGATACGCGGTAGGGGAGCCACTTGACCGCTTTTTATTAGGTTGATATCTTTTTACATATTGCTTTTTATTTTCCTTGCTAAATCTGACTACTAAAACTCGCACTGGCCAATAGGTCTTCTTCATTACGTATGATTTAAATGTTCAATGTAACATCGGTTATAAACAAGTCAGATTGCAAGACAAGAACATTGCGTGGCGCCATTCGAACAATGATGTATTGTCCCGATGATTCATATCGATATCGGTTTCGCATCGATCGAAACGCTGCATCATCTCGATTAGCATGATACATGCGGATCGAAGAAAGTGACGCCTACGGTGAATGTGAACAAAAGCAAGTTATGGCTTGTGGTTGGTGAACATTGTTGTCTGATATTTACGCGAACACTACTTGAAATAAAATGACTTTACGGATACTGGCCTGTTGGTGCAATGGCAGCAATCCTGCCTTTTGCACCGAAGGTCGTGAGTAGGTATACATTTATGTGACGAACATTAATTGTGTTTGTTGTGTGCCTTGGTATTATTATCTATTTAAATATATATTTAGAAATATTAAGTATGTTTATTAGTCTCTGATGCCATAGTACAAGCTTTGCTTACTTTGGGGTCATATGATATTGGTGTAAATTGTAAATTATCTCAGATATTTATAAATTTCATTTATTGGTAGTGGTAATATTTTAGAGACAGTTTTGAAATCAAACATCTGGTAGCGATTGCATATATCATGGGTATCGCCAGGCTCAACGGTTCCGCATTTTGGTTGAGGATAATAGTTTCGGAGAGGCTAACTTCAGGCCGAGGTTCGGCAGGTGACCTCAGATCCAGCCGTAGACGAAGATCTGTGTGAATTTGACGTCACCAAAAACAGATGAACCTAGCCCAGGGTTGGTACAGTGGCGATATCTTGGCAAAGCCATGACTTACTTTAGGCCACCGGAGTAAGTTAGTGCATTTCTTGGCTCCTAGACAACTAAGGCGTTAAACAAGGTAATAGTTCGTTCGTGAAATATGAGAAATGATGGAATTGTAAGTTTAACACGCGCACACTAATTTTATAAGACGTGATATGTACCTACTCCCAGCGTGTAAAAAGCCTAATCCTTATTAGAACAACTTTTTACCGGTTTCCAAGTCGCCGCGTAACGTGGTAGCCGCTCTGCAATAACGTTGTGTACGTACCGTAATAACAGCCCGAGACTAATCTAACTTGGCAGGCGAATATTTCGCCAACAAATGTGGCTTGTTAAACATTTCATTTACTCATGTATTTTGACATTGGGCAAGTTATCTAGCGTGCAAAATCTGTAGCCGCTGGGGAAGAAAGTGACTAGGGATTAGCACTAATAAAAATTATGAGATATCTTCACAGTTTGTATAAGCACAATTCAACTTGTCAACCTCCATATTTAGAATTTACCTGAACATCTCTCCTCGGCTGCGGCAGCCTCATGACTGGATGAGGCATCGGAGCTGGCATCCTCATCGGCGGCGGCATCACCGACCTATGAACCGGGGGCGGCGGGGGCAGCGCGGGGCGCGGGCCGTGCACCACTGTGATAGTCGGCACCAGCGGTGGAGGCCGCCTCTCCATGGCGCGTTCCACTATAGCTAGATGCTCTGACGGGCGGATCAGGCGCGGCGGGGCTGGCAGGTCTAGCGAGGGGCGCGCGGCGGGCCCTACAGGGCGCAGGGACCCCGAGAGCGTGCGCGGGCGCGGCTCCGGGGGCCGCGCGGACTGTCGGGGCGGGGGCGCGGGCGCGCGCCTCCTCGCTACCTCCGATTCGTCGGCCATCGGGGCGCGCCAATCTGTTGACAAAGATAAGGTAGATGATTAGATACTCATATGAAATATTGCAGATGTGTTCCGTACTATGCACTTTTAACACAATTCGATTAAGTAATTTAATGCAACAAATTAGTAAGTATTCAGGTCGGTACTGATGAAAATATAATTATTTCCTAAAATATTATGCATATCTACATAAGTTAACTAACTCACTCACGCACGCACGCTATTTGCCAGGTTACACAATTTTTATTTATTAGTTCGTACACATAAATACAGTTTCACTGGATACAATTCAGATATACAAAAGTACAGGTGAGCTTATCTCATGAGAGATTCCTTCAAGTAGATCATGGTCACAGAAAAAAGTTAACAAAAAAGTTTCGGATAGACAATTTGTGCACAAGTTATGCAATAATATGTGATTCTTGTAAAAACACAAACCTAACTTATATATATACCTACATAATATACATACATACATAAATAAATATACACAATAATTAATTGAAATATATAAATATCTAACTAATATCTACATAATTATGATGAATCCACGCCTAAACTATGTTCAAAAGATGTTCTTTTAAATGTCTCTTGAAAGAACCCACAGTGCAACACTCACGAATGGAAACAGGCAGCTTGTTCCACAGTTTCACAGCCTGAGCAGTATAAGAGTCACCGTACAGGTAGGGGCGGTCAATTGTAAAATAGGCTGAGCGATGAGTTCTGCCTGACGATGAAAGATAAGAAAATCGCTCACGAGATAGCATGAAGCAACCCTTCTTGGTTGAAGACGATGTTGAAAAGAAGAACCAATAAGTGATAGTCACGTCGCAAACGGATAGGGAGCCATTTTAATTGCTTTCTGTACTCAGAAACATGATCGTACTTTCGAAGGCCAAATATAAAGCGAATGCAGACAGTTTGTAGACGTTCTAGTTTATCAAGGAGTTGTTCAGTAGTGTCAAGATAGCAACTATCAGCGTAATCTATAATTGGACGCTTAAGCGTCTGAGCTAGATTGATTTTAGTTTAAAAGGAAGGAAATTCTATAGACGCTTTATTACAATAAGGGACCGCACCAGTAAAAAAACAATATCCTAACTTCTCAAAGGTTCCTACATACAATAATTACTACACTCCTTTACGAAAGAGTAACTTACTTGTCCGTGAGTCTATCTAAAGTATTTTTCATGAATAGCGCCATCTACATGAGGTCTGCGGAACTCGGTAAACCCGCGACGCACTGCTTTCTGACAATGAGCATATGCTTTTTCACCCGATGGCGACACTGTAGCTTAGTCAGTAATATTAGTTTAAAGTTGTTTCAAGTTTTTTTTTTATTGATAATAATAATGAGTTATTTAACGAATAAATATCTAGTTGGCCTTAGATTAAGATCACCCAACATTACTTACTGTTAAACGCAGTTTGATTCCTATACCAACCCATGATCGTGTTTATTTTAAATAATAACTTTCTTAATAAAGAAAGTTCTACTATTGGTGGGAATTTTAGCTTTTGCACTACGAGTAAAATACTTATAACACGTGCCAAACCATCACTAGCATTAGTGAGCAATGTTGACACTTGACATAGCAAAGTAATCCATATCATATTCTAGTCTAGCTCCCCAGTCCCACCTACTCGCTCGACACTCATGCATAAATATTTTAGTTAGGTACAGGTACAGTCAACAGCTTAAGCGTTGCACTAGGGCCGTATCGTCCACGCGTGTCGCGTAGTTTGCGAGTTTATAGGTACTTTAGAGCTGTCCATCAGCGGCTTCGCCCGCGAAAGTAAAGTGTGTCTAGGATCCGTTTGAAAATTTGTCAGAAAAGAAAATTTGAAAATTTGTCAGGATAGAAATTACAATATTATACAAGAAAGAGCAATAAATGTCAAAAGTAAAAATAAAAAATATGAACACATTAAAAGTCTCGAAAGACAGTCAAAAAAATAAAGCAGGCAGTAGGAATGATGCATATCAATACCTACAAAGACGAAAAGAACTTGTATCATGAATTTATATTTATGTCTGTGGTCAGGACCTTATCGAAAGTAACAGGCACCCAGTAGTCTGATCGATCAGTGTAATTAAATCGTTTTTTTTTGTCCGTCAAGATGATCTCACTCAACCTGATGGAAAGTGGCCGTGAGGTCCAGATATGAAGCTGACAAGCCCAATCATGCAAACGAATCACTGGGCTGGCCATCCTCACCTTGGAGGCCTGCAGAAATGCCTTTTCACGCCCCACGTGAAGACCCCGTTACTATAAGAGGAAAGAAACACATGCGCTGGAAGAGCAATCCGCGTCTGGATGGTACGACAAAGAAACGAGTCACTTTTAAATAAAAAAGCCTTTCTACCAACGCCCGGCAGGTTGATACATTTTCCATTTAAACCGCATAATTATTTGTTTTGCAGGGCCCACTGCATTTATACGGAATATGAATAAAACATGACAATATCGTAACATAACGGACACTGCTACTGTAGTGTCGTTTTAAATCAGAAACACATTTGAATAACTGTTTCGATCAGATCCGAATAATTCAATATGACGGAAGTCGTTACTATAATAGTCTTGTCAGTAATTTTGACCTGAAGTAGCGTGGGTCGTAATAACTCAGTTTAAGTAAGTGATTCACTTTCGATGATGATGAGAACATCGTATCATTTGCATCTCCTGGTGCGAACGAACAGAGGCGTGATGCATCTCTAATATTCACTAATGATCAAGAAAGTACTAAATTACCAAATTATATAAAAAAACGCTGAAACAACTCCTTCTTTTACTAAACAGCTCTGTGTATTTGTAATAACTGAGTGTTATTATAAGATTAACGAATTCTTCGCTGATAAAAAAGTAGGTGTCTAAAATTTTCTCTAAATATGTAAAAAAAGAAAATCGTTCTTTTTATATGTAATTGTTGGTTTTTTATTTTTTTTATATTGCCATGCAATCGCCTGGCGCTACATTATAACCCTACACCTTATGTACCTATATTATTTATTACTTTGTACTTCAACGTGGTATGCAATAAATGATTATGACTATGATCATGATGAGACCCTATATTTTTGACTTATGCTGACCTCAGTGAGAGCTTAGAATCTTCTTAACCCAAAAAAATAAGAAAAATATTAAAGAGTATCTTTTTGTAGGGCACAGACCTCAACTATGGACCTCACTAAGAAAGGGGAGGTGGGACTTGATAACACAGTAGATATTAACTTTAAGGACGTTAAGTATTCGATGACGAGACGTAGACCAACAGCATTGGATACAAGTCAGATAGCGTTCAAACGACATTACTTGATAAAGTTAGAATGAAATACCAAGTATATTAACATTACAACCGCTGTTTAACATTGACAAGAAACATCTTAACACGCCATGTATCTGATGTATCACACACGCAGCACCATGTAATGGCAGTGACGTCGAGTCAGCTTTCTATGCGCAAGAGTAACTGTGAGGACAGTGGACAAGCCTGACCGGGTCGGGCATCGATATGTCTGATACCTCAGGCAAAAGATTCGATTAACCCTGCCAACTGAATAAGGTGTAACTTCCACAAGGATTTTGCTCTCAAAAGGAGAAAAAGTTGGAGACATGCAGCGGATTTGTCTTTCTTTCTAACTTCATAATAATACGACCAAAGAGCCGTAAATATTTGGCAAATATAACATTGATTGCGTCTTTATTATAATATGTACACACACACGTATGTTCACCGCAAATCTCCGTGCGTCTTCTCAGTCTGGGCCCACTGAAAATCAGCGCCTGCCTCAAAGCCCAGGCTAAATGCTGAGTGAGGTCCATTTATTTTATTGGGCATCGGGACACCGCTGTCTGATGGTATGGTCTTTTTTTTCGGTTACGAGTATATTGTTTTGTTGTTAATACCTACTTCTTTTGTGTTTTTTTTTATAAATCCTAATGATGTTTTCTATTTCTTTTTAACCATACCATTGAACAACACCAAACATCTAAAACAAAAATCAGATAACGTTGAGTATGCTCAAAGACGTAAGAAGTCATAATTAAACTACTCATATCTTAAAGTTTCTGGAACAGTAGTTAATTAAACCACGGATACATGGAGTTTGTATAAAAGATACGAGAATCAGGAAACATGGATGAACCAACAAGACGTTAAGTGAATTTTTATTTATAGCAATTAACGATGCACTATTTTGTACACAAAGATAGAAACTAAAGAAATTCGAGACGATCCTAGGTCTCACCTGAGCCCTAGATTTTTCAAGTTTCTATCTTTGTGAAGACCTTAGGTGTTTGAACATTCATGAATGCTCGAAAGAATTTTCCTTCTCGTAAGGAAATTCTGCGGTAGATGATAGGCAAGAAACAGACGCGGATAGTAAGATAAGCTATAAATAAACAAAACAGGTTCAAATCTCGGTCCGTCCACGAGCTGGGACTATTGAGGACTGAACCAGACGAGAAAGACGAGTACCATCTGGGATGTAATTACTATCTAATTACCTACATGCTACGTCAAATACTAGTTTCCAAAGTAGGTGGGACTTGGAAACTGATGAATAGTTAGGAATAGATTTTCTATCTTGAGAGTAAGTTGTGGCTTACGGATATATAAGTATCATGTTATTATCAAAAGTATATTTATTTTGACGCAAATACCTGAAATGTCTGGAATGTAGGTAGACTAATAAGTAAACCTGCGGAACCACACCAAATATAAGCAAAATAAGTTTTGACATGAGACATGCTCTGTTAATGATTCTCTTGAGTGTGTCAAAATACAAAAGAAGCACGATATAAGGTAAAATATACCTACCACAGCACAAGTTACAAGCACACAATCCTTGAACAGTTCAATCACTACACAAAGTCTTTGTGTCCATCCAGTAACTTCATCTGTTTACAACCACTGCACAGATAAAGCTGATTTACACTGGCCGACTTCGTAAAAAACTTGAGAACAAAAGAATGAAGGTGCAATATTCGTCATTGCTATGACAACACTGTGTACGCCGTTTTTCCCTCCAAAACGGACGCATGCGCGGTAATTTTTTCATCCTCAAAAGTTTATGTTCAAACATTCATAGCAAACACCACTTTAACTGTTCAACATTAGGGGCGAAGATCAACGCATAAGCAAAACCGTGGATTGAAGCTAAGACCAAGTTCTAAGAGATGCTTTGACATATGAATTTGAACTTTATTAAAATGAAATTAGATTGATTTGGGGTTGCTGTTAGTTGGAGTCGCGTGCCTTGCCCCACGCAAACTTGACGATAGCCTGCAGTAGCAATTTTCCTATTGCTATTAAATATATGTATAGTACCTATGTGTTTGTAGGGGTTATTGGACGAGGACAGTTTACCTGATTACTTTTTCAAGATTCTGTTTTGTACCAAACTGAGGAAAATTTTCGGAATACTTTTTTGAATTTGAATTAGAATGATAGGATTAATTTTACTTATAACTATGCTTCCTGTACTTACTCCCGTTACTTGAACAATATTCTAGCTAGAGACTAAGTTATACCTACTTCTTGACTATTTTTCTCAAAGTACTTCTGGATTGTAACTTGTCTAAATAAATGATGATCAACATAAATTAACAATAAACGTCCTAATTGTCATTACAGTCTGTCAGCCTATTATCTAAAGGTCTTTTATTTAAATTAACATAGATAAGATGTAATCCTCTTAAACTTCGACTAATATCACCATCAAATATCCCCCTGCTCTCTTTATCGAGATAAATAATGGAAAACCACCCAGAAGGATAAGGCGTCCATGATATCTTTCTATGCATTTTAATAAGTTTTAAAATAAATCCCAGGGGTATCGGAAGTTATTTAAATAATCCTTTTAAAGGGGGTTTCTTGAGGTAGTTATGATTTTAATGATGTCAAAGATCGTCTTTTCTGCTTTAAATTCAAATTCATGTATTATTTTTGAGAGAAGCACATTGTGGTTAAAAAAAAATATATACAACTAACATACCATAATTTCTTCGTTTTAAAAAAAAAGAGTGTTTATGTTTTGATCATAAAAAACCACTGACTGAACCACAACGGAAATTAATCATCAAATCAGAAGCATTAGGTAATCTCTAAATGATTGAATAGCAACACAAGTAAATCATTATAAATTCAAAAAAAAATAAGATAATGTAGAAAACAACTCGTAAATTCAAGAGTCACGTACGAACCTCATTTGGATTTATAAAAAATATCAGATTACAATGAATCCAGGAAATTCCTTCCAACCAAACATGAAAAAGCTTCTCTACAATCCATTTAATGAGCAGTTTGTTATTCCAGACCTCAAAGGCATATTTTTTAATACAATAACCTGTAAATTCACAAGGTAATAAAATGCCACAATAAACTTTTTGGAGAGCCAAGATTGAATTTACGATGCAGAAATTAGAACGGACAGCTACGGAATCAAACTAAAATATTGGAACTCTCTCAGTCTCTCTTTTGTACTTGTGCTAATGGGAGTCTTCCAATGATGCTTACGAATGTCACTTATTTAGACAACAGTATATTAATAATGGTACTAGGTATTATTAAAAAAAGGTTAAAATAAGTTAAACCTTTCATAGTGCTGACGTAGTAACAGGAAATTGTCAAAGAGTACGTGGGGCAGTGTTTTTTAAGAATTAATTCATCTTTTTAATTTATTTATCCATTTCGATGAAATAAAGTGTAAAACTTAGGTGTTGAAAGTGAAGTATCGATCCTGAAGGACGTTTTTCGCCTTAAAAGACGAAGTCGCAAAACAATAAAGAAAGACCAACGAACTTAGTATTCGCGTCACAGGTAATTAATTATCTGCTCCGTGACATACGCGGACTTTAATGAAGGGGACGTGCGGACCACCCCAGAGACGTACGTGGGGAGAATGGGCCAGGAGGGTAGAATAGTCCAAATTGTAATAACGACCGCAATCATAAATATTGATATAATTACAGTGAACGTCCGCTACACTATGCAGGAGGAGCCGCTTTTGTTGACCAATTTCAAGTATTTACAGTTTTGAATCTAGTTAACAGATCAGAGCTATTTACTTTCATTACCACGTAGGGTTTCTAAAACATTATGTTTGAGATGAAATACTATTAATCATACAATTGTGCGTCTACCTGGTTAACGGCAGTGGTCAGAACAGCGGTTTCCTATACACACAGATAAATTGTCCCGTAGCAAAACTTGTCTATCTTCCACAACTATTCAAGAGAACGGCAACATTTTAGCCACAAAGGTATTAAATAAATCTCAAAATGCATTTAACCCAGTGACAAATTTGCCAACGCTCTCTCGAATAAGTCAGAGGAGAAATTTTGCCGCAAACGGAGGCGCGAAATATTGACAGCTCCATCCGAGCGACAGATGCGCGATAGTCGCGGCGACCCGCAGCCGCGGCAGGGTTAGGGCCGTTGCGACCCGTAGCCGGTAAAGGGTTAAACGGCAACATGCATGTGAAAACTTGACGTACCTATCTCACATGTTTGTTATGTTTATTGCAAAAGTTTATCTTAGTGAAGCTCGTTTAGGAGTTTTGGGCAGCGCGACAACCGATTGCTTTGTTTATGAAGTGACGGAGTGTTGAATGAATTGGCCCACTTCGTAGGGCTTACTACCTAAACTAGTCATTAAAAATATAAGGTGTATTGTTTTCGAATCATGTGCGAATAAATTGTACAACTATTTTGCCAAAAACCTAGCTCCGATTCAGTTATTTTCAACCTATTTATTTTGCGTGGTTTTTATGAAGTCGCCTGAAGCTTTCATAAAGTGCGCGTAAATTGTCCAAAACTTCAGCAACTTTAAAATGTTATCTATAAAATCGAATTATACAATCGAAAAAATCTATGAAATTCTCTTTAATTTCAGCACTTGGAAACACTAGATTTTAGAAATCGCCAATCATCTTAAACTGAAACTGAACCATCAAAGAGCTTGTGTCCCTTCAATTAACAACGTCAGCGACGCGACGTCAACTCTTCGTCTGCCGCGTAAATCGAGGATGCGACGTAAATCCCGGACGCTATAAAATCTCTCCGCGTTTAATTGAGTGGGAATTAACGAGCAACTTCGCGCCGTATAACGTTTAAACTGACCAAATAAAGTGATTTATTCGATTTCATAAACTTTAAGCTCGAATTTTGTTAATATAATCGAAAGAGAACGAATTATTACTAATGAAATATTTTTATGACAGATCACCTTTTTTTTTCTATACTACGATGGTGACAATCAAGCACGCGGACCACCTAATGGTAAGCGGTTACCGTAGCCTGTGGACACGTGCAACACCAGGGGTATCACTCGCGTGTTGTCGACCCTGCAAAAACCTTTTCAAACACCTCTTGAAGAACTCCATACTATAACTCATTGGGAAAACCATTCATCAATTTACAATTTAAGAGTCCTCGGAAGGAAACATCTCTGAAACCGAACTGTACGAGACCATTGCGGATTCAGAGTGTGAGGATGAACTCCCTGCCGGTGGCGAGCGGTGCGGTGATAAAAAGCAGCCGTGGGCATCATATCAAACAGTTCCTCAGAACAAAACCCGTTGTACAAGCGGTAGAACACGCAAAGGGAAGCAAAGTCACTCCTCAGACTTAATGGCTCTAGACCGCTTGTCAGCTTGGGATTCTGTTTCTGGACCGAGTTGATATCCAGGCGCTCCTGCCCATAGGTAACAGTAGTACTCTACGTGTGGTAGAGTGTGGCTCTTCTTTTAACTTTTAATATCAGACATAATTTATACGGCTTAGGAAGGGAGTGGTGTGGTAATGCTACACTCTAACCACCACCCTCCATGTTGCCCACAAAAGGTAATCTGCCGGGGGCCATCCTATTACCTTACCTACCACCTAATGTGAAACAACTTTCTTTAAAGTAAGAAAATCAATGGTACTATTCATCTGCAAAAAAAGAGCAGAATTTATATATACTGTTCTTTTTAAGCTTATAGTTGACTCATTGAGATAAGCTATATCAAATTCTACGATAGACCGAACAGTACGTCTACCACGAGTTGCCACTTTAAATTTAAATTTACATTATCGTTCGCGTAAAATTTTTCATTGGTATTTGACATTGTCATGTCCTGTCATGTGTCATCCCAATACATTTTTTTTACGCGTACGATAACGTAAATTTAAATGGCAACTCGTAGTAGACGTACAGATTGTAAGCTCTTACAGGTGCAAAAATGAAAACCCGCCACAGATAACACACGTGCGTTGTACGAACTGTCACCGCGATGGTATCGGTGCGACCGATGACTCCGCGATACCCGCGAGCGGCGTAGGGTTAACAACACATTTGTACTTCAAGAAAGGTTGCGAACTCAAAATCACGAATTGGCTTTGGTAAATTAGGTAAGTACTTTGAGTTAAAACGAATTCAATGTGACAATAGATATAATTTTAATTTATTATGTATGAGTCAGAGGGAAGAAAAGCACGTGATAACTGGAAAAACTCTCTTTACATATTTTCTTAATTTTACGCAAAACCAACCTTATTTTAAAAATACAAGTGAAAAATATGCGTCACACAATAATTTCAATTAGGTAATAGCTATGTAAGGATTTGGATTGAATGGAATTTCGACATAGGCACGCTAGATAAGCTGTGTAAAAAATGTATTACTGTACTGTGTGTGTGTTGTAATTAATGTACGATTCCACTCGAAGCTGGTAAATAGCTTCGAGTAAGAACGAGGTTGTGGTATTATAGTACAGAGATGTTCACATCAACCTTTACATAGGGGCACCTTATGCTGCGGATATAAGACCCATTTTGCAATGGTTTTGTGAAGGTTGATGTGAACGCTGTACCTATCTTAATAGTTTTGGAAAGACTGGTCGGGACAGAAAATAATTACTCAGTTTTTGAAGAAGTCTGCTTCGTCTTTTTGACGTTACTTCGGAAAACGAATTTGTCGATATTCCGATATTCAATTTAAAAAAAGCCTGGTAACCCTACCCAGTCCGGAAGCGGAACACCTAACCTCAATACGCTGCACTTTCTCTCAAGGGAGATAAAAAAAATATATCCCCCAACGCTGCGAAGGATAAGCTCGAAAGGTGACCATTAAGTGAAATTGGGCAACGTGTGACGTAAGGCAATCAACGTGGATTGCAGGGATAAGCTTTTTTGTATGGATGACATGTCATGGATAAAACGTGGAATGGCAGCTAATTGGATCACTTGCGAAGTGGACGTGCAAGTATGTGTCTTCATTGGATTGAGTGCGAATTATTTCGTCTTTTATATAATTAATATTATACCGATATTTAAATTACGATGATATAAAATGAGGAATATCATCTCTTTATACTGATACAATATTTTATAAGTCCTTGAAGATGAAAATCGAAGTTTAGAAGGTATCTTTAATATTTTGAAATTAATATCAATAACGGAATTAGCTATTAAATTTGCGAGGACTAAATCAGAAAAACTTGCTAAACCTTTAAATTTGCATTCCCAACAAATAGATCCTGATCTTAATTTCATGTACATCTGTTTACGGAACTTAACATTCTACCCACGTATCTAATGATTACAGGAATTAGAATAGAGACTCTTCATTCGAAATGACTTTTGAACTAAGACCTCATTATGAGTACTTAAATTACTACGCACTGGTAAGAAATTTATAAGGAACACACAATAAAAAATAGAGGCTTCAATAAATCAATAAAGTAAAATACGTTTTAGTGAGATTCAGAAAGAGCACTCCTATATTCCTAAAGTAGTTTGTGACAATCTTACTAATATTATAAATGCGAAAGTTTGTGAGGATGTATGTTTTCTAACTCTTTCACGCAAAAACTACGGAACGGATTTAGATGAAACTTTACAGTAATACAGCTTAGACATCATAATAACACATGGGGTACAATTTATGAAGCTTTATTTAATTTGGCCATAATATATAACGATAAGTTCACGCGGGCGTAACCGCGGACCAAAAGCTAGTTGTCCATAAAAACGATTGTGACCCTCACTATCACTTCCAAAAACGCATCCAGTATTGTGAACATCTAAATTTGGATGTTTTGCAGTTTTATTGGCCCTTACGTTCAGTAAAGGCACATCAAATTAACTATAGATACATTTTCGGTTAGCATGAACCACTTTTCGTTTGATACAATTTCAGACATAAATTTGACACTGATCTTGACGATTTGCCAAAGCCAGCAGTGAAATACAACGCGAAGCACAACGTGACGGCGATCCACAATCGCCATGACCCTGCATCGGGCATTGCACGTACACACCATAACATGGTAAAAGTCGGATCAGCAGCTTGATAGCAGAGGTGCGAATCGAGCGCCTTTCTCCTGAATGAATGATGTTGCGAGAGTCATTTGTTTCTACATTTCGCGAAAAGAGCCTATCCCAACTTTAACATGAAAATACAGTCATATTCAGAAATTACGGTTCAACTTAGCTAAATACAAATGAGACGTTGATGTAAGTATGAGTATTATTTTTCCAATATTGCTTTGACCAAAGGCCCGTCATCTATTGGGCCTTTGGTGACGTCAGCTCATGCACCAGATGTAGAGCATCTGAAACTCTCGTGTTCTACACTACAGGAACAAGTTTTCGAAACAAGTGTCAACTACAGCTTGTAGCTAATTGCTAAATATTGAACAGTCTGCTCTACTTCAATTGGTTATGCAGCCATTATTATTTCACTACGATCAAATAGTCGATCGATGTTTAGTTTCGTTGTTCTTGTCAATGACATTTTAATTTACTGAACTAGGCGCGTAGACGTCGATAGGTTTCCTTCAACCGAATTATGTTGTACTTCGCCTTTGGAAATAAAAATGCCTCTACGTGGTATACGTTCTTCAGGAGCCCATTTTGAAATATTGTTAGACTACTATTAAATAATTGAGCTCAAATGAAGTTTCCCTGTGCGTGCTGCTATCTTCGAGGTGCCAGCCAATGCTAAAACTCGCAAATTATTCCCGGTCGTGACTGCATTTGAGCAATCGACGCGCGCCGCGGACCTGCGCCTGCGCCGCTAGGTGTTTGCGCTGTTTCGACAACCTGGGGGCTCTGTGTCGAAATTTATTTGATTCATACTAGACAAGGTGTACAATTGTGCTTTGAAGTACTAGCCAAGACACAGTTGTTTTATTCTTCGTAGAAATGTTTGTAAGATGAGCTATGGCCAAACCATAGCAGCATCTAATTGCAGTGATCAGGCAATGTACTTTTGGTCATATATCACTAGAGCACATAAACGCCAGCTGAAGAGCATTTCATTGAGAAACCCAGTTTATTCTACAGTGTAATTCTTAAAGAGGATTTCACTTTAGCAAAAACTGAAATTTGATAGTTTGTTAATTGTTCATTTATAGTTTATGTTACTTTACTTGACATTGTTTATTTTCTCTCTTGACTTGATATTGACGACATCTAATTTAATATTTTATTTTGTGATTGCATTGACATTTTATTTATTTTGGGACTTTTTATATTCAATTTGAATCTTTGTATATATTCTATTTTTATTATATTTGACGATCTCATTGTGAAAATCCCTTAATTGACCATGAACCAATGTTATTTTATGTGAATTTTTGTAATAAGAAATACATAATCTAATCTAATCTGAACAAGAAAGAGAAAATGATTATTCGATATACTAGTCAACTTTAAGCTCATTTCAGTTTTAACTCACGCAGTACACAGAAGTCTATAATAATTCCGTTTTCCATCGATTACATGTACCTACTGTAAAAAAAGAAATCCTTTACGTGTTCCTTATTGGTTCCAAACCAATTGTGTTTAAGATAATTTGTGTGATGAAAAACTCTTACAGTACAATGCCGTATTTCGAGGCGAACAATACGTAATCAAAACTATAACAACATTGTCATCTAATTTCAGACGACTCAATCACATACACAAATTCAACCTGCAAATGGCTGAGGTCCAATTACGTCCCTTTGTTGCCATCCTTTGTTCCGCTGCCGCTGTACCTATGCGGAGTATGCGAAAGTTGCAAACACAACATTAAGCGATTAGAGCATTTCAAAGGGTCACCCTGGGGTGAAGCGCAGACGAGCAGCGAAGGGTTGCATTCATCGTTGTAATTATACATATTTATGCGTTGTTGCGTTGTTAGTACGTGATGGCCGACTATTGAGATTAATTTTCTGGTTTGCTTTTAAATAAACAGGATAGTAAATGTTTTAAATCACTTACTACTTCGGAACTTCTTAATGTATCTTTGGACTGCTTGTTTAGTATTGCATTTTTAAACATTAATTGAGTCAAAAACATGTGGCCAGTTAGTATCAAGAAGATGTTTAGCCAGGTTTTTCGTAGAAGTCACCTGGTAATACTATACCACAACATTATGCGATTAGAGCATTTCAAAGGGTCATCCGGGGGTGAAGCGCAGACGGGCAGCGGAGGGTTGCATTCATCGTTGTAATTATACATATTTATGCGTTGTTGCGTTGTTAGTACGTGATGGCCGGCTATTGAGATTAATTTTCTGGTTTGCTTTTAAATAAACAGGATAGTAAATGTTTTAAATCACTTACTACTTCGGAACTTCTTAATGTAACTTTGGACTGCTTGTTTAGTATTGCATTTTTAAACATTAATTGAGTCAAAAACATGTGGCCAGTTAGTATCAAGAAGATGTTTAGCCAGGTTTTTCGTAGAAGTCATCTGGTAATACTATACCACAACATTATGCGATTAGAGCATTTCAAAGGGTCATCCGGGGGTGAAGCGCAGACGGGCAGCGGAGGGTTGCATTCATCGTTGTAATTATACATATTTATGCGTTGTTGCGTTGTTAGTACGTGATGGCCGGCTATTGAGATTAATGTTCTGGTTTGCTTTTAAACAAGCAGAATAGTAAATGTTTTATTTCACATAGTCATCGTGATTTCTTAATGTCTCTTTGGACTGCATGTTCAGTTTTGCATTTTTAAACATTAATTAACTTAAAAACCTGTAGCCTTGGAGCTTCAGTTTCAAGAAGTCGATGTTTAGCCATTTTTTTGTAGAAGTCATCTTGGAATAGGTACATAACTCAGAATAACAACAAGACGTAACTGAACCATTTAATAATAATTAATTAGGAAACAATTCCGACCATGCAAAACTGCCACTACTTGACCGATTTATAATGTTCCGGAAAACAATTGAATTATCTCAGTAAATGGTAGTTGAATTCTACGATAATTGATTTCACCAAGCTGATTCTTCGCGGGAATAACGTATTTAATCTCTAAACTTATCAGATCTAGACCAATTATAGCTGCAGGTTAGGCTTCAGGCCAAGGGCTTCTTACAATCGCTAATATCCAATCAAGTTAATTCCAAATCATTGCAAAATGGGTCTTATGTTAGCAGCATAAGGTGCCCCCATGTTAAGGTTGATGTGAACGCCTCTGTACCAGATAACCGCTGACTGGCTGGAAATGAAAGATCATAATAAATTGCTCGCTACGCTCAGTTTAGGGTATGAACTTGACAAGTTACAAAGATTGTGTTAAGCCCCCAGTTCCACGCCTCTAACGATAAAAAATATCTCTCATCTCTAGATGAAGGAAGTCATTATCTTCTCGCGATCACATAAAAAGCGATAGATAATTCTCTTGCCACTTGCGATTACCGCGCAATCGCCCGCCCTGCCCATCGCAGATTATCTGCATTGATCCATCTGCAGCACCACAGACATGGATCTTATTAGGTAACGCAGGGTGCATCGTTTGAATGAAAATTGTTAGACAAGCGTTTTGTTTAGCCGCATAATGCAACAATAGCGTTTTAGAAATACTCCGCCATTTCTTTGTTATGAATTAACATCATTTATCTGTTTTGTATTAATATTTAAGGTTTTTTTTCACTCTCTGACGAGTCAGATGATCTTGGTGTAATTATTCCCAGATATTTATTTAGTTTATTATAGTTCAGCGACCAGACCTGACTGCAGCACTCTTCAGATTAGAGTGATTAGGATGTCCTAAGTGAGCGACAAACACCGCGCGATGCGACGTGGCAAGAGCAATCGACCAATGGCATCGTACCTTGCTTGCGGATGTCCGCAGCAAGCAATGGCAGTAGGGCTATGTAGCCCTACTGTTATTGGTTGAACGCGCTTGCAGCGTCGCATCGCGTCGCGTTTGTCGCTCACCTACGACACCGTGTCAAGCAGAATAAAATGCTTCCTCGAGGGCTTTTTAAACTCTTTACGGGTACGTTGCAGACGTAACTTCCCGTCAAGAGTTACCCCCAGGTATAATAGTCACAACTTCCAAACAATGACCATAAATTTATATGCTGGCGGTAGGATATTTTCGCATCTTGAAAATGTTAATATAGTTCATAATAAAAGTAATGATAAGTGTCAAAATCTTATTGATTTTGCCATCTGTCAGAATAACGATTAAGCGTGGACTATGAAGCAGCGTCAAGAGGTGCACTGCACTCCCTTGATACGCGTAGTTTGTACACTATCGTCTATTTCAGTTTATGTCTTTAGCAGCACCGTTACCATAACAACCAGCGAAATAATTATCCACTGGCCCCTACTGGCCCCAACGGAACATAACACGCGAGTGTCTATCCGAACTGGTTGTGTATGTCAAATTTGTATGTGCTCTTCAAATTCATTTAATGAGCTGAACAATGGAATAACCATAGAATAGTACTAACTAACGTACAGGAGATTCACTTCCGAATTAAATGTTAATTCAATAGCTACTCGTCACTTTATAGTTAGCACCTTCCTTCACCAAGAGTGGGACGCCGTCATCACTTTTATCTAAATGAGGCCAATTCAATCGCAAATAAATAGCGTTTTTTTAATTGCTAATTGCCTTTAAATACCGCATCATTGTTGGCTGAGGACAAAGGAACTGACAAATAGCGAAAAACTAGAAAAAAGGGCGGAGAAACTCGACTGCATATTTTACAAAAACGCTACCAAACGGAAACTACATGATAAATAAATAGAGTTCAATTTGTTGAATTTTATTACCATAAAAACGGGATTTTTAAAGAAGGCAGGTCAAAGATAAATTATTGCCGATTCAATAAAACAAAACATTTCTGTAGTGCAACAAAAAGTGCAAAAACTAAACTTCCTGTCTAACTTTTATTCCTGTATGAGTATTCCAATCTACGCAGAAATTTTCAATCACTGCAATCAATTCTATTTTCAATTTTTGTTATGGTAAGATATATTTTAACTGTTTTGACCTAATTCAATTAAATCAATACACTTTATGGAACAATTTATAACCATATACTTGTATTTTGAATGTATTCTAGTGCAAAGTGAGAAAACAAACTGATAAAGAGGCTGTATGGGAATATAATTATTTGCCTTCCCATTGTTGTCATCAATGTCAGTGTCAAATCACTCACATAACGCATTACGTTACGTTTGATTTTTATTATTATTATATTTATAATATTTGTTTTTCGTTTTCATCAAATAATCAAACTGAAAGAGAAAGTAGCCCTCCAGAATTACCTGCACCGCCTGTTGCAGAAAAATATAATCAAATTGAAACCCAGCAAACAAATAATAAAGCAAACACTCAAATAGCTCTTCCAACAATAAGAAGAGCAGCTGCCACTGCTGGCCGTTGCTTGTTTCCAGAGTGAGATAATCGGGAAAAACTTCATGTACCTGAGTCTATACGCAGAAGGCTCCTAGTATTCTACAATAATATTCTAAAATGGCTTCACTCTCTTGTACTACTTATAGTTATGCTATTATTATGAAGCCATTTTAGAATATTATTGTTATTGTGCTGCTGGATATGACACAGTTGGGTGTTGCTGGCACATAATATCCATTTTATGGTACAAGTCCTCAGGATCATTTCGAAGCACCTGCTGCATTCTTGGACAACTTGTTAATTAATTAAATAAATGTACATAAATAAGTTATTATGTTTTTTATTTCATAGCTTACATAGCAGTAAAACTTAAATAAGCCTCACACTGAGCTAAACAAACTTAATTTAGGTACACGAGAAATGTACTTCTTTTGTTCTTTGTCTTTTCTATAGTTTTATTATGATATGATAAGGGCTACGGGTGACAGAATTGAATGGGATGAGGATGTGGTGGATGAGGCCCATCGAGGGTTCTCATTGCACGTATCATGTAGCGCTGTTGACTGAACAAGCCCGTTCATACACCCACGACGGGACCCGTCGCACGGACGTGGGCCCCTCTGCTAGGATGCGGAGTCCGCCTTCCCGCGACGGTCATCCGCGCAATTCTCCGGAACGGAACACTTTCCATGGAACCGTGGCTAGTCAGACAAAATGCGGATATTGTACGTTGCATTGTAACACTATAAGGCATATCTAACCAAATAGCCTCCGAAACGCGAAAGTGGAACGCCCGAACATTAGTATCCGCTTACGTCGGACCAAATCTGACTGATGTGTTAGCATCAGTGTCCTTGTATTAATTAAAAAATGATTAAAACCAACGATTTAAATTATAACCTCACTACCTTCAATATTTTTTTAACCCCAGCTTTAAAAGAGTTAAAACAATTAACTTTTTCGTTAGTCTAGAGCGTAGTTCTAAAAACATCAACCGATTTCTTTTATGTACGCGGCCCGTAAGTAGAGGTCTAAAATTACATGGAAGTTCGCCATCCTTCTTTAGTCAAAAGCTTGTGAGATAATCTGGGGGTCGCGAAGGGTCAACTCATAATTGACTTGAATTATTTATCGCTAACAATCATACGAAGCTCCAAAGCGCAGTGGTTTGCAAAGATCTCTAAACCACTACAATAAGAAAACAACTGTCTGAATGAATAAAACAAGAGAATCTCTGATAACGGATTGTATTTATATGTTTACTAGAAGGCTTAATGTATTCCTGCAATTCAGTTTTACACGATTTTAATAATGCACATACGCGTAGTACCTACATAACCTACGAGTATGTGGTACAGAAAAGCCGACAAAAAACTAGAAAAACGGTAGCGGTAACTGAAGAGAGCAAATACAATTTAATATATTACAACATACTCGTACAGGTTAGCAACGTGATAATGATGAAGAAGTTTTTAGTGTCCGTGTGAGTAACATGAGTTGGATGGAAAGAGAATGCGGGGCCCTGTCTTTCTATCTGGAGGAAATAATGTTCGAATTTATTCAATGAGTTAACTCTAGTGATTGTAACGTATATATTAACATGACATTGGCCGTAAAACGCAATTCAACAAGATTTTCTCAGAAATCACTAACTCCAGTTAACTTAATATGCTAATGCCCTTCAAATACCTGCAACATATTGGATTATTGATATTGGTGCATATCTTCCTTTCAATAAATACGACGCAAACTTTACGAGAGAAATCCTTGGATATTTATTAGCTTCTAACACAGTATTGAAGATTATACGTCATGAACCCATGACTAATAGCAGTAGACAATGAATTGAGATTTATACTAGCTTACTTGCATGATATATCAGTTACGCATGTCAATAAAACAATAGGATTTGTCCGTTTGTCTTAACTGTCAGTTTAGGCACGATTGTGTCAGGAACCCAGGCATGATCGACGCATTTACTTGTTATGACTTAGAACTTGGAAAAGCAAGGACAATATGGCTGACTCAATATGATTAGAGCAGAAATACAAGGTCTCTGATAAAGGTTATATATGTTTAGGTGATTTAAACTCGATTTTATGGAAGCAAATGAACGTGGAATTGCTTTTAATAAACCATTATTCAAAGTTGGAAAATAATTGCACCATGGTTTAGAATTATAGCCAACGGCATACGACATGTTTTTAATGTTACTGCTATATCATTTGTACGCAATAGATATACTCGATGACTTGCTGGAGACCAACCCCCTTATTCATAAAAACTTAAACAGTGCTTCAAGACAACTTTACCATACTGAAAACAGTCTAAGCCTGCTTTATTTTTTATGAAATAAGGCGGTAGTCTTTACTGCCCCAATGTCTATGAGATATTTGTGCTATGTTCTCGTGCAGTGCCGTTTGATCAATAGTGATTATCTACACTATTATTATAAAGAGGAAAGATTTGATTGTTTGTTAGTATTGAATAGCCTCCAAAACTACTGATCCGAACGTGAAAATTCTTTCACTAACAGAAAGCTACATTATTCAGGAGTGATATAGGCTATATTTTATTATGATTGAACAAAAATTCAGTGGAAAATAATAGTAAATGTAAATCAAGTCGGAGAAAAGCGTGCAGAATGGATACCAGCTGTCAAGCATTTGACAGAACGAAGTCTGTCTGGGCAGCTCGTTTATTATAAAACCCTATAAAAAATCAATAACGATTGCATAGAAGCTAAACAAGAAGTCAAAATGGCCGCGCTTTATTCATTAGACGACACGATTGGCGTAGTGCGCTGTAGCAGGATTTCTTGCCTTGACTTACGTAGTGTCCCGGGTTCGGTTCCCGGTAGAGTCAATTTACTCGTCTGAAATGATATTTTCTAAACTGGATCGGGACTGGGTATGCTTTGACAAGCCTCTGGCTTAATTCCTTGTCTGGTACTTCGTAAAACAGTGATATTTGTCTTTACTCCGAGACCATAACAAGTGGTGTGTTGTCTGGCGAATATTTATTTATTATTTTAAGAATAGAATAGTTAAAGAATACAAAACAGGGTCACTGTCCAACCCATTTAGTTTATGTCTGCTGCAAACACCCTGTTTAAAAGACCAAACAAAGGGATTCACATTGTCTGAAGTGGCTTTATTAAGAGAGTCGATGGCGATCAGCGAGGGAGCGTCGATCAGATGCAACTAATGAAGCCGTAGCCCGCCCATTTAATGGCCCCATCATTAGCGCGCTGATCGGGATCACTAGCACTGACTGTGCTGGATTGAGCTTTTGTTTCGAGTTAACATGCAACAATATACTTTTTTTTATATTGCCCGTCAATATGACCTCACTCCACCTGATGGAAAGCGGTCATGAGGTCTAGATATGAGCCTAACAAGCACAGTACTGCAAAGGAATCACTGAGCTGGCCATTCTCATCTTGAAGACCTGCAGAAATGCCATTTCACGCCCCGCTCGAAGAATACGGGACATTTTATGGAAGGTAACACATGTGCTGGAAGAGCGTGCAATGTCTGGATGTTACCATAAACCATACTGCAACATTGCTAGATTAACGCCGAGGTATATCAGTACGTCTACCACGAGTTCCCACTTTAAATTAACATTATCGTTCGCGTAAAGAATGTATTGGGATTTGACATTGTCATGTCATGTCAAGTGTCATTCCAATACAATTTTTTTACGCGAACAAGCACGTAAATTAGCAACTGTATGTCTGAACTGTATGTCTACCATAAGTTTATACCAATGATAACGTCTGCCCACGGAGAGAGGTCGTTGGTGATCAGCGTCGACATCGCCAACGTCTTTAACAGCCTGCCGTTCGGCGTTATAAGAAAGGCGCTTCATTTTTTCGGAGTGCCCTCATATATAGGCAGGCTGATCGAGGATTACCTCCGGGCCAGGGAGGTTCTCCATGATGGGGCAGCAGCGAGAGCACAGGGAGAGCGCCCCTACCTTGACCAAGTACCTAAAGGGCGCCCGGAGACGAGCGCAGCAAGCGCTGATGAGGAGGTGGGCGGAGGAACTGGCTGACCCGCTCTATGGCCGCGACAGCATAGAAGCGATACCGCCGGTTCTCAACCGATGGGTGTGTCATAGAAAGGGGCCTCTGACATACCAGCTGGTACAGGTGCTTTCCGGATATGGATGTTTCGGGAAGTACCTGTTTGAAGTAGCCCGGCGGGAGCCCACACCGCAGTGCGGTGCGGACGAGTATACCGCCCAGCACACTCTTCAAGTGTGCGCAGCATGGGCGGATCAGCGCCGCCCCCGGGGTGTTAGCCGGGGGGCTTTCACCCTATTGCACGGTGCTCCCGTCTGGGTTGCCCTATTCCAAAGCGGTGGGGGTATACCCGGGGGCGTTTTAGTGGGTATACCGCCGGATTTGCCGGCGGAGAGTCCCACACTCCCCCGCTGCCTTCCCCCGGGCAGTGGGATAGTGCGCAACGCATTTTGAACACCCGGTTCAAAAAAAAGTGACAGAAACTCATGGTACCTAGACATACTGGTCTCGGTGGTAGCAACCTTACATGGCATGCCTCATTTTTCAGTGGCGCAGAGCATGAAACTACTTTTGTGGAACATCCAGACACCATATTTTAGGTAAACTGCTACGAGCCTTCAATGATGTACACCTGGATCATAAAATCAAAGACTGAATACTAAGGCTAGACTGTCCAACAACCACATCCCTTAAACCCCTAATGGATTATCTAACAAAACAAACGATTCTGAATAAATATCAAGAACAGCATAATGTCTTTCTATCATCTTTCCCATACCAGTAAGTTGTCTGGAAGAGATTGCTTCTAGACCGCCTAAATTGTACATTGCGATTCAACTGCATTACTATTTTGTAAATACTTTGTTTGATGTGCAACAAATATTTGCTTATCTTAATGTAGTTTATGTTACAAATGATTAAGGCATCGCACTTTTATTTCAATTATTGCATTGTATATTAATCAAGCTCGCAATAAAAGCAACAACATATCCTTGTCCACAATTCCAAGTATTAATTTCTCGTAATCAATCCGGATCCTCCCCTTGCAACTTTTTGCATACTTTGTCAACGCCATCCTCAGCTTCTTTATTCTCTTATCTCTAGCTGCAGACGTGCATCTGGCGAAGTACTAAAAATGCTTTCACTGTGCGTTATCACTGAGCAATGCTCCTCCCACGCCCTTATAGCTCCTCAGGCTGTGCAGTAAATACGTCAAGGCCCGCGTTAGACTTAATAAGGCGTATATCAGCTCGATTTATGTTATTGCTCCTTGAGCGGCGCAGGACCTTTCAACATTAATACAATTACTGAATTAGTTGTTTGAGGTATTTTGATGCTGGAGTTATGGAGAGAGCCATTATCAAGAGTTATAATACGTGATCGCATTAGCGATGAGGAAATCCGTTCAAAAATAAAGACATGGTAGGAATGGTCCACACTACTGCTAAATTTCTTTACCTAGGCAGTGTTGTGTTTCAAATGCTGAAAAGGTAGCTAAAGCTCACCGGGGAGCTGTTGCTTGGTCAGCTGGGGGATCTGATACCTTTAAGCTGATTATTTGAATATACTCTACCTTACAGAGTCAGACACACGTTTATTTGACTGAAAACTGAAGCCATGACCGCCGTACAACAATGTCTAAAATTGATGATAGCACAAAACATAATATTTGTAATTGACACCTTGATATTCTTGCAAAGCTATTAAGAGAATTCAACATATATTTGTGAACCACCAAGTTAGGTGAACTAAAACATCTTTCCTGAAAGATATTGATAATAAATAATAATTTTAAACTAAGGGAACCGATTGGCGATCAACATCGGATTGAATGTTTATTCGTAGCTAAAACGGGTATATTTCCAATAAATAACATTTAAAGGTAACTTATGGCTAATCAGATAATCAATAATGGAGCTGTTGTGTCTCATAAGGCTAAGTGACGTTATCAGTGAAGTCATTGTTAGATCACTACATATAAAAGAAGTATGCAGTCGAGGCTGTCCGTTACATTTGGTTGTTGTTTCATAATTATTATTACGTAAATATATCTTTGTTAAGCTTACATTTAGTTTTTTCCACTTCAAGCACACTGCTTTAGATCTACGAGTATTAATACAGTAACCATTTAATGGCGTTAGAATCAATGGCGGGACGTCTAATGTATTAAACTCATTTTAATCTTCACTTAATAATCCATAATATGCAACTACCATAGAATCAAAAAAGGTCCATCAGTACGTCTACCACGAGGTGTCGCTTTAAATTTATATTATCGTTCGCGTAAAAAACTGTATTGGGATTAGACATGGTCATGTCATGTGTCATCCGAATACAATTTTTTTACGCGAACGATAACGTAAATTTAAAGTGGCAACTCGTGGTAGACGTACTGGTATGTCAATTGTAGTTGCCAGTTCGAATCTCCAGAAAATGCATCAAAGGACTAAATGTCAATAAACACTTATAGAAATACTTCATTTTGTTGATAAACCAGAGGAGAAGATGTTTAACAACAACGAACTTCAGAAACATATCTCATTTCCACATTATTCAAGCGAAATTCCCCCAACAGACAATACTTAAAAAATGCGAATATACAAATAAACTACAATCCTGTTCAAAATTTCAAACGGGCCGGTGACATCATACATAAAGCTCATTCAAAAATGAAGTCAGTGTGGTCCGCCTAACGCCCACTATTCCTTGGCCCATAACAGGAGGGGTGACTCATCGAATTGAGAGTTACATTGCCATCAAATGCACTTGTACGAAGTGTTGCACCAGGGTCGGGATACAAATGCACTGGATAGGTCACGTAAATATACCTAGTCCCCAATAATTTGTTCCTATAGGACTCTGGTTCGAAAATTGTTCACGCGGAAAAATATTGCACGCTTATGTGGAAGTGCTTGTCTTAGTAATACCACGGTAATATTACATAATAATACCACGGTAATATTACATAATAATACCACGGTAATATTACATAATTACCGTGGTAATACTAACAATACTACGCAGTTCATACGAATCTGCACGAATGTCATTAGATTGTTTGATTCATTTCAAAGATGTAACAGTTTTTTTCTGGTAAAATATAGAGGTAAGCACGTCAAACAATTGAAAAGCTTAAACATGGCACACGCTTGCAATGACTCAATTTCTTTTTCTGACATGTATGGGTGTAAGGAGTAGGAATACATTTTTGTAACTAAGGAAAACGTGTGCTTGCAATGACGCCAAGCACACTTTTTTTTGTTGCTGTGACAGAGCGCAACGGAGTCTTTGTCAAACGTCATTGGGTAAATGTTTTATACGTGTATTATACGTTTTTATACGTATTCCAAAAAATAATAAAAATGTGGACCAGCAAAATGAGTCAACGAAGAAACTATTAAATTTTTTTATCGTGTTCTCTTTAGTATTTATAAGTACTTAACAGCTGGTAACATATAAATTATTAGCTTTGTTAATAAATTAAAGCACTTTTATTCGGTAGTTTCGATGCAAAAGCTTATAAGATTTTTGGAAAACTGGGCCCAAATCTTATTCATGGATTTCTTTCATATTGCGGAAATCCCAAAATGTATTTGATAATTTGATCCCAACCAAGTTATTTCCACAAAGATAGAAACTAGAAAAATTCGACCTGATCCTGGGGATTCAAGCGGGATCCCTAGGATCAGGACGAATTTTTCTAGTATCTACTCGTATCTTTGTGTACAAAATAGTGCATTGTTAAATGCTTAAAATAATAATTCACTTAAGTTATTTCCAGTTATTTATAGCACAGGTATTTTCACAATAGCCCCCAAAGCATAATTTCGGGGGTGTCACCCTCACAACAGGGGTAGCAAAGTCCTCGCAGACGCAACCCCTGCACTTCGAAGATAAATGTTCATTCATAGAGAAAGTTAATTTACATGGGGAGAGTTAATTAATTATTTGCCAGCTCTTGACGTCTGAATTAGAAGAAGTTTTATTAAAAAACATATTGGTTTGTTAGTTAAGAATAACCAAGATCTCAAAAGCTAATATAACCATCAAACCACTATCCTGCTACATGTGCAAAACATAGAAATTATTATAATTTCTACTATAAATCTCACCCGAAGTCAGGCACATACATAACATTCAAATAGATGCCGCAAGCGTATTCGCGTGTCAGAAAGGAGTGCAATCATTTATTAAGGCTACACTACCGCTTAAATCGTTAAGGCAAACGAAGTCAAAATTAAGTAGAGTTACATTTATCACTGTCTATTAACCTGTTGAACATTAATATCTAGTTTATAATTTTCATTCAATTATTAAATTCAAACTTTTTATTTTAATGTTAGAGCGAATGCTATTTCAAGAGAAAATGGAAAGACTTATGCACTAAGCTATGGGAGAAAAACATGGATTTATTCTTCGAAATCTAATCCCACAAATCAAAATGGAATCATTCTACCTAAAAAAAAATTAAGTCTGAAAACTTAATCAATCAATAAATCTCTATCGAGACGTCACGATAACCGTCAAAAAAGTGTCACGCTAGTTTTCTAGCAGAAGAAGGCATAGGTACGTCATCTATCGCGCTGTACGTCTGCGGTCAAGCAGCATACCGAAGCGTGTTGACCGCAAGGGCATTGCTGCTAGTTGCCGACCGCAGACCGACGTGACGCAGTAATGGGAGACAACGCCAGTCGTGGTTCGGACATTGGTGTTTGCGTTTCAAATACGTGTAGTTTACAGTCACGATCGATATTGATGAGTTTTACCAGATCCAATGTTTTGAAAGTCCGTATTGTGTTCTTATCGAGCTTTTG
Source organism: Udea olivalis (assembly GCA_947369235.1). Classification (NCBI taxonomy): domain Eukaryota; kingdom Metazoa; phylum Arthropoda; class Insecta; order Lepidoptera; family Crambidae; genus Udea; species Udea olivalis. The sequence goes on along the minus strand of OX376345.1, from coordinate 4,514,615 downwards.
ATGATCGTCTGTTTTATACCTAAAATACTACAAATATTTCCGTCAGTATCCAGAGGGAACCCCTGTTTGTATACATAATATTAGCATTTTATTTGAATACAATGCAAATTATTAAGTGTTCTCATAAAGTTTCCTTGCGTATTTATTATTTTTAAAAACACCTGGCATACTACCTAAAATTGATAAACTTATTGAATAATGAAAGGTATTTTATGTCTTTACATTTAAGTACCGTAAAGTGTTCCACTTATTCAGAGATCCCTAATGATCTGCGTATAAAGTTATTATTCATAAAATTTTTAGCTATCATGTTTTAATGAATTAATGCTCGCTCAAATTAACACACAAGTTTCACACTATTTAAAGGCACAATGAAAATAACACAAAAGTCAAATACTACGTAGTTGAATGAATCGATGGTTTGATTTATAAATTTGAATATTCAATTCAATCAGAAAATCCTAACCACATATAAAAACTATCAAACAAACTGCACTTAAAAAAAACACTGTAAAGCAATTCGTTATAAAAAGGAATAACTAGTTCAGCATACACAAAACGCACGGCAGGATGTACCTACTCACCCAATTTGTTTTAAACAACTCAATCTACTAGGAGCCAATGAAAACATTCCTCGAACCCAGAACAATATTGACAAACCTCCTTAAACTTAAACCACGTTAAAGTGCCCTGCGCAAAACAAACACGAATACTGGTTTCTTTTGAACAGAATCAAACGCTCGCGCTTAAGCGGCGTTCACAATAAAGCCACCAAGCTACACAGCAGTGACACTGGTGACAGGTAGGCATTGGAATATTATATGTCAGTGTCACTCACGCTGCATTTGCCATAAATGGCTTCTACAAAACTTTTAAGCCTCGACTACAATTGGATATGGGACAATTTTTTTCGGAAATAGCAATCCCTGAACAACTCTCGCTTCTTTGAGCAAGAGTTGTTCAGGGAGCACGGGAAGGGGAGGGGGTGCCTAGTGCTGGTTTTTTCACTATTCGGTCACTAGCACGTAAACGCGAAAACCAAGAACTGGCAAAAATGGAAATACGAATATCGGCAAGTTATACTGTGAACGGAGTCTTAGTAATCACGTCAATGGCTATTTCTAGAGCTAATAGATAAATTAAATAGATAAGAGAGAGGAGCCACCCGCAATTTGGACCAATTTAGGGTTGGCATCATTCTTGAGTAAAACCATGTATTACGAGTAAATGGTCTATGTTGGCAAGAAGAAGTTTTCACTTCGTAATAATTTTCGAGAAATATATTTGTTAGATGTAGAGATTTTACTTTTTGCTTACTTTTTTCCGAACGAGCTTCAAAGAAGAACATATCATATGTCCGACAAGGATCCGACTTAAAAGTTAATAACAGGGTGCTTACCAGGCAACTATTACTGGTCTTTTTTCTTCGAATTAACAGTCATGTTCCTAAACAAGCAAAGATTGGAGGACGATATTTATTTACGGGTACCTACTCTTGTCTGTGGTATCGGGTAAAACCACACAATAATGATGTAACATTTCATACCTATACTTATACGCCCAGACTCAGAAAATTGCTTCTGATAATATACCCGCAAAAAATGTTTTATAAATTTGTGCTAGAAATATTTTAAGATTATACTCCAGCAAAATGCTCGTTTTACGCTGTCAAAGTATCAAATACAATGGAACCCCGAAGTTATAAAGCAAAACGAAACTGCTCGTAAAAGTGCCAGTGACATTGACATTCGCATTTGTATGTAGAATTGGGTACGAATGCTAAGGACTCGGTAATAAGAATAGTGAAACGACAACCAGTTTTAATGGTTTCGCATTTTGAAAATCTATCCCTGGAGTGTCGCGAAGTCACAAAGCCGAGCCGAAAGCATTGGCAAACATCGTGTGCAAGCAATATAAAAAAACAAGCTTTTTACGCTTTACTTGAACGACAAGTAAGAGCAATTAACTGCAAACATGTTGCGAGTGTGGTCCGCGGATAGGGACACAGCGGAGGAAAACCATGTCTGGTAAAGACAAAAACGAGTCAGGTCCGGTTTAAACCTAAGCAGAGTGGAGAGGAGTTGTGTTTTGATAACTGATCAGATTTCGTTATTTCCCCCTCTGTCTGTGAAATATGGCGTGAAATCCAAAACCTAGGAATTTCATCAAATTTTTTATTAAGTACGAATATTATCTTACGGACCCTTGCGAGTATTATAAATTATTATGCACTGCATTAACAGGTTATTTCTTCATAATCTTTTTAATGGTTAAGTATTATTGAAACGTCTTTAAACGTCATGTTGCCTCTTGCTTAAAATGATGCCCATATAACATATTTCCATCTATCGCTGATATCATGCCAACTGGACAACAGATGGAGGACCGCAAATTCCTTTGATTTGGGCCACAGAAAACCGGTTGCCAGATAGTGTGCAATAATGTTAAATTGAGGAAACCCTAATAACCCCAGTGCTCTATATACGCCGACACTGGGGCCTCTCACCGTTATTTTGGGTCACATGTTGCGGGAAGATTATTGTTTTAAATTGATCGACGTCATCTGGGTCATCAATTTCGTGGTTTCGGGCCTAATGTACACAATTCTACATATTTTTGGTTTTTTATGTTTTGGACACACTATGAGAAATAACTTGGGAATTAGCACGGAGAGTGAAATAATAAGATTGTATCATTGATAGTTTTAAAAAAACACGTTACTAAGTACGGACTATCCTTTTATAGGAGACATGTTTTATACAAGATGTGAAATTATTAACAAGATGATGATGTGAAATTAGAAAACCCGAAGAAAAACTAGCTAACGACTCAACCAAGCGGATAAGTAAGCACTTACTTATGATGAGTGCTTGCATTTAACATACTCGTATGTAATTATTTAATGAGCCTATGGTTCAAACTCAACTTAGTAAAACCCCTAAAGTTATTGTTATAAAATCTAACGCATCGCTCAAAGATTTACAATAAATCATTGTTTGTATTGCGGCCCAAATATAAAGGCCAATTATATTTATATGAATACGAAATCACATGCCACTATTAGGCCAGAAATACCCATTTTGGGGTATAATTTTGCACACCACAACTTATGCAGAACTCCTACAGGGGGGAAACCTAGGATAATAAATAAATAAATAAATATCTGGGACAATTCACACCAAGATCATCTGACCCCAAACTAAGCAGAGCTTGTAATATGGGCGTCAGAGACTGATAAACATACTTAAATATTTCTAAATACATACTTAAATAGATAAAAAAACCCAGACACACAACAAATATAAATGTTCGTCACACTAATATTTGTCATGGGTGGGGATCGAACCCACGACCTCCGGCGCTAAAGGCAGGATGGCTGCCTTTGCGCCAACAGGCCAAAAAGCGGATAGTCACATTAGGCAACAAATGAAGTTTTAATTCCGATTTGAATGACTTTTTGCTTTATTCTACTGGCCTAATAGTGGCATGTGATTTCATATTTATTATTGAGGTTGTCAGCGCCTTAAATGCGCGCTATCTAAAATTACCAATGGACGAATTATCCCATATAGAAGCGACCGCCTACCGTCTTCTAATCGCGTTTATCGGCCATCGCATCAGGTCGTAGTAATCGGCCAATTCTTAAGAACCTCGATAGCGGATCGAGGAAAGCAATTCAACTGCATGTCGTACTTCAGATTATATCTTCAATAAGCCTGATAGCAAATAATATCGCATTAGTTCGTACGTCGGCTTACAATTGTCGGAGACGAAGCGTTGTAGCAAAATTAAATGAATATGGTATGTCTATTAGACAAATATTGATCATACACCTGTGTCATGTTCAAATCATTAAGTCTCAAATCCCTAAAATGACGTGAACAATACCGATATTGGTATTCACCAAATATTAAGATATGTCTTAAAACGCGAGCATAAATAGACGTCGAATATTCGGCTTTGAAAAGGCTATCCAATGCTAATCCTATGAGAAGCATTTTGTGATTTTGGAGGCTTAACAAAAACTTGAATATTTTTCTGCCAAAAAAAAAAACCTTTTGCTGTTCAAATCCAAACATGCTCACAGAATTTTGCTGCTGACAATACTTTTTCATGAAAAAACAACCTGTCTTACAAATCCTTGTTTTTAAGTTCATTCACCTTTTTTCTTCTTAGCACTTTGAAGATTTGCGAGTAAGTTTTACGGTTTCCTCTACTTAATTTCCTAATTCTAGAAATGAAACGCGTAAAGAGTACAATGAAGCAGTATTCGTTATATCAACACCAATAACCCCAAATATTCGCAACAATATGGCCATAATGAAGAATAGTGGCCATCATACCCAACGGTTCTTTAGCACGATATTTATGGACGCAAAAGTAGTAGTCGCCAAATTCTCAGACTCAATAAACGTAATTTACTCTAAGAATTTGCAAATAGGAAAATAGGGTTACCACCATGGTATTTAATTCACCAGCTACAAAAACAGCGCAGATGCAAAGCTCTTATAGTTAGAAGGTCATCGCTACCTTCCTTGCGTGGTTCCACTTTTTTTGGTAGGCTTCCTCATTAGTTTTGGCGTAATTGTGCCACATTATATTTTGAAGATACGACTATTTCGATTCTCGCTACAGCACAAATGTTTGTCAAAGAATCCGACATTTCAAATATACTTTTCAATATAACATATTTTTCATCAAGATCTTTTGACTAGCTTTTCCAGCGACAACGCAGAAGTTGGAACTTTTAAATTCTTATATCACTGAGGCTTTTGCTATCTCGAGAAAGGGTTGTAAGGTTCTTTTTTAAGGTCCAATCTATCTCTTTACAAAAAGTCATTTAAATTGGTTCAGCGAGTTAACCTTTGCGTTTATTTACAAATTTGCTTTATTAACTTCCCACGTGTTCCCTGCCAGCCCTACCAACAACAAAAAATCAATGGCGTATTCGTGGTCCATTACTTGGCCAACAATACGTCTGATATCATCGTGGATAGCGAGAACGGCCCAATCCGACACATTAATCATTCCGAATGATCCCACCCATTATCACGTGTTGCAGGGTCAATAAAATGTCGTAATCATCTTTTTGAGAAGCTATCAAGGCTGTACAGGTGATGTTAGTTATGGCTACCTGTAGCGTTATGGTTGGATTGTGGCTGATCATAAGCAGATGTCACACACAGCAAACCAACCGAAATTGATATTTTCATCATCACGAATGAAGATTCGCGGCCACTGCTAAACCAATGTAGATAGACTTTATGCTTCCGTAGATTTTCACAGTGACCAGTAATATGCCCTGCATCCCCATTATTCGACTTTAATCAATAAAGCCAGCTGTCCACTTTGCTGAAGGGAATCCGCGCCACAATTGTCATTGGGAACTTTTCTGCCCCAACGGCCATCAGTATGCATACTGTCTACCACAAGTTTACACCAATGACAGCCGCGTGTTGACGCTTTTCTATGGGATTTCGGTACAGTGCCCCCAGTAGTAGTGATTTTAAATGGAACTAAAAGTGGCAAACTTTTTGAGGTCGAATATCGTTTATGTGACAGAAACTCATGGGAGACATACATTTCTTAAAACCACGTGCTCCGTCCACTAACGTTTTGACTAATCCGCTCCGCTGTGTTACTGCGCCGGAGACTTAATTTCGGATTATCTATGATTTGATCTTGTAATGTAAATGCCGAGTATAATAATTAGCCTTCTTCATTTCTACTGGAGGGACCTTGAGTTTTTTTTACTTGGCCTTTTGAAGTTTGACCACTTTTAAAATTTAATGCATTCTTAATAAAAATTTGCTCACAAAATGAATAACAAAAATTCACTGCGTGCCTACTGCTTACAAAAACGGAAATGCTTCATTATCTTCTATTTAGACTCAGATTGATATCGTATTTATCGTTCAAGAATAAACCATTTATTTCATAACACTGACAACGGATCATTTATTACATACAAACACTCCAGCTACACATAAAATGTGGCGCAAAGTTTGTGCCCTGAGGAACGCTGCGAGGCAAGTCGTCGAACTCGAACAAAAAACATTTCTATGTAACCTCTGTTATAGCAATTCTCCGTACAACCAGAATGATTTACTGCGTACAGTCTACTACAGCGAGAGCGTAACACAGCCGGCTTAAGATGAGCTCTCATTGCAATGGAACCGCGTACGTTACGCTTGACCGGAGGTCAACAGCACGAGAACTTTGAAGTGGTTGTAATCATGTTAAAAGGAAATCGTTATAAGTATGTATGAAAAGCGTACTAAGTACAAAAATAGAACGGTACGGTTGCGAATATGTATTTACATTTGTTACTTATTGATGTTATATTTAGAGCCAGTGGCGAGATAGCGCTAGAATTAGCACTGAAAATAAGTAACAGAAAAGAAGAGTATGTAACATGCTAATGGAAAATCATAATGGGTTGCTAACATATCCTAACCACTATACCGGGTGATAATAATGTAAGCAAAAATATGGCATAATATTCAGAAGATAATGACATCAAGTGCAAATAAGAATGTTCTAACTGGCATTTATTTCAAGCTTTTGATACAAATTCAGTTGAACATTTAAAGTCAGTTGGATTTTTTGTATGAAAACACTAAAGTTTATAAATTCTAATTTTAACGTAGAAAGTTTCGGCATTATGTATGGAGTATTCATTATAATTTACTAGCATTCCGCCCGCGGCTTCGCCCGCGTTTCGTTACATATTATATATATATATAAATATAAATATGCGCCAGACAACACACCTCTTGTAATGGTCTCGAAGTAGGGATCAATATCCCTGTGTCACGAGGTACCACACAAGGAAACCAGCCAGGGGCGTCTCCCAGCACACCCAGACCCGAGTCAATTCAGAAAAGATCGTTTCCTGAATTAACCCGACCGGGAATCGAACCCGGGACACTAAGGAAATCGAGGCGAGAAACCGTGCTACAGCGCACTACGCCAATCGTGTCGTCAAGTTATTATGGCCAAATTACATAAAATATATATAAATTGTAGCCCATGTGTTATTCTGATATATTACTGTAAAGTTTCACCCAAATCCGTTTAGTAGTTTTTGCGTGAAAGAGTAACAACATCCTCACACAAATATTAATGAGATATATTTGGACACCAAAACCAATCGTACATAAATATAATAAGAAAATTTACTATAATAATAATATTAACTTCAGCTAAATTAATCCCCAGCTGGCACCAAAACGTAAAAATGCTTAAAACAGAAGGTTACATTTGCAACGATTCACGGTGATTTATGCATCTCACTGAACTGATCCAAATAAATGTTCATTCAGTTGATATTGTTCCAAAAACCGTAGTCTTGTTGCAAGGTAGACGACCGTTATGCAAATGAAGAATAATAAATATATGTCAAAGCCCAAGTGAACTATAGGACTTTATTAAAAATGTCCATAACGCAGATAAAGTTGAATCAAATATCTGGGGCGTCTTACACAAAAATAACCTAACCTGGAACTAAACCGAGTTTGTACCTGGGTAGAGGCATACATAACAAACACAGACAAACAAACATAAATGTTTCACACACGTATGCAATTATACTGGGAATTATTGCTTTGGTCAATGGGAGAATAACAGTTATTACATTGACAGGCTTAAACTATCATATTTTTAAAATCATATATCTAAAGTATGATTAGCCCAACACAATGATACTATTTAGATAGGTATCATGTAAGTGAATTTATTTTTTATTGAGATTTGAAGTTCTTAAACCAGAACTATCGATTAAACAGAATATTATAAAGATGTAATTTGAATATTCTGCGGGAAGATCAGATTCCTTACTGATGATGTTTAATGTCATTGCCGGAGCTAATTAACAATAGAAAGTTTATACACATATTATTATAATCTCATATTTACTACAAAACTATGATTGATAATTAAGTCTGACCGGTAATGACACCCGTTGACACTGCACCCGAGCAACATAGGCATTATGAACGATTCCTTAATATCACTTTGTCCACAACATATAAAGTGCTAATTTTATCACCAAGTCTTGTGTCGTGTGGGAGGCGTTTGATACAATTGGTGTGTCGTGTGTACTTAGGAGGTAAATATTGACATTGTGTGCATTGCCCCGCTACTTGCCTTTGCTTGTAGCACTTAAATATACCTACTATCAAGATATTCTGAAATTAATCGTTTTACTCTTAATGGTTTCCTCATTGCGAGTTGGAGGAAGCTTTTTTACAGAATTACGAAGCTTTGAGTACTGATTTTTACTAATTCACATATCAGGGTTTTTTTTGTCAAGGCAAACCCATTAAATGAAAAAGCCAAAGATATTTTAAAATTAAAATCAATCTATTTATTACCGCTGTTTTTCTACTCAAAAAATAGTGACGAATAGTGTTACACACAAAAAAGCAATACAAAGTACGTTATTGTGTGCCTTAATGGTTTTGGCGCAAATTGTATCACGTACTCATAGCATATCCCATAGGGTTATCAACCTGCCGAAAGTTAGTGTGATTCAAATTATATAACGAAATAGCGCATAATAATATAACCGTTTATTGCTACTCACAAAACATATCTTAAAACATACCAAGTAACAAAACAAGTCTTATTTTAGGATTTGTGAGGATCTGGTGTATGTGATGGGTAAAACCTGTAATACAGATCACCAGATATATAATGGCATAGAGAAGAACTCTTATAAATTCAATGAAATGAACCAATGTTTTTTTGTTCACCATCATCCGTCCACGATATCTTCAGAATCCTTCTGTACACCCACATTTCAAAGGCCTCCAAGCGGTTGCTCATATTTTGGGTTAAGGTCCATGATTCTACACCGTACAAGAGAAGTGAGAACACATAGCAACGTGGCAAACGCACTCTGGTAGATATCTTCAGCGAGCGATTGCAGAGGAGATGACGTAGCTTCAGAAAAACGTAACGCGTGTGATCACACTGGTCGTTTACGATGCATCCAAGGTATTTGTAAGAGTGGACTCTTTGGACCACCTGTTTAATTACAATTAGATTAGTCGTTGTAAGGTGTAGAGATTTACCAACGATCATGACTTTTGTCCTTTTCAAGTTTATGTTTAGACCATAACTTGCACTAGTGCTGTCTACGCGTTGGAGCAAACTTTGTAGATGGTGAACAAAAAGGTGGAGATCTTGAAAACGGTCAAGAAACGCAAGCTCCAGTACTTTGGTCACATAATGCGTAATGATAAATACGACCTGCTCCAACTCATCATGCAGGGGAAAATCCAGGGAAGGCAACCACCCGGAAGAAGGCGTACTTCGTGGCTAAAGAATCTCAGGACATGGTTCAACCTTAGCACGAGATCCCTGTTCCAAGCTGCTGTATCAAAGATAAGGATAGCACTAATGATAGCCGACCTCCAGTAAGAGATGGCACCTCAAGAAGAAGAATGTTTTTTTATTGGGTTTAGTTTTTACTTCTTCTTCAGCTACGTGGACTAAGACTAGTAAGTTAATAAGAGCAAAAAAATGGCTGATATCAACCTATACTTACTGATAAATTGTCCCCCTGTTAAGCAAAAGCTGCTATCATTAAATAAATAAATAAATATGCGCCACACAACACACCTCTTATCATGGTCTCGAAGTAGAGATAAATATCCCTGTATTACGAGGTACCAGACAACGAATAAAGCCAGGGGCGACTCCCAGCACACCCAGACCGGAGTCAATTTAGAAAAGATCGTTTACTGAATTGGCCCGACCGGGAATCGAGCCCGGGACACTAAGAGAAATTGAGGCGAGAAACCGTGCTACAGCGCACTACGCCAATCGTGCCGACAAACACTATCGAGTAAAATACAATTGTCGCTACAACAACTGTTAGGCTTGCTTGCCAAATACGGTTAGGAACACAAATTCAGGTTATTATTAAAAAAATGCAAATTCACTTTTGTTAAGCGAGTAGTTTTGTGATAAAAATCACTAACGACCTAATAATAGGACATTATTTGTTTTACAAGAAAAAAAACAGCAATTAGCCAGACATGTGACATCCATAGGTACGGAGGACAGCGGATCAACCTCTCTTTACATCAATTGCAAAATGGGTCTTATGTCGGCAGCAGAAGGTGCCCCCTTTTAAACGTTTTTATCTCCAAACAACAATTTATTATCTGGAGTTCTGACATGCCAACAAAGCTGCCTGTAATTGTAACGTCTACGCAGAAACCACTTGTATAAAAAAGTGGATTGTGAATTGACAATAATAAGGATGTTTTGATGTTCCTCATTGCCTAAAAGTGCTCATGTACTTTTATAACCTCCACTAATAATTATATTTTTTGTATATTTAGTCACGTTAACGTCGAGAGTACGAGCCGTTATAGCGTTCTTTCCTTAAATACTCACGAGAGCTTCTTAAAATAAAATATCGTAATATTTATTTGCGTACCTACATATTTTTGCCTGCTTATTGTCCTTCACAATAATTTTAAAACGTTGTTCGAAAAAAACATCTGCGGGATTGGATGTTACAGAGAGTACTAAAGAAGGATTTATGATGATTTCTAAGAAAACCATCTTGCATAGTGATGGTTATTATTTTTAAACATTTTTCCTGTTACCATTGGATTGGAATACAACAAGCACTTAAAATTCATTTGCTCGTTTTGCGTTCATAATGCTCTAATTTTCCATATAAATATGGAAACTAGTGAAATTAAATGTTTATAAGCACTGATAAGTCTATTATTCTAGCATTAGATTTATTACCACCTTTAAAATGTTTCATTTTCGCAAGACACCTAACCTTACTACGAGTATAATCTTAAACGAAAATACATTTATAATTATATCTGCTAAGAGTCATTGAGCTTTGGTGCGTAGGTCGTCACAAAATGGAAAACTAGCTATACCATAATTAACAATACAACATTACAAGAAACACTTAATTATGTAAATCTATTTTACTATCTGTACTGAAGTTAAGTTCTTGACAAGCGACTGTTCGTTCTCCGCAAGTTACCGTATGAGGTGTTAAGCGTTTTGGTTAAGTATGAGCATTTAACTACGAGTAAAATTAATTTTATGAAGACCCATCACTAGAGCCAACATTACTACTACTCTTTTGCAGTGGAATCCATACTACTATTATCAATGCGGAGGTAACTCTGCTTGTTTGTTGTGATTTTAGGCTGAACCTGCTGAACCAATTGTGATGACGTTTGGTGGAAATAGAAGTGAGAGTGTACGGACTTCACGTGTTAAAAAGGAGTGCAGTGTAGCTCTTCTGGATGTCAACATCAAGTAGATTTATACTGATCATTCCTCTCCAGAAAATCCAGGAAGGAAGGCAGGGTCGAGCATTTCCCGCACCCGCTATGTGAATGGATATCCTCGTCCACCTGACAAATGATATGAGGTTTTTTTTTTTAAATGGGTTTGCGTTTGGCCTCAGTCTCGCCTGGTGGTAAGCGATGACGATGTTCACTCTGGCCTTGAAGACACCAAGGTTGTAAGTATCCGGAAACACAGACGCAGGGAGAGCGTTCCACTCCCTAGCGGTGCGTACCAGAAAAGACGCAACAAACCGTTGGGTACGGACTGTCGGAAAGTCAACCACATGGGGGTGGAAGCCCTCCCGGCGTCTAGTGGTCCGGTGGTAGAAAGTAGACGGTGGTATCAGGTTGTGTAGTTGGTTGGTGGTAGGTGGTTCTGGTGAAAGAAGGCCACTCCGGTCCGGACCTTTTCTTCGAAAGCAGGTTACTGGAAATTTACTTGGGGCACATAATCCCTGATAACTTGTCAAGTTCATTCCTTAAACTGATCGTAGCGAGGAACTTCGTAATAATGATCTTTGATTTCTAGCCAGTCAGCGGTTTCCTGGCACTAACACTTCTTCTAGGCTGGACCATTACTGAAGAAATTGCTCGCAACCTTCACTTTAGGGAATTAACATGACTAGATATAGGCGATGGTTATAAAGCCCTATTATAGGAATGTATTATGATAAGCAGTAGACGTCTTAGAGCTAGAAGCCAATGATGATTAGGAGTTTATAAGAACGTTTCGCGGAATTTCCTTCCCACATTAGTTCCCGAAACACGTCCGATGTTTTTACACGTAATATAAGATGGTGGACTGTTTACATCGCAGTCTAGACGAGAAATTATCTCGTCGTGGGAACTACGCGGAGCTCCCGGCTTTGTTTGTTTACACGTCTACCATCAATCTGGTTGAAAGGATCTGATTTGTGCTGTTCATCCCGATAATTTGTTCGTTAATTGATTGGATATACCTTTATTTTTAGCTTGCGATGTTGAGGTTTGATCGGAAATTTTCTAGCTGTAGTACTTACAAAAGCCGTACAAATATCTGTATTAGTATAGACGATTGCTGTTTTTGATTCTATCTTTCTGATTTGAGCCTAGATCAAAGGTGTTCATTGAAACAGTTTTGTAAGTAAAGGTGACAAGTTATAACATTATCATATCATTTATATGGATGGATGTTTTGTTATCACTATTGAGACCACTATTGAGATCGCTGAAAGGATATCCTGTGTAGATGGGGCTTCATAGACAGCGCTAACAACGTATGCGAGTGTGACGTTTCCCCACAAAACATGAGTCACCTTTTACTGTGCCCTACGTGCCCGGCTAGTTGCACACGAGGACCTCATGAGTGCTAGCAACAACGCCGTGCAAGTGGCGGAATTCTCGGCCTTACCAATATCAATAAAAATCTGGTAAAAAATAAGCTGAGTAGAAGCTAGTATATACAAAATGATAAAATATTGTTTATTGAAGCAGATAAAATTAGCAAAAAAACAATCATACAATAAATTTTCCAAACAGTTCCTACTCTTCAGACCTTGAACTACAGTTACAGCAAAAAGAACCCATTCCAAATTTGGTTATCGCTAAGTTGCTTAACTAATAACTTTAGAACTGACGAACCATAATAATTCGATCTAGGATTTCATCAAGCTCCATACTTCTCAGAGGTCTCATTACCCTGGCTCATAACATCTTGTCGACAGGCGTCCATTTGTAATCACCTTTAACATCAATCAAAGTCCATAATACGCTAGTTAGTCTAATTAGTAACAGATTAGGGCACTGTACTAAGGGCTTTTGAGGTCAGAGTAAAAGGTGCAATAGACGCAAGAATGTTATGACGGATGTATCACACTGGTAATGAGGACAGTAAAAACTCAAATACAAGTACAGTAATTATTTGTGTGCATCTGAATCTGCCATTAAATTGTATCGGCCAGGCACGTCGTCATAAACCTTGGTAGCTTTATGCGACCAATGAAAATCGCAACTTTAGTTTTTCAAATGGTAAATAAACGAAAAAGATTAACTTGACAAAAAATACGAGCTATGGAGAGGGATATGCTGGTTATGTTCTACTTGTTGAAACAAAAGTGGAGAATCTGAATCAAGTCCAGTCTCAACTCAAGTGGGTCGATGCAGGAGTAACCCTAGTTTAGTTTATTAAAACACTACCTTAGGCAGAGCACAATTTTAATGGGTTGCTTCAGAACAAAACAATAAAGACTAATACAATTTTAAAGATTTTCATGAGTGCCAATGGCGCACTTTCAAGATTTTCATGAAGGCACTTCTTTCGGTAAAGCAGTACCGCAGCATGAAGTTGCTTTAATAAAGTTGCAGTGTCATCACAGCAATGTATTTACATAAAAAAACTCATGTGACGTCTCTAACTCTGACTGACTGACTTGGTGTTAATTGATTTTAGTAGATCTACGCTTGCTGACCACGCATTGTAGAAATCAAAACCGGACTACATCCCGAGATCTTTCCCGGGATCTTTTCGTACTTTGCTGGGCCAGTACGTCTACCACGAGTTGCCACTTTAAATTTACATTATCGTTCGCGTAAAAAAATGTATTGGGATTTGACATTGCCATGTCATGTCATGTGTAATCCCAATACATTTTTTTTTAAATTAGAGCCAAAACACGGAGAATCCAGCCTTCAAAATGTGTGAAGACCCTTTATCAAAGCAACAAACACATTTGTTGTTGACCTTGTTTCACAACGCTAATGCACGCAGGAACAATTTGTTAAAAAGTGCGCATGATTCGGTTCGTTGTGCGCCTGTGGATCGGATCATTTATCATCGTCACTTTGGACCTTTGTGGTATGAGATATAGGCGTTAGATATTGCACATTCGTAATTAAGAAAAAATAGGGACCAGACAATTGTGTTTAATTGGGTGCTTGAGACTTAGAAGTCCTAATGCGAGTTTCATTCGATCATACGCATCGAGCGTGTGTACTGTAGACGTAAAGGACAGTGCCCAAGTTGGCCTATGAACCAACAAACATTTGACATTTGTCATAATTCTGGCCATAATTTATGACATAATTATCACTTATTAGACTGTCACGGACACTTCTGATTTTTGATATAAAAATTAAAAATACTGAAAATATTTATCGTACGAAAACATATTTTTTTAATACCATTTATGTTGCGTTCGTCTGTGCCCTCTGTTGTTTAGCCATCGCAACCATATTTTAATTTACTTTGTATTGACGAAAGAAATCTTGTTTGTGCAAGAAAACGTAGTCGTGAACTTACTAAAGGCTCTTAAAAATGGATAACAATACATTATGTGTCTTCTAAAACACAGCGTTGGCTGTGAAGAAAGCAGTCCTGATATTTGTCATAAATAATGAAAACTTACCAAATTTTACGTTGTTTTTACTTTGTGGCTTGACACCTGAGGGCCGAGTCCGTAACTTACTCGGCTTTGCAACCTGTCAAGGCTGTGAAATTCAATAGCGTTTTGATAATTTCCGGTTAAACGTCAATTTTTTTCAATAAAATAAAAAGTGTTTAAAAACATGAAAACACAGTGTAATCTTGGAAATAGCTAAGCGTGATTTGTGTTACCCCTGATGGGGAACGTGTAGAATTGAACAGAATTGTTCGGATTCGTTTGCATCCTCGGAGGATGAAAACTTTTCTTATTTTTCATTTAAAAGTTCGCTATTTCCACCGAATACGAATCGATTCAACATTGGTGAGTCTTATAATTTATTAACACACATATTTATCCCTCTCGCATAAGCAAAAATGCGTGAACAGACATTATCTTGACTAAGTAGGTACCTACTCATACAGAGTGTTAACGTACCTACTTATCTAATATCGAGTGTAACAGAGGCCTCACTGAGCTGTGTCTTTAATTGGGCTTAGCGCCAACTATGACGAAAATAAAATCACACATCCTGTGAATCCAAACGATATAAGTTACAATAGTTTGAATCTCAGCTACAAAAAGATTTTTGACACATGTTTCAATGCAATAATGAATGGTTAGCCCACAAGCTTTAAAAAGTCAGTGTGACTTTTATTAAAATCATTGCGCTAAAGAGAAGTCACTCTTTATCACCAATGCAGCGGATGTAAGGTTGGGCGCACAATTGAATATGACTTACACCATATAGCCTTTTCTGAGACCCATGTGGCCTGCCTTATAGTTTATCTTAGGCTTTTAGAACAGAAACAGCTTATTCAACTACAATCGCAAGGTGTTTTGAAGATGTTTTCTGCCAACCCAGCAGAGTTACTTAAATGTGATCAATTTGGCCTTTTCTTTTTGTCCAGATTCTGCTTTCCCTTAAGATGCAGAAGTGACACTGCAAATCTTGGGGAATAAGCAAGTAAGAGTATAAAATTAATAGTGGGCAATAGAATGTACAGTCAGTACTCTCTGATAAGATATCAATGTAATGCTGAGCTAAGAATATGTTTTATTCATAAAGCTTTGTCACTTGTTTTTAAAACTCTCAAGTATGCAAGAGTGGTTATTGGATGTGGTTAAATATTGCTAAATGATTTTAATACAGAGAACCTTTAACTAATTTAAAATTATCCGATTAACTGCATAACAGACATAATTACCTGTTCTCCATTGTTATTTTTAATGTCGCAGGTAAAGACTTAAGTACTTATACTTACCAGGAGTAATTTAGGTGCTAAATAATATGCAATTTATTTGTACATATGATACTTATTACAAGTTTTAATTGAATTACAATGCATTTATCAAAATTGGCTCCAAAGACGCCTTTTGGTCTCAATAACCATTTTACAAATTCTCCAAATGAACTATAGTGGATGTCTCAAGGACAATGTTTCAAATCAGTACTATTCAAAATGTGTTGTAATTTTAGTGTTCTATTTAATTCTCCCCCATTGCAGTTTCCTTACAAAAACCTTAAAAAAGATGTTTTTGGTAACCAAAAAACAAGAGTGAAATGAGGCCAATGATTCAATGATAATTCAACTCAAAGACTGCGGAAGTCAAGTCAAGTCTACTCCTAGATGCACATGTGTGGCAATAAATCACTTTCATCTAGTTTTTCATTCAGATCTAGTGAACTTTTACACAACCAGGACTGGTGTGTGAAAATCGACCTCCAAATACCTTTTCTGAACTACCATTATCAGAGCCTCTCAAATGATTGATTTACAACTATCGTTATCATCTGGCATCTCTTTAACTCTACAGATTTTCTCAGTGTTGAATTGGGTTGCGGAAACCCTCTATGCCACAGGTGTTGAATGATAGGGTATTGAAAATAACAGCGTCTAGTCCATTGGGACAGGTCAATTCTAGTCACTCAGATTGCGGAAATACTGAGATGCTAGGGACTTGTGGAAAGCATAATAATTATCCAAAGTCTATTTAATGGACCACACAAGAGCAGTATACACTAGAATACTCTCAGAAACACAGATCAGTATGAATACATTAATAAAAAATAAAAAAAAAGTAAATAAAGGAATTTCAAAGCCTATTTGCCCTTTGAGTCTTGCAACATTGACCGTTCAAGGAGGACGTTTTCAAAGTTGCAAAATGCGATTGATTCTGAGAGGATTTTAGGGAGGACATCTCGGAGAGTGAAGAGTCTTGTCTGAGAGTGAAGTGACACTGTTCACCAACTGAATTTATGGCTAAGTGCAATATACTCCGCTGAGCGCAGTGCGCTACAAAGAAGTCAGACACTTTCTTACCACCAACGCAGCGGATGCAGGGTGGGGGTTTAGCTTGATTGAACGACATGTGCTTATGAGCTTAAGACATTACGTTCAACTCACATTTAATATGGCACTCCTGTGTCAAGGAGTTGTATGCAGTGTATGATACGATCCTATACCAACACAATGCATTAAAGGTAGCCCACATTCTGGAACAACTGAACAGCAAAACTGGTAGTATGCCATGCCATTAAGATATAAACAGTGGAGGCGCTCAGATCTCTGGCACTCCTAAATTTGGCCACCAAACTTCTGAAGCAAAATTGTTGACCACCTGTCCAAGGTGGGGTGGCTCTCGACTGGCGTCTATTGCATATTCAACATATGGGGATCCAGAAAATTATTTATTTAAATGCCACAGCAGCTGTTCCAGGCGATGTCGCTTTAGACACAACAGATGAGTACCTAATATCTTATGCGACGTCTTTTGTCGTCCCTGAGACTATCTACTGATATGAGGACTTTCAAATCCTAACCTGATACTGCTAGTTTTCATGATGTAATAGAAGAGTCAGTCATCATAGTTGTTCCCCAGTGGCCCTTCTTTTTCTTCTGGCTTCCCCGAACCAGATAACTATAAGACCCATCACCTACAAAGGATCTGCGGAAGACCTTGGTAGATTGAACAGTTCCAAGGCCCTTCTCATGTGAACAAATGGTCCTCCTGCTATGGAAGATCAGGCGTGTATAGAGCGAATCTCCCACATAGTTTCTGTGAGAAAACTCCATCTTCATAATGGGCCCCCATATAGGTACTATGATGATCTATAACAATTTATTGTTGCAGCTGTCACAATATTATAATAAACCCACTGACAGGCAATAAAAAGGTAGCTATATTCTTGGGAATACTATTTTTTGAGGATAAAATAGCCTCAGTGAACTAAAGGCCTATGTGTATAGTGTAACTACTAGTTGTGTGCCATATCAGTAGTTGAAACAATTTTTTCTTGCCAAGCGAGATATTTAAAAAACTCTGGTTTTAATATTCAACTAACATTTTGAATGAGTCTTGAAGGACTATTCAGATTCTCTGTCTTGCTTTATGGGCGTAGAATGCATGACTGCTATATTGGACTCATACAAGACATGCTTAGTTGAAAATCAGTTGAAATCTAGTCTTGAATAGACTCCAGTGCTACGAGGCCATCTGGATGGACCGTAATTATGCATACCTGTCAAATACAGGTAGTAAAAGCTGAATTTGTGCCTCTGGGAAGATAAAATCTCAGAATTAAATTTATCGGTGCATGCATTCTAATAATCGTTCCCGAAACTTTATCCATAATTATGTGACATAGTGACATAGTTGACATCAGGTCCATAACTCAAGAAAAACTGCAAAATGCACTGCCCTCTAAAGTGATGAAAATGTTTAATAAAAATCAACCCTGCATTTTGCAAATTAGGCACAGCCATTATCTAAGATTGATTTATTCTACTCACAGAGGTTTTATTGGTCTGCAGTAGCAACCCTTTGGACTTGAAAGGAAGACCATGGATTTATATCCTTAAAAGAGCGAACTGAAGGTTTTAGGTAACATTACTGCCTGAAAAATAGAAGTGCACTTCTCAAAGCAATTATTGTGCTGATTAACTATGTGATATTTTTTGGAGTACTTACCTATTCAGATTATTTGAGAATGTTTAAATCTCCTCAATTTTCTTTAAAATTTAAAAAGAAGATCAACTTTATTTAGTTATTTATGCTTAAATCTATCTAATTTTTTTCCAAAACTGAATTAGAAGATTACTTTATTTGGTTATTAAATTTGTGAGAAATTCATATTACAATTGTCTCTAAGTAGGTTCCTAGATTGTTTGGTAAGTTAGATTCATTGATATAGATCAACATAACTGGAACGAAAGGATGCATGACTATCTCTACACACATAAGGTTTCTAAGCTTGGTTAGAAATTGTTTTGTCGATATTTTTCTAATAGATGAATAAAGAGAGAATCGTTTAAAATAATAAAATATTTTTATTTTTAATGATGTTTTTGAAATCAACAATATTATTTTTTTATTCAACAATAGCTTTTTGTTTGACACCAGCAGATAACAAACAGGTCTTCACAGCCAACACTGTGTTTTAGAAGACACAT
Source organism: Udea olivalis (assembly GCA_947369235.1). Taxonomy (NCBI): domain Eukaryota; kingdom Metazoa; phylum Arthropoda; class Insecta; order Lepidoptera; family Crambidae; genus Udea; species Udea olivalis. The sequence goes on along the minus strand of OX376345.1, from coordinate 4,495,424 downwards.
AATATAACTGTTTGGCATTACAACAAAACAACTATTATGTGTTGGAGAAAACACAGTGTTGCGGCAAGGCCTTGCTGGTGAGAAGACTATTGAATTTCACAGCCTTGACAGGTTGCAAAGCCGAGTAAGTTACGGACTCTGCCCTCAGGTGTCAAGCCACAAAGTAAAAGCAACGTAAAATTTGGTAAGTTTTCATTATTTATGACAAATATCAGGACTGCTTTCTTCACAGCCAACACTGTGTTTTCTCCAACACATAATAGTTGTTTTGTTGTAATGCAAAACAGTTATATTACTGTCAATGCGATAGATGTTTAATCAACTTTTTATTTTAAATCAGATTATACATTGGCTTAAATCAGCTTTGTGCGAAGCCAAAAAAAAAAAGAAGTAATGACGTTTGGTTGACTTGAGACTTCAACGCAAACAAAAATACCAACATCTGTCTAGTGTCTTGTATTTTTCGCTTTCAATTTGCAATGCTGTGTTATTGTTTTTATATTAATAATTTTATTCTTACGAATCGGCTTAAAAAACGGACTTTGATGGCTCTCTGTAGTGACCTACCTCCCTTTAGATTTAACCGTTTAAAGACTTTGTAACCTGCACATAGCTAACTCAGCAATAATTACGGATTTACAATCATCGCAATGGAATCAACATTTTGTGTGAATTGTGGCTCAGCTAGTGGTTCCATAATACTGGCAGAAGTAGCAGATCAACAAAATATGTGCTTGAAGAACATTAGTCCCACTCACGTAAATAAAACTTCGCATTATATTATTAAATATAACCTCAACATTTTTCAGTTTTTTGATATTTAACGAGTTCTCAGAAGTGTCCGTCCATAAACTACGTTTTGACACTAAAGTGTATGCATTTATGAACCCTGTATGGGATGGTATGGGCGAATGAACACTATCTTTTGTAAAGTAGTCTGTTTGTGGCTTTACAAATTCGTGTTTATGCTCTCGATGACTATGATCGAATTTATGTCGTAACTGGCACTTTGCACAGGGAGATAAAAAAGGGAGAAAGCCTGGTTCTGAATAAATATCTTGATGGTACCAAAATCAATGTGGGTACTGGTAATGGTACAGTGAACCTGGAGCCTTCTCATAAAAACATACTCTTACTCCTCAGCCTACATTCTCCAATCATATTATGCGCCGGACAACACACCACTTTTCATGGTCCCGAAGTAAGGTTAAATATCCTTGTCACGAGATACCAGACCAGGATTAAGCCAAGGGCGTCCAGCACACCCAGACCCTAGCCAACTTAGAATAGATTGTTTCCTAAATTGACGCGGCCGGGAATCGAACCCGAGACACAACGGAAATCAAGGCTAGAAACCGTGCTATAGCGCACCACACCAATCGTTTGTGTTATAAAGATTGATTCAAAATTAAGACGATTTCAGAACGGTAGGTTCTGTAAGCAGTCAAAGATAAATCTGCAGCTAACAGTAGTAAAAAAAACATTAACAAGATATACCTACCTCTACTAATGGTTGCAACTTGCAACCTAAAAATAAAGGAAGTGCTGCCAAATTAGTACAAATTACGTACCCAGACCTCGATCTATTTGTCTGACTGTTTGTCAGTTCGTTTGTAACAATCAATCACCACGATGCTTCGTTACCCTGACTGCATAATTACCTGCAACAAAAAACAATGCATAATGTTACTTCCTTACTTGTTTAGTTACTTTGAATATAAATATAATATGACCCTAATATGATTTTATCTTAGCTGGATTAATTGTATCGTATTTGTCTGTTTCGCATTTGTGCTTTTTAACTTTTTTCTTTAATATGCAGCCTGTTTACAGATGAGCTAATTGCCTCCTCTCCTAAAACGAGCTTATACGCGCGTATAAAACGCTATTTTGAAACCGCTTATGATGCCAACCTAACATAACGAGTCATCGTTCAAATATTTCGAATCAAAAAAAAAATATACACATTCAATTTTTTCTACTTATAGCTTCACCACATTAACATTAACAAGATTCACGTTTGGTCAACTCATCTCACCCACTATTCCGAAAGATTCATAATTGAAATACTTATATAGGGATTATATAAAAGACCTATCGTTGGTGTCATTATGAACGATGACATTGACGATGGTGAAGCCGTAATTAGTAGTGATTCTACTTAAAAAAAAAGGTATAATTGTGTTTGTATTTTCAGTTATGAAGTGGTCAATTAAGAACCGTGGTTCTTCACCTCTGATTAGAATAAAAAACTCACAGACGGCAGGAGTTTCGAAACTTAAACTAATATCTTTTCATGAAAGCCTAATGAGTACTTTAACGTTACTTTAGCCAATGAATTGCTTTGTTACTTTCGCTAAATAATGAAAGAGACAAAAAGTTTCAAAAGACTGGTTGCGTTTTTATAAGAGACGATGTGAAAAATCTGTGGCCCTACTTATTCAGTCAGTATAGGCAATCGTAGCAAAAGAGGTGTTTAGGTAAAAAGCGACCAAGCACGACCACGCCTGCTCATGCAAACTATACTCAAATTCAAATTTTTCATTAAAATTTGACGGTAACAATTCCAAAGCTAAAAGCTGTTTTATAAACACACATCTACAATCTTACAAGCACCACTCACATAAATAATTCCAAGAACTCATACTTTAGGTAGAACTGTGGCCATGCGAAAGGACATTTATATAATAAGAACACGCGTGAGAACTCACACACAAACAAACAGACAGTCATCCGGTCTCCTTACCTTACGTAGGACGTAGCCTTGACTTCGCTTTGAATACGGCTGAGTATTACTCAAGTTGTTATATAAAAAATGTCTGCGCTATAATCTGATTTGTGCTTAGGTGCGAACGAGCCAAGTCAAGGTGTTCCCCTAAGGCATGAAGTTCATCCAAAAGGGGTTAGGGATGGTTGTTTATTTATTACAAAAATATATATATATTTATTATAATTTTTTTTTCTTAGTTTTTACAGGCACCGCGTATTGTAGTTTTGCACATGTCTATAGGCTACGCATGGGGTAAATTAAAGGCATCTGACCACTTCCCACAAATTCCTCACAACTCTTTTTTTTGAAATGTGAATTTAAAAAATACGCACGGAAAATTATTAAAATATATAAAAAGCGAAGGGTCACTCATCACGAAAGAATGCTAGGAGTTTCAAATTTTGTATGAGGGTTCTTTTTAGGAAGTAGGTGCTCACTAAGACGGGTTTTTGCGAAATTTGAACTCTAAAGGGTTGTTTTTGGAGTTGATAGTTTGTTTGAATAAAACTTCTTTCAAGTGCTAGGAGTCTCCAATTTTGCATAGGCGTTCTTTTTAAGACGAAGGTGCTAACTAAGGCGGGATTTTGTGAATAATGAGTATCGTAAGTCAGAAACAATCTCGTATGTCATAAAAATGCAGATCACGCGGGCGAAGCCGCGGGCGGAAAGCTAGTATATTTTTTTTTCCAATGTTTATAGTAAAATTAACCAACCACCTGACCTGAGCTAGAGTGTAAGTTCACAAACATGATGACAACTCACAAATCGTCGTGGTATGAGTGTTTTTTCAGCAACAACTCTGTATACTCGGTAACGGGCTACTCAATATTAAAATATAGATAATATTTACTTTTAAATACTATACACTACACAAATACAGTGAAAGAGATGGTTGTTTCTGCACTGAATAGAATCTACAAGTAGCTCGGACGTTATTTTTTTCAACATCTTTAAGCTAAAGTACGTATTCGCAACCGGCTCCTATTCAATGAGTTCACTGACACCTCACTGATAAATTTAATAGCATTATAACTTTTTACATTCACATTAGCAATACTATCCTTGTACTTTTTATCTCGTGTACATACGCTTCGAACGTCGTATTTCCTACAACCGAGTAATAAAAAGATAAGTTACTACAAGAAGCCTGTATAAAAGGATTATGTAAGAGTTCATGAACACTATAGTATCATGTTAATCATTTGCTGTATGAATCAAGCTCCATAAAAGAGGTAATTGCATTTTTATTGCGATGTAATACTAGACGACGGAACTGGTAATTTTATGTGAGTTATAAAATATTAAACACAGCTGTTGTAAAACTATTGAGAGGAAATATTTATTTTTTTGTAACTTGCAGGATGTTGAGATTTGGTTTTGCATCATGCAGCTATGTCGTCTCGTCCACTGCTAAACCCCTAGAGCACAGAGAGAGCCAGAGCGGCCGGTTGTCTGCTTCCACATGGAATGCTGCTCCAACCTTTATCTGCTCGTTAGTCTACGCCGGTGTGACGTCTGGTCCTCACATTCAATAATTTATTATTCATAAACCGAAACTGTTTAATATTTTAAAGGACCCTTGGTCCAAGAGTCCGATTCACACTTCGCTACTTCTATAAAAGGAAGATTTACATAAACCACACCTTTAAAAATAGGCCCCACATTAAGAATAAGCCTTCAGCTAGTAACAATAAAATCTAAGGCGATGGCCTATTACGAGACTTTATTATTGCCTGTGGACATTGATCTAATATAGCACACACTTACGTCCCTTTTACACGTAAGGTGAGTAAGAAAGAAGATATGATCCGGCTAGTAAGAGAAGAAACGTTATGTGATCACGCGCAGTCGATAAGCGTTTTCGAGTCGTTCTTTTTTATATCATTTTTTATCGATGAACTGCATCGGGTATTACAAAATCGATAAGTGAACGATAATTCTGTGGAGTTTAAACGGCATATCAGTTGTAAACAGCACGTTGTAAATTGTTATCTGGCTCACGAATCGAAACGCAGTTTGTGTGCATGGGTAGACTTTACACGCGCCGACAGTTCACGGGAAAATTATGTCACTTTTAACTTTATCGCCTAAAAAACTGTATTTATTCCGTCATAATAACACTCAAAACTTACTGTAGCACGTATACTATACCTACAGCTGACCTTGCCTTAAGATGGAAAAAATATCATCAAAAGGACTGTGCGAGACCACGAATGCACCATCTTGCGGCGGTATTATGGTCGAGGAAATCTTGCGGGCACCATTTCTTAAAAGCATACAGCACGGTCGAGAGAATTGAAAAATATGTATTTGTAAAATCTATTGCTGTCTTTTGCAAACCTCGAGCGTCGCGCAGAGTCCGATAGAGACAGATGCAAATCGGACCGAAATTACCTATCAAAAGTACACAATTTGACGTTTCGTAGTCCCCTGATCCCTTTTCGAAAAGTTGACCGATTTAGTTACTTTTTTCATTAGAAATTAAAGAAGGACTGTGGCCGTGTTCCTAATATTCCTTTTTTTAAATAAACTAGTCAAATTAGTTATCTGGATGTTTGACACAGCAGAAAATGTGGCCTTTTTTTCGATTTTTGAAGGTTCATATCTCTTTTAATAATGTATTATTACTCTCAATTTTTTTTGTACGACCTGTTTAGGGCATTGTTTCTGGTTCAGACAACTAGCTCAATTCCCACACCAGCACAAATGCCTATAAATGAAACTGACATTTGAGTTGTGTCTGGGTGTTTGTGATACCATCGTGGCATTTGGTTTTCATAACACAGTGGAAATCCTTACCATGGGAGCAGGGTAATTATTGAGATGTTGTTGAATTTATGTAAACACCTATGGTTTTCGGGAAGAATTACATGCTCTACCGAAATGTTAGGCTCGCAGCGCAGTTGCAGCAGTCGAGGTTCCTTAGAGAATTACATAGCAGAACCCAACAACTAAATATTAAGGCACAACCTTCGATTTTAAGTAGCTATTAAAGATATAAGATATTGTTTTTTCCTTCATCGACCTTGGCGATTAAAAATTAATAAACATAAACTGGCAATATCGAAACCACCCCAACTGAAAAAAAACAGTTGCATTAAAAAATACTATTCATTATAACCCTTCTTACAGAGCAGCAACGTCCATATTCATATGAATCAAGCAACGAAAAACTGCATGTATGTGTAAACATTTAATTAGACTTAACGCGAATTTATTGGGTGATAATATCGGCGATAATGTTCAAAAGACATTAATTTCGGTATTATTTAATTTCTGATGAGGTGAAACTTGTTAAGGATATTTTATAGAATCATGCATTTGCATAATTTCACTTATAGCGCGTTGAGTCTCGTTGCAAATTATACCCTTTTCACGGAATAAATATTCGCAGATCTAGGAACGTACAGACAGCAGCAATCCTGTCCTTCAGTCCAATCAGCATTAATTAATATCGACTACAAGTTGTAAACGTACAGTTTCTCGTAACAAAGTTATTTTTATAGTATACAATCCTTTTTGGTCAAAGTTGTTGTGCGTACGCGCAAGGCGAGTGCCAATTGACGTCACTATGACAAAGAAACCAGCGCGCTTAGAACCCGCACACACTACAGACTTTCCATTGGTCGATATTAGGATTGCTCCATTTATTTCTTTTTATTAGTATGCACTAAATACTAAGACTTGTAAAAGTTGTCTTGTCTAAAAGTTTGTGATACTTAACTGTGCAATAATAAATAAAACAAATAAATGAAAATGTCCATAAACCTTACACTGATTGTTGAGAAATAACACATTATTCATTCATTAAGATCGATACGGGAAACATGGCCACATTGCAGTGTTTATTTCAAAATAACATTCACCTATTGCCCATATCAATAGCAAGTTAAATTACACCTTTAATGCCAAATCGCATAAGTGATCTTGACATTTATAATGCAAGCGATAACAACACAATACCAAGCGCAAAGTTCATAGGAATAATACATTCAACGCGTGCGCAGCGAATTCCTATACTTACGAGTCCCTACTAAGAAACGGCGAAAGAATTGCCAATAGACTTCTAAAGCAGAAGGCCTACTCTAGCTTTTACGAACAAGATTATTGTAACTAAAATATGGGTTTCAACATACAAACAGTTTAAACAAATTATATCATCAAAATTTCGTCATCATTGCAACAAGTCAACCATAGACCTCCTGGGCATTAATAAACTTATTACTTGTAGAAGATTGTTTGAATATAGGTTTTCTTTCCTATCGACCTAAAAGTTCTTAAATACCACTAGCTTGAAAAAAGGACGTATATGTACACTTGTACAGAGTCTAATTTAGCATTATAAGTGAAACTGTCGATGGGTATACTAACAAAAGTTAAACAATCGATAGTGATATAAAAAGTAGAACTATCGAGAGTTTGACAACACCAGTCCTGCATCCTTTGACCTTGCAGACTCGATCACACACCTGCATCACGGTACCTGCATCGATAAGATACGACTACTATGAGTTCTCAAAAGATACCGGAGAATTATAATTTAGATGCCTTTTAGTAGAAAAAGAGCATGTGAATTAATATTACGTCAAAAATTATCGAATCTTTTACCGGTGTCACTGCATGACATGCTCCATAAATAATAAATACCTTTATATATGTTACTGGAATTAAGCCAGAAGACGTCCTTGGCACACCCAGCCAGACCCCAGTCTTATTTCCTGAATTTACTCTACTAGGAATCAAAGCAGAGACACGCCACACAAGTCAGGCAAGCCCTACTATAGTGAACTACGCCAATTGTGTCGCCGAAAATATAAGATTACAAAACTGTTTGTCATGTTTAAGTCACTTCTAGGAGAATGTCAAACATCGACCTATTCTGGGCAGTTGGTAGGATCGCTTACCCCGCAACATTAAGCGATTCTACCATCTGTCCAGTCAACGTCAAGTCAATCAATTACGTCAGGTACTCAGTTTTAATGAAGTATGCATATTTACTGAACAGTCTATTCGAGAACTCAAAGTAGTGGCGCTGAACTCGATTTCTTAATGTCCATGAGGAAGGATGTGAATCGAATTCCTAAGTTCGCTTAAAGCGATTGATTTACGACGGCCAGTAGCTCATATACTCGTACATAGCAGCAAAGCGCGTCTTTCTATTTGATATAAAGATATAAGATAGAATAAAACGCACTTTGATTAAGGTAGACAAAGGTCTACCTTAACCACCTATGTGATGAACTAAACATGCGAAGTTTAACACCCTCATTCATAAAAACTTAAACAGTGCTTCAAAAAAACTTTACGATGGTGAAAACAGTCAAATAATCCATCACAAAAAAAAACAATTTCACCCCTCATGCTCTAAAAGTACGCCAACTATGCGGGACTAAAGTGACCACTTTAGTCCCTGGGGAGTAAAAAGCAATTAGTTTTTTTTTTCCTTCATGTGACATAGACAAACTCAAACAGCCAGTAAAAATATACTATTATCTGTGGAGTGTGTTCCAAAGTTTGTTTGCGGAGAAACCAAGGAACTGAACTCTGAGAAGGTGGCGCCATGTGTTTTAATTTGATTATCTGTGGTTCAGTTCAGAAGAAAAAATTTACAACGAAAATTCCAGAACTTTTGTCAAGTGTAAATTTGTTCGGTTTTAAATGTTTTTGTACTAAATTGACTATTTTTCTCGCACTCAAAGTGATAAGTACAGTTTGCACCTCGAGACTAAACGCCAACTTTATATACCCTCGGTTTCATTGACTCCCTCGCACGCTCGAGAGTCAAACCACCTCTGGTATATTCTGGCTTCATTTAGTCCCTCGATATAAAAATAAACAACTTAAAAAAAGCTATTCCAAAACAAAGCACTAAAAGGTAAATAATAATAATAAATAAATAATAATAAGGTAAAGAAATAATTGCGTATTCTTCTAAAATTTATACGATAATATAATGTAGGTACAATTATTGTTATTGTTGGAGTCGGTGTCAGCCAAGGAAACACTACAATATACCTAGCAATATACATATTTCTTACATATCACGTTTACGTATGAATGTAGGTAGTTACAGACCTACATTGGCTGACACCGACTCCAACAATAACAATAATTGTACCTACATTATATTATCGTATAATTTTAAAAGAATACGCAATTATTTCTTTACTTTTTAGTGCTTTGTTTTGGAATAGCTTTTTTGAAGTTGGTTTTCTTTCGTAAACATTTTTGTTTTTTCTTGATTTTCAGTGAATAGTTCTTATTTATTTTATACATCGAAAAAGTATCGTCAAATAGCTCCTAAGAATTGAAGAGTTCCGTTACTTTGTCATGGATCCCATAATCAGAACCTAACCAAACTCTCATCAAACTACCCTTGAAGTATATCCTTTCCAATAAAAAAGAAGCATCGAAATCGGTTGGCGTGATATTGAGTTATTCGTCCATTTGTCGCGCATATAGTTCATCTAGATTTAAGACTTATATGGATTTCCCATGGATGCCACTGTCAGAACTGGACCAAATTAAAATGGGACCACACGGGCAGCATCAGCTTTCAAATAAAAAAATAATTATCAAAATCGGTTTGCGTAATTTTTTTTTTTTTTTTTTTTTTTATATTGCCCGTCAAGATGACCTCACTCCACCTGATATATTTGAATATTGAGTTATTCGTCCATTTGTCGCGCATTTTGTCTATCTAGATTTAAGACTTATATGGTTTTCTCATTGATGCCACCGTCAGAACTAGACCAAATTGAAATGGGACCATTCGGGAAGCACCAGCTTTCAAATAACAAAAGAATGATCAGAATAGGTTCACCCAGTCGAAAGTTATGAGGTAACAAACATATAAAAAAAACATACAGTCGAATTGAGAACCTCGTCCTTATTTTTAAGTCGGTTAAAAATATACTATTACCAGTCATTTGTCATTAAGAAAAATTAAAAGGCAGTTTCTCATAATTTTATTATTGTTTGTGCTCAACATAGAATTGATAATGATTGATTTAATTATAAATATATTTACTAAATATTTAAAAAAGGCCAACAATATCCAAAATTAAATCTGACCTTATCGAATAATTCAAAAATTAAGCAACAAAACAAACTTCATGCGTACGAGCATAAAATATTGAGAAACTGCAATAGGTAATGTTATGTTACCTTTTGATAGATACACGATCACGATACTCTTTGGTATTCATTAGTAGACTTCGCAAGCGGAGCATGTAGTTGGTGTTTTTTTTAATTGCTTGCGTTATTTACATTTGTTAAAAAAAACCATACTAAATAAAAGGATACAATAAACAACGTCATAGTACAAGATCCCACAGCAAGGTCATCTAGATATATATTTGTGTAGAAAGTCACAAAGTAGTTAAATAGCACTAACTGAAAAATAATGCCTCCTAATCTAGATTAAAAAAGCAAGTATTCTGAGCATGTTCAAAAAAAAATACACAGAAAAGAAAAAGAACATTTGTTTGAAAATTGAAGTTAAAACTAAATTTGGTCTTCTTTTATAATAGGACATGGGACTTTCAGCATGCTCATGAGGGGGGAAATGAAGCTGAACAAAACTAATAAGAAAGAATTATATTTATAATGGACCGGCTTAGGAAATACACCTGAACTGAGATATTATGATGCTAATTAACTGCTTCCAACATTTAAATCGATAAGATGATTAAAATCTCACAAATTAACTGTACTCTTAAGGAGTGTGAGTCTAAATCTTGTTTTGAAAAAAAAAAAACAGAATCAAACCAAAAATGTGGGCGTTTCTTATAAAACTATGAGCTAGGAATGAGATCATTCGTGAGCTTGAAGTTAATATCCAAAACTAATAATGAGAGAGTACGTTTGCTATAATGGCAAATTGGCAAGGTCAATGCCCCCCTATTAACAAAGGCTCATTTATTTTGGTGGCGTAGTTAAAAAACGGCAAATTGCTAACTAAACGTTAATTCATCGCGCAACTCCGCCCCTGACAAATCTGGTTTTCAACAGGCAGGGTTACCACACAACTGATTCTGAAAATCTCACACGGAGCTAGAAATTTCAAATGCATTTTTAATGCGAAATTCGGTAACGGCTAGTTTTCTAATTGCTGCACCTTGAACAAATCACACTATACTTGAAAGAGGAGCTCCGCCGTGATCACAGTCGCGTTGTTGAAATTGATTCATGAAATTATCTAAATAACACGAAAATAACTTTTGATTACTCGGACTAGACTAGACGTTTAGCTAATAAAAGTATGCTTCGTCCTCATAGACTGTTTCTCCCGTCAACATATAGTCAAAATAAAAAATATATAGCCTATGTCACTCGCTGATAATGTAGCTTTATAGTGGTAAAAGTATTTTTTAAATTGGTCCAGTAGTTGGTTTGGTGCCCGTTCATTACGTTTCATACTTAAGCTATTTATAATGTCCATATAGGCAGCCCTAGCCGGCACGTGCATGCTGACATAGAAGACATGAACTTCGTAGTCAAAAAAATTATGCCCACACGAATTGTGCTCACGCGCATTCTGCAGCCATCACCGTAATCGATACCGTCCGGAATCGAGTGCATCTAATCGAACAGTTATGTAAATTACACCTCGATACTCAAGCATAACCTAAATGTCAAGGCGGTTGATAATTTTGAATATTTTATAAAACCTTTAGGCATTCTATCGCTACTATTATTTGAGTTCTTAAAGTATATTATTTGTTCGGTGTCGAAGGAAACTATTTCATTTTTTTACTATTCAAAATATAGGTAGATAGGTTTTTTATAAAGATGTAACCTTTGGGTAGAGGATCTTCTTGAAGCTAAAATATCTATCCTCAAACCCTTAGATAATATTAATATCTATACTACGTATGTAAAATTTTGGTAACAAGTTCACAAGTTCTGTATGTACTATATATGTATATACTACTCATAATTTTAGCAAAAGTTCGTTGTATAAAACATAATTCGTGTTTTACAGTCGTGCTTGAATGCGCAAAAGTAAATAAATCCTATTATTATTGGTCTGCGTACAACCATTGCAAAATTTCAACATAATAAACAAGAATTAGAAACACCTCTACACAATAATTTCAGAAAAGCATACAGTATTGCACATAGAAATATTATGCATAGTAATATTATAATAGGGTGTAGCGTAAAAGCAATCTTACCTGAATAGATTTTGTAAAGCGAGTCGAGTAATCCTTGCATCATCTTGATAGAGCAGGCTGCGTTTTGGCACACTAAATTAACCACTCAATAGATCATTGTGTTAACTTATCACAGAACAATAGCTTTATAATCAACTTAATCATCGAATCCGTTTATGTTGGTACATTCTAAATTGAGGTTTTGTTACTTGATGACTCTATTTGGAGTATTATTTAACAATTTGAAATTAAACATCATGCTCACTAGAAGTTTGAGATAAATATTATGACCGTATGCTTAACATAATACGGATTTAAAAATTCGAAATCAACACTGAACATAACATTTCTCTTTTGGAGTAAAGGAAAGTAAGCTTACTTGAAAATATTCACTAACTAGTACGATTTCATCATCAATGCGTGAAGATGTGCAAAATGGATGAAAAGATAACAATAACATACTTTACTCTAGGACACAAAAAATAAGTGCAACATCAGCTCATATTGCAGATACCTATTATACTATTAACATAATTGTATGCAATCTGACGAACGACAATACAAAACGGCATAACAACACGCAATACCCGCATACCTTCCTTCCATTACTTCATACACTCCCGAACGCAACAAAACCTATTGACCGATTCAACGGGCAAATAGCATCAGAGATAACGATTGAACCAAATGAAGATACAAACGAGAAATGACTGTAAGTATCGAAGGTGAACGACCCCAATGATGGACAGTACGGTGGCCAAATTGAAGTAACGGTAACGACAGAACGACTGCCGGATCGTTATCATCAATCAGATTTGCGTAACTATCTGTTAGCAATTACCTCTCACACGAGTAGGCCGAACCACTTCGTACGTGGTATGTAGTGCAGCGGAGTACAGTTACACACAAAAGGACCAAATAAGTTTAAGACAAACTGACAACCAAACGTCAAACGTCACATAGAGCAGTCATAAAGAAACGCACGGTAGACATGCAGACGTTTGTTCGTTTGACGCCTCACGGATCTAAGAGACAGAAATCCAAAAACCTATAATCGATAACTTTTTAAGTTGCCATAAAAGAATTAGTGTCGAGGTCTGCATCACTATGTAAAAAGTCCGACAAATAAACATGACAAAGTGAGTATATTTGTTGATTACCATAAAAAATTGTACACAAACAATAACCTTAATGTAATAGCCAAGGTCAGTTACATAATCTGTGAAGTGTACGCCTACGATGAAGCAGAACTGACCAGGGTCCAACACAACATTACACATGACGAACTGACTTTATGGCTCTAATAATGTCGAAACTGAGCATGGCGTGGGTGAGAACTGAGCCGTGGAATATAATTACCAAAAAAATAAAGGTGAATGCAGCAACACGCGCCCTTGAAATCAAAAACGTGGTTTGCTATAGGTTTCTATAGAAACCTAATCAAAAGTAAAGCTTTGATAATATTGATATCATATTTGAAATAACGTCTTATTTCAGTCAGTATGTATTAATTTAGAATGTCAGCTCTACTTAGAACTGTCGTTACTGACATTTATGGCGGATCCTATTCCAGGAATGACTATGATTAGAACAGTACGTCTACCACGAGTTGCCACTTTAAATTTACGTTATCGTTCGTCATGTCATGTCATGTCGAATCCCAATACATTTTTTACGCCAACGATAACGTAAATTTAAAGTTGCAACTCGTGGTAGACGTACAGATCTCTGTAAAATTAACTAATCAAGATTTACATCAGACTTTGGTTTTAAAAAAGGGTCGTCATGTTAATAATTATGAAGCTAAACAATTTGTCTGCTATGGTGAAAGAAAGATTGTAATAATATTTGGAGACCCAAATGAAGGAGAAAACTCAAAGAAAAGAAGCAATTTTTAACAAAATATTTCTTTTTTTTTTGGCACCAATACCTGAGTATGTCTCGAAGAATTAAACAGACACTTCCCACATTCATTTTTCAAATATAATAAGGCAAATAATTATCTTGCCTGAACATATTGCGCAGTTCTTGCAATTTTTCAAATGTTATTTGCATAAGTTCTTTGTGTGTTCCTTTCAGACAATTCTTTAAGTGCTATTTGTCTAATAAACAAAGAGACTCTAGGCTAATGATCATTAACTGTCATTCATGGTAATCATGTGTGAGATAGAGTGTCAGCCGGTTGTTTCAGATTCATTAGCTACTAAAGTACTTCTATGATAAATCACTTTTAAATCATAATAAGCCACAGTCTATTACAAACAACCAATAAGCCATAATAAAATGAAGGTAAGGACTTATTAAAAAAAGTAAATAAAAATATATATATTGCTATGAAAGAGTTCAATGCCCGTTGTACTAAGTATGTATGTTTTACACCAAAACTTGCACAAATTATACATAAAATGAAAAAAAGTCATATTATATATAACAACGATCAAATCAGTTAAGTGAAACAAGAACTCCTCACTATTCCCGAACTCTTGGCGTGGAAACATCTATATTTTAAAAATAGACACGTCAATAACAATGGATAAGTAAATGGAGACACTAATGAGACGCGACGTGAATGCGCGGCGGAATTAGCCACACACGAGAGCCGTTGCGAAATCCGCGGGAGGAACAGTACCAAACACAAAAGCCATTCGAAACTTCAAACGCAGTATTCTTTTATGATTCCATGGCGTCAACCTTTCGAATATCAACGTTCCATCCGACCTCTATAATCAGGAAGAACCAACATTTTCCTTCGTTGGAGTATTGTAATGATTTCTTAGAGCGATTCGACAACGATCCGTTTCAACAAAAACCGGTTCACTTAGTCAATATCTAAAGAACAAACCTACTAGACAGACAATAACCAGACTGCATTTCTGACATACTTTGGCGTCTAGATGTATTTGCGGACATAGTCTCAAAGTCTTTTTGTTGAGGAACTAGTCTAAAGGCAGACGCAATTAGAACTGCGACACATTCACCCGCTGTAATTCATCAAATAATCCAGATGATTCGAAGAACTTTCACATGTCCTTGAACAGTTAATGAAGACCTCTTAACGCGACGTGATTCGCACGATTTGCAAGAGTGATAATTTATGATATTGTAAATTGCATCTGACTTGTCTGCTCTTAATCTGGCAGGCGCCGGCGGGAATTTCAACGAGCGAAAATGACAATCCAACTATGAAATTAAGCAGCACAAAACTAATGAACAGTAAATGTTTGTTAAGCTAATTCGCACAAGCACTTGTTTTTGCCACTGAGAGTCCTGATCACTCACACTTTTACACTGGCACTTTTCTTTTCACTCGCGATTATCGGGAAGTTTTCCGAGAGTATGACCGCATGTTCAGCAGCGGTGTGGGTGACGTCCGCAACGGTTCGCGCGCCCGCGCCGTCCGCGGTGGCTGGCACCGCCGACGCCACTGGCCACCGGGATTATTTATAAATCCACGCAGACAGGGGGTCGTAGAATTTTGCACGGCTCTTGGTATGCCAGCTAATGACTGCACCAGGTCGCCCCGGATACGAGGTGCGTGCCCGAGTGGTGACTCTTCAAGTTCCGACTTATCGATTATTTTGATTTTCAAATCCACTGCACCAAAATAAAAACCAAATGGTAATGTTTGTGCTATAGTTTAGTTAAGACAATAATAACAACGCTATTTATGGTAGTTAGATAGACGGGATACGTGGACCTCGCATTTAAACAGAATTTTCAACAGCTCATTTAAGTTCATTATTTTTTTGATTTGGACAATACAGCTGCTGAGGCCCTTTTCATCGCTCTCTACGTTCGCGTTGCTGATATTTAAGCCTTTGTTACCATACTGTTTTACCTTGAGTCTCTTCAAGACAGGAATGAATAGGTACCTATTAACTGACATATGCCATCACGTAACTTACTACTACCAGGTCCAAATTGTGAATTAACCAGTTCCTTTTTATCAGGTTTCCTGTCTTATTAAATATAACAATAGAAAAAAACGTTGTACTAAATCATGTGTGATTTTCATGGGACAGGGAAAGGGTTAAAATAAAAAATAAAATAGTCCACTTGTGTAGTAATCAGACAGGACGATGTAGTAAAAGGTCACAGTTTATTGACAACCATTCTCCTGGAAACCACGAAACCCTGTATTCGTATATCAAATTTCAAATTGCGCAATGTATTGGTAGCGGTTTTCCCGTGACCGTGACGTTTTCGCCCACCTGAACAGGTGTTTCTCAGATAGCCAAAGTCGAATGTATAAAACACACACGTGGGTGTGATATAAATAACTAGCCGCTCATGCGCTAATTGATGAGCAGCTTTTGATTAATTACCAAAAGATTGAGTATCGTTTGAGGACGTACGTAACCTCGCTTCTGGAAACTATGATAATACTAATTTACGATTACAAAATCAGAAGTTATAACTTCAACTAAGTATCTTATCTATTTATCTTAAGTATAAAATAGTATTCTGACGTTGAAATATATCCGCTTTCGATCTTAAGGGCATAATTTTGTTATTTTCAAACCGAGAAGGTAACAAATGGATACAGGGGGACCTACTGCTGGTGGCATTGTTTAAGAATATGAAGTTATTTCTTGGCCTCTTTTCTAAACTGTTGTTAACGCGAATGCCTTAACCGATTATACAGGTCGTATCGATTGCTGTGCATGCATAGTTAATGAACGTCTAAACATTAGAGAGCATTTATCTTGAGTTGTTAGTGCGTAACCTTCAAAACTGATGTTAGACTAAATGCAAACAGTTGCCAAGCAAAGCGGTCTCGTAAATTGAAAACAAGATTTAGATATACGAGCACAAGTAATCCCAGAATTTTCCTCATTTTTTGAAACCGTCAAAAATAGATTAATCACTATGTTTCCATTGGCGCTTCTGCTGTAAACCCGACAAAAATCTGGCTCCAATACCTCAAATGAATCATCGGTAGACTACAAAAGATTGTTGTTTGGCACCGGTTACATCACGTACCTTCTTTTTGACAAATGGCTGCTAAAATTAAAAGCAATAAGTACATTGTTTGAAACCTAGACAGTTGGATCACTCGGATAATTAAGAACGTTTTTTTTAATAATACGTCTTTTTTACCTTAGCGTAAATATTTTTGATTACTTTCAAAAATATTTAGTTCAAAACTGAGAGTCTCGAGGCCTAGACTTAGCTCACAGTCTGAGTCTTCGTAGGTTCAATTCTTTGTGTTCACTATACGAATGTAAGACATATAATACCACCCATCACAACAGCGTGCGTGATGTGCTTGTTAGCGTAGGTAGGTACACGTACAGCGTAATCTTGTACTACTTATAATACATCGACACGTATTCTTCGTCATCAAGAGATATCCATTACTAGTTTCTACTTCATTTCCCATTCCTCACAAGACCAGAATACCAAGCTGTCCACGATCCTCGACACACGTGGGTGATTGTATACAACTGAAATAGCTGCATTCGCGCCTAGAGAGCAGATGCGTTTGCGCACACTATGCAATTCCAAACATACGTCATACGAGAGCAGACAAGGTATTCTATGAGAAGAATTTGTAAGTATGATTGGTCTTCGGAAGATCCTCGCACACATTCTTAAATGATGCTATAAGTGCGCGAACTAATACCGAGTTTTTCGCCACAGAAAAAACAAGAATATGTAGAAGCAAATATTTTAGGTATGTTTGGGAATTGCACCCGCGGCCGTTTAAATCTTCGCGGCGTTCGAAACTAGTGCGCGGGTTATACGGTTCATTCAGGTTGCGTCTCCACCTGGAAATGTGTGGTGGCTGCAACTCGACCCACGACGACGAAAAAAACAGTGTCACGCCTATACAAGCGTAACACAAAATTCGACGCAATCCACAAACGCCAACATTCTCTGACAGCTGACGTAAGTAAGTGACAGCAGCACAGGTTGTCTCTCGGCGACTATAACCGCGTGACTGACAGACGGACAAGGCGCCCTTGCGGTATTTGTGTTCGGAACAGTCTATTTCCGTCCAGCACAATATTTTGCTCCAAAAAAATTTTTTGGAGCAAAATATCAAAGGATTTTTTTGGAGCAAAACATTGTGCACAATGGAGTTGGTACTGTACGAGTAATACTCTCACTAACAGGGTATGTGATGAGATGATGACTCAGTTAAAAACTAGAAGTGTTGAGTACTATACTATTTTCACTCTAAGATGATATGCCTGACAGCTCTCATTGTTCCATGTCACGCATACTATTTCAAACGAAATAAAAATAAACTGGCAAAAGAAAATTTAATAAACCATTAAAAACTATTGTCCTTTTGAACCTTATCAAGTTAATTATTGTTATAATTATTAATTGTTAATAAATAAAGTAAATACAATTAAAATAAATATATCTTTACAGCGCCTGATGCGTGAAAAGGAACGCTATTCAATAGTGTATTATTAATAATATTGACACTACTGAATCGACAAAAAAATCGATGGATACATATGTCATTCACGTCAAATACAAATACAAATAAACTTTATTGTAAATCACAGGTAAAACAATAATATTCAGATCATACATATTTAAGAGTCTCACTGAGTTCCACCTCACAGGCATACAATCAATAGTAATCATCGTAAACCGAATGTCCAATTTTGTTACAAAGTAGTCAATAAAAAAAAGTAATTAGATAAATCAGTACGTACGAGTGCGTTTGCCTTGTATGCGGTTCGTGTTTGCGTTACGTCTGAGTTGCGTATTTGTTTGTTTTGACTTTTGTTGCTGTTTTTGTTGAGTTTTTCGTTTTAGTTGTTTCTGTTTGATACGATGCCGAAAAAAACCAAAAAGACTGTTTTTTTGAAGAGTACTCTAAGTCGGGTAGTTATTCGTTTGAGGGACTACTTCGAACGAGAGCGTACTAATGGGAGCCCGTTAATACCGATCGCAAAAGTGATAGACCGAGTTGCGGCAGCTCTGGACATCGGGACAGCTACCGTTTCTCGTATAACAAAAGAAAAATATGGTGAAACTGGTACAGAAGACAAGAAGTTATCCACTCCGAAGAAGCGTACAATAAGCGCAAAGCTTCGTAACTGAAATTTAAATTTATGTAGCTCAATTATGTGATTGTTTTATTGTTCATGATTATAAGAAGTAATCATCCCTAAGCCATATTTTCATTAAATATCGTCTCCTCGCCCGCTTATCCACGCCACCTAGTACATCGATCGAGTATAAAGTACGTCCTGTACGTCTACCACGAGTTGTCTCTTTCAATTTACGTTATCGTTCGCGTAAAAAAATGTATTGGAGACTTGAAGAGCCCTAGGTTATCGTTGTCATGAAACAGCTACTTTTACTACATAAGATGCTAATTTTAGGAATCAAGGAGTATTTTTGAGGCACACGTAATTGAAATTATCTTCAATGAGTGTTTAAACAATGTACCTAGGCTACGAGGACACAATATTTTTTTAAATATTCATTCATTAGTTTTTGTTTATTACATTAAATTATGCGGCCAAAAACAACATGTCTCCGCCGTTTACAGCAAATAAGATGATGAAATTATTGGAAGAGGCATGTCAATATGTAAACGGTGAAAATTGGAGAAAGGGCGTTGAAAAAACTTGCCAAACCATAATGGAGGACTGGGACAAATACCACATTGACCGAATAAGAGACCAGCAAATAATAATAACAGTAGAAGACGATTCCGATTCTGATATCAGTTCACAAGAATCAATTTCTAGCAGTAAATGAATAATATAGTTACTATTCTTTTCGAAAGACCGCGTTTTATTCTAACTTATTAGCCATAACCCGTTTATCAAGAATTTATTTACAAGTTTAAAATCGGTAAATCCGATTCCATTTTCTTTGCCAACACATCCGACTTTTTGAAACCATCGATTAAATTTTATTCGTTGCATCACTATAATTGTAAATTATGAACTGTCAGGGATATCATCATACGGCGAAAATAGTATAGTTAAGTTGCAGCGGTAGAGCTGCTGCCTATGACACAAAAAGTCGCAGGTTCGATTCGACATTTCTTTTCTATTAGTTCTGTTACTTGGTATTCATCTATTTATGTAGGTACGTTACGTATGAATCAATAATTATTTCAAGTATGTTTCTCAGCCTCTTACAGTCATGCGCTGCTTCGTTTGTGTTCAGTATGTCTACAATGAGTGTCTGTCACGTAAACTACGATAGTTGACTTCAGAAAGTATGCCATTTTTGGTTCCATTTCTAATCACAAGGGCCGCTGTACCGAGAACCCTTAACAAATCGTCAACGCGGTCAACGTGGACGTTAGCGGCTGTCATTGGTGTAAACTAGGGCTTCCAATCTCGGTATACTGGGATCCCGAAATACCGGGATCGCGCATGATGTTTCACTCGGCGAAAATCATCTCGCAAGCATCTCGAATCTCTGCGGGATTTGAGATGCGGGATCCGCGGGATTTGCGGGATTGAAAAATATTACGAGCACACGTGCTTTCGTGCCCGAAAGTCTTTGATGCCTGCAAGCGTAGAGGCAGAGTGAGCGTTTTCCGCTGCCGGTTATCTTGCCAATGAAATACGAAGTAGTTTGGCTGACGATATGGGAATGTTGTGTTTTCTGCGAAAACACTTCCAAACCCAAAAATGTTTCATTATAACTTTTAAGTTTTTTCTTCTTCTTCAAATAAATGCTATGTCATCCTATGCTTTGTTTTACTACGTACTTACTTTTAACTTTTCTTATCAACAAACGCGGGGTCCCGTTATACCGGGATCCCGCAACCAATGAAAATTCTTGATCCCGCCGATATCGCGATACCGAGATCCCGCAATAGCGTGCGGGATTGGAAGCTCTAGTGTAAAATCATGGTAGTCATTACAGGTGATATTTGTGTAACGGTCTCAAGAGCACAACTTATAGGGAAGTAGAAAACACAAGTGAAGAATATTATCTAATTCATAGACTGGAATTTAAACCAACAGTTTTCATAGCAACTACAAGAATAGCTTACTTTTCCAGTTAATTTACAAATAGCAGGCACAATACAGGTACGCTTTTATAGCTTTATTCTAAACATGTTTTTATGTCAGCCTGACATTGGTTTACAGAATCCCGTGATGTGTTTACGTTGCCCAGGTACACGGCGCCTTTGTAAACATACTAACACGTCCGTCACTATCACTCAATGTGTTAAATAACCCGAACACAGTCGACCACACATCAAGCTTATTGGGACATTCTAATAAGGTTCCATTTTGGTCCTTTATGACCAATGGTTTGCTGATAAAGTTTAACGATATCGACCAGTTACTAAAAAAAACCAGCAGAAAAATGCGTCGTCTTTATCATGTTCACTAAAGTGAGTAAACTCAAGGAAAACAAAGTTAATCTAAACAAAGGCAAAAATTATCGTTGTTATACAATTTTATTCTTGCTTTACATAAAGAAGCAGGTATGATCGCAGTTATAAATGAAATTGGTACCATAATATAGTAATTATTATCTACGGGCTAATACATAATTATAACTAGTAAACAAGGCAATAAAAACATGTCTATATCACAAGGTCGCGACTATTAAATATCGCGAGGGAGTTGAAAAAGGAGTGTATTTTGCAATCTTACTTTAAATAATATTTTGCGGACATAAGCTATTTTTAAAACAAACAATTCAGTTTTAAAACGCAAATGTGTAACTTCGACCTTACAATATACATAATATTTGTGCCAAACAATGCCATAAGCAAACATCCCAGAACAAATATTTTAATCTTTATTTATTTGTGCAAATGAGTCATTTAACTTAAACAAAAATAAGGCGTCACCGTTGCTTTTCGTGTTATCATACTGTAAAGTTATTAACTATTGATTTTTTGGTTATTTTTTATATAGAATCAAAATCATATCTTTGGACCTTTTTCCCCGACGGACTTCGGTTTTTAAGAACTTCTCTCGACGTCTGCAACTCTGCACATATTATTGATACGGCAATTGCCGTATTATACGGTAATTCAGCGCTGTTTTTACAAAAATACGGTGTAC
Organism: Udea olivalis; assembly: GCA_947369235.1. Taxonomy (NCBI): domain Eukaryota; kingdom Metazoa; phylum Arthropoda; class Insecta; order Lepidoptera; family Crambidae; genus Udea; species Udea olivalis. The sequence goes on along the minus strand of OX376345.1, from coordinate 4,473,474 downwards.
GGCAGAGGGTTGACTACCGTATCACATAATACGGCAATTCAACTTGCCATGAAAACCCAATGAAAAATATCACAACTACCAACGAAACTGAAAACATTTTTTTTTTAAATTAAAATGTACTTATTGTATTTTAATAATAGCGGCAAAATGCAGTTTTTTTTCCTAAATACGGCAATTCGGTTTTTTAGATACGGCAACCCAGATTTCGACGATAATAACACTGGCACATGCCTAGATGCATAAACTAATAAAACATAGGAAGCGAGTCCGGTGGCACAACTATCTAGCTAGATGTTATTATTCAAAATGAAACACGAAACATTATTTAGTGAGGATGGTTACTTTTGGGAGGCGACGGCCTGTCTAGCACATTCATAAGTGGACATTGATAGGCTGATTGATGATGATGAAATGGTTTTAAAAATATGAAATCCAGCAGATCACAAATAAAATACCTACAAAGTTTGGTTGCGACACCAACCAAACAATTACTTCAGAGATTCTATTTCAACAACTAACATAAACTAACTTATAAATAGTTTTTTTTTTAAGTCAGTACTTGACGAGACTGTTTATTATCTAAACGCGCGCGTTTTGAACTAATCCGTAATCTTTCGCAGGTACAGTCAACAAGTAAATTTTTTGTACTGTTGCACACAAGTCTTGTATAGTTAAGAAAACTTTTAGGAACTATGAGGATAATTCAAATGATCATCCAAATAAATTATCCTGTCCCCTTGGTCCGTAACCAATTGCATTGCACATGTAAATGCACATTTTTTGACTGTGCCCTGTAAATTTAATCATTGAAAACAACATTTTTTGGAAAGAGTAACTAAGCATTGAGTTTTTTGTTGAATTTTTCTCGATGCGATAGATGCATGAGCGGTGCGGAGCGGTGATGTCGGAGCGGTGGTAGTCAAACTATATTTATATACAATCTTTATTATTATACTATTACTATATTTAAGAGAATTGTTATTATTATATTCTGTTTTCTGTGACCTATCGTCAGTGCTTGTAAAATTTTACATAAATAAATATTACTTGCTTTCTTCCGTTGGGGCAGTTTTGGTTTATTTATTGGTTTACTGACAAAAAAACAGCAATGTACTCGTTTGTACCCATTGCAATGCCAGCAAACGTTTGGCAAGTACATTGTAAGTTACCAAGTATTTTTTACCCAGGGTAAAATAAATAACACCGATATCACATTGTAGGTAACCGTATCAACATACATGTCCACAATCAACATTCGTTTAGTCACAATAGAAGTCATATCAGCGGCGGACAAACAAACACCAATTATCACATAATTAGAGCAATGTTTCGCGTGTGGCGGACGTGGCAATTGTTCACCTCTTCCTCTGTGACGTCACGCGAATTGTCTATTCCTGCAAAAGCCCATCCGCGCAAGTGCCATTACCGTATTTGGGTCGTGCTAGGGCTGCCACAACAAATACAAAAAGCATAGTTTGTAAATAATCAGATGTCTGGTATGTAGATTTATTGGCAGTTAAAAAATAGTCATGATTAGAGTGGAGAAAATAATTTACGGATTTTACAGCAATCGGGGAATCCTGATGACCCTGATGTTATTATGTTAAATATATTTGAGACCAGTTAATAAACCACAGACATACAACTTCTGTAAGTATTTTTTTTTCTATCTTTTCTAGCCTTGATAACACTTGACACTGACACAAAGTATATTTCTTTTCAAAATATATGAGTCTCTATTTTAATTACAAGAACATGTACACTTCACATTTTAATCATTCACGATACTGTAGTACGATGAACGATTACCACAATAGGCCCTGCCAGAATACCAGCGTCTCAGTAGCGCTATAGTAGCGACACATGCTGAGGCAGGGACCTAATTGGCCCACTATATATGTTATTGCTTTAGTTATTTAGATATTAGGATATTTGTATTCTCTAGTATTAGTGATAATTTCTGTGTGTAATATCTCTTGGGCTAATAAATAGTTTTTCTTTCTTTCTTTCTTCTTTTTACGCTACGCTCATGATGAAAGCTCGGCGGAACTCCGGTAGAAACTGCCAACGGCTTCAGTGTTTAGACGCCATTATGTGTGATTACTAAATAAAGCGCTGCGGACAACCCTAACCCAAGCAATTGTTCCTATTGTGTATTATTCAATTTGCATTCGCTGGATATTAACTACAGACACATCTGTTTCCCCAGACCAGAAAAAAGTTGATTGGGATTTGCATATTGCAGCTGACCCTTTGAACTAATCAAAGCTGGCATTATACCTGATATAGTAAACCACTGTCAAACTCATTGTTGCAGTCTTTGACTGCCGCAAAACCAGCTTAATAGAAAATTCAACGTGTTAAAAACCGCGTTTAATGATATTCAACTCGTCCCTTTGTTCAAAAATACAAGTGTTCAATATACTAACTAATCTATACTTTCACATTGATATTCATAGCTGCGGACGTAAAACTCGTAAATTCTCATTTTTATCATGTAAGAGCGAGAATATTCACCGAACATAACGTTTCCGTAACATCATTTAAAACTGGAAATACAAGCAACCTTGACCTTAATAGAAACAAATGAAAGATTCGACAGATCGGAATGTCAAAAGAACCGCAAAAATACAAGATAACTTTTTCGAGCTCGCCGACATGATCCGATATGGTCTAGTGGCTAGGATACCTGGCTCTCACCCAGGAGGCTCGGGTTCGATTCCCGGTATCGGAATTTCTTTTGTTGAATTTTTATGCGAAATACTGTTTGTAAAATGTTTTTAATATGATTTTGAAAGGATACGTTTATTAAATGCTTTATATGCACTTGAATAAGTAGGTTTTTAAGATTTAATCAATGTTAAAATTTCTATTTTCCTAACCAATAAACAAAGACGGCAAGAGCGAAACAGCCAGCGATAGTTTGGATCTTAGGCCAAGATTTATATTCGTTACTTAGACAAGCACAGACTTTAGTATCTTACTTGTTGAGTATTGTAATAATTATTAGTAACGAATACTTAAGTTGATGTTTAATTATGACAACAATAATTTAATATTGATAAAAAATTAACGGATATAGATACAGCTGTTCAAAGTCTAAGATAAGTTTAAGTTTAAGCTAAGCATGCTCTATAGATCTCGGCCTTAATACTAATCGTACGTATGTGGTTGTCTGTATTATACCATCTCTTTTTTTTTTCTTAAGGAAAGGAACTGTTAGCCGCTTTACAGTTCACCCGACAAGTGGGTGAGCGGAAGGCTCTCAAGTTCTCAACTCAAAAATAGACCATCTCTGTATGTACCGTCTAAAAACCTTTGGGTACTAAGGCTTTATTTTTTAAATTGGCAGTATATTCTCAATTGATAGCCTAATATATACTTTTGTTTAAACAGGAAACAAACATAATCTGAAAATAGAAACCTCGCCATACAACATCATACAGCGCTAACTCGCCTGGTGTGATTCCTGCATCCAGAACATTGCCTCACCACAAAATGCGTTTTCATAATGGAGGGCATTCCTCTTTCTGTTAAGGTCGATGTACACTTATTCGTGTTCTAAATAATGTCGACTTATGCACTTCTATCGATTTATTCTTAAAGAACATGATACTTTTGGATATGGATTTATTTAAAATAGCTTTAGATCATTTTTCTTCAAATTGTTTAGCTACCTTTTGGTGACCTGTGATGTTAGTTAGTTGTCCATAGATGATCACTTTCCAACAAGTGACTATTATTGAGCTAGTTTGCTTTATCGTTCATAGTTAAAAATCTGCCATTCAGACAATGATGGCACAGACCATAATCATTACATGTCTAATTACCTTTTTTCTCCCACAGTTACGTGACGTGGTAGTCCCACCCTATCTGAATATCTACTTAAATATTTATCTATTAGTTCGTTCACAAAAGTACATTTATCGGGATAACATTTGAGACTGCAAAAGTACAGGTTGGCTTATCTCTAAAAAGAGCTTTCCTCCAGCAGACCAAGTTACAGGATACAACAAGTAAGTGTGACATAAGAAGGCAGACAATTGTGCACACATAACAGTACCAAACATAGATACATCCTCACAAACTTTTGCATTTTTAAGTAAGAAGTAAGATTAATGTATGCATTTTGTAAATACCCTAATAATAACACAAAAACATTAGAAAAAGACAGTGTCATTTAAGAAAGGTTTAATAATTAATGTACTAAGCTTCCGGCACTTATTTATTTACCATAAAAACGAAATTAATTATAATCTCCCAAGTTCTAAAGTGTAAACACCCTGTAGCACTGGCCACAATGGTTGCGCCTGCGTCTTTATTAGCCATGAATGGCGACGCGTAAACAATTCCCAACAGCCGCGGTTCCCGCACAGGACCGATACAACTCTATTCTGGACGGTAATGGCCAGCCTGATATAGACCTGGCCGCAACTAGTGTCATTCCTCTTTTGACTAGTACTTGACTGCCACTATTAAGCTATAAGTTGAGTATTTTTTGCGTCCTAGCGAAAGAGCACTAACAGTCTATGGGTAAGTAGTTGCTTGTTTTTTTTTTATTTGATGGACAGATAAGGTTATTATTATAAAAAAGATAAGATAAAGATTATTTCACAGCGCATCATGAGTCCCACGACCAATTCCGGCGCGGTTCACGTTCCATTTCAATTCAAAAAACCAAGAAACGATTAATTAGAAAAAAAGATTTATCCTTAAGTTCAAATTATGGTGGTAACAATTTTTTCTTAGCCTCACCAGTGTTCTATGAATCAATTGATGTCACCCACAGAAAACATGTCGATAAGTTTAGATTTGTCCTTATCTCTAAACAGGGTTTTACGGCGAAGTCAAGTTATGAATCTTGGTGAAACTAGTCCCCTTTATTTATTTAATTTATTGGGGATAAAAACATTTACAATATTATAAATTTATAGTAATCAACAAGTCACCACATGCATCTTACCGTATCGCACTGCAGAAGTTATTTACGATCCCGTACCTGTAAAAACCAAGATAAAGATGATTATTGCTAAATCCAGGAGATAACAAACAACAACACATTAAATGAGGGCTAGAGGCAGCCCTACTAATGGTTAGAGACATTTTGTAACTGGCTCGGAGATTACATCTAACGGTCGAACTTAAAAAGGAGATAAAAAGTCAGACGAGATGGAAATCGGAATTGTTGGGCGTACAGTCAATAACAGAAGTCTCATGCCACAAATGTAACAAAGTACTTACGTATGCCTAGCTAATGTCCGATTCCCCTAAGACGAGGTTCCTGTTACAATTCAGGGATCCTTAGATGGCTTTCAGCCTAGCGTTTTTTTATATACGGCACGTATACGGTCGTTTCGGCATATGCGCTTACACGCGCGATACATTACACGCTTCATAAAACCAAATGCGCGTAGACGGGCTTATTGCGGCAAGTTTACTCGATCCGATACTGGTGCCAGTAAGCGGCTAGCGCGTCAACGCTTGTACGAGTTACGCGCGTGGCAGTAGGTGCACCTATACGCGCCTTCAAGTGCTTCCAAAAACAAGCTTATACGTGTGTATAAAGCGCTAGTCTGAAACCGCAGACAGAGAAGTTTATTAAATTTTTGGTTGAAATGAGCTTTTCACTTGATGTCCGTTGTAAGCTCAAATACGATTCAACATCTTGATCCACTTTACGAGACAACTTCAGAAAAGCAACTTTCTTTTTGTGTTCAGCAAAATTGAAAAATAATAATATTGAGCAGTTTAAGTTTGCTACTGAGAACTATTGGCTATTCTGCCAGTCTAAGCATAATCCGATATGGTCTAGTGGCTAGGATACCTGGCTCTCACCCAGGAGGCTCGGGTTCGATTCCCGGTATCGGAATACTTTTTTAAGATTCATTTTAAATTACTATCACGATCTACCTTAGTAGCGATATGAAAATGGTAATTTACTTTGCGGCCGTAAAAAAAACATTTAAATTTTTATTGCTCAAAATGAGACAAGTTGGTACTTAAAATTAACTGCGAATATATAATATACCGATAACATCAACTATCTGCTCACGAAGCCATTAAAACAATTAAACAAAATATCAATAAACATTTTAACTAAAATTAGGTCAATATAATTAGCCTTCACGTTTACCGCACACGTGAACTTTGTGAATGTACCTTATATATCTACTAATTAACTGTACAAACAATTGGTATTGCTTTTTAAAAATCAAATCCTTGGCCGAATAAAGGCAGATAATAATGGCGAATGCCTCTGTAATCGAGATGCGGCGTAGGGTTGGCACACTCAACCAGTCAACCAAAAAGCATCAATTGCCATAAACACACCAAATTCTCACGGATGGTAAGCAATTCAGTGTTACCCTAAGCACACTGTAAGCCTATTTGGATGGATCCCTTTTTTATGCACAACACAAAATTGACATGGTCATGAAATAAGAATATAGATCCTTGTGTTAAGAAGAACTAGATAAGACGTCTTTCAGCACACCCAGATACGAGTCCTTTAATATCATAGTGCGTTTGTAAAATTATGCTTTAGGATGGTTGGTACACTAAAAAAATATTTTGCTTGCAGTAGTTATGTTTAAAAAAAATGCTTTAACCAAGGCTTCAAAAACTCAAAAGAATAGTAGCAATAGCAATTGCTTGTCAAGGATTATCGACAAACGAAAAAACGCGGAGCGGTTAAGATCTTTAAACACAGTTAACAACCCTACGAGTTAAGTACTTTTTACTGGCCGAGTCACGACAAACACTTAAAGGTAATCGATATAATATACTATCGATAAATGAGTGTTAATGCAATTGGAAATACGGCTACAAACAAAGTGTACTGGTATATTTGGACGAGGTAATACAAATAAATATGTTAATACTGTCCTTTAAAATGGTTTTAATTACCCAAAACTAGGGATCCGCCTCAGAATTGTACGGTAACAGACTCTTTAATCTCTTAGATGGTATAAAACTGCTGATTAGATCTTTCAAACTACGCAACAGATTATATGCAATGTTCATCAAAATAGCAAAGTGATTAAAGAGGAAGGTGCAGATGTATAATAAATTATATTGCACACGAGCGAAGCCGGGCGGGTCAATGGTGACAAATTAGTTAAATACGGAGAGCTGAGCTGGGGAGATTGAAAACGACCGCTACCCATACGACGAGGCAGCATAATCTAAACTTTTTACTTTTGTCTTATGGCACACTGTTATGAACGTGTTCGAATTGTTAGAGTAGCTTATAATATACAATTTATCATGCCTAAAGACATGTTATCTCTTCGATTTATTGATAAAAGGTTATTGACCACGTAAATCGGGTGAAATCTTTTAATTATTTATACTTTATGTTTTAGAAGTACACACATCAAAAGTGTCTAGGGATCAACATATATTTTTGCAATAACTTTTCTCCTGATTGATATTAATTGAAATTTTCTTTAAGGATTCATCAAATAAAGTGTTTTCGTTTGTCTACAGTAACGATAAACCAAGTCACCTTTGCATTAATAAAGAAATTTGCCATTTTCCTAATAAAGGGATTTTTGACATTTGAACCACTAACATTAAAGTTCGAAAAAAAGACTGAAATAACAGTTTTCTTTGAAAATTTTATTGGGTACCTTAAACAATTAATAATCCGTGTTTCTACCGCGAACACTAACAACACAAGAACATCGGTTTGGCATACTCAAAATGAGTTCATCCAAATCACGCTGTGGAATGGCCGCCCATGTTCGTTGCAACAACAAAAAAAGGTCTTCTTGCGACTGGATACCCTCCATATTCGGCAGAGCTCTTCTCTGTAGCATACCCCATGCATGCTCAATCGGGTTCAAGTCTGGCGACTGAGCAGGCCAGGGCAGGACATTGATGTTAGCTGCGGCGAGAGTCTGTCTTACAACTCTTGCGGTGTGCGGTCGTGCATTATCATGCATTAACTGAAATAAGGGACCGATTTGCACTTGTAGAGGAACGATGACGTCTGATACAATCGTCTCAGCATAAATTTGAGCGTTGAGGTTGCCTCTGATCCAAATCAACTCAGTTCTTCCGCCGATCCAAATACCCGCCCATACCATGATGGTTCCACCACTATAAGGATGGACTTCCTGGCAGGATTTTAATCGCTGTTGGCGTCCAGGGGTTCTCCAGTGTCGTATACGTCTTGTATCCGGTCTCATACCAAAGCGAGACTCATCAGAAAAACACACGAAACGCCATTGTTCTTCTGCCCAATTTCTGTGTTCAAGAGCCCATTGATATCGAATCCTACGATTGTGCATTGCTATAGGTGGTAAGGTTCACTTCATGCAAGCGGTTTCTGACTGTTTGGTCGCTAATTAAGTTCCCTGAAGAGTGATGAAGCCTCACGGCTAACATCATGGCGGTTATTGTTGGAGCTCTTCGAGTTGTGATTTGAATGTATCGGTCTTGTCTCCGTGTGGTGCAGCGATACCGTCCTCCATGGCGCTCAGCCACGGTACCAGTGCTTCGGTAACGTGTCCAAAGTCGACTGATAACACTCTGACTTGTATTCAGAGCTAAAGCCACAGTACGTTGCCGGGAACCAGCTTCTATCATTCCCACGGCTCTGAGCATTTCTTCCCTGCTTAAATGACGTCGCCGCTCCATAATAACGTTGGTTTTAATCAGTAGTAAGGAAACAGTAGCACTAATAATGTCTTCAATGCGTTGTTTGATTTTATAGGGAAAATATTGACAGCTGATTTTCATCTTATACTCGAATTTGATTGACAGTTCCTGTTTCAAATTATGAAATGCACCAAAAAGGATCCATAAAAATTTATAAAATCATAAATTTATTACAAAGCCACATCTCAATCTCAAGAATTCCGCATAAAAATGCTTGATCCCCAGACACTTTTGATGTGTGTATATTACTTTACTCGTATCAATAACTATATGCCTACACGTTACGTTAAGAGGAAACAGAAGGGCCGTTTTACCTGTTTCCTCCCTAGATTTTGCTAGTAGGAGTTTTTTCCCAAAAATCTATCGCCATTTGCTACCTTATGCATGTCCCTATGTTTTCTTTTTTATTATTAACTAGCTCTCTGTCAGCGGCTTCACCCTCGAAGACTATCTTTCCCGTCAAAACATAGCCTAAATGAAAAAAATATAGCGTATGTCACTCGCTGATTGGTGAAAGAATTTAAAAAATCGGTCTAGTAGTTTCGGAGCCTATTAAATACAAACAAAAAATCTATCCTCTTTGCAATATTAGAATAAATTTCTAAAATCCGTTTAGTAGTTTCGTAGCCTATTTAATACAAACAAATAAATCTTTACCCTTTATAAGGGTGAAGATTTCAGTATTATAGATAATTATTAAAAGAGATATGACCCTTTGAAAATCGAAAAATTTGACCTGATTTTCCGCTGTAACTAATTTGACTAATAAAAAGAAAACATAGAAACACGGCCAAACCTATTCTTGAATTTTTTATGCAAATGTAATTAAATCGGTCAACTTTTGGAAGAGGAATCACGAAACGTCAATTTTGTGTACTTTTGACACTCTGCGGGGGGGCTTGAGGTTAGCATTAAACAGCAATAGATTTCACAACACCTATTTTTCAGTTCTCTCGCCCTCTACTACTTTTTATATAATTCTACCATCCTCAAACTTTTGGTACAATATAGCGACAAAAGTTTTTAGATATTTCGATATAAAATGCGATACAACTTTAAGAACATCTAGTCAGCATTAGTTATTGTTCCTAACCCTATTTCAGAACAGAAATCAAAGTAAGTAATTCATTCATCGTCGTAGTGCCTTTACGGCATTCAGCGGTGAGTTTAATAATGCAATAGCACCTGCAAGCAATAGTGATATTTCACGATTTTTGTAAACCTCGTATAAAACAGCAGCAGCTCTGCTCGTATAAAACAGCAGAAATGTTTGGTTACACTGCACTGCATATAATTATAATAACAGTCTTCAGTAACATGAATAAATCCATTTTCAATTAAATGTAAAATCTAGGCAAGTAACAGATTGTTTGTTTCATATTTTTACTTGATCATATAAATACTAATATCACAGATTACCTAATAGTTACTACGTAACAGATAAATCACTCCATAGAAAATTGACAATTTTGTCATATATAAATCCGTGCTGTCATGTGACTGGCATATATCCCCAGGGCTTCCTTTTTCAAAATAGATGTCAGTAGTCAGTACTTACAGTACGTCCAACGCGTTATCAGTTTAACCGCAAGATTCGCGTACAAATGCTCTACTTGGGTGTTGCCAATCAACTGCCAAATGGGTCTTGGGAGACTCGGCAGCTGGTAGGTAATTATCGCGCGCAAGTACATGGAGTGACAGAGACCTGCTACGATTATAATCGTTTATTTACATTTCTGACATCCAGTCGTAAACATGATTAAAACTAACATTATAATTCAACAAATACAAGTAATCATCCTAAATATGGCATAACATGTAGAACTAACTGCCTTAGGACCTTGCCAGCCAGGGAGGCGGCAATCTTTTTCTTCATGCAAACACTCGTGCAGAATCCGTATAAATGCCATAAATAACTTCAATTTGTGTTTGCCAAAGGACGGGATATTTAAACTGCAACCTTTTGTGCAGCTATTTCTTTATTGCACAAGAAGCCACCTCGATTCTTGTATCGAGATTACTATCGATTTAGACGCCGATATGAGACACGATTAACGAAGGCTATCTAACATCGATCGTGTTGATTTTAACGCCAATGCCGTTTTGAGAGATATTAGATGGATCTTGCAACGAATTCATGAAGACCACACGTATTGGTCTTTTCTGCAGACATCTGAAGGTCTAAATTATGAAAATGGGAAATGTAAGCAAAAATACGACAAGCTCAATTGCCATTGATGTGACGAATTATGTTAGCTCGTAAAAAGGCAAAATAAAAAGCATATTAAAAAAAAGGTAAGGAAGAGACAGGTAGAAATTACTTGGCAATGGAGATATTAAATGATAGCTTTACTCTAGTAATGAACTAACTACTCTGGTGTTTCCAGAATCTGGTGTTTAATTTTCTTGACAAAAAACTCATTGCTTGGATTTAGAGCATCGAAGATATGGAACATTTTTTTTTGTTTGTGTGTGTCGTCTACTTTTAATTGAAGTTGTTACAGACTAAAAACATATTCAGATATAAATATCATTACCTAATGAATAAAATAATCTTTAACCAATATCTTAGTTAAATCTTTTACCAATTGTACGATTCCAAGATATGGATAAGGTCGAGTTCCGTCAGCTGGCCAGTAATAAAATTGATATTTCCTATTTCTGTCGAAGGCGGGGTGAACGACACGCAATATGGACGTAGAAGCTATGAAAAACCGACTAAACCATCTGAAATAAGACATTTTATGAGCACATTAAGACTTCAATATTATCACTTATAAAACAATCTGATCTTAAATCAACAGAATAAAAAACTGATTGGGATTTCGATTTTACTGCTCCATTAGATATGTTTAAGAATCATTTAGGTCGTTAAGCTGAAAATATACTCTAAACATGATCGCTATGCCATTCACACGCCGGCATATCGGATTTAATTATTATCTTCTACGATACATGGCTACAGCCAAGAAAGCAAACAGTGATAGCCAATTAGGCAGGCTCATACTTAAGCCCAGTAATGAAGGGGTACTCAAGCGCACAAAAACATTAAAAATGAATTGAACTTGTTATTTGGACAAAGGCCTCCATCATTGAAATCAAGTTATCGCTACAATTGATGGGTATTGGCTAATCACCACGCTGGCCAAATGCGGGTTTGTGATCACAAGCCCGACCTGGGAATCGAACCCGAGACCTCTGGATTTCGGGCCGAGCAGTGTTACCACTAGGCCACGGAAGGAGCAAGTCGATGAAATTAAAAAAAAACGCTTTGTTTCTTTTCATGATGTGTCTGTCGACATTAATCGTAGAGAATATTACAATAGACCCATATGCTAAAACGTTAGTCAATCAATCAGCCACTTTGGTACCTACTTGAGAAGAGATAGTGAGAGATCTTAATGTCATTTTGGTATTAACCGAAGCTATCAGTTGTCTACTAAACAACGATCAATGTTTAAGGAAAATTTTAGAATATGATCCTTTAGAATACTTTTGATAATCGCATCGCGTTGCTATTTATAAACCTCTGACATTCTAAGTTACTCGGTGTCAAATAAACATACTGCCGTTGCAAGGCTGATACTGCGAACGAAATGTAATAATTTGTACTAATTTAATAATGGGTTAGTGCTACCGACGACCTTTCAAAGTAATTAGATACCATTCAATTTTAACCTTTACGTCTATCAAAATAAGAAATTCGTGCAGATTAAAGCTGGTTGCCTTCGAGCTAAGTTCTGTTTTACAGACTTTATAGTTTGCACGTGCTGGTTGGTAACGCAATACTGTACTGGAAAAGTCAGGTCTATTTCTCTTGTAATGTCGTCTTAGTTAAGAACACAACTACTAAAGTATCACTGAAACCAGAGCTACGGAGACCCACTTTCTTCCTTCGTTCGACACTCCTACTCAAAATGCAGCTATAGCTCCGATTAAGATTCCTTGATTCCAACAATATCTATAGTAATATCATATAATTTGTTTCATCAACATAGATGTCTCGCTCGAACCTGCGACACTTTGCTATTTGGGATTTTTAAATAATTGAACAATAATGATCACCCTAAGACCGCCTATTTTTAGACCTCAGCTGTTTAGTTCCAGATAGCGTCACCGGACTGTGGGGTAAACGCAGAAGGTTCCCCATCTCCACCCTTAGATAAGGCGTCATGGCTAAGGACATCCTATAATGGGGTTCGGACCTAGGCCTAGGGCACTACTGACCGACATAAAACTAAGTCCTCCGAATAGCGTGTCAGTCTGAAGTTAGACCGAAATTCCGGTGTAGACCGCTCTAGACATATCACGCGGTAATCAGTTCAATGAACCCCATCTCGGATGCCTCATATTTCGCTCGCACACGGTGGATGGTTGAAAACGAAAGCTAGTTGACACAACAGAGCGACCACATGTGGAAAGGTCACGTGGCCAGTCCGCGAACATTTCTCTCCTTTTAGGGGGCGATGGGACCACACCCTTTGTTGGGTTGATGGTTGAACGCACTTTGTGATTCTTAGAAAGCAGACAGAATGTTCAATTGATTCTTATACTAATCTTAAAGATCTTCATTTAAAAAAGCAAAAACAGTCAATTTTATACGATCTATTCATTTATCTGTATTCCTATCATGCTCCTCGTGGGAGAGGTATTTTGGCCAAGAATTGACTGGTATGAGCACCATTAGATAAGCGAATATGTGTCACGTGGAAAACTACTGATAAATATGCTCTATTTTCACTCACTGCACATTTGCACGTTATCAGTGATGTTACATTTACGCACGCATGAAAATATTTTCCTGTCGGTTATTTTTAGACGACAACAGATCACTCCATTCAATATATCAGCTACGTAAGTATCTGCAAATAATATGATTCATATATTTACCACTACTACGCTAATAAACTGCGTGTGTTAGCTAATTTTCAATGCTTAGGGCTACCAAACAAAACATAACATAACTAGCCATTCCGTCGGGATAGCCTAGCTGTTGTAATTATGGCTGTTGTGGTCATGGTAAACAAAATACTTGACATGCCAGCTTGATGCGATTTTTTTTCTACTAGTTTTTGGTAGGCTTGTTTTTTTTTGTTTTGTTATTCTCTCATTGATTAATACTGACGAATAACATATTTTGTTTCAAACTCAAACAACTTGATTCAAATAGACTTTTACAGTAAGTATGGTACTTTCCATTTTTTTAGCTTAGTATTTTTGTATCAGTTTTAGCTTTCATTTATCGTTTGTAGTATGTTGTTTATAGTTAATTTTCATTTTCACCCACATGGTCACAATGTAAACATGAGTGACCATCAGGGTTAAAGGTCAACGGTCTGTAATGCCCTGATCGGCTAGTGACAGCCCTAGCAATAGTGTTCAACGAATGTAATACGATCTGTTTGCATTGGTTCAGAGCGTGCTAAAAGTCAATAAAATACCTTCTTATTTCTGTTTATTGGTTGTCCAAACGCGAACTTCGGTGAGTTTGATCGTAAAGATATCGCTTTCACTACAATTGACTAGTACTGTCGAGTTTATGTAGGTAGAACGGTAAACGATTATGGGTTCCTATGAGAATAACTTAGAGAAGCGATCTTTCTGTATTACCTACTTGTATGTGAAAACTAGAATTATTGAATTAGGCCGATCATATTCCGGACCGCTTTTGAGCTAAACTGTGTTGTTGACTGTACTTATATACTTATTGTTGACGAAAACTGGGATAAGAAATCTGATAGCGACATGAAAAAATCAATTTATGAAAGCTTGAATAACATTAAGCTTGAGGACAGACATAAGTTATGTCACATAACCAATTAGATAACAACATTTTGGTACAGTTTGGTTAGTAAAAAAGAAAACAGCAACCAATTTTATTATACTATGTATATGCAAACTTAAGAAGAAATTAAGTACAGACTTATCACGCAACTTAGTCAATGTCTGCCGATAATGGACCCTTTCAGTAAAAGTTATGGAACCAAGTGATTAAAAAGCTTACTTCAATACGCACTCGAAAAAATAAAACGATATAGAAACGAGTTTCATTAAGCATTCAGGTAACAGGACAAACGTATTCGACTTTTAAAGAAAATGTTCAAAAAAGTCTTGAGTTCGAAACTTCGGTTAGGCTCATATAATCGGAATCCGGTTACTGAAGAAACTGGAATCTTAAATGGGAGACTATTCAAATTTTTAAGACCCTTCATATCGGTATTCGGTAACTTGAACAAAAATCGTTTAATGTTGCTATAAAGTAAAATTACAAGTCATCGGGTTTTTGCGAAACTTCACTTTATTTTAACTCTCAGAAATCATTTTAATTACATTTTCTTTCTTTTAATTACCAAAATTATTATCTACCTAAGAAATGATGGAAAACCTGCAGGTTTACTTTAGAACACATCATCATAACTGAACAAATGAGGTAAGGACTAAATAGGCACATCCTCATAAAAAGAAGGTGCCTAACTGGGCACTTCAAAATATAAATGTGTTACTCTTCTAGTAGTTTTTAACACAATTGAATTCGCATTACATTCTCATCATTATCACCAATTGCAGTCACAAGATCTTTACTGCTGAGCTGAACATAGGCAACCCATATCAAAAAAATATTTTTTCTATTCTATTCTATCTATAGATTTTTATACAGTGTTGCTGCAAATAGCCTGCAACCCCAAATCCAAACGTTACTTTTTTTCTGCGTTTCGATGTAAATGGCTTTTTTTATCCAGTCTCTAACACTCAAAGTAAAATCTCTTCGAGGTACATTCTACCTCTTGGTGTGAGATTTCTCAGATATTAATTTAGTTAATTACACGACCGAACGACGAGCAGTACATTGACATAGCGTAAAATGAATCGCTAGGTGTCAGTTTACCTGCGACACACAAGTGCAGACTGCAGCCATCGGAATGCAACCCAATTCCTCAAATTGCCACGGCAACTGTGTGCACTGAAATCATAGTAGCCACAAATACATGTATTTTTTTAGAATATATTTTTCTGCCGCTTCGAATGAATCAAAAATGAATTGATGAAAAAATCACAAACTTTTCGAATCTTTTTCGTTCATTGTTCTGGTTTTAAGAGACCTGGTATTTCCTAAAACTGCGCTGACGACGTATTATCCGCGGCGTACTTTTTTCTCCGTCAAAATAGATCCCTTACAAACTGTATCGAGCAACGCACCCGACAGACTTGAAAGTACTCCGAAACACCGGGGACGCCCAGCCACGGAGCGTTGCGTAGCGGATTAAAGTGCGCGGGCCCAGTATTCTCTTTTAAAACGTCTTCTCTTTTGCTTAAACTTCGTGTAAGTAACAGCACAATATATCTCAGAATATTTAAATACTCTCGGACAACGAATGATCGCACACCGTGTGCGTTGAGTCTGCGGGTGATTTTGTATTCGCGGAGCGTACTTTTTTCTCCGCGTACGTCGTCTGCGCAGGCTTTTATACCTTCCTACGATTTAGAACAATAAAAATATCATTCATTTATCTTCATCAAGTACTCAACTAGTTATTTTTAACCACGAAAAATTGTGTAACATTATTAATAACATTATCCAATTGTTAGGTGGCATATAGATGGTCTCCCCTTCCAGGAAGGGTTAATTATTATAGATCATCTGACTTCCTCTGTAACAACCGGAACTCCACTGAATTGAACTCACGCTGCTGGATTGACTTCATATTTTAGGATAATTATGCCTTCAGCATTGAAAGGCGTACTTTAAAACTATTGAGGTACTTGTACGGTCAGAATATCAGCATGCTAGAATGATACAAAAGCCCACCTATTCCTGGACTCTATGGATAACGTGGTCTCTTTGCCAGCCCTAAATTATTTTTGCGTCCTGAGTCAGTTTCTTACTTTATAGGTTAATGTTTGCTATGCCTTAGGGTAGAGTTAAACCAACCATCTAATCAACTGCCTAGTCAGAACAATTATTTTCTAAAGTATTTCGACGTATCGAGTAAATTTTGCATTCGCGAAAGTGCCCAAAACGAGCAGGGTTGAGACCTCCCATTGTCAAAAGCCCCAGGCGCAAAGAAGGCACAGGATGTTACTTTACTCCACAAAGCAACCTCGATTGTGTATTTAACCGTAATATGAGAAACGAACAGTAAACAGGTTAAGGTGCCCGCGTTTTTGCCTTTCTGAGTTCACCGCTTTAATAAACATGAGCCCGCCAAAATATCTCGCAAATTGCCCGAAGTTGTCAATGATGAAGCCATTTTAATGGAAATTATTCTTAAACCGTTTATCGATGAGAGATTATAATCACACGGCGAGAAAAAATAATGAGGTGCCTATAAATCGGCCATGGACACCAATTTTCGAGTGCTTATTGCACATTTCTGAGTTTCAACACTGAAAATATTGTTTATTTTATGTTACCAAGTTTAGCCACGGAGAAATGCGGTTTAACTTGTTAAAACCACTTATGATTCTATATCATTGATTTACTATGGCAAAACTCTTGAATATTATTGATTATTTACATACTTATATTCTGAAAGGTTTGACTAATTTGACTATACGATGATTTTCGTGTGAATTTATTCGAATTACCTTAAGTTTTGACCCTACCTGGCAGCAATTTTATTACCCTTCCAGCAATTAGTAAAAAATCTTTTTACATCATTTATTTTATTTAGTTGTGGCAATACAATAACAACATTCATTAATATGTGTATTGAACAAAATGTTGCTACTAGTGTCTTAAATGCAATTATTTATCAAACTCAAGACAAAGTATGAAAAATAATCTTACAAAAGTGCAATAATTTTCCATGACAACATCATAATCCTTTAGCACTGGTAAAAAAAAAGTTATTACAAAGCCAATGCCTAAATATGGTAAACAACGCAACATGATTCACACAACTTGTGTAACTTTTGAAGTTATAACTTCTAAGAACAAAGTGATCGTTGTTCTGCTCGGTAACGCTCTCGGAAAACACAATTATTAACACGGTGCTAATTGAACAACTTTATCCGATGTTGGTTCAAAGAAATGAAGAATACCGTTGATATACAACAGATACCTGGACCTGAAACATACGCTTATTTATCACAATAATCATCTGCAGTAAAAACATGTCTACTGCCGAAAGTAGGCCTCAACCATTGATCACCGAGAGCAGTCACTAAAACTCTACTTTAAATGGTCTACATATCTAAACCTTATTTGCAAAGCTAAGACGACAGACTTACCCTATTTATTTTATGTATCAAATATGTTCTGTAATACAAAAGATAATCTGAGTTACTTGTGAGTTGTCCCCGAAAAAGCTCGTCAAACCACGAAACCTTGAAAATTGATCCAACCGCATCATAGGTGTGCATGTCAACCCACTTTCGTGATTGGTATTATTTTCCTCATTACCGTTACACATTATAGTTCTTATAGTGAATACAAAAAGGCAGTTAACATATCGAGCCGGTGGCGTTAGTGGGATTTACACTGTTCGACTTACGGTGTCAAAATGTAATCTACCAAACCTATCAATATTTTAAAGATTAATAATTTCATCCTATGCTCCCATCATTCAATTTGTTTATGTATTATGAAAGTTGTGTCTTACACCTACCACTTTACGTCTACCACGAGTTGCTCTTGCTACTTTAAGTTTACAGTATCGTTCGCGTAAAATAATTGTATTGGGATGACACATGAGCATGACATGACAATGTCAAATCCCAATATATTTTTTCACGCGAACGATAATGTAAATTTAGAGTGGCAACTCGTGGTAGACGTACAGGGAGCATCAGTGTCGCGACCAGTCGCACTGTCGCGATTATTTTTGTTTTAGTCTCACTTGGTGCAAATTTTCACCGGTTCTATCATGTAGGTATAACCTACCTACTTAACTTTTAAAATTCAGAGCGAATATAGTAATAACAATGGGCGGTCACGCAAGTTTAGGAAAAGTGCGCGAGCGGTCCTTCTGTAAACTCTTTTGTGCCTTTGATGTTGTTTCGCGCGTGCGCAGTACCTATTTTTTATAGGAAGAAATGGGAATGCGGGACTCGTCTCGTGTTCAGAGCGGAGTAGAAGTTTGACGCCAACTATAAATGGGAAATTTACCACTGCAGTGAAACAAGGCTGGCTCAGAATAATTACATCAGCAAGGATCATTTTAGGATTTCAAGAAAACGTGACATTTAAAAATGTTAGGTTTAGATTAACACTTAGTTACTACACCTTAGAATGATAAAAATAGGTACTATGTAAAATTAGATGTGAACTTGTGAAGTCAGGTGGAGACATTAGTTCATTAGTTAAGCTAGTTTAACTGTCTAAGTAGGTAGGTAAGTATGTAACTTTTGACATCAATGATTGACTACCTGTCAACGCGGCTAAAAACCAATTTTACAAACTGTACCAAGATAAAATTCACTGTCGTATCTAATTTAAATCAGATTTGTGGCTGTCCTCGCTGTACTGAATAATTAGTGTCATTGCATTTTGACCGGGTAATTGCAATAGTATTACTAGGTTTGGGGTAGCACTGACGATTAAGTAACAAGAACCGCTTCGTTTGCTTACTATGGGTGGCGCAGAGACTGATGCACTTACTGTGATCATTTTTAATATCTAATTAGTTATGGCTAGAGTAGACTTCTGCATAAACTGGAAATAGAGGATGTTTCATTTGCAGCAGCACGAGCATTAAACTTATTTGGCTTACTTGTGTCTTTGGACTTATGTAAAATAATTTGTTGAAGTAGACGGAAAAGACTCCTTTTTGTAGCTTACTGTACTAGAATAAATATGATAATAAATAACTGGGACAAATCACACCAAGATCATCTGACACCCAACTAAGCAGAGCTTGTACTATGGGCGTCAGAGACTGATAAACATTATCAAATATTTCTAAATACATACATATATAGATAATCATAATAACACCCAGCCACACAACAAACACTGATGTTCGTCACACAAATGTGTGTCATGGGTGGGGATCGAACCCACGACCTCCGGCGCTAAAGCCAGGATCGCTAACATTGCGCCAACAGGCCAGTCAGAAAAGATTTTAGACTTTATGACGACACGATTGGCTTAAGGCGCTGTAGCACGGTTTCTCGCCTCGATTTCCTTAGTGTCCCGGGTTCGATTGCCGGTCGGGTCAATTCAGGAAACGATCTTTTCTGAATTGACTCGGGTCTGGGTGTGCTGGGAGATGCCCCTGGCTGATTTCCTTGTGTGGTACCTCATGACACAGGGATATTAATCCCTACTTCGAGACCGTTACAAGAGGTGTGTTGTCTGGCGCATATTTATTTATTTATTTAGACCAGAACCGTAAATAAATAAATATCCCTGGACATTAAATATCCCTGGACATTATTCCACACAGCGCCATCTAGCCCCAAAGTAAGCTAATCAAAGCTTGTGTTATGGGATACTAGACAAGGGATAAACACACTTAAATACATTTTCTTTTGTAAATACATACTTATTATACATAGGAGACACCCAGACCAGTACAAACAGACATGTTCATGCACACAAATGTTTGTACTGTGCGGGGATCGAACCCGCGACCTCTGGTGTAGTAGCCAACTTCTTAACCATTACACCAAGTCGGTCGTCAAACCGTAAGCCACTAGAAGTTTTCTAAATGTATAAATTTATAGGCATTCTTGTCTAGTCCACAGAAGTATCACTCGCAACTAGAATGACCGAGCGTGTTTGTAGTCAACTAAACTATCAATGTATTATTGATAGCAGTTCGTTAGCATCATTACCAATAATGATACCAAAAATAAATAACCAATCAAAGTTTAGTGCACTCTAAACAAGACAAACCAAAGAACTATTTACGAACTGTACGTCTACCACACAGGATTGGCGTAGTGCGCTGTAGCACGGTTTCTCGCCTCGATTTCCTTAGTGTCCCAGGTTCGATTCCCGGTCGGGTCAATTCAGGAAACGATCTTTTCTGAATTGACTCGGGTCTCGGTGTGCTGGGAGACGCCCCTGGCTGATTTCCTTGTGTGGTACCTCGTAACACAGGGATATTAATCACTACTTCGAGACCATAACAAGAGGTGTGTTGTCAGGCGCATATTTATTTATTTTATTTACCACGAGTCGCCACTTTAAATTTACATTATCGTTCGCGTAAAAAAATTGTATTGGGATTTGACATTGTCATTGTCATGTCATATCAAATCCCAATACATTTTTTTACGCGAACGATAACGTAAATCTAAAGTGACAACTCGTGGTAGACGTACAGGTCCACTCACAAAGAAACCTACTTGTTTTGACTGGCCTGTTGGCGCAATGGCAGCGACCCTGCCTTTAGCGCCGGAGGTCGTGGGTTCGATCCCCACCCATGACAAATATTTGTGTGACCAACATTTATATTTGTTGTGTGTCTGGGTGTTATTATCTATTTAAGTATGTATTTAGAAATATTTAAGTATGTTTATCAGTCTCTGACGCCTTTATTACAAGCTCTGCTTAGTTTGGGGTCAGATGATCTTGGTGTGAATTGTCCCAGATATTTATTTATTTATTTATTTTACTTGTTAAGTTCTCTTAGCAACAGATATGTCTTAATCATAATCCATTTAGATGTTAAATAAGAACAACATTGATCATTTTAAAACATATGTAATAATAAGTAAATGTACTCGTAAAACAATATGTTATGGTATGAACAGTTATTTTGTATGAACACATGTAAGTAAGTACACCTACATAAAGGACTATTCCCTTATCACTTATTTTCTAAACTGGACAAATTTTGTGTATTTACCCACACCTGTGAATTTCTCATGTAAGCGACTGTACGGTTTTTAATGAGGAAATAAATATTCTTCAAACCTAAAATGAATATAACAACGCAGAACATAAATATTTCGCCAAGTAGGATATAACTACAGATAGACATAGATTACAAAACACTTTCGCTGGTGCAACCAAGCTACACCCACGCGGTCACTCATGGCCTACGTCAAAATGGATTACAGTCGGTAGGACACGGGAACGACACTGACCACAGACAATACGTGTCAACGAAACCACAGAATAGGCAGGAGAAACAAATCGATGTCTGGTCCACACTATGTATAACTGAGGCAATTTACGATATTGTTTAAATTACTGGTGAAGTATGCAGAAACATAACATTTGGTTTAAAAGAATTTAAACCAGCGTTAAAATATAAGTAGCCTTAAAAAATAAATAGCCCATTTTACACGCTGAAAAGTAGCTCTGAATTGGTAAATAGAATTTTTAAAAATCGGTCAGTTTCGGAGCCTATGCAATGCAAACAAACAAACAATCAAATCTTTTCTTCAAGTATAATATTAGTAGGTATAGAAAAAGTCAAAATAAATAAATAAAAAATATAATAATAAATATCCCTGGACATTATTCCACACAGCGCCATCTAGCCCCAAAGTAAGCTAATTAAAGCTTGTGTTATGGGATACTAGACAACGGATAAACATACTTAAATACATTTTCTTTTGTAAATACATACTTATTATACATAGGAGACACCCAGACCAGTACAAACAGACATGTTCATGCACACAAAAATGTTTGTACTGTGCGGGGATCGAACCCGCGACCTCTGGTGTAGTAGCCAACTTCTTAACCATTACACCAAGTCGGTCGTCAGAAGATAAATTCAGTGGAACTACTCTAATATTATAATAATGCGATAAGGTCCCTAGAATAAAGCATTGACAAATCAAATTAACCTAAATTAATATTTAACGTCAGCAGGCGTGTCCACAAGTGATTTGCACTGTAATGTCGCGTTCTACATGTTCGTTCAAGTGTAAGATAAATTCTAAACGCGCGACACGTCATATCGTCAGATAAAATTTCATTTATGTGGTAAAAGTTACCACATTGTGATCACGGCTCAAGATAATTAATTCAGACAGGAAAACCGTAATAATTTCTTTTCAGTATTCGAGTTCTATTCAAACATTCGTTAAGATTAGAACAAAGGTTTCAAACAAAAGCTCCGCATTTCAGAAATACTTACAAATAATTCGTTTCATGTTCATAAGAAGTTTTAACATTAGGTAAACCAAAGGCAGGTTAAAATTTCATGGCGCTAGTCAACAGAAGAAGTACATTAAGCATTCATAAATAATCTCCAGCTATTTAATCGCAACGCAAGCTATTAATAGCGCCCCTGTTGTGTCAGTAAAACTCAACTTATGATCAGTTAAGCAGGAAGAAAGTATAAACAAACCAACCAACGTGGTGATGTGATTCAAATTCTATTAGTTATACAATTACCTATTGAATCTCATCTTAGGATAAATTATTAGAATTTGATACCGCGTCCGTTGAACTCTGAAATAGTTGCACACAATAGACTGTATCTGATGCGTCGGGCTACGTGCGCGCGCGCCGCATTGACGGCTCTTTAACACAAGGGGCCAATTCACGCCGCCAATCTTCTCGATAAATGTGGTATTGTGCGCGTGTAGCCCGTGATGCCATCGAAAGTTTAGACGTTTCATAGTGAACGCTGTAATGTAAGTGTGCCATAGGTTCTCACGGCTGTCGTAGCGATTTAACAATAACAAACAACGGTGTTTACTTCTTCCATGTCGGATGTCTTTTTTTTGTGTGTAACATCCGTAGTATGTACAAGCTGAGCTTATTTTAGTCTGATGTTGTTGATAAGATTTCCAAGATGTATGACTTCTATTTTATAACAATAATTACTAAATCGGAGACTACAAAATGGCACACTCGACTACAGATTCGACAATAAGGCGATGGCAAACGTTTTACAAAGTCGCCGGCAGTCAGCGATTCCTGCACGTCGGTAACATTGCAACAATTTGTCTCCCAACAAAGCTCGCTTATAACTATCGTACATTCCGTTACTGTAAATTGTTTGCACATACCTCCGAGTACCGTTGGGTCTCGTGATGGGGCCTTAATTGAGCTTTTAGCGTTGACAAAGAATAATGAGAAATTCTGATGCGGCGTGATAGGTATCGGAGGTCGGCCCGCTTTCGAATGATGTGTTTATGTCTCCCGATACAGGGATGGGAGTTTGGGCACTTAGTTCAAAGTGAGGACGGTCGATAATGTCACTTGGGTGGTACACATGTTCCTTGGTGAGAATTTGTTTTCAGGTTACCCTCAAATTCTGAATCGTTACCCAGAGTGAAAGAATCGCATAGATACCACTTTTTATTTTAGCAGCATATTGCAGTATACATACAATCTAAGGGCTCCTCACCGTTGAATTAGTGTTTACATTCAAGGTTCAGTCAATTGAAACCGCCTTGTAACTGGATGATTAGTTGTAAAACTTTTTTTCTTCAATTAAATGCACACGATTATGTTGAGTTCACTTGAGTTTCCCCTTTACTAATTTGTAAACAACTTTATCGACTCGTTAACCTTTCTATAATTATTATTTTTATGACAGTCATATTATGTTGATTATAATGTTAAGTAATTACAATAATTGATTGTAGTAAATTATAACAGTGCATTTATACATTTCATATCGGTTTGAAAATATACGTTAATACGTAATTAATCTTGATATTGGTCTACTTTCTGAGGAAAGTAAATCAAAAACTCAGTCACGATCTGATCGGTCTACATATTGTTAATGGTCTTGTTCTCACGTCCTCTTATTCAGTTCGTCATTAATCACCTTCAGATATTTTCTCAGTCCGATAAACTGTTCCTTACTTTGTAGAAGTATTGTATCTTTTGTTAGCCCTCTTTTCAATCACAACAAACATCTCAGCCAGTCGAGTGACTCGTCACTCAACTCCTGCGCAGCTGTCACGCTTCCTCCTGACGTATGTCTTATCTTTAAAGGAGTTTACACACACCGACATAGCGATTGAGTATTTGGTTAAATTGAAAGCTCAGTAAAACTATAATTATTTGTATCCATTCGTCTTAATCCATGCTACAGCCATTCGTCCCATTCCATATGTTCAGGTAAAGTTAATGAAGCGTTCTGGTAACTACACTTCGGGCAAGTGAATTTTTGTTTTTAGCATTATAACAATGCTCTGCTTTCCTTATAAAGATAGAAACTAGAAAAATTTGACCTGATACGAGATAAAAAAATATACCAACGACACCTTCAACCTTTTCAACCGACTTCAAAAAAAGGAGGAGGTTCTCAATTCGACTGTATGTTTTTTTTTTAAATGTTTGTTACCTCATAACTTTCGACTGGGTGAACCGATTTTGATCATTCTTTTTTTTATTTGAAAGCTGGTGCTTACCGAATGGTCCCATTTTAATTTGGTCAAGTTCTGACAGTGGCATCCATGAGAACACCATAGAAGTCTTAAATCTAGATAGACAAAATACGCGACAAATGGACGACAAATGGACGAATAATTCAATATTACGCCAACCGATTTTGATAATTCTTTATTTATTTGAAAGCTGACGGTGCCCGTGTGGTCCCATTTTAATTTGGTCTAATTCTGACAGTGGTATCCATGGGAAATATATATAAGTCTTAAATCTAGATAGACAAAATGCGCGATAAATGGACGGGTAACTCAATATTACGTCAACCGATTTTCATAATTCTTTTTTTATTTGAAAGCTGATGCTGCCCGTGGGGTCCCATTTTAATATGGTCCAGTTCTGACAGTGGCTTCCATGGGAAATCCATGTAAGTCTTAAATCTAGATAAACCATATGCGCGACAAATGGACGAATAACTCATTATCACGCCAACCGATTTCGATGCTTCTTTTTTTATTGGAAAGGATATACTTCAAGAGTAGTTTGATGAGTGTTTGGTTCTGATTATGGGATCCATGACAAAGTAACGGAACTCTTCAATTCTTAGGAGCAATTGGACGATACTTTTTCGATGTATAAAATAAATAAGAACTATTCACTGAAAAAGTGAAAATCAAGAAATAAACAAAAATTTTAACAAAAAAAAAACCAACTTCAAAAAAAACTATTCCAAAACAAAGAACTAAAAAGTAAAGAAATAATTGCTTATGCTTCTAAAACTTATACGATAATATAATGTAGGTACTATTATTGTTATTGTTGGAGTCGGTGTCAGCCAATGTACGTTTGTAACTACCTACATACATACGTAAACGTGATATGTAAGAAATACTCGTAGGTATATTGCTAGGTATATTGTAGTGTTTCCTAGGCTGACACCGACTTCAACAATAACAATAATAGTAAGTACCTACATTATATTATCGTATAAGTTTTAGAAGCATAAGCAATTATTTCTTTACTGTTTAGTTCTTTGTTTTGGAATAGTTTTTTTTTGGAGTTGGTTTTTTTTTTGTTATAATTTTTGTTTTCTCGGATTTGGTTAGAAGGCGATTCGCAAAGATGTCCTGTAGATATTATAACTAAGTTATCATATTTTCATTAAAATATTGGAGTTCTAACGAAAAATTATGTAGGTAGGTATGATCTCATTTTCTGATCAGATAAAAAAATAATTTTATTCAAATGGAATAAAAACAATTTAATATCAGTAAATCCAACTGGAAAGGTTTTCATTTTATAGAAGATCTGATCGTGTAAACCGCGACCGAAGGTAACGCTACCCGATAACATTCCACGTGGCGACTGCGAGCGAAAAGGATAACACGATGCTATTAACTTCCATGTAAATATCTGAGCATGTTTCTAACCACGCTTATTAGGTAAAGTCAAATAACGACTGGCTATCCCGGAAGACCATTTTCGGTTCGTCTCAGACATTAGATTGCTCTCCTAGAGGCGAATAGCTAACGGAGGCAACTAATGAAACGAGTTAAGATCAAGATGATATCATCGTGACAAGGAAAATAGTTATTGGGTATCCTACTTTGAAGCTAGAGCACGTTATTTAGATGTGAGCGAGGATGACGGAAAGCCCACACGTATATGAAAACCTAGTAACGGAAACAAATACAACAGTAGTGATGATGAATGTAATGATGCACAAAACCTGCTGGTCCTATAGTGAACCATGTTGACGATTCGCCATTGGTAATTTTTTCAGTTCTCTCCCTGGACATTGAACGGCACGATATATTTGTTGGTCATTGAATGACCAACAAATTGCTCGCTGATCACGAAATGTGCAAATTGTTTATAATTTTCAGGTTGTTATTATCGATTAATATATAAATTCAGTAAATCAACACTTTAATATTCCGAGTAGTAGCTTGCATGGCCTTATCTGTGGTTCCACGGAGGTATAGTAACGAGTCGCGATAGCTCACGGCAGAACTATCAGTAACGCGTCAGCGTCACGACACACGACTGTAACTTTATCCGAATGCTAATAAATAAACTCAGGCTTTTTAGTAAGCGCAGCTTTTGCACTACATTTTTTACGAACGCCATTATATTGATGACTTAATGTGGTAGACTCAATTTAATGAATAATAATAATAATAAATAAATATGCGCCAGACAACACACCACTTGTCATGGTCTCGAAGGAAGGATAAATATCCTTGTGTTACGAGGTACCAGACAGGGAAATAAGCCAGGGGCGTCTCCCAGCACACCCAGACCCGAGGCAATTTAGAAAAAGTCATTTTTCTGAATTGACCCGACCGGGAATCGAACCCGGGACACCACGGAAGCCAAGGCGATACCCAGTATTGTAAATCAAAGTCTTTTAGAGATTTCGATACAGTTTTCAAGATAATTAAGAAAATTTACTAAGGAAACTTCCTTGTGTGTTACTCCTACTTAAAAGAAAAAACTTACTTAGTTAAGTCAAATAAAATGAAACAAAATGCAAGGAAATTGCAAAAGAAGAACCCGAAAGTGTTGTCATGTTTTTAAGACGTGTGAACGCTGCCGACGATTTGTCAACTAAAAACGTGGAAAAAATAACCACATTGTTATTTGTCACTGATGACAATACGTAACATGATGCAGTGCGGTAAATTGCTGAGATGGTAGATTACGTGGTCATCACACCTGTGCGATGTGTAAATTTTTTTCTTCTAATCTTTTCATCGCATCTTGGATGAACCAAAGACTGTTTTTTATCTTTTACACATTCTAGAAACAGAAAACTCGGTTATTGTCGTAACAGCAATCACTGAGAGTAACTGACAGTCATTTGCGAGGAATAATCGCAGCCTCAGGCAAAAGTCAAATAAACGTTTCGGACGCAATGAGAGTATGTAATCGAGCAAAAATACACGGCATTTCTGTGTTCAGAAGAACTCTTGCGGTAATAGTGGGTTATTATCATCAATGAACAGGGATGCCTGCCTGATAGACAGTATCGAAGTATTGTTCTGTAATACTTTCATTTGATGATTTAAATGTTATGTCTATCAAGAAATAGTAATAATGCCAAAAAAAACAGCCTAACCCGTGTTGCAGTACGCAGTGGTTTCGTATTTTGTTGCCAAGTTCATAATTGAGTATTATTTAGTGGTCAGTCTTACAACAATGGTTTTTCTTCTGCATTTGAACTGTATGTAGATGTATTTCTCTGTTATATAATCACATTAATGTGTACATTTGACACGGACACCTATAGTACAAGGTCTGTTAAGTTCAAGTCCAGAAGAAGTTCCGGATATTTAATTATTTATAAATTAAAGTTTTTTTTCTGAGGAGTTGCATGTTTCTAGCACATAAGTCTGAATCAGTGGACGATTTGATTTTAGGCACACATTACATAACCAAGTACACTTAAGCATTGTCGGCGACACGATTGGCGTAGTGCGCTGTAGCACGGTTTCTCGCCTCGATTTCCTTAGTGTCCCGGGTTCGATTCCCAGTCGGGTCAATTCAGGAAACGATCTTTTCTGAATCGACTCGGGTCTGGGTGTGCTGGGAGACGCCCCTGGCTGGTTTCCTTGTGTGGTACCTCGTGACACAGAGATATTGATCCCTACTTCGAGACCATTACAAGAGGTGTGTTGTCTGGCGCATATTTATATTTATATTATATTATTTATATTGTAAAAATGTTCTTAAATTTTACGTCTTGTACATGTTTCTACGTCTATTACGTCAATTCTACGCCTACAAGCCCTGCACGACTAAATGCGACAAGTGCAATCTAACTTGATTCACAACCCTATAGACCGTAGCAATCGTGCGCCCGCGCGCGTTATCGCGCCAAGGTCGCGAGATGCGCGTGAGTCGCCCTAACTAACCAGCGAGCCGCTTTTGTAACACACTAAGTATGTGTAGTTACCATTTGAACGCGAGCGTGAAATTGCCGTAATGCAATTGTCCTGTCTACGTCGGTAGACAAAGTCGACAACGGTCGATTGTTGTTAAGCGCTTAAAAAACATGTTTTGCTCAGCCAAGTTAAAAAGATTTTAACGGAATAAAATATGAAACAGAATCTTCAAAACAGTCACGAGTGGAGTTCTGCCATTCTCTAATTACCTTTGACGCTGCAACAATACTGTGTGCCTGACAGTTTGGCAGCTTCATGTCAATAGCCCGAGAGCCCGGTCTGACTAACTCAGCATTGATGCTTGCAATATCTTTAAATTGCATTGTTCTCCAATGTTTAAAATGTGGACCGGTGGAAGACCTCCGAAGGACCAGAAACTCGTCATTCAGGTTTTATTTTCAAGAGGAAAAAACACAAAATCACTCAAAGACCTTTTACCTAGTCACTTACCATTTTACTGGCATTTATAGACAGTTTTAATCCAAACTTTGAGATATGTTTCACAATTCGGAGATAAAACCGTTTAGTGATCATCGTTCAAATATTCGCTTAATTGAAATCAATCGCACATCGATATCGTCACTAGATCCAGCGGCTTCCTTTAAATTGCTTAGTTGTCGAGATAAGTAATTAATTACTGCATATGCACTAGCTTTATCTGCGATCTCGCCGACTCCCGACCCGTCTACGCCACCAGATATCTGCCATTTGACCCCTGAACCTTGCCATGAATATTGATCAGTCTGTATCAATATGGTCTCGCCACGACCTTAATTATATCTGTTTGTAGTATGCACGGGCATGCTCGCATTGGATGAGAGTTACGAGTTTCTTTTGAACGAGCTTCAAATGTAGGCTAAGACGTGAAAATATGATAGGACACAAGATCAGTTTCTCTATTGCACCGCCTACAGGTTTTTATGCGTCCCGACTCCGACTTTATCAGCTGAAACAACAATCTTATGTGTTCGTAC
Organism: Udea olivalis; assembly: GCA_947369235.1. NCBI lineage: Eukaryota > Metazoa > Arthropoda > Insecta > Lepidoptera > Crambidae > Udea > Udea olivalis. The sequence continues at coordinate 4,443,637 of OX376345.1, read as the reverse complement.
ACTTTGGACCACAAATTTAAATAACTAAATAGCACAGAGAATCGAAAGCCACGTTTTGCTGTCCACGTTCAATTTTCCATAATCCATATTTAACAGAAATATTATTACATTCAAATGTATTCGGTTTCCGCTCTGCACTCGTCGGCGTATCTTGCATCTCTAACTGGAACTCGGTGCTGCATTTACCAAATTCGTATGATACGTTAACGAGAACTTCTAAGAAGGAATTAAAACCTTCTACAGTATACGCTAAATGAGTCTTGGATTACTCGCGAACTCTTATTTCGCATATTTCGTAGCTGCGCAGTCTTATTATGGGATTAAGGCCTTAATTGCTCCATAATTTCATCAGCAGTCTGCTGCAAGTAAATATTAAAATAACCTCCTTAAAATATTACTATTCTTGATGTGTGGAAGGCAAAATTTTATAATGGCATGTGAGTCAAGCTAACGGGAAAACAAATTTAAAACGAGCCTTATACAGTATTTGCTCGCTTTGCATGTTATAGCTTGAAAGTTGTAGATCTGGTATAATTTGGAACTCACCTTAAAGGGATAAATGATGACATATACAAAGGATTGAGGTTTTCTATCGAAGAAAGTTCGTAAATAGCAGTGACAACAGTACTCATATACGAGTGGACGTTAGCTAATAAGCTAAAAGTTATAATAAGCAGGAGAGTATGCTGTAGATGTGCCAAAATCTCTATCAGTACGTCTACCACTAGTTGCCACATTAAATTTACATTATCGTTCGCCAAAAAAATTGTATTGGGATTTGACATGACATGATATGACAATGTCAAATTCCAATACACTTTTTTAAACGAATGAAAATGTACATTTAAATTGGCAACTCGTGGTAGACGTACTGATCTCATTTGATTCCAACATTAACAACAATAATGAACAGATTTTTATCAACTAAAAATATGAATGGATATTACCTTTTTGAGTAATCTTTGGTTTTTTGCGCATTAACAATTCATAGGTGAAAATTGGCTTGCCGCTTCTAAACTACCAAGTCGAGTTTCTATTTACTATTATGGAGTACAATCATCATTTCCATTATATCAGCAACCGCATCGGCGCAAGCGCTGCGTAGAGATCATGACGTCCATACTCAGTTCTCTGCTAAATTTCTGCACTCGCTGCACTTTCATCGACACATTTCACTTCTAAAAAGGAAGCGGGCGCAACGAGACCGAGTCTTTAATGATCGATGAACTTAAGAAACCTTTTAGCAATTTCCTGGGCCAGCCAATTACTCCACATTCACACTTCCTTGTTTGGGCAAAAGTAACAGGCAGGACGTTCATTATTTACTCGTATCTTGACAATAGTGCCACTCCGCGAACATAATAGAACAGGTTTTATTTATTGACTAGAATATTAAAAGCCGGCGGTGCCACCGCACTTATTCAACACGTTTATAGAATAGATCATGTCATTGAAGTTAACAATAGAAATGGACTGATATTAGAAGCATTATTGGACAATTGGTTCGGTCGATCGACAAAAAGCCGCTCGGTCAAAAAAGTTTGCAGCTTTTAATAGACTCTGATCGGATAGTGTTTAAATTATAAAGGTTTTACTACAATAAATTCCGCCAAAACTGTATATCATGTTGGTAGGTAGATAATGGAACAAAACCCACATCATGCAAGCCTCTCGAGCGCCTTTCGCGATTCATGGAATTTGATATGATTCATTGATACAAAATCGATTAGTCGGATGCTATCAACTTTCAACGTTTGCAAAAACAGTCCACAAAAGGTTTTGGGTGGCAAAGAGTCGTGGTGGGGCTGGTGGGTGCTACCGAGTGATTCACGCTCGCCACTCGATACCGTGCTGTGACTGGCTTCATTTTGCGGTGTAAGTAACATTATACAAAACGACAATGCAGCTAATACGATTGGAAGTAATGTGATGAACGCGTTTTAGTGTTACAGCTCGATTCAAGATTGAGCATTCAATACAAGTTCAAATCATTCGATAGACACACACGTTAGAACCAATTATCTTCTCATCTTGTGAATCCTAGTAACTTTTAACATTTCAACGGAAAACAAAAACAACAGTATTGAAATTATATATCTCATTGTTATTAGCAGACATGCAAGAAGGTGTCAATTTCTAGAGCGGTCTTAAGGATGTATCCTCCGAAATTTTGGGCTTTCATCCGGTCATTAGTCTACCTCGCAGTTGGGCGTCTGACGCTGCGTTTGCTTGCAGTCTTAATTCCAGGAATTTTAACCCTAACGGCCATCATATCTTTACGTTATGTGCCCTTTCTACTGCCACCTACAGTTGGCACCTACAGTCTTCGGCGGGCTAGAGATGACAGCACAATCGAAATACACATAATATAAATTAAAGCACAATTAGGTTTACTTATAGATACAACAAAAAAATTGTGAGTAGGTATATTAATGTTTTAAATGAATTATAATCAAACTTTTTTTGAATTTTCGCCTCATTATATTGCATAACATATTGTCACCAATGTCAAGTATTTCGACGACTTCATGTGTATTGTATCATTAGGCTAGACAAAGAAGCAGTTGACTGGTAACAGCACAGCACAGGGAGCACACTATGAAGGCACGATTGGCGTAGTGCGCTGTAGCACGGTTTCTCGCCTCGATTTCCGTAGTGTCCCGGGTTCGATTCCCGGTCGGGTCAATTCAGGAAACGATTTTTTCTGAATTGACTCGGGTCTGGGTGTGCTGGGAGACTTCGAGACCATTACAAGAGGTGTGTTGTCTGGCGCATATTTATTTATTTATTATTTATATTTACTATCACAGCGCGGTAACGGTACCGCTCCAAACTGTCACACATTTAGGTAGTTTTCATCGGTTTTTATCATGTAGAGTGCTGTGGCATTTGTTGTCACATGGTAATGATGATCTTTACCCAGATGTGAACAGCATTCGGACTTTTTCTAAAAATACTATAGTTAGAGCTCATTCCATAAATCTATTTAGATTCGAGGAAGCACAGTCAGGCTCTAATAAAGCCTTGTTATCCTGAATTTTACTGGAGCATTGCACCGACCGAGCGGAGTAGGGCAATTAAGGGTCGGTGACCCAGGCAACGCACAAAGGGAGCTAGTGCTAAAATTTAACCTCCTACCGCACCGGGAAGTGTGCAATTCAGCTGGACGGGTTTATAACACACCTTTACAACAAATTCCTTTGCCATAAGCAACGTCCTTTGCTACCTGCATGAATTTTGAATAAAATTTCAAACTTTTGGAACGCCAAGCGTTAAAAAGATTACAAAATCCTCTTTGTCTCAATCTTCTACAAATTAACAGTTTAGAATCTTCATTACCATTCATTATGCGCATTTGAAAGTGATCACTCAAGAATCAAGATACAGCCAAAGCCCCAACACAAGAGCGCATTATGCAAATATGGAGTTCTGTAACCCATTGTTTATTGTTAAGCCTATTTTAAGGAATCAAGATATCAAGAGCGTAGATTTCCACATGGGCTGAGCAACACGCTGGGCAGCCGCGACCTGTCACATGGTAGGCGCATCGGCATTCAAGTGTCAGCCAAGGTATTGTCCAAAACGGGTCGGCCCTGTTCCCTGCTGGCTTTTTGTTCAGAGACGTGAGACTCTGCGGCGCGTCTTAACGAGCATGGAACCAGTTCCACATTACATCGCGTCATGCCAAATCTGGTAGTAAATACTTCGACACTCCGTTCGTTCTCACGGAGTTTTTCTTAACGATATCAGCATTGCTAAGCAGATGATTATTTGCGCGTTCTTTCCTGTTTGTTTCTTAAATCCAAACAGTACGAGTAACTTCGACTGAAAGAATAAGTTATAACCCAAAGATGTTATCCAGATAGACTTTTGAGAAAGAATCCATTCAACAGTATCGTAACAGGGAGTATTCGTCACGTAATTACGTGCTTTCACATATCTGCTAATGTGACCAATACTACCAGTAATTGGTTCCAAGCCACTGCAAGAGATCGGCAAAATTATACGCGTTATAATGCCATACGTAGTTGATTAAAAGAGTCAATCATGCAAGACTTTCTTTTTTGCGTACTGCGCGTAATACTGCCTAATTAAGTATACACAGTTTATGTAGTCAAATTAACGTAAAAACACTTGCAACTGACTGACCTGTTAGTGCAATGGCAGCGTTCCTGCCTTTAGCAACGGAGGTCGTGGATTCGATCCCCACCCATGACAAACATTTGTGTTTGTAGTGTGTATGGGTGTTATTATCTATTTAAGTATGTATTTAGGAATATTCAAGTACATTTATCAGTCTCTGACACCCATAGTACAAGCTCTGCCTAGTTTGGGGTCAGCTGATCTTGGTGTAATTTGTCCTGGATATTTATTTATTAATTAATTTCGATAACGCCTTAAAATATAATAATCTTGCATGACATGTGCAAACGAGTGGAGAAGAGAGGTTATATTTGCTGAGAAGGTTATAAAGATACCATTCTGAAGACCATAGCAAGGATAATGCCTAATTATTTGAAAGGGGGAGGGGAGGCAGAGACCACATCCTACTACTTGCTTCCAATCTGACACCCTTCCTTAGATCTCATCATTTCTTTCACGCTGGCCAAGACCTTTTCTCAGAACATCTGCAACTTGGCCTTCTTCTTAGCGAAAATACTTAGTTTATCGTGTTATTAGAAACAAAAGCAATTACAAGTTTGGAGTACGCATCAGAGCCGTTGATCACTTGTTCCACTTCAAGTGAAGTCAAGATGCTCAAAGCCAAGAACTACATTTCAATGATTTGGATGGAAAGGGACATGTGTGACTCAACTAAGCTTCAGCCACGTTTGACGCGTCGCAGCACGTTTCATGCCCGAGCCGGAAGACTGCGGAACCGCCTCCTTAATCAGCTTAGTTCGTGATCAATCTCATGGCGAGGTGATTCACTTTACACGTGAGAGGTAATACTTTGCAAGATGCAAAAGTAATTAACTATTCTGCAATCTGTAATCTTATATAATTGCTTGTTTGTTAAACAAAACAGACTATTTATTTGTGGCATACGTACGGAACCTATTTTTATCGTAATTTCACTATGGCAGTGCCGGATTAAGACAACTTCATGGGAAATGTATTTCTATTAAGAACTGAGGAATACAAATTCTAGAAAATTTAAGTAATAAGTAACTTACGTGCAAAATGCATATCCCTTTCATAAAATGGTTTGTCAAACGTTGCACATCATGGTATAAATTAAAAAGCAAAGGAAAAATATTATGTACACAGCTGAAAAATGGTAACATTTATGATTTTATTACTATGCAATGCAGACAATAAAAAACTAGTTGCTATGGCATCGATCCGCACTGCCCGCTTCTTAGAATACAAAAAATAATGGCTTTTAAACAATATACGTACAGTGTATTGTAACTACTTGAAAGAAGTTCATCGACTTATAAATCCATGTTTCTTTTAGAACGTTTTTGCTACCATTCTATGTTGTGACGATTAACTGGCTTGCTTGTCACTCAGCCACTCACAAGTTGTGTAGACTTTATAATCTTTAATCACAAATGTTGCTCCCTATAGCAGGTTTTATAATCTGCAATGCGTGTGAATTCCAATGCTCAAGTTCATTAATTACCATTAACTTTATCTAATGAGTGTAGAGCATATTCTACACCCACAGCTTGTTACTTCGGCGTGATTATTGTCTTTTTAATAATACATTTCTGGGTCCCATTCATCAAATATATCCAAAAATTTCTGCATTCGTCATCTAGTCCGTTTGACTACTTGAATGCTGGCAACATAAGTATTACTTAGGCTAATGATACATTCAATTAATGTCACGTTCTACGCAGCTTCGCAGGTATTTCTACATCAGGGTTTAAATTCCTGGTCGGGACAGGTTCAAGCGGAAATCTAGGCTGCAATTTAATTAATCACATCCGTGCGGGTCGTGCATAGGCACGTATGGCGGTGCTTTGGACAGCTAGCCTCATTAATCTGAGTACCTCCGGTGACTCCACTGAAGCAAAATAAAATAAAACTGCATTTTTTACCCCAACCTTTTTTGAATTTTTGGAGTTCAGGTAAGCTCTATCTGTGGCTGCGTGATCATAAATAATGTTCAATGATGTGAACTCAATTAAGAGTTAGGATGAAGGAGTGTTTTTTGTTATTGAGATCGCTGCTGCATCAAGAGATTCTGATACATCCTAGCAATAACTAGATAGCGATCGTGAAAATTAGTTTCTTGCTAATATTTCAAATGCACGAAGTCATCTCATCATTCAACGAGGTAAGTCACCAGCAAGAAGCGCTAACAAGACAGATGTCGAAATTTATTTGATCGCGGAATGAGTGGGTCAAAGGGCGTGTGAGGTTTCCAACATTAGTTTTAATGACGCTGTGAATAACAAGGTAAGTGTCCAGTAATAAATATACATAGGCATTTTCCCGTGATAACGAACTTTATAGCAAACACAAAGAGATTGTATTTGTTCAATGCAATTTTATTACAGCGTATGTCAGATGTTACCACCCAAAGCAATCAAGTGCTGGTTGCATAAATTAGTTTGAGTTTGGTTAGAGGTCGACCTTAACAATCTTTGTAACGAATTGTTTCCATTTAACTTCAGGTACACTAAATCAAGCCACGTCAAGCGTAGTAGGCCCAGCCCTTTCCAGTGAAGAAACTGGACGAGGGAACCCAACCCGTTCTTATCTGGACATTACGCTGTGGAGCAATCTCTGTAGTGGCCACTTAGTTACTAGTTTACGCTGAGCAGTTCTCCTCGACAAGTCCCAGATCACGCGAGCATTATCTAAACAGAGCCAGCGAACGACCTTTGCCGGTTATTTGCTACCTATGATGGCGTGACTGCGGCAATTAGGCCGGTATCGAATACGCAGATCTTAATCTTGTAACGTTCTGTGGAACGAGTAGACTGGCTGCAGACACTACTTTTGAGATTAATTAGTATTTCTAGTCTATGGTAGTTTGTATCCCTTAGGAAAGGTCTGTCAACATTGGTGGTGCTTTGTTGTGTACATGTTTCAGAGTATTGCAACGCAGTTAGTTTGGTTAGTTATATCTTAATAAGATATAATATATCGGTCTCATTGCATTATGTTATAATGACACAGCATTTTTTCATAAGTTGCTGATTTTCCCTAATTGGAACCAGCTTTACTTTTACCAATTAATCAAAAGGCTATCTTATCGCTGCTGCCTTTTCGCAAAAAGGCTGGACAAAACAGCTAATGTACTGGACGATATATAATTGAGGGTGACGTCAGAAAACTGGATACCGAACGCCTACATTTGCAATCTAAAGTGGTTTTATCACGATGATAACGTAGGGTAAGTGGAGACTAGGGATTTTAGTGTCCCGCAAATATAGGTCTAACTAGGTTAGTACCTACGTTAAGTATGTTACGTAGTTTATCTGGTCTCTTGCAAGATAAGGCTTATGATTGAAGTTATCAACATAATGAGAGGGGCTCTGGCGCCGCTTCTTGTTGGTATTTTATTGAATTTGTCATGTTTAATAAATCCAGTCTTTGAATGTAAAGCTTAGTCATTTTAGTGGGAACAACGAAATTTTGATTTTTTTTGATTAATTACGTAGTAAGAGAATCAAATAGACGATAAATACTAAAACAGTGTTCTCATAAGCCCTCGCGAAACTTTAGTAAGAAGTTTGTGCTTCCTTTTAGAGTTTTTTGGCTATGTGTGTAACGTCGTTGTCGAGAGAAACGACTTTATCAATGCAGCCTGTCGGTGTTATTATCTGAAAGCTAATGGATACCTTCCGAGAGCCATCAAATTATAAGGGAGCGTTCTGATAATCTGGTTCCGTCGGAGAAATTTCGAGGAAAACCTTTTTACCTCTCTAGGCAAATTTAAAGCAGGGGCCTTATACGAGAGTGTAACTTGACAGTCTTGACACCTACCTTTATTGCTACTCGAAGGTACTTAGGTTTTGTAATAAGTGATCAAATTGTATTTTCATTCGAAATGGAATTATTGTTGTGATTACTAGTGCTATTTAATTTACCAATTGAATTTCATTAATAGTAGTTATTGTTCCTACGATCCTATTTTGAAGACGGCCGAAGGTGCCCTGACTTGTTAGTCGCTTTATTTTTAGGACGTCACTTAAAACTGATCAGGATACGAAATTAAACAGCTTGCCAGAGTTATTGTCAGATAAATTTACGGGAATTTATATTAGCATAAGTTATATGTTTCGATCATAATGTAACTGGTTCAAGTGTCAGCAGCATTAACATAAGAATGGATGTTCTACTAAAGTGGATCTCGCTGACGGGATACAAAATGATACAATGTTAAAGCTTAGTAGGCATATTATGAATATTCGCTGTAAAGGCAAGCTAAACGTTCGAAATAGGTGGTAGGTCTGTAAATAGCTGATAAAGATTGTTGAACCACCTAAAAGTATTCGAGGTGGCTTGATGACTTCGTGCCCCTTAAGCAGAGGTACCTACTTACGAACGCAATGTCCGAAGTTTGGGTCGAATTAATATGGTCTTAATTGGTATAAAAACGAAGATAATTTTGTCAACCGTCATGTAGGTATTTTTGTACTCTTAAATATGATATTTACATATATATACATACACAAATATTTACCTATTCAAGAATATCATATTGTTGTTGTAGTTTTTTTTTTGACATATTAGTTTGGCCGAAACTACGGACATTGCGTTAGTGAGTAGGCCCCATGGAACGGAAGCAATCAAATTTCTTGCCACTAAATGGTTGATGATCTAGGTAGTTAGAGAATTCAAGAGCAAGATCATTGATAAGACAAATAGTATATAAATAAATCTATAGTTTAATGCGGCCCGAATTTGGAATCAGCTAAAAGAAGTAGCCTCGTTGATTATAAACAGGTGAGTCCAGCTGTCTCTTTGAATTTAACTGACAAGTAGATATTAGTACTCTTAGTGTTTCTATTAAAAAAAAATAGGTTTGCAACAAGTGACCACGCGCGCTGGACTACGGCGTCATCCACACACGATTCAACATTTGTTGGCCCGAACTAAAAGGTTCGGTGACTCGTTTATTTGTCGTACCATCCAGACGTGGAACGCTCTTCGAGCACATGTGTTTCCTTCCTCTTATAGTCCCGGGTTCTTCAAGCGGGGCGTGAAAAAGCATTTCTGCAGTCAAGGTGAGGATGGCCAGCCCAGTGATTCGTTTGAATGACTGGGCTTGTCAACCTCATATCTGGACCTCACGACCGCTTTCCATCAGGTGGAGTAAGGTCATCTTGACGGGCAAAATAAAAAAAATAAAAAAAGAAAGTGAAGTTACAAATTATTTCGAGGCCCAAATATATCCTGAACAGGTCATTCAGTTCTCATTTACCCCGTAAAAACGTTCATACAAATTCAGGACAGCCAAAAAGCGTCCTTGTTTTGGTTATGTTCCCTTTGTAATTCCTGCAGGGAGGTTGCATTCTCGGCGAGCCGCCGCCCGCCGAGCGCTCGCCCGGCCAACCGCTAACCGCCAAACGACTACTCACTCATACCATCCTTTTCTCAAGCCAGATGATATTCAAGCAATATCTTCACTTAGCTAAAAATCCGCTGGTTATACTTTATTCTTTTCAAATAATATTACTTTGTTTGCAATTTTGAAAGCTTGATCGTTGAAGTTTCTTGCGAAGAAGCCCCTTGAAAGTTTGTAAGAATTTCTTACACACATCTTAAAAGAAGCCGACCCGTCAGACTATCTTGCAATGTAATGTACTGGAAGTACATAAATTTGATGTTACAGTAAATATTGAGAATAATACGAATATAGGGCACAAGATAAATAAATACTTGCCACTATCAGCGGAGATAAAGTTACTGTCTTACTAACCTGGTGGCTCGGCGCAATCGCTCATAATCCAAGCTGCATTTTAACCTCAAAAAGCACCTCTAAGCACGGTCACGATACGCGAAGGTCACGGTTATGTTACGTTGCATAATAACACCAAGCTTTACACCACAGAACGCATGAGATTATATTAAAAAAACAAAACACGACAGTATTACTGTTAATGCTGATAACATAAACACTCAAATACACAGTTTGTTTCCCGTTTATTATTGGTAAAAGTACGCGATACGTTCGATATCGGATCAGATATCATATTTAGATGGTTTTCTAATTGAAACGAGCACCAGTGTGCTGTCGATATCATAAGTTTTCTGCAGTTTACGATAAAACATGTCACAGCCGTGCACTGTACTCCGTCTGACACTACGAATATGGCGGATGAATTCGAACTACGCTTGCGCCGGCGAACGCCGCTGAGCAGGTACAAAACATGGGCGTTCGTAGCGCCATCTTAACGTTATGCAACAAACTACTATAAAATTATCGTGATACTTGTACTTTTTGCTGCGTTTGTTATTTACGTCTTGTTTAGTTTGAAATAGATGGCACTTTCAGTGTTTTGTTTAATTTACTTGTGCGTCGCCTATTTCATAGATGGCACAGCGATCGTTATCGTACATGATCGTACGGCTTTAAAAACGCAAACTGGCACGACGATATTGCTGGTTGAATGAAAGTGTTGTCCGGACCAATAAAGATCCTGGGCTCAATTCCGTTACAAAATAAATATTCACAATTCGAATGTTTTGTGTTTGTTCTTTATCAGTTCCTTTATTATTCTCTTCTCTACTCGCTCTTAGGTATTTGATCCCGATATAAGTCCCTGATATTTATTTGTGCTTGATCCAAGTGGGATGTGGAGTTACAGTGGTAAAATCAGGTGAGTTTTCTGTCGTTCTTCCTTTATTACCTACAATACAAACTCTGCTTCTAGTGGGGTCAGCAAACTCTTTGTTCAGATATCTGAGGCAAGTAATTATAATAAGATACTAACATCATACTCATACAATAGGTTTATTGGTTGTATTTACACACGCAAAATTCACAGAAACAAAAGCCAACCCAATCTATCTTCGCCTGGTGCGGTGCCGAAGAGCGATCAGGGCCAGGAGGTGGAATGCCAGGTAGAGCAGGAACAGCGCGATGACGTCACTCCACAGGCGTGATGCAGAGAAATCGTAGCGTGAGAGGACTTCGGCGCCAGTGCTGAGGCACGGCATACCGGTGACGTTCTGCATGCAATCTGTAAGAAAAAGATAAATTAAGTGCTGGGAAAATTGCTGGCCTTTGAGGCCCGTATTCTAGAATAGTAACCAAGCACTGATCGGTACTTGAGTAGAGATTTCAAAACGTCAGTTCATACGAAAACGTCACTTAGATCTATACTCAAGTACAGATTTTGTTATAGAATACGGGCCTGAGTTAGGTAACCGTTAGTCATTGGCAGCTCCGCTATTGGGAGTTAAAATAGTTATTAAGAGTTGGGTCTGCGTGTTTGTTGTACTTAGGTTGTAGACAGTATCCCGTCCTTACTTAGCACTTAAGCACCAGGAAAATGCATTTTGTCAAAGACCTATGTGGGATTGTATTATTTGCTGATGACACTTCTCTGATTTTTAACGTAGCTAGAAGTAACAAAGCACTTGACGACGTAAATAATACTCTCTCTAAGGTACTGCATTGGTTCACGAGTAACAATTTACTGCTTAATGCTAAGAAGACCGGATCTCAACACCATCTTTATTCTTCACAAAAGAGCCATCCGCTCCATTTACAACCTTAGACCACGCGACTCGCTTCGTGAAGTATTCAAAGAGATAGATATTTTAACTGTGTACTCTCAATTTATTTATGATAATGTAGTATATGTCCGTAAAAACTTGCATCTTTTCAAGAAAAACAGTGATGTTAATAAACTCAATACTAGAAATAAAAATAAGCTTGTAACTCCCAGTCTAAGACTGCTTATGGTAGGGAAATCATTTGTTGGTCAATGTGTTAAATATTTTAATAAGATTCCGCAAACTCTTGTTGAACTGCCTCTTCACCAGTTTAAGTCACAAATTAAAGCAAAGTTAATGAAGCGAGGTTATTATAGTGTTCAGGATTTCTTAAATGATAAGAATTTGTGGTCATCTTAGGTATAATCTGCTCCTCTGCACACTTTTATGTTATGACTTTACTCTGTCAATTCAATTTTTGTGATAAAAAACAAGATTGAAAAGGGTAACCATCGAGTTTCTTGCCGGAGTCTTCCCGATCGGAAACAACCTCCGAACCGGTGGTACAGTCACATTATGTTTAATTATGATATTTACTATCATAGTATTATTTTATGTAAGGTCATTTTAGTATATTTTTGCTTTTTTTTTGTAACTACGAGTATATGACTTGTCATAAGTACTTTCTATAAGTCTATATGAATAAAGATATTTTTTACTTTTACTTTACGTTACTTTACTTTATGATGTTCGCTTAATGATGTTATCTCATTTTGATAACTAGTCTAGATCTGGCACCGCCTAATAACAGTTGTTCTATCTGCCTATTTGTATTAGTTGTTCTGAATAGATACCTGATATGCAAAATTAACTCAAATATTATGAACATACGAGTACCTACGTTGAGTTATCAAACCTTTTCTTTCTATTTTTCCTTTCATTTCCATACAAAAAAAAAATGTTTGTTATTTAATTATGCTAAAAATAGCTCACCCTCTCAGCCAACCTTCCTTTTAAGAAAGCTATTTAACTTTCTTAGTTCCTAAATTAAAAAGCTTCTGTGCTTTTGTTGTTGGAATATTTCTCCATTTGATTCTCATTACCATCGTGTACAAAGAAATTTAATGGGCCTGCCGAGACCAGATGTTGCTCTTTGTTCATCAGTTACCTGGCAGACCTTTTTTATAGGAATACCCCAATATGGCACCCTAGCTGTAAAGTGTATTTATTTAAGGATGTCCTAAGACCAAAACAAACCTGACCTTGGAATCACCTATAGAGTTGGGCACAAAATTATCAATTGAATTCAATTCGTTTTCTGTTCGATATTCTCGATTTTTCAGATCAGTTCATTAGTTTAACGCTTATTTGTAGTTTTCTTTTTTACTGACTGTTATTATCGTACATTGAATACTGGTATAGTTAAAAAAAAGATACATATACATACAAAAAATATATTTATTAAAAAAATAACAATTTTGATAAAGTATTCAGTATTTGTAGTAAGTAAGTATTACTTACTTACTACAAATAAGTATTTCAAAATAAGTAGTTCAGTATTTGTAGTAAGTAAGTATTACTTACTTACTACAAATACTGAATCGTTTTTAAATCGGAAAATAGTATGCCTGTTTGAATCAACAACTGTCAAAATTTGATTGAAATCATCGTTACATTGTTACTTTAGTGAGAATCAATATGACAGCTTTCTTACTAAAGCAGTAATGTAACGGTTGTTGTTTTAAACAGCTTTACATAATCAGCCTACTGGATTGCTGATGTTTTAGTTAGTTAATTATTAACTTTGACTAAAACCTTATTTTATGAACATAATTTTATCTATAAGAATCTTATAAAAAATTCTACAATTTGGCAGGAAAAAGAAATGGTCGCCTTTTTTCTCATTTGTTTTTGAACTGTCATTTTAGTTCTTTTTATTTTATTTTGTGATTAATTTTTAATAATGACTAATACTTTTTGTTAATATATCAAAAAGAAAAACAAAGGCGATACATTTGACGCAACAATAGAATTGATCCTGCGTACAGTACTGTTTAATTAGAATGAAATAATAATCAATCTGCGATTTCTACGGACTAGCAGTGTGGCTGCCCGTTGCCTATTTTCCGTTTCCCGATAACAATACTTTCACGAGTAATAATACTCAGTAAATACTTTATCGATAATTATCGATTGAAAAATTGGTTACTTCAATTGGTTCATTGTTATACCCCATCACTAATAAATCAATTGAAAGCTGTCAAAATCGGAACACAAATTTTGGTTAGGTTATGGTTATCTTGATTGTTTTGCAGTTTTCAACGGGAATTATGTGATATTTACTTTGAAAAAGGATGCAGTGTAATATGATTAATGAATGAATCACTTGTAGTGTGATAAAATTTGAGTGATTTCTTTGGAAACTCAAGATAAGTGTTCAAGGTCAGGTTTGTTTTGGTCTTAGGACATCCTTAAATAAATACACTTTAGTTATTTATGGTTCCATAAGTAAAATCATATTCCCTCCAGACAATATTAATTGAAAGACCTTGTCCTGAAATCTTGGGTAAAGTTAAAACTAACCTGTGTGATAATTTTGTATGATTGTAGGGGAAAGTAAAAATATAATATGAAAAAAACCTTTATTTGGTAAGAATTTAAAACACAACAAAATAAATCATAACCCTACCATAATTATTACATATACATTTATCCTGCTCAATAATTTCATCACACCATATTGGGCATATTAAGATGATTTTCTGTGATATAGTCAGGTAAGTAAATAAAGCAGATGGTATATAAAAATGAGTCACAAAGTTCTAAAAACTACTACGGAATTCGTCGAATGATTCCGGCTCAACCTACAGAATTAATTTAAGGCGCTTGTTCTTTCACTGCTATCTTTATGAGTTTCGATCATTAGTTTACAAATATATGAAAACAAATATTAGTAAAAACTAAGTGTATAATTAGTGATATTATGAATTTCAATGATTATAGATTTTAATATTTAGTTTTATAATTTTTTATGAAGAATGATCATTATGATTTTAAATGGTATGAGAAATATTTTTGTACCTCCGATGATAGGAGTTGAAAAGTTATGTAAGACAATGCGCACCTGATAACGATTATTAGATAGAAGGCGAAAAATTTTTTCGTGTGGTATTTTACCCACCCACGCCACAATATAGCAGCCTGCTGTGTTAATGTTAAGGCGAGGACAATTGACATGTTAGTTATTTATTATTTAGAACTTATTTTTGGTGATAAATAGGTACTGACATAAACAAAACTAGGTACCTCGTGATCTATCAGCCTCTCATGCCGGCCAAATTTCTAATTTGAGCTGCTGTGAGGAATACAGTTATTTGATAGGTAAAAAGAAAGTTACGTAGTTAGCTATAAAAATTACTTACTGATATTCTCAACGCCATCCCATTGCAGAATGCTCATAGCTTCATTGGAGTACATAAGCCACGATAAATGGCGAATCCATGATACGTATTTTGGTATCGAACTGTAAAAAAAAACCAGTAAGTGATCGCTAAATGTTCATATTATGTAAATATAAACGAATGCTCTGGAGTTTTGATGGTCTATAATGTGACGCCAGCCAGCAAGTTTGTCAATAATATCATTGTTAAGAAATAAGAATGGTTGTCTTAATCCTTACAGTCAGAGGACCGTGTGTCCACCCTCGTGGTCATTTCCTAAAACTAACACAGATAATGTTGTTGAAAATGAATCCCTTGGTAGATACCTGCGGATACTACTATAGTAGGTAGGTAACCAGTGAAAAATACGAACCCAGGTTCTAAAATATGACTTTGTAAAACCCAAATAATTGACATGATTTGGCAAATCCTACGCATAAGTAAATCCCACTTTTACGGCTCGCGTACACCTAATCCGTTTTCGGCCGAACTACGTCATCTGAAGATCAAAATGTGTAAATGAACGGTAGGTACGCGTTCACCGAAAACGATTTGGCGGCCAATGGCGGACAGAACTTATACAAAGTTTTGATCGGCCGTTAACGGATTAGGTGTACGCGAGCCGTTATAGAGCCTTCTATGGCGTAAAAGTCGTATTGAAAATCATTAATTTCTGGAATGGAAAACCAGTTGAATAAAATTATAATACTCATTAATGACGTATTTTGACGCCTCGAGGGCCGAATACCTAAAACGAGGGCTCGGACTGAGAGGTCATGGCTCATGGGTTCAAATACCAGATCGGGCAAACTGTGTTTTCGGATTTTTCGTTTTTGGCACCAACTCGCATTTGGCAAGCGTGGTGAATCAGCCATACATTTTAGTCATGACTTGATTTTAATTATGGAGGCCTTTGCCCAGCAGTGAGACAGTTTATTTGATGACTTATTGTTCACTTTCAGTTCAGTCATTCACAACAATTTTAGATAGACAAAGTGTACAGTGCTAAGCTGAGTTATCATTGATGTCGGCCGTCATTAATTTACATTAATATAAAAAGCAAACACAAAATTCTGTTTTCGTGATATTACAGACAGATCTGTGCCGTGCTGGTGGCGGCACTTTAAAAGAATACTTTCCACAGCCCCATATCTTCCCATGGGTGTCGTAAGAGGCGACTAAGGGTTTCTTCCAGCAGACCATCTGCTCTTCAGGTGGGAGACTTATGTCGGCCGGTTGTTGTTATCACCATGCAGTTGTGTAAAACCCGCCAAGTGATTCTGACCTATCTCGGTCAGGTCGCGTTCCGGGATCAGCACTGCACTAACCGGTGCCAGGGGGACTGTGATCGTGGCAATTGTTGGACCAGTGGGAGCCCTAGCCGCGGTATTGTGTGTGTAGTGTGTATCGGCCCGCCGGCCAGGGAGACCCGTAGAAACGGTGGTGCCGCTGGCCGCCCGCGGCATAGTACAGGGGCCCAAAAGGGGTTAACCACCTCTGGAGGCTGCGCCACCAGGTCGCGCATAATCTCGGGGTGGCTCGTCGTGCCGGGTGGTGCCCGGTTCCGGTGGGGCCCGGCGACCACACCCGAGGGGGTACGGGGGCCCTTCCGTCCGGCGGACCGGCCTACACTATTCCACGCGATTAATACCAATGCAGGGC
This sequence comes from Udea olivalis, assembly GCA_947369235.1. Lineage (NCBI taxonomy): Eukaryota > Metazoa > Arthropoda > Insecta > Lepidoptera > Crambidae > Udea > Udea olivalis. The sequence continues at coordinate 4,426,907 of OX376345.1, read as the reverse complement.
ACCACGCTTTGTCTTTCATTGCCTCGATCACAGTCGTCCTTTCACGCCCCTCCCATCCTCCAACTTCTATGGCAGTCAGAAGCATGAAAAAACGGCCAACAGCGGCATCCCCATCCCCCACCAACACGCTGTTTGAGGTGGAGTTCGCTAACATCCGCGGACTCCATGCAAACCTCAACGCCGTCCATCAACACCTTGAGACGGCGAGGCCTGCGATGCTCTTTTTGACGGAAACACAGATAGGCCGCCCTGCCGATACGTCATACCTGCACTACCCCGGCTATGTGCTGGAAGAGTCCTTCCAACCTAAAGCCGGTGTATGTCTATTCGTCAGGGCGGACGTCTGCTGTAGCCGTCTCCGCTGCCTAGAAGACCCATCCTTCTCCACCCTCTGGGTGCACGTTGACCTGGGCTCCACAAGCCGGGTCTATGCGTGCATATACCGCTCCCACAAAGGGAACGCCGAGACAACTCGACTCTTCGAGCATCTGAGCCAGGCCGCAGACAACGCTCAGGCGCAGTTCCCAAATGCCGAAATGGTGTTTTTGGGAGACTTCAATGCCCACCATGAGTCCTGGTTAGGCTCATCAAAAACAGACCATGCAGGCCGAACTACCTATGCGTTTGCTCTCACGCAAGACCTGACGCAACTGGTACACCAGCCCACTCGGGTACCAGATATTGTCGGTCATACTCCCTCCTTATTGGACCTTCTGCTGACGAGTCACCCAGCCGGGTATAAAGTGTCGGTTGGTGCTCCATTGGGCTCCTCCGATCACTGTCTGGTTGGCGCTACAGTGCCTTGTGCAGCTCCCCCACAACCTGTGGAGGTGACGCGGCGGTTATGGCACTACTCGTCGGCAGATTGGGACGGATTGCGAGAGTATTTTGCCTCCGTCCCTTGGTGGCAGTGCTACTTTGGAGAAAGGGATGCTTCAGAGAGTGCATCTGCTATCGCTGACGAGATCAGTACCGGAATAGAATACTACATTCCTTTTACTGATGTCGTCAGTGCTAGCAAAACTGGTCCCTGGTTCAATCGCGAGTGTGCCGCAGCTGTTGAACAAAAACAGGCGGCGTACCGTGCTTGGTCTAGGGCCCAGGCACTCAATGATCATTCAAACCTTGCCTCCCTGAAAGCAGCCTTTAATAAAGCCACCAAGGCCACGAAGAGGGCTTACATTAGAGCAGACGCCCAGCGAATTGCACGTGTTGGCCAAGAACTCATCACGCACCCTACGGGTAGCCGCTCCTACTGGCGACTGGCTAAACACGTGCAATCTAACTTCTGCGTGCCTTCGCTGCCCCCATTGAGATTCACTGATGGATCGTTGGCTCATCACCCGCAAGAGAAAGCCGATTTACTGGCTAACCTCTTTGCCGCAAACTCTTGCATCGATGACTGCGGTGCTGCGCCGCCTGAAATTTCACATTGCGGCTCCACAATGCCTGATATTCGTATCAGGCAGTGTGATGTTCGTGCCGAACTGCAGTCACTCGATGTCAGGAAAGCCAGTGGCCCTGATGGAATTCCAGCTGTGGTGCTGAAGAAATGTGCAGCGGAGTTGTCTCCAGTGTTCACTAGCCTGTATCGCCTCTCCTACAATTCGGGTCTTGTGCCGCTGTCTTGGAGGGAGGCGAACGTTCAATCAGTTCCCAAAAAAGGGGACCGGTCTGACCCTGCCAATTACCGTCCAATAGCCGTAACCTCAGTTTTAGCTAAAGTGTTTGAGCGGATCATAAACACGCAGCTCATCCGCTACCTAGAGGATCTCTCTCTCATTCACGACCGTCAGTACGGCTTTCGACCAAAACGGTCTACGGGTGATCTTCTAGCGTACGTAACACACATCTGGGGGGAGGCTATGGACAAGCATGGGGAATCTTTGGCCGTCAGCCTTGACATTGCCAAAGCTTTCGACCGTGTATGGCATCGTTCGCTTCTTTCCAAGCTTCCGGCATATGGTCTGCCACCTCGCCTATGCGACTGGGTCGCCGGATTTCTGGAGGGACGTAGAATTCGTGTCCTTTGCGATGGTCGAAAATCACGCTTTCTCCAGATTAATGCCGGAGTGCCGCAGGGCTCCGTCTTGTCGCCGACGTTGTTTCTTCTGCATATCAATGACATGTTATCTCTTGGTAATATTCATTGCTATGCGGATGATAGCACGATCCACGCGCGTTATTTCGAGCGCCCTGGGGCAAAGCAGACTGACATCGAGGAGAAGAGGCGAAGTCTTGTTGTTGAGCTTGACGGAGTGTTGGACCGCATTTCAGAATGGGGTGCATGCAATCTTGTCGAGTTCAATGCCAAGAAAACGCAGGTGTGTGCATTCACAGCAAAGGCGTCGCCGTTCCTTTTCCATCCCACTCTTCAGAGCACCCCGCTACCGATTAAGGATAGCCTAAGCATCCTTGGCATGGATGTTCGTAGCAACCTAAACCAGCGGGACTACATTGAGAGCGTCATTAGAACTGCATCCCGTAAACTCGGAATCCTGAACAGAGTGAGACGATTCTTCACGCCTGAGCAGCTCTGTCTCTTGTATAAGACACAAGTTCGCTCGTGTGTGGAATACGGCTCTCATCTCTGGGACGGTTCCGCTAAGTACCTACTCGAAGCTCTTGACAGGTTGCAGCGGCGTGCTATCCGTATTATTGGAAACCCAGAGGCAACTTTGACCCTTGAGCCTCTCCAATTGCGTAGAGACATTGCCAGGCTAAGTGTTCTCTATCGCTTCTACAATGGGGAATGCTCTGACGAGGTATTCCAGCTTATCCCACCCTCACCTTTCCACTCCCGTACCACGCGTGCTGGACTACGGCGTCACCCACACACAATTCAACATTTGTTGGCCCGAACTAAAAGGTTCGGTGACTCGTTCCTTTGTCGTACCATCCAGACGTGGAACGCTCTTCCAGCACATGTGTTTCCTTCCTCTTATAGTCCCGGGTTCTTCAAGCGGGGCGTGAAAAGGCATTTCTGCAGGCCTTCAAGGTGAGGATGGCCAGTCCAGTGATTCGTTTGAATGACTGGGCTTGTCAACCTCATATCTGGACCTCACGACCGCTTTCCATCAGGTGGAGTGAGGTCATCTTGACGGGCAATATAAAAAAAAAAAAAAAAAAAGAAGTCTGCGCCTGTCTTTGCCGTCCATATCAGCTTGAGTGTAAGCTTTATTCAGCAGCAGTCTCTTATAGCCATTGTCCTTGGTGTCTGTTAGTTGCATTGCACTTACCTAAGCCTGATGAAGAGGCCAGAGGTCATCATCAGCGAGTAGTCGAAGGGCACGAGGTACGCGATGGCCACCGGCATCGAGCCGAAAGCGCACGAGAAGAACGAGCCTGCAAGGCAACAATAGCTATGATTACTACCACACTGAGCGCCGTGGCCTAGTGGTTCAGCACCCGAACTCAGGTCGTGGGTCGTGTGGTCAGTTCAAATCTGGCCCAGATTACCAAAATGGCCAGAATCTTTGTGTTCATTATTAAATAAACGACTAACTCTCCAGTGACGGAAAACATCGATAACAACCCAAAGCAACCCGGATAACGGAGGAAGGCTCACCACCTACCACGTTGGGTTTTAATACCATTGGTGAAAAGTGGGCTTCTGAGTGTTCCGTTCACCATGACGGCACATTCACTTGCCTCTGATTACCCCGCTTGGGATAAAGTCGTGATGGTATGTTGTGTATGTACTGCCACACTTTGGATTAAGATTTTTTTAGTTCGAGCTCAGTTACTTCACATCGAGCAAAAGAAAGTTAGGAGCTTATAGAGAATAAATATTCACTTTTTTAACAAAAAAGATTACTGAGGAAGGTGCGTGCAGATTGCCTTAGGATTCTGAAACGTTAATAAAACTCCCTCACATGATTAGCAATACTGGCTATTGATTGGACAGTCTGGCAGCGATCCTGCCTTAAGCACCGGAGGTCGTGGGTGCGATCCCGACCCATGACAAAAATGAATTTAACGAATATTTGTGTTTGTTGTGTGCCTGGGTGTTATTATTTCATATTTAAGTATGTTAAGTAAAGTAATTAGCCTATATATGCTGTCCCACTACTGGGCAAAGGCCACTATCATTGAAATCATGTTATCGCTATAATTGAGCGTGGTGATTAAGCCAATACCTATTTAACTAACCGTTGCTGCTCTGCAAATTAGAAGAAATTGGTGTTCGAGGTCTGCCGCTAGACCTGTCTAAGGATTATTTGTCGGATAGATCTCAGTTCACTAAGGTTGGTAACACCTTAAGCTCAGTACTACCAATAAACTATGGTGTTCCGCAAGGCTCCGTGCTTGGCCCCACACTATTCCTAGTTTATATTAATAACATCTGTAATGCAACCCTGGTGAACTGTAAAATAATCACATATGCCGACGACACGGTTTTGCTTTTTACTGATAAGACATGGAATGGTGTGAAAACAAAGGCTGAAGCGGGTATGAGGCACATGAACGACTTGCTAAATAATAATCTACTGACACTGAATCTGATGAAAACCAAATACATCATGGTCTCGATTAGATCGCTACAAAATTTATATAATTTTATTCTTAAAGCACATACATACATAGATGATACAAACTGTGTTACACTCTATCAGGAACATCTAGTATTAAGTATTTGGGAATACTTATTGACGAAAACCTGAACTGGAAGGAGCACATAAACAATTTGAAGGGTCGTGTGCGTAAATTAATACCAGTATTCAAAAAGGTAAAGCACCTGGTAAATGAAAAAAAAAATTGTGTATTATAGTTTGTGCCAAGCACTAATTTCCTATGGCATAACAGCGTGGGGTGGTAGACACAAGACAACACTAATAAAGATAGAAAGAGTTCAGAGAGCGATTTTATAAGTAATTCTGTTCAAGCACATTAGGTATCCTACAGCAGAGCTATTTAGGGAATTCCAGACCCTATCCGTTCGACAATTATTTATTAGAGACATTATTCTGAAACAGCACTCTTTATGCCGAAATAATGACTCTGATAGGAGGCCATATAAAGTATATAAGGTACCCTTATGTAAAACAAGATTCGCTTAATGTTTTTCTATTTTCCTTGGACCATTTTTATATAATCGCATCAGCAAACAAGTCGTATTAGAAAATAAATCCAAAACCTTATGTAGGAAAACACTAAGTGAGTATTTTAAGGACTATGACTATGAAAAGACTGAAAATCTATTCCAAATTTATGCTTAAGTCATGTAAATGTAAATTTAATAAAATATATATTTATATTTATGTTTACATTTTTTTTTGTTTCTTTCTAAATAATAAGATTCATATAATATAAGACTTTAGACATTATATTTGTATATATATATTTATATATATATACTAACATACATAATTATGATATTATTTATGACATGTAAAGAAATAAATAGATCTATTTTATTAAAATGTATGTGTAACTTAACAAATATCCCGCTCTCATTGGCCCAGTAAAAGGATAACTCAATTTTAGTTTTTAGTTTATTGTGTTTTATCTACATTCCTTGCTTATACTGTGCAAAGTTGTTTATTACCAACTCCTCGTGGTATTTCGTTGCGGTTCGGCCGCACTCGTGCACCCGCGCTAAACTTCAATGTACGCGTCTTTTTAAATAGGAACCTTATGCACAGGACGTTTATCACTACCTTGCCGTAACACAGTCTTGTACTAGTACGGAAGGTAGAGGTTTGTGTTTTTGTACTTACCTACATTATGTTATTAAATATTATACTGCTGCAAATTTGTGTTAAGTAAAATAAGAAATACACTGTAAGTTAATTAACTATTATCGGTGTGTACATTGTCAAATTATGCACAATAAACTATTTGTATTTTTTGTATTGTATTTTAACTATGTATTATAAATATTTAGTTTGGGGTGTAAATTGTCCCAGATATTTATTTTATTTTTTATTGAACTACATTCTGGTTTGTTGAAGGATTTGGAGAATTTTATTTATACTATTAGAAACTAATAGAAGCAATTGGATTTTACTTATTTTGAAGAGTGCTGCAGTGCAGTGCACCTGTGGGCTGAAGCATCTTCAAACATTTGCCATTGGAACTTGTCTGCTTGTTTGCTACGTTGGATTGAGTTTTTGATTTTTGTTTTCACCATGAAGTACTTCGAAACTGAATTTGTTCGTTTATACTGATTTGTAAACGTAGTGCAGAAATATCGATGTTCTCTACTGCCTGAAGGCTTTATGGAAAGGAATATTTGTGTACCTATCCTTCGTTTTTGCTGGAAAAGAAGCTTTTATAAATAGAAATAGAAATAGAAAAACATTTATTAACTTTATGGACATCGTTACATTTATAAAGTAAACACAAAAGAAGTAGGCATTAACAACAAAACATATAGGTAACAGGAAAAAAAAGATCATACCATCAGACAGCGGTGTCCCGATGCCCAAAAAGACAAATGGACCTCACTCAGCATATAGCCTGGGCTTTATGGGCCCGGGCGCTGATTTTCAGTAGGCCCAGACTGAGATGACGCACGGACATTTGTGGCGGACATACGTGTGTGCATATACATATAAGTATCATAAATACTATAGTATAGATAAAAATAAATCGTGAGTGATTCAATATATTGTGTAGTGTAATAATTGTAATACAATACATAGACAATAGATACGGTACCGAATGTGTAGTGTGAGTGTGTGTGTGTGTGTGTGTGTGTGTGTTGGTACAGCACAATACAGGTGGTGCTGCAACTGGAAATTAATAATAATAATCTGCCGCAGATGGGTAGTTTGACTGTGCAGAGCGGCGCTTGGGCCCGCTGATGTAATAACTCAATATCGACTAACTCACGCTTAAAATTAGTGTTTTATAACTTTTTAAACATACATACATACCATCACGACTTTATCCCAAACGCGGTAGTCAGTGATTGTTGCAGTTATGGTGAACGGAACACTCAGAAGCCCACTTTTCACCGATGGTATTAGATCCCAACGTGGTAGGTGGTGAGCCTTCCGCCGCTATCCGGGTTGATTTGGTTCTTTATCGATGTTTTCCATCAGTCGGAAATTAAACAATGAACACAAAGATTTTGGTTCTGGCCAGATTTGAACCCGGGTAACACACGATCCGCGATCCAAGTGGGAGTGCTTATCCACTGGGCCACGACGCTCTACCTAATATCCTGTTGAGGATGACGTCATAGGAGTTTGTAGATTATGTAAAAGATCCAAACATAGGTCATTTCGCTATCTGGCGGTAACTATGTGATTATGCAAAATTATTGTAAGAAATCAGAATTAACGTCAATTTAACTTGACTCAATGACTTTTATTGCTAATAAACATTTAAAGATTTTTTTGTTCAGTTTCTCAATACGTTTCTGGCACACATCTTCTTGAGGTTCTTATAAAGGCACGTGAGAATAGCCATGAATCAGTGAAACTTTACTTTACTTAGCTGTTAAAAAAATATTTTCTGAGTTAACCACCTGTATAGTTGTCTGGGACAGATTCTTGCTGAAAATCTAAGCGATTCTCTATTGAAGGCCCTTATTCTAAAACAAAATCTATACTTGAGATAGATCTGAGTGTCGTTTTTGTATGAACTGATGTTTAGAAATCTCTACTCGAGCACAGATCGGTGCTTGAGTATGATTCTAGAAATGAAATGAAATGAAATGAAATGAAATGAACTTTATTGTGAACATAAATTTGGGTACATTGTTAGCGGATACATTTGCTTTTAAAGTATAATAGCCAAATTTTACCTTTTCAGATGAATTCACATTTCTAATATTAGAACACACTAAACAAAGCTGTAACACAATAATCACTAATTATTTGACTGCTATGTAATTGAATACTAAATATAATATATCTAAGTACTATTATCTTGTAAAAAATCTTTTATACTATAGTAACATTTATCCAATAGCCATGTTTTTAATATTTGTTTTATTTGTTAGAACACGGGTGTTCACAGGCTAATCCAATACATTATGAATCCATAAGTAAGTCAATACTTGCTTATTGCAAAAACTTCTTATTCTTAGTTCCGTCAAAATTCCTAAGAAACCGACGTAACAAAACATTAGTTAGCCGAAGTTTTTTAGTACTAATGAAGTTTTTATGGGAAATAAGAGCTAGTAAGTAAGTGCCTAAAATAAAGAAAGATTGACAAGTTTGTTTTTGTAGAGAGCAGTTTGATTACCAATTTTGCAACTACAGAAAGAATCCCAATATGTGAAAGAATACCTATTGTACCAACGGATCAGTCAAGGATTCCCTCACAATATCTCTAGCAAGGAACATGCGGAGCTATGGCAGAAGTGGATTTTGATGGTCGTTACATCGATCCAAGTGACGTGTTTCAGTTGTAACAAAAATGAATACTCTAATTTACTTAAACAAACAAGTTCTCACCACAAGCGATGGCCACGTTGAGCACCAGTATGGAGATGAAGACGGTGAAGCCGAACGCGTACAGCGTGCTGCGCAGGCCCGCGATCCAGTACACCACCAGCGTGAACAGGGTCGGCTCCACCACTAGCCCTGGGAACTGCGGTCAAGCAAATCATTAGAAGTAAGTAAGTAAGTAGCTAATGTTTATTAAAAACATTTACAAGTTTTAGCCTACATCTATTTGCTGATTGCTTAGTAATATCGCAACGGCCGTACGCGAAATTACAAACAAAAGTTGGTATGGTAAGTTGCTACTATCTTCACCGCAACCGCTGTGCGAAGGATTTAGAGGAACTTTAAGTTTAGACAGATACGTATTCCTCCAATAAACTTAATTCAATCCAAGAAGTTACAACCCTTAAAAATATGAGGTAGTATTGAGATAGTCAATAAGTGTGGTGGGCAGATCAAACCTTTTGATGTCTGTTGGATAATTAGCAGCTAACTTAGCTTAGAATGAACTATGAGCAAGTAATTTTTTATTTTTTTAAAGTGGCCGTCAAGATGACTTCTTTCCACCTGATGGAAAGCGGTCGTGAGGTCAAGTTATGAGCCTGACAAAGGCGCAGTAATGGAATGCAATTACTGAGCTAGTCATACTCATCTTGAAGGCCTGCAAAAATGCCTTTTCACGCCCCGCTTGAACACCCCGGGACTATAAGAGGAAGGAAACACATGCGATGGGAGAGCGTTCCACGTCTGGATGGTTCGACAAAGAGAAGAGTCAATGAACCTCTTTGTGCGTGGGAACAAATGCTGGACTGTGTGTGGATGACGCCGTAATAAGGCACGCGTGGTACGGGAGTGGAAGAGTGAGGATGGAACAAGTTATAACTCTTCAGAGCAGCGGATGAGCTGTGTGTTTACGATCATACACTTTAGCTAACACTGAGTTTCGGGATTTCAGGCGTTTCTGCCCTGCAGTCATTGATGCAAGAGTTGGCGGCAAAGAGGTTTGCCAGTAAATCGGCTTTCTCTTGCGGCTGATGAGCCAGCGATCCATCAGGCTATCTCAGCGGGGGCAGCGAAGGCACGCAGAAGTGAGATTGCACGTGTTTAGCCAGTCACCAGTAAAATCATAAAAAACAAGACCACTACGTCATGTTGTCAACAAGATGAAACCAAAACAATAACTTAGTTGAATTCAACAAGGGAGATGAAAGACCGAACAAGAAACAGTGTTTTCCCCCAATGTTTTTTGCTAACTTTGTTTCCTCCTAAAATATTACTTTTTGTGGTTAGATTGCTGAACTAGTTATATAAGCTTTGCTTACGAGAATAATGAAATTTGTATCTTCAGTCTTGACACATCAGTGGTCGTATCCTTGAGAAATTGAATCGGTTGTAATGTTGGCTACTCACCAAGGCAATCATCCTAGCTGTATAATAGACTGGGGTGGAGAAGAGTCCCGCTTTCAGTTCCCGATGGAACAGTGGGAACTCTTCTGGAAACATGTGAAGCACGGAGTACATGGGACTGAAGGTGTTCTCGGCGATGATGATGAAGAGAGCACCCTGAACATCCTGGATACCGGACTGCGTGAGACGCGCAGTGCCGAGGAAGCAAAGTCCTGCTGTGAGTGCTATAGCCTTAAACGAGAATGCACAAACGTAATAAATAGGTATCCTACAAGTATTTTGAATAATTTTTATTACATAATAAATAATCTCTTGTCGCAGAACTTACCAGTTTTTGTAAAATTCGAATGAGCTGAACTCGGGGATCTCTTATGATGATTAACATATATCTGTACACCAGCCACACGATCTTCGTGAAAAAGAATGGTGACTTAAAATTATCCTTATTTACTCTTCTTGATGCCTGAAAAAGAACAATAAATTCAGTATAAGCCAGACATAATGTGGAATAAAAATAAAAACAGCTAACTAGTTAGTTATTCGGTGTTTAAAACCTTTTTTTCACCTTTTTTTAAAACCTTGAACTAATTTAACTACTCCAGTCTCCACTCCAGTCGCCACTTACCGCATCTTCGTTATCCATCAGATGAAACTCGAGATGTATTTCCATGTCAAGTTCCTTTGCTGCATCGCTAACTGCAAATCTATCACAGATACTCTTGATAGCCTGTCGCGACGCGGCTTCAGACCCTGGGGTCAGGGCTAGCACCTTTATGAAGTAGTCCGTCGGGTTGTAAGTCAGGGGACAGTGATAGCCGAGACTGGAAAAAGCAACAGAATGAAATATTGGTGGTTGCAGGGACAGATGTTTTGACATTACATAAAACATAATGTGTTAAGTATTTTATAGCAGGAAAATCTTATGGCCTTTCAGGCTGAAAATTACATAATTGAGACGATTTGAAACAACGTGCAACAGTGGATTGATGATCCGATGAAGGTCACAAGGACACAAGGTTTATTGGCCGGCGGCAAATCTATTGGTGAATTTCTGAGACATCTTATGGCTGCGTATGATGATGTTAATTAGTATTCTTTTGCAATTTGATAAGCAGCTTACGCCCAAATTCTGCTACCACAACCAAATTTAAACTTACATTAGTCCCGTTCGTTTTTACATGTGACAGGACAGCACCAATATGAAGTCTGTTTAAATTTGATTATTGTTCCCTAATTCTGGTAAGAGTTAAGACTTCCCACAGTGAGCGGTATCCTTGGACTAATACTTCTAACCTATCCTAATAGTTTCAACTCATCGCTCGAGCAATTGTCGTGAGTTTGTTGCTATTACGACATCGTGAAACAATTTTCAAGACGATTCTTAGAAGTGAGGATGTCTTATTGGGGTCACCGAGTGCACTGCCCCACTTGTTCCAATGACCGGGCACTTGCATTCTGTCTATTGAGTTATTAAGGTTATATGCAAATGCAAGTGAATTGCATAGTTTATAGATAGTACGGCCTTACGTATAGTATTTAAGTATCAGTAGGATTGATTTGGTGCTCCCAGATTGTACTAAGGCGTTATTTTTGTAACCTATTTGTAATTTTATAACGAATTTGTCAATGTCTTGATCTTAGGATCATCGTAAAGGACGTACCTACCTAATGATGATGCAATTGTTTATCATTTCCCTTGTGTAGAGTCACTCAGGAACTAAATTTAGTTTTAATGAATGTGTTGTTATTGTTAACCTTTATCAAGTTATTTACAAAGCGTTATGTTTATGTAGGTACTTCTCCTTGTTTTGAGGAAGTGATATGATTGCTTGTGAACTTGATAATTAACATCAAAAAGATTGGTCATCCTAATAATGTTGATGTTGTTCAGAAAAATTAATGAAAAAACAGAGAATACCTATACTTACAATTAGAATTCGTCGCAAACTGTACGTAAGTAACTTTAGTGTTGATATGGAATACGTTTGCTGATATTTATTAATTCGTTGAAGTTAGTGTTAATAAATAACTAAGCACCCTAGAACTTTGTATTATTTTTGCTAAACATTTATAACTATAACTAATGTATTTATTATGTAAATTAATAGATGAATATTTGTAACATAGCTTATGTTTTTTAGCTAATTTACATTCCTGGATAGTTTTACGCTTTAGAAGGTCATGCGTGAATATTTTTGTTTATTTCTTTTTAATTCCTTTCAATAATACAGCACGCATAATACAATATCTATGTCTCTCAAGACTTACCTCTCAAAGAAGTTCAAAGCACTGGAAGCGTTCCCAGCGAAGGCCACCCTCCCCTCTGCCAGTAGCACCAGCCGGTCGAAGAGCGCCATCAGCTCGGACGAGGGCTGGTGGATGGTGCATATGACCGTCTTGCCCTGGGCAGCACTGGCGCGGAGGAGGGACATCAGCTTCTGAGCCGATGAGGAGTCCAGCCCTGTTGTGGGTTCGTCGCAGAAGAGGAGACCGGGATCTGTTAGAAGCTGGGGATGGAACGCTTGGTTAAGATCACACTATTCAATTTATTCATAATGCAGACGCATCTGTAAGGAGTTTCTCTGTATCTTTTCAGTAGCAGCAATGTGAATACGCATTTGTTAAAGCGATTGTAGCTTTGACCTTGGAATGGTGCAAGGTCAAGAGAGATAGACTAAAATATTCACCTACAGACTAACTGAATTAAACATATTGAATATTATACTTTTTTAAAGTCACATGAAGATTAAACTTGGCTTAGCACCTAGCCCGCAAACCTCAGTGCGATGAACAGGAAATTAACTATTGCGTCAACTAGCCAGCCGAATTCATAACCTTAAATCATAAATCTCAATAGTGAGTACTACAGTACAACGGCGAATGTAGTAGGTACGTCCGTAGCGTAGCCCCAAATAATCTTCAGGATTGTGGGGAATGAAACATCTAAACTTAGGTGCTGATATTTGGAAGCGTGCGGGACCGAAAAAGGATCGTTTTGGTGTATCTAAGTAGGTACTTTGTTAAGAATAGAAAATGTGTCTTATTTGTATTATCGCTTTGTACATCCTACCACAGCTACAGACGCTACAGTTTTACACTGCTGGCTAAGATTGAGCTAAGCTTTTGCTGCTGTAAATGCATATCACATAGTAAGCATAGTACAACGAGCAGCTAGTGGGTACCTTTAAGGTTGACAGTCTGGTTTGACTTATCTCGTCTTTAAGTAAAAGAAAGCTATAAAATAAAAGATAGATAAATAAATAGTAAGTTCACCGATATACCTCTGTAGCGAACGCGAGTCTTTTCCTTTCGCCTCCAGAGAGGGTTTTTTGTCCATCCAGTCCTCCGATGCGAGTGAACCTAGCTTCATAGAGGGCTAGCTGCCTGAGAAGCTGGTTAACCCGTCTCTTGCGAGCCAGGGTTGAGGTGCGGCGGTCCATGCGAAGACGAGCCTAAGGGTCAGTAAACGATATTTTGTTCTAGAATTTGAATAATAAGTGTTATATATTCAATACGTACAAAAAACGAAAGCACTTTTTGAGTACTATTCAGTTTAATATATTTGGTTTTAATATTTGGTATATTAATCTAAAGATAGACAATCGGTTTTCGTGATAGTGTACACAATAACCGTAAGCGGCTATCTATCACTGTATTTTATTCTGTGCTATCACTACAGTCAGCCCATCTCAAGCGTAACACTGTGCGTAACACGCATAACACGGTTTTAATTAAGTGACGGTCGGACAAAAATGTGGCCTACCGCTCTAAGGTTGAGATTCATTTGACCGTTGTGAAACAACAAGATCAAATCACATTATGACGTGACAATTGCTAACTTTAGTGACTATTGGATCTCACAGAAATCTTTGTCAAAACTGGTAGACCACTTTCTTAGTCGACCGTACTATTTAGCTATGGTGGACTGCAGCTATAATTATCTCCGTTTCTTACCATGATGGTGAGGTGTTCTAAGACTGTCAGGTTCTCCACGAAGAGTTCGTCCTGGTGCATGTACCCGCTCTCCCGGTGCATGAAGTCACCGATGGGCAGGCCGTTCATCGCTATTTCGCCATCCACTACCGTTCCCACTAGGTTAAAACATTAACATATCAACGGAAATTCAACCCTATTCTACTATATGCTTAGATAACGATTTGGTTGGCTAAGAGAAGGCTTGATTCGCGCAGTTTATAAATATACAATATAGGTGATGGGCAACATAACTTTGCTTGCTTTTTAAACGTTTTTTTTTCATTTTTCTGATTGGCAATCAATTTCATTTGCTAAACTTTTATATTTTTTCGGTCATTGTATTATCCAAAGCGATAATTGCAGTACACTTATTTTGACGATCCGCTGGGCCGTAGGAACACAATAGAAACACGGAGGGTAAAAGACTTAAATGCGAATGCGAAAATGACTGACCGACAGAGACAGATATGGCCTATTGTTGGTAAATTGGGTGACAGTTATGAACTGAGAGAATAATTCGTATCTGATTCTACGAGTATTATAGTTATTGAAATTGGGCTTACAATAATAAATGTCGCAGATTGGTATTAAAAGCGTTCAAAAAATCCATAGCTTTAATTCGCAATTGGAAACGTAATTGACTGTACGTAATTAACATTATTCGGACCACCTGTAAATGAATAAATATGAACTCCAAGTACGGCTGCCCTAAGCCAGGGAAGCCTTTCGATGGTATAGTAGCGTCCACCAAAAGATCGATCGAACGACGAGCCTCATTCGTGCGAACACGGATAGCTAATGTTTAGGTTGTCAAGTTACTTTTGGGTACTAGGTAAATGTGTCTGAGTTGGTCGAGTGCCGTTATTTTTTTAAACTGTCTTCTTGAACGACTTCAATAATCTATCTTTGTATTGTATATTGAAGAGCGGTATCTCCTAATACAAGCAAATATTTGCTCAAAAGGAGACTCCAAACCCTGTTAGAACTATTTTATAAGTTACTGAAATTATTATTTTTTAATTTAATTTAATTTAATATTTTTACTTGAGGCTAGGATAAGACCTAGCTCTTTTTTACTATTACAAAAGATAGTTCAACATTCTACGTGACCGAATGATTCATAGGACCGAACTTCTGCTTTTCGAAGACTCAGCCAAAGGAAAATTGAGGTTTTCTTGATACATATATTTATAAAAACACAAAACTGATATTTATGTTTCATTGCAATAATGGAAACATAATACTGTTAGTGAAAAGAAGCTATTCTTATCATTAGCAAAAAAAGGATTACCTGCATAAGTTAAAACAACGCTAAAACTAAACTCAACATGACTCTACAAAATACATGAAAATCATAAAAATCACACTAACTAATTATTCAGAGTTTTATTTTTAGCCCCTTCAACTCCGACCTATGGTGAAGGATTTCTACGAAACGTTGGATACGTTAAATACATAGAATGGTTATAATTTGAATTTGAATTTATATACTCGTACCTAAGCCTCAGGAACCTTAGACCATCGTACAGCACTTACCTGGACTTCTATGAGCTAGCACTGACATGAGTGTAGTTTTTCCGGCACCACTGCAACAAAGTTTTAAATTGAAGTTTTAAAACATTGAAAGTACACTCTCATCGTAGGTGTCTTGACATTTCCTAGCATATTACAACACCCAGAGCCAGTGTCGTTTTACTAACTGAAAATGTATGCTCGTATAGTACAAGAATCGAACATTTTGTGTCTTTGGTAAATACACACATCAAAAGTGTCTAGGGATCAAGCATTTTTATGCGGATTTCTTGAGATTGAGATGTGGCTTTGTAATAAATTTATGATTTTATAAATTTATATGGATCCTTTTTGGTGCATTTCATAAATTGAAACAGGAACTGTCAATCAAATTCGAGTAAAAGATGAAAATCAGCTGTCAATATTTTCCCTATAAAAACATACAACGCATTGAAGACATTATTAGTGCTACTGTTTCCCTACTACTGATTAAAACCAACGTTATTATGGAGCGGCGACGTCATTTAAGCAGGGAAGAAATGCTCAGAGCCGTGGGAATGATAGAAGCTGGTTCCCGGCAACGTACTGTGGCTTTAGCTCTGAATACAAGTCAGAGTGTTATCAGTCGACTTTGGACACGTTACCGAAGCACTGGTACCGTGGCTGAGCGCCATGGAGGACGGTATCGCTGCACCACACGGAGACAAGACCGATACATTCAAATCACAACTCGAAGAGCTCCAACAATAACCGCCATGATGTTAGCCGTGAGGCTTCATCACTCTTCTGGGAACTTAATTAGCGACCAAACAGTCAGAAACCGCTTGCATGAAGTGAACCTTCATTCCCGAAGACCGCTAAGGGTACCACCTATAGCAATGCACAATCGTAGGATTCGATATCAATGGGCTCTTGAACACAGAAATTGGGCAGAAGAACAATGGCGTTTCGTGTGCTTTTCTGATGAGTCTCGTTTTGGTATGAGACCGGATACAAGACGTATACGACACTGGAGAACCCCTGGACGCCAACAGCGATTAAAATCCTGCCAGGAAGTCCATCCTTATAGTGGTGGAACCATCATGGTATGGGCGGGTATTTGGATCGGCGGAAGAACTGAGTTGATTTGGATCAGAGGCAACCTCAACGCTCAAATTTATGCTGAGACGATTGTATCAGACGTCATCGTTCCTCTACAAGTGCAAATCGGTCCCTTATTTCAGTTAATGCATGATAATGCACGACCGCACACCGCAAGAGTTGTAAGACAGACTCTCGCCGCAGCTAACATCAATGTCCTGCCCTGGCCTGCTCAGTCGCCAGACTTGAACCCGATTGAGCATGCATGGGATATGCCACAGAGAAGAGCTCTGCCGAATATGGAGGGTATCCAGTCGCAAGAAGACCTTTTTTTGTTGTTGCAACGAACATGGGCGGCCATTCCACAGCGTGATTTGGATGAACTCATTTTGAGTATGCCAAACCGATGTTCTTGTGTTGTTAGTGTTCGCGGTAGAAACACGGATTATTAATTGTTTAAGTTACCCAATAAAATTTTAAAGAAAACTGTTATTTCAGTCTTTTTTTCGAACTTTAATGTTAGTGGTTCAAATGTCAAAAATCCCTTTATTAGGAAAATGGCAAATTTCTTTATTAATGCAAAGGTGACTTGGTTTATCGTTACTGTAGACAAACGAAAACACTTTATTTGATGAATCCTTAAAGAAAATTTCAATTAAATATCAATCAGGAGAAAAGTTATTGCAAAAATATATGTTGATCCCTAGACACTTTTGATGTGTGTAGGTCGTACATTAAAGGTAATTTTCTAACTATTCTGTAGCTTCAATTATTAAGCTTGATGTCTAGTCGGCTGTACCAGTTAACCGTAAAGATAGAGAAAACATCAGGAAAATGCGGTTAACTGCCTCACGGCTAAATGGATCTAGGTAAACCACGTAAACCGAGAGGGCGATACTGTTGATCACGGCGAGCATTTCCGCTGGAGCGGATCTGGTTGCGTCCAGTTTCCAATAAACCGCAATTTCTGAACCTTCAAAATGATTAATCACGTACATTGTACTCAAAAGCCATATAATATTGCTTTTAGATAACAAGTAATATTGATCGCCATGTTAACAATCGTGGCAAAAGTTAAATATCTGCATCTTAAATCATTTTCTGTCAATGACCTCAGTCTTTTGAAAACCTTTATTGAAAATTGAATAATTGTGGTCTAAGGACAGGTTCAATATCATAATGTACCGTAGCTAGTCATATTCTGTACGTCTACCACGAGTTGCTATTTTAAATTTACATTATCGACGCGTAAAAAAATTGTATTGGGATGACACATGACATGACATGACAATGTCAAATCCCAATACATTTTTTTACTGGAACGATAATGTAAATTTAAAGTGGCAATTCGTGGTAGACGTACTGGTAAGTTATTGGTACGTGGAATTTTGTTAATTCACATTTTCATAATACTCGTAGATATTTTTATAGGTAAACGTCGAAAGCAAAGTGGTATGTTAGGTCAAAATAAAACTGTGTGCAAAAATTCCGAATCGGAGAAACCGCAGTGTAGTTAAATGTATAATTGTACATTTTGTGTGGGTGTCGTAGCCAATAGGACAAAAATTTGATATATTTACCTGGGTCCCATCAGCGCAACCAGCGTGCCGGGCTTGGCAATGCCGCTTACTGTAACAACAAAAACTTCTTAGGCAACACATCACATCGTCTCTTCGTTATACAAACAACATCCCTTAGAAGTGAATTGATACCTAAAGTACAAAGACGAAATGAATTAAGAACGAATAACTAGGTATTTCAAAGTATCCCTTTTTAATAATGATAGGGTTTAGGTGCGAGTTGTTTATGTCTGTTTTATGAACAAGATGAACATACATGCAATGTGAGTGTCTATAAAGTGCACATATTAAAAAGTAGGAAACTATAGTCAATTTTATCGACGAAAAATTGAAGTTTTTTTTAAATTCATATGGGAAATTTTAAAAAGGCATTTACCTATAATTGGGTACTCTTTGCAGAAATAATGTTATTACATCTCATAAACTAAATGCCTTCTCGCAGTAAAACAAAATTGCTAATCATTACTAATACTAGGCCATACTCATGAAATAAAATAAAGCGAAAAAATAAATACCATAGATTTGTAATTAAATGATTTTAGCAGAAAGTCATTTTTAACTAACGTATTTTTTTACAATAATCATTGTTTGTTTGTTTATTATGTGTTTTCTATTCATGTAATACTTCTTTTATCGTGCGCGGAAACATCGAGAAAAAAACAAACTGGCGGCTAGTAACCTATGCCACAAATGTTCAAACCTCTTTCTAAATATTTGCCCCCTACATGTACCATATATTTTTATTTCATTTTAAATAAATTCGATTGGGTTATGACCATGGTAATTATACCATATGAAAGCTCATACGACATGAATTTATTTGAAATTAAAAACTTATAGGGTAAAGTGGGCAAATATTTCGAAATTTTATGATTAACGTAAAAAAATACGTAAAATAATAACGATTTTTTGTAAAATATCATTTCATTGCAAATCTATGGTATTTATTTTTTCGCCTTTTTTCAATTCATGAGCATGGCCTATTATTGGTACCTAATCATTAGCAATTTTGTTTCATTGCAATAAGGCACTTACGTAGTTTAAAAATCTGCATAGAGTAGCCAAATACAATAAATGCTTTTTTTTAAAATACCTATCCATTTAAAAAAAAGCTGATTTTTTTCTGATAATTTTTCCGTCGATGATATTGACTATAATTTTTCTATTTCTTAATATGCGCACTTCATAGAGACTCGCACTGTATACATAATATAGTAAACAACATACAATACAGAACATATTTTTTTTTAAGTGATATGACATGATAGTTAAAATGCTTTTCTTCTGACCCTCTAAATGAGCCCCTAATCAAAGACCCTCATTGCCTAGCCGTGGGACACTAACTGTCCTGCCCTGGCCTGCTCAGTCGCCAGACTTGAACCCGATTGAGCATGCATGGGATATACTACAGAGAAGAGCTCTGCCGAATATGGAGGGTATCCAGTCGCGAGAAGACCTTTTTTTGTTGTTGCAACGAACATGGGCGGTCATTCCACAGCGTGATTTGGATGAACTCATTTTGAGTATGCCAAACCGATGTTCTTGTGTTGTTAGTGTTCGCGGTAGAAACACGGATTATTAATTGTTTAAGTTACCCAATAAAATTTTAAAGAAAACTGTTATTTCAGTCTTTTTTCGAACTTTAATGTTAGTGGTTCAAATGTCAAAAATCCCTTTATTAGGAAAATGGCAAATTTCTTTATTAATGCAAAGGTGACTTGGTTTATCGTTACTGTAGACAAACGAAAACACTTTATTTGATGAATCCTTAAAGAAAATTTTAATTAATATCAATCAGGAGAAAAGTTATTGCAAAAATATATGTTGATCCCTAGACACTTTTGATGTGTGTAGTTAGAAAAAAAGCTAAGCTAAAAAAGCAAAATAGTAAATGACTGAGCTAAATAATTTTAAAGGATTTTTTTAAAAATTACCAGAAATGTAAAAAAATATAACTTGGCATCTGTTTATGTAGTTGTTAAAAATTAGCGAAGATGAGTGACAGTGGAATGTGAAGATATTGAAATCTAAAACTCCTACCTAACTCACTTTTTTCATTAAGATGTCTGAGTTGCAGTCTGCAGTTGCAAGAAAACTCTTTCTTACACGCTTTGCTTATATTATGCCTAAAATCTAAAACGATCCTTAAAGTTGAGCACTCTTTAAAAGTAGCGTCTCCGTTAAAAATGAAAGGACGGTATGTGGGGGGTTGCTCGACTTTTTGAGCCAATAGGGTCTAATCACTGAACTTGGAAAAATCGAAGTTAATTAACTTACCATTATTGACAAGTCTCTTTAGTTTTCCATCTTTCGATTTGACGTGCACACTGAGGTCCCTCCAGACGAGCGTGCATGGCTGCTGCGTGGGAGTCGAACCAAGGACCTCTTCCACCTCAGGGAAAAGAGGGTCATATTTCGCACGGGTCACTTTATTAATTCCATCTAAGTATAGGATGTGAGTTGGCTGGAATTCCTTGTAACAACGAAAATATGATTTAAAAAAGTTTCAGACTCGAAATCAAAATCAAAACAATGAACAATAAGTTACTTAAAAATAATTTAACCTCTGTTTGATAATATTCGTTGTAGATACACATAATGTTCCATTAAAGTATCCAATTATCCAATTTATCATAGATATAATACAATTTATATTAAATAAAACTTAGAAGTATACGTAACACTGGGCTAAAAATAACAACTGGATTTAAATTTTAGCCGACAGGTTAAAAAACAAGGACATAAAATTATATACAGGGAGGTAGATTTTAGATTGGTTTATTATTTTATTTGCTTCTCAGATTTACCTAATTTACCACTTAAGTCACTGTTTTAACCTACCTGGTCCTAGTGGGGCCTTAACAAAACAGAATCTTAACTTACCAGGGTCGAACCCCCCAAATCACACTAGTAGCTAAAAAGTGTATTCTACTATCGAGACAGATGTTTTTTTAAGATAAAATATAAAACGATAAGGCGTTTAAGTGCATTATGATATCTAATAAAGAATATGTTTATGTCCGGTTATGGTGCAATAATAGATTAAATAATAAATATTATGCGAGTGTTATTCTAATGCCATTTACAGTCAGTGAAATACGGCAATATTTTTTTATTTAGGAACTATGTCATAATAGCAGAGCTGAATAACACGTAGGTACTTAACTTTTATTAGGATGATTTCAAAAACAAATTGGCAGCAAACACTTGCCTACACTAACGTTTAATAATTGCAGTTCATATAAAAAGGTGACGCGAAGGGGGTGCACTAGGGACTTTGTTTTTTAAATTCTTTCCTGGCACTCGCCGGCTGCTGCCGCGGCACGCTCGCTTCGATCGCTCGGCTCGTGCGTTTTTTGGTCGCAGTTCTAACCTAACCTAACCGAATTTATGTCTTTTCACGCCTGAGTTTATTTTTCTAAGTCCCTGCACCGCCTTTGCGACACCACCTAAATATCTAACTAACTATAATAGTAATAATGTCTGCTAATAAAAACTTACATAAGATTCCTCCAAAGAAGACGGATTTGATGTGTTATTCGTAGATGGATTCCTGGACACATTCCTCAAAGACAATGACCGGCTGTCACTACCGGACTTCTTACTCATTTTCCCGCCAAAACTGTCCTATGCAGTACAGATTAAAAACTTTCCGTTAACACTCTCCCGCACATTTCGTCGAACTCCAAAGAGGTTGTAGCGTAGTTCTGAAGAAATGCGCGCGACCGCTCTTGGCTGCAACTACGTGGTTGTGACGTGACACGTTAGAAAAGGATAGGAGACACGGCTAGAGCGTGATGATAAACAAACCTACTGTTACGGACCCTTTTTAGATTGATTATGAATCATTGAATTAAGTATTGTTTAACTTATTTCATAGTCTCAGCAGCGAATTCCATAAACTGATGAACATTGTACCAAAAAAATCTGCGGAATGAATTCAGTTTAGATGAATAAAACAATTAATTAAGACTAACTACATCACTTGCATTGCACTGGTCCCTTAATAATGTTTACCTTTTTGTTATGAAAACCGCCAGCCAGACTCAATTTCAATTCAACAGTCATTTGTTCATATTACATATAATACCCAAAACTGACAAATTTATTTTGACGAATCGCTTAGCGTGTTAGGCATTACAGGTGCAAAGATACTTGCATAAGATGCTTTATTTGTCTTAAATGCCTTACAATGCTTCAACTTCAGATATCCCTAAGAAAATTATCTTAAAAAAACAGGACTAAATTATGTGCAAAAACAAAACGTTCGCTTGATCAATATTGGCGCTTTGCACCATATTTTAAATAAACGAGTATACCTATTTACTTTATGATTAGAAAGTTAAGTAAACAACAGTTTATTGTTCTAGTTTAGAGCACGTTGTTGTTGTAAAATGAAAATCAGCAAGTTCGCTTTTAGAACGAGGATTAAACATATGCTTATTTGCTTCCTGGAGTCACTTTTGAGAACCATAATATATGCAGCCTTAATAAATCCAATAGTCTACAGATTAGTAAATTACAATAATAAGGGCCAAACCTAAAAACGGGGGTTTATACATTTTGAACATGGCCAGATTACAGAATAAAACTCTTTAGCGCAGATAAGCTGAAATTGTAAGATAAGATAAGATAAGATACTCTAATAAAGTACTTGCACAAAAACAGAGGAAAAATCAATTATTACAAAGAAAGTTGATGTACAATTTAGGTATCCTTATTGCTGAAAGCAATCTCTTCCAGACGATCTACTACAGGTAGAGAAAAGATGACAGAAAGGGTAAGCAAGTGCAGAGATATAAAAAGGATTGAAAAATATTTGAACCAATAAATAAATTACATATTTATATAAAATAATAATAATTGTGTGTTAGTGAATTTTTTACGGAACGTCATGTCTGCTGGAGATGCCTATACCCTTGTCTTGAGGAAAGTTAGGTCGTGATTTAACGGAAAAACATGCACAGACAGCGAGTTGTAGGTACTTCTTGCTGTTCGCATTATCAGCAATAGGAAATAATCGGCAAAACGCTTCTTGGAGAATACACAGTGAAAGCCATGGTGTGCATTCATAGAACTCACGTTGCCAATGACTCATGATTAGATCAATGCTTTTAGGATATCTAATTAATAGGTCTCAGTAAGATTATCATTCAATAGATCTGGAAATATAATAAAGTCCAAAAATGCTTTTAATTTGCATTAATTATTTTTGGATTTAAGATATAATAGGTACCTACTGCAGTTATTTTAGTCACTGTGATTTTCCCGTGTTTTTATAACAACTAGAAACAGAAGACCACGTCTCCCTCTTTTATAATTTATATCAATAGAGTTGAGTCTTGTGAGGTGTTCTAATATTGCGCAACACCGGAGAAATAGTTACTAACCATAGAAATGTTTGATATTCTCGTTCACCTTGATAATAGATTTTAAGTTAAGGTAGGTCCATTAGTTATGCTAATTATAGGAAACGGCAATTTGGTTGAATCTACGATCTCGGACAGGTTTTTTACTAAAAGGATTTTCTATTTAAGGATTATTTGACTGGCCTGTTGGCGCAATGGCAGCGATCCTGCCTGTGACGCCGGAGGTCGTGGGTTCGATCACTTCGATCCCCACCCATGACAAACATTTATGTGACGAACATTTGTGTTTGTTGTGTGTCTGGGTGTTATTATCTATTTAAGTATGTATTTAGAAATATTTAAGTATGTTTATCAGTCTCTGACGCCCATAATACAAGCTCTGCTTAGTTTGGGGTCAGATGATCTTGGTGTGAATTGTCCCAGATATTTATTTATTTATATTTTTATATGATAATGTCTTACGAATACAACATTCGCTCTAAAACGTTAAAATCCTAAATAATGAAAACAAAAGAGACTAACTAACTACTTACTTACTAACTGACTATGTTAACTTGGATCCTAAGGTATTAATTATTAATTCTTCAATTTTTAGACTAGTTTTCTGTGTCCTCAGACTGAGTATAACATTTACCACACCAGGGTTTACCTGGTATCTCACAGAAGTAAGTATAAGATTTTATTAACAGAGCAGTGTTATAAATCAAGCCTTCATTTTGGACAGGTTTAACCTATATACTTACCTACCTATTACTTACGCATGTAACACTTACCTATTGGTAATTAACCTTCCGTTACGGCAATAATCCGGTCAATATTGGGAGGGCCCTAATCGGCTAGTAACCTATAATCCTATAGGCTCACGCACCAATGGCGACATAACCCGAATAGCGGGGCCTATTGGTGTGAACTATGCGATGTGACGTCTGCGCTGTGAGGTTTCGGCGCGGTAACACCACGCGTCGCTCGTCATGAGGGCTCGGTAGATAGGGTCATCAAACTGTAATTAAACCTCGCCTACTAATATTCTCCTTTTGAACAATCAAGAGCCCTCATGAGGAACGTGTGGTGTCGCCGCGCGTGTTACATTTTGAGCTTACAAAGGCAAGGTAACATTCAGTATCAACTCTGAGAAGTCTTTCTGACTATATAGGAAATTGAATCAAGCTTCTTATGTGAATACTATATTCTTATTTACTTTAATACTATATTTATTACTATATTCTTTGAGATTTTTTTAATAATAAAATAACAAATATTTTAATATCTTGCCTCACATTTTTACCTTTACAGAAATCAACAAATATATATGTAAATAAATAAATATGATGTAAAAAGATAATTTACACACATTATTTCGTAGTAGGTACGTTACGCGCATCGCTCGTTCGTCGTCGTGCGTTTTACGTCGTCGTAACCTTAATCATGTCGTCCTTCCACTTTTCGGCTACCCTGTGCGGTAAGCTCTCATCCTTTTACTGAAATTGATTACTCCTGCGTAAAAATTCACTACTTCGATACGATTCCCTAACTGCGAGCTTCTCCACGCTATTTTCAACGCTTTGCCAGATTTCAAAAAAAATAAGAATGCTTTCACAGACAAATTACTAAGAATTAGGTACTAATTTATAGAACGACGTTATAAAAAAACCTAATAAAAATAGTCACAACCCTACTACGTACACGCGACACCACCCCGCCTTCGGGTCAACGGGCAATTCCGCTTCCGCAGTACGGCCCTGGCTGCCACTTGGTCACCAAGTAGCCCTATCTCACTCACTTTAGAAGCTTTAATGAGATACAAGATGAGGGTTAATGAGGTTATTTAGAATATGGAATTTTGCGGCCATAAGTTTGCCTAACTACTCTTGTATGAGGAGTTATCGATATAAAATGAGGGAAATCCGACATTAAATTACCTGCCATCGGACTTAGGCAACCCCAAGAATCGCATCCAGAGCCGCAGAGAAGCCAGGAAATCTACTACGATGTAAACTTAACGAAATTTCTAGACGCTTTCGAAGGCCAAACTGCACATTTAATCGAATGGCATAAATTAATACTTAGTACCTTTAGCTCCATATTTAGAAACAACAATGAAATATGAAATATCATTAGTTTAGAACTGCGAACTTGTTTTTTACACCTATTTATTTAAGCACTATACATAGGCGGATGACGTTACTTTATTGAATTGATAACTTCCGAATTAGAGTTTCGAGTTCAAATCTGAGTTAAGTATTGTCTGGTTATTTATAATATTTGTTTATTGTTGTGTAGTATAATTGGCGTGAACTTGTTAGATGTTTGTTCCTTATCAATTTCTTCCGTGTTAGAACTTCAATGTTGGAGTTAGGTATGTACTTAAATTAACTGAACAACAAAGTAATACGAATTGTTAATATTTATTCATGTTAATTACCTAGTTCATATTTACTTCATGATTTAGTCATATCTCCCGGAAATTTTTCGTTCAACATGTTGATGGTTTCAGCCATGAGAGGAAATGGAGAAAGTCAGCTTTACTCAGGTCTGATAAGGTGGGGCCATACTGAACCAAGCGGTCATGGAGTTGAGATTGGAAGTAACTGTATGCTCTTTCTCTATATCTTAAACAACTCTATTTTTAATAAAACCAGCAGTCAGACTGGCACAGAATGATCAGCAGAGCTGAAAATGCTTCAAATCACCGAAAGTCCTTACTGGGGATGGGGGCCTACTCAAGTGCAAAATGTACGAAGTTTCGTTAATCTTTGGAAGGCTAAAAACACACAAAAAGTGGTGTGATATGAGCTAAAGTTAGTGTTAACTAAGTATTTGGTTTTCGCGATGATACTCGTAGCAACTTTGATATTTCATTTGAAAAAATATTCTACTACATTTACAGCATCTGCACTGCATCCGCATCCGTATCACATAATATAATAAGGTCATGTGATTTCGAACTGGAAATACAAAAGTTTTTTTTGATGCCTGTATATATACGCTACCTACTTCTTTTCGGAGTTTCGGACCATTTTTTTTTTGTTAACCTGGTGTTTGAAATGCGTTGCGCACTATCTCACTGCCCGGGAAAGGCAGTGGGGGAGTGTTGGACTCTCCGTCGGCGAATCCGGCGACATACATACCCATTGAACCCGTGTATTCGCTCACCGCTTTTGGAGCCTTACGGATTATCTTGTATGCGGTCCTCCTCACGCTACGCGGGCGTCCCGATATACTGGGACACCACTAGAAGGGGCACCATGCAATGAGGTCTCCTCCCAAATAACACCCTTGCTGTTTTTAGGGAGCAGGTGGAGGACGGGCGAACCGCTGTCTTCGTGCTCACGCCGTCTGTACGGGAGTACCCGTGGTGCTGCCGAAGAACAATTCATAGTAGTCAAAAAAGTCGGGAACTGCTAAATACTGCAGCTGCTGGCTGCTAGCAACAGTACTCGTATGTAGGAATCTGTCTTAACGGCTGCGTCGAACGCAGCCTCTGCAGTTTGGCCATATATGACTGTTTACACTATGCAAAAGTTTAAGTTTTAATGAATAAACAGGTAGTAATAATAGTTTTTGGTTCATCAAAAAATCATATGTGGTTAACATATGACTTTTTTTTTAATATATGGACGCAAATAAACAACAACAAGACAAGAAAAGTTCTACATTTTAAAATTCTAGTCACGAATAGGTATACATTTTATCCTTTAGTCACAGATTAGAGAAGACTTTATTTCAATGATGGAGGCCTTTGCACACCTTTGGGACAGTATATAGGCTATTAACTTCAGTTTTCTTTACTTTTTAGGTGCCTGCATTCGGTGGAGGGGAGCATCATTTCAGATTAGACAAGCTCTAATTATGTAATAAGATTAGATATGTAGTTATTTTAAAGTACGTGATGTAAAATCTCTGCCTAAATTTTGTAATTTGGTTACTAAGTAAGGTACAACAGCAGCTAATATCTTTCCTATATTGTTAAAAAGTTAAGTGATTAGAGTGGAGAAATAAACATTTGGTAGTTAAACTCCTAACCACACTGGAGAACCAGTGTGGTTAGTGATTGAGCTATAGTGGTCTTATTTGTATGTTCGAGCTTCATCTTTGCCTTCTCATTTGATTAAGGCGTACTGTAGCTTAGGATCACAATGGGAATAAAATTGGATAGTTTATTTAGCGACACACTAACCTGACCTAACCATCTGAGCCTCTAAATATTCTAAAATCAGTGTTTTGTGGCCGACACATTAATTCTGGGGCGCATTTCAGTATTCTTGGTTGATCAGTTTATTATTAACATCTGTCAGCAGACACACACCCACACACACTTAGTAGTTAGTTCTTAAAAAGTTTATGACGTAGAATTGATTACGTTAGGTAGGTATCTAATTTCATTGTTAAGGGCAGAAAATTTTTCCATTTTACTCTTAACTAGTTCGCGTCAAACTTTGAGTGCCCTCTGAAGTTGTTTCGTGCATGCGCAGTAACCTACTCGTATTTTGCATTTAAAAATATAGCAATGCATCTCGTAGGCAGCATTGCTGTACTCAAATTTGATTCGGTTATTTTCTTTTATTTTTAATTCATTTTTTTAGTCTGGGTAGTTTTTATATAATTTAGACTATGAAAACTAAAGGCTTAACATAAAACATATAACTTTTGGCTTTAACATAAAACAATATTGATTGCTACCGCTAAGCGGGTAAATTACTATAATTAAAAAAAACTTACCGAATCGGTCGATAACTTCGTTCTGAATCGGGGGGCTGTACGTCTACTACGAGTTGCCACTTTAAATTTACGGTATCGTTCCCGTAAAAAAATGTATTTGGGTTTGACATGACATGACAATATATATATACCATGGTCTTTCTCTTGTTGCGTAGCAGTAACTTAGTTACTTACCATGGCTTCAATAATTTGGTAAATAGTGATAATTTTACATACTGACCTGATTTATAATATTTACCATCAAACCTTAAATTACAAAATAAATAAAATAACAGTAATTTTCATAAAACGTTTATTAAATTTGCTTTACGAGTATAATAAAATGTGTAAACACATTTAGGCATTCACATAATAACACTTAATGCTTATTAGATACTAATTACTTTTTAACATACAAATAATTGAAAACTTAAATACAAATTATGGCAATGCTAGAGTTACATAGTTTGGGTTGTGTTTGTTGTGTAAATTCCTATTGTATTGTCACTAATATAAGTAGGCAACATTAAGTAAATCATTTCGTAACATGTCTTAAAAGTAAACCTAAAATAGTAAAGAACTTCGACTAATTATTACGTTTCAAAATAATGTATTTTATTCAAGGTTGAACCTCAACTATTATCGTTTTAACGTTTAGAATTAGGTCGCTTCCAAAAAAAGGTGAACGCCGAAAAGTTAAATCTTGTAATTTAGCATAAGAAATATGAGAAAAAATTTCAATCCTAGACCAATCGAAAGACTGTCAGAGCCATGTGGTATGTTCAATTCGTTACTAGTTGTCAGCTGTCACTTGGCGCGTCGCGTGCGCAGCAGCAGCGCGAAGTAGGCGAGCAGGCGGAACCCGATGAAGAGCAGAACCATGTTCACCACGTCCATGTTGAAGTCGGCCTGGAATTGAGTATTGGGAATTAGCTCTGATCTAAGGTGAAGTCACCTAACTGGCCATTCATTTTGGTCTTCTATTGATAAATTAACCATAGTGGCTAGATAGGGTGGTTAACCACTAGGTAAACCTGAACCCTGGATGATTTCACCCCTACCATCTTCGGATAACAAAGTCTTAAGGGTGCCCTTTTAAACGCGAAAAAAAGTCAAGAGTAACTTTTTATCTACTCTCCTAGTAACACTGGACCCATCGAACGGCGGACGTAAGAGAAAACGAACTAATATAACCTATCTAAAGGAGTGTTTGGAAATTAGAGATTACTTTTTGTTATGACAGAACTCAGTGGAAACTTCATTATTAAAATCCAAAAGCAAAAAACTCGAGATCTAGGAGGAGATCTAGGTTTCGAAACCTAGATCTAGGAAGGTTCATAAATCATAATTTCGTAATAATAAAGACAGAGAGTCTTTCTAAAAATCAAAATCAAAATACAGATTAGAAATGATTCATACCTCGCTGAAGCTGAGCGTCTCCAGCACGACTTGCCCCGACGCGGGGCAGGTGAAGTTCTCCCTGGTGCAGGCGATGGTCTCCACTCCCGACCACTGGTTGATCAGCAGCGCCTCGTTGCCGTAGCGGAACCAGGAGAGATACGATATCCAGCCCAGGTATGGAGGAACAGACCTTGACGGAAAGATAAGAGAATATTTGGATTGTTACTTTGTGAATACGTTAATTTTTAGGATCAAAGTCACGACACGAGCACCAATATTTTGTCATATTGAACTTCGTTGTCGAGTGTGAGATGTGACTTTCATCAGTGGCCATCATATGCCTGCGAAAGATGATGATGATGGTGTTCATCAAGAATGAGTAAAGCTCAGAAAAACTCATGGCATTTTTAGTTCAAAATGTTTTGAATGTGCGCAGGTATAAGATGTCCACTGTTGCATATTTTATGTTCATTTTAGAGTTTGTTGGCCATCGCGAAGTCAGTAAGATCAGTTGTCGCCAATTAAGCGGTCATCTTGTCAACCGGTAGATAATATCAACTTAGTAACTTAATGAACCTCCTTACCCAGAATTAAGGAAGAATCCACCGAACAGCATGAAGGGAATGATGATGGGCGGACCCACCGACGCCGCCATGCTCACGCTGCTGCTGGCGCATGATATCAGGTAACCTGGACACAAACATTAAGTCAAGAACTTTATACCTACTCAGTCAACACAAGAAAAATATCTTTTTTATTTATGTTATTCTGCTATTGGACTCCACGTTATGTTAATAGAAGGAGGCGTCCGTCAGCGTAGGGCCAATTAAATTTATCGTATTTGTATTAGACGACTACCATTAATTTCTAAGCCCTACACTTTCGATGACTTTCCGGTTTTTAAGATAATTGGGTGTTTGGATTAGGCAATTTGATTAAAAATATATGAATTCACGTTTTCTTCTACATTTGAAAACTGGTTTCGGGAGACCGGGTGTCCGTCCGGGTTTAATAAAATTTAAGTGTAGCTGAAAAAACGGTAAGATAGTTACATTTTTTCATAAAGTTTTTTTAGGTGCTTATACTCGGTGTTTATCTTCAAGCTTTTATTGGTCGGTATTCTGATACTTGTCATCAAAACTGCCTAAAAGAATAAGCCGCGCAACATGTATCAATTAGAGCGTGTCTTGTAGATTTCCATTTGTCTTTTACCATAGGTGTCTTATTACAAAAATGCCGAATATTGATGGGAGCTATTACAGCGTGTGAAACATAAATACATAATGTGATTTCTTCCGGAACCATGGGCTCATTGATGAGGTTGAATAATGTCTTTGTCGGTGTATATCTGATCACTTGTGGGAAAGTAGGGCCAGTCAATCAATTTGAAATGGAGTTGACTTTGGAACTTGGTCAAATAATATTGACTTGCAATAGTTGCAGCATTCAGTTTGATTTTCTACCTCAATGAGTCGATACAAATAGATGGCTATAGGGCTTACTAACGGAACATTCGTGAAGTATTTTGATTCATCCTTATTACTTTTATCCTTACTCTAGTTAAATTAATGTCATGTTCGATAGGGAATGGTCAATACAAATAATAAGATAGAAAGTTCGTTTATGCATTACAAAAAAGTAGTGAGTTTTTTTTTGTAAGCAAGCAGCAATCTCTCTTACCAAACGAAGAAGCAACATTGATGATGAAGAAAATACTAAGAGCATTCTAGGACCATTCGGAGTGTCATTGCAATTGAATTGGTAAGTCTACTTTAATCAGTAGGTACTTTCAATCAACAATGTAAAAGAGCAGTTTTACTCACCAAATGAAGTGGCAACATTGGTGATCAAGGCTGCCAAACCTGAGGCGATAAAGAACCGCTCCGGGGCGGGGTTGAGGCCGATCATGTAGTATGCGATAGTGGTGAAGACCAGCGGTATCGTTGCGAACACCGGCGCTTCTGCCAGGGTCTTCGATAAGAAGTACACGTCGGCCCGGTACATCCCTGAGTGGTGCTCTCGGATGAATATTGGCAGTTCGGAACAAAATACCTGTAGAAAATGTTGGTATCAGGACCCTTCATATCGACCTATGGGCCAAGAATTAGACTAGCGCTACCTACACGTTCATGACTAAAGAGGCCGGGATAAATCAAAGTGGGAATGCTTGTAATTGGTATCTAGGGTCGCTGCGCCATATAAGGTAGGTAGTTAGTTACTTTTTTAAATACTAGAACAGTTAGCAACATAAAACTAAGTACTTATCTGAAGACTAATCGATGATGATTCTGACAAAGAAAGCTTGCAAGCTGTGTGATTTAAAAAAAAGAAACGCAAACCTACATGTTAATATGTCTTTACTGGCTATTTTGTTTAGCTGAGTTCAAGAGAAAATAGAGGGAAATTCAAAATATTATTGAAAAAAGTTGTGGTTTTATTTGCTACAATCGAACTCTCATCAACTGAGGAACCAACACACCTCAGCGGTTTCCCTACTGTCTGTCAGGGTTATTTCAATAACTTTACGCCTTGTTAAAAAAATTCAAACTGCTAGTGTTAGAGAGCTGGTCTGATCCTTTTCAAAATCTGTAAATTGCCTACTAACCTTAGAATAATTACGCATAGAAGGCGAGTCGGGGCACCCGTTTTGATGCCACAAACATCAGGACGTCGCGTCTGGATCTGAACTTACCGCTGTTCATTTCTTGAGGTAAGAGCTTCTATAAAATGTTTATTTGTGCGGTGAATGGTTGCAACAATATATCAGAGAAGCTCAAGTAGTATTCATATATGTTAAATACTGAAAATCGTAATTAAATGTGTAAAGAATTGTTATTTTGACATTTGATTTTGGCATCACAAATGGCGCGCCTTTTTGTATGGAACTATCCTTCTAGGTGTAATTATTCTAAGCTAATAACTAGTTGTTCGAAAGAAATCACGCCCAAAATTCTTATCATTTCAGATGTAAAAGGGTTTAGATGGAAATCATTCTCAACCTTTTTGTCGCCATTTGCATATTTTTATAAATTAAAATTTGTTTAAATTAGCGTAGCTCCAGTAAATGAGGCTGGATTCCTTCATTGTAAAGGTGACCTAGTATTATGACCTCGCGTTAAAAAATATTATAGGAAGGTGGTAGGATCCTTAGCAATTGTCTGACGAAATACGATGATGCATTTGCATCAGGTACCTACGGTTAAAATTAACATATAGCGTATGTTAATGTAATATGAACCCGTCAATAATACTGCTACGTATACGAGTATGGATAACCGTCGGACACGATCTTCAAAATCCATGTGGTATATTGCAGTAGTGCTAAAAATATGTCTTTTGTAGCATGAAATATGATAATTAAATAATCGACATAATTTCGGCTTTATTATTTAACGTCTGAAACTATTACGTGTTTTGTTAAATGGGAGTAGTTAGTTAGGCCAACTTTAATTTTTATGCTAAATCCTACGAACGCAAAAGAGCCCTCGGTGTTACGTTACGTTCTAGACTCACATTGATAACTGCAAATATGTTCTGGAAGGTCATATTGGTGAGGAACATGAAGATGGCGCCGTTGATGTTCATGACCCCATCCTGGTCGAGGTGCTGTCCGAAGTAGATTACGCCGATCAGGATCGACACCATCTGTAAGAACCCCACTGATTAGTCTCTGGGAGGATCCTTTTGTGAACTGCGCCTGGGTAATAGCTCCCGGTGTTAAGATGTACCGGTTAAACCGTCTGAAATAGGTATGTTAATTTTTGTTACTCATGAAATATAATCCAAGACGGCCGACATAATATAAACCTCAGCTAAGCTAGTAAATGATAGGACAGCTTAAATCTCAATCCCAAGATCATCTGCCTCCAAGCCACGCAGAGCTTGCACATGAGTGTCAGAGATTAATACCCCTACCAAGAACGAACAGGAACGTTCGTCACAAGAATATTGTCGCCAGGGATCCAATTGCTGAAAGTCGGTTCGATGATCCACGACCTACAGTGGTATAGTTACAATCAGGATTTCGCCAACCGGCCAGTCAACAACCACGATGTCTTTAGACTGCAGCATGTAGTAGGTACTTTATCCCCCTAATTCTGAAACGACAATCAAAGTTGAGCACCCTTCGAATTCCTGCTGTGCTGTCACACGTCAGTAAGTAGTAGAAATGTAAGGGACAGCTGTAGGTACATGTAAGCACAACATGCAATCCAGCATTTTTTGGCAGGTTTGCAGACCCTTAAGATAAGTTTGACCAGCCAAATAGATGCTTTACATTACTGCGCCTATCAGCCTCATAACTGGACCTCACGGCCGGTTTTCATCAGGTGGAGTAAGGCCATCTAGACGGACAATATATAAAAGTTAGTCAGTTTTACTTTGATTGTTCAGGACTCAGGCGTATACTTACAATGGTCTGCAGAAACCGCACTTTGATCAGCATAGGCTCTTTAGTGACAGAGAGCCAGGAGCGCCACAGCACGGCGCGGAACTGCGCGCACCACGACGCCTTGTACGGCGAGCGCCGCGCGCGCAGCGCCGCCGCGCCCGCCCACGCCGCGTCCGCCCAGCCGCCGGACATCTTGCGCTAAAGGCACAATTACATATTATAGTTTATTTCAATAACTTTCAAACGCAGGCAAAATGAATTTTACAAAATTTCAAAAAAAAACATATACCTATGTAATCTTCTAAACTTCTAAATTTTCGCGGTACTATTTTTTGTACACAATAAGTTAACTACAACTGTTGTTATCGAGGAAAACCCTTTAAATGAGTCTTAATATGCAGTTTAAGAGAAAAGGTAAGACAGTACTTTCTTACCAAATACTTAAGGACTGTGGTAAATGATTTTAGGGATATGAACTAATTTGAGCATCGGTAGCATTAGGTAACTACCAACTAACAATCACAATGATTAATTTACAATGGCGATCTGGCTACGAAGTCTACCACGGCAAAATGCTATCACGTATTTTTTCTTGCGCCGGATATACAAATTGCAAGTTACAAAGCGTGACAAGACTGCTCACAGTGCAGCATGCAATGCTAGTCCTGCTGAACTGCTGAACTTTTACCTCTCGGAACAGCGCGTTCTCAGCCTCAGCAGCGATTCG
Source organism: Udea olivalis (assembly GCA_947369235.1). NCBI lineage: Eukaryota > Metazoa > Arthropoda > Insecta > Lepidoptera > Crambidae > Udea > Udea olivalis. Next base: position 4,392,366 of record OX376345.1, on the reverse strand, counting down.
GCAGCCGATCTCAGACTTGGCAAACGATGTGCAGACTGTGTCGATGGTGTGTTTGGTTGCCTCCTCCCGACCCGGCACGCCGGCCAAGAGTTGGATGAAGTGGTCTGCTGGGTTGTAGTTGGCAGGACATGCCGCTCCTAGTCTGTTCCAAGATATTGTAAATTTATTTCATTCAGAGCGATATGAAGGTTTATCTAATATAGTTTATATTGAAATAAAAAAAAAGTGGTTCAACTAGTTTTTTTTTTTAGATTTTTGAGATTTTTACTAGCCTATTGGCGCAAGGGCAGCGCTGAAGCTTGTGGTTTCGTTGCTCAAATAGTAAAACATTAATGTTCCGAGAATTTGTGCTTGTTCTGTGTCTATGTATGTATTTAGAAACATTTCAGTTTGTTTATCAGTCTCTGACACTCACAGTACAAGCTCTGCTTAGTTTGGGGCCAGATGATCTTAGTGTTAGGTGTCCAAGATATTTGTTTATTTATTTAATTACACATAATACACTAAAATGCTAACGTTCACAAAACTCCTAAACTTACTCTTTGAAGAACTCTGTCGCCTGATCTGGTGAGCCGAGGAAGGCCACGCGACCGTCTGCCATGATGAGCAGCTTGTCGAACATGGCGTACAGCTCTGAGGATGGCTGGTGGATCGTACACACCACCGTCTTGCCTTTCTGTGCCAGGCCTTTGAGTACCTGTTATAATAATACACGTAGTATGAGCTAAGCTGATGGATACAGAAAATAATGGTCCCCATTTAGTTACTTCCATCCTCCAAAATTAAAAATTGTACGAAGGGACATGGTAGCTATGTCTTATACTATATGACGATTGTTGCAATAGCAATACAACACTTGCCGTAGCGATAAAATTGGTGACTATTTCCTAACAGGTGCTGTTGACAAATAACCATATTGATACACAAGGTGTAGATGACAATTGTTGCGGACCCCGACGTGACATCACGTCGGGATCCACCACTGTTGCAGTGCTGTCGAGGAGACGCAATAATTGGACCTTAAGAATTACTATATAACCACAGACGGAATGGCAGTGAAATGAGACAACAGTTGGTAATAGTCTGGTTTATTATAATTCTACTAAAGCTTATATACGAACTCATACACGTACACTGTGTGTGCCTTATCTTACTACGTGACCATCCGGCACAACAATCATCTTCCTGACCACAGTATAACGGGGGCTTCAATAATAATAAATGTACTCGTAGTCCAAGCTGCTACAGCTAGTTAGCATTAAAAGTCTGGAGGGAATATTGTGGAGTCTCACCTGTATGACATTCTGCGCCATAAATGAATCCAGGCCGGAGGTAGGCTCATCACAGAACATGAGGGGCGGGTCGGTGAGGACTTCGCTTGCGAAGGACAGCCGCTTCATCTCACCGCCTGATATCCCCTTTAGTCGACCTGGGATGCCAATTACTGTGTTCTGGCATTTCGATAGAGCCAACTGTGTGGGAAAAAGGGCTATACGTTAGAAAGCCACACTTAAGTTTTTGTAAAGTCAATACAATCACAGAAAATAAATCTTTCATCTACGATACAATAGTTGCATTCACGGCTTAAGCGTAACACTATGGTAATCGTCCCGTCGGAGTGTAATGCGAAACAATGACAAATTAATTTATGCCGCCAGTATTTCCCACCACCTGTGGTTTGACGAATATAAAATAAATATGCGCCAGGCAACACACCACTTGTCATGGTCGGATAAATAGCCCTGTGTTACAAGGTATCACACAGGGAAATAAGCCATGACTCCCAGCACACCCAGACCCGAGCCAATTAAAAAAGATCTTTTCCTAAATTGACCTGACCAGGAATCGAACCCGGGACACCACGCAAATCAACGCGAGAAACTGTGCTACAGCACAGAGCACTACGCCAATCGTGTCGTCATACAAATGAAACGAGAGGTAATAAATAAATACTTAAGCTATCTACTTATACAAGCTTATGAAATTTAACACATTTGAATGCGTAAAGAGTTCCACTGGCTTCATTCAGCCTAGAAGGATCAGCATTGAGAAATTACCGTAAATAAAAGCAACAAAAGTTGTCATAATTTACTGCCTACCACTTTTTGAATCGCTATAGTCAACTGCAAGTTGCCATAAAGATTGTTGTTGTTGTTTGTAAGATGTTGCCATGGTCACATCGATGGTATATTCCACAGCGACCATGTTTCAGAGACCTCATTAGCATCTTAAACCCATTAGCTGTTTTCTCGTTAGAGAAAACCTGTTATGATGTGGAGTAAATTCGTGGAACAGTTCGATGCTTCGAAATGTTTTTACTTAAATGTGGTTTTGTTTTTAATAATTTTCCAACGATGTCGGTTAAAGTAAATATAGTAACAGATTTTCATATCAGTGCTGCGAGATGCAGCAAGTTAATATTTACGCTAGATAAAGGGAACAACAGTGTTGGTGGCATGTTTAATGTCTCTTTCATCGTCCTCTGGTGAAAGTTTACATATATCCATCATCCATCCCTACATTTGTACATATAATAATGTAAAGTTAGTACAAACCTCAGAAATAACTTCTTGAACACGACGCATGCGTTGAGCGTACGGTATATGCCGGTCCATGCGCACCAATGCCTGTGTTTATAAAATTAAGTGACAATTAAATAGTACATTGTTACCCTAGGGGTGAAAGTACCTCATTTAGTCCCTCGAACTATTGGCGCCCGGAACGAAGTGAGGCCGCTTTCAAAACAATTGCAAAATGGGTCATATGCCAGCAGCTTATGGTGCCTCTATGTGAAGCTTGACGTAAACGTGTGTGTATGTACTAACTCGCATTCGCAAGCTTGGTAATTAACTGCATACCTATTAATTGCATTGATGAATCGATTTTAATTATGGAGGCCTCTGTTCAGCAGCTTTGGCATATCTTCGAACTAGATTTCCTACCTGGAAAATAAGATGTTCCTTCACAGTCAGCGTGCCAATGAACAGGTCTTGCTGCTGCACGTACGCCGACAACGCGGTCAGGGCCTCAGGCGTGGCCGGCTGCCCGTTCAGCGCCCTGGTCCCGTTGGCCACCACGCCAGAGGGGGTCCGGAAGGTCAGCGTATTCAGGAGGGTTGTCTTTCCCGCCCCTGAGGAGCCCATTATGGCTAGGAGTTCCCCAGGATAAGCTGCGCCGTTTACTGTCGGAAATAACAGGAATTATAACGTGCTACGACTATGGATTATGACATAGAGCTACTTGTCATTCTCTGAGTGGTCACTCTACAAACGAAGTGAGAGAAAGCAACCTAGCAGGCTAAATCTTTAATGTTCGACAAATTCTGACGTATGTATACATATTCAACATACTCTGCCATAGGATTCATTTCCGGCCCCAGCAGCGGCTCCTAGGAGAGCTCAATAACTTAAATCACAAGCGTAAAATACAAATAATTTATGACTACTTTTTTTGAATTAATGTTGTGCATTTGCTATTTTTGTACCTAGACTGTATTTGTCGAATTTTCTTGACTAAAGAAACTTTATGACAATGACGTAACTCTGCAATGTTGAATGCGCCATAGTCCTAGGTAGTCGCGGCGACCTGGCAAAAATACTTTATCAAACCTAACCATTTCTGAGCAGCTGCTTCCTCTGCTGGAACATGCGGTCAGACGAGGTCTTCCAGCAGTTCCAGAAGCGGCTCCTCCTCGACCTGGACTCTGTTGCGAATGCGTTGACATCCGCCCAGGTGTACGTGACTTTCTCCACGCCTCCTCCGATGGCGCCATAGTTCCGGGTGGGTGGGATGGCTAAGGTGACTTCATCACCACTCAGGCGGGGAGTGGCAGCTGGGGACACGTTTTCCTGACAAGAGAGGTTTTGCATTCAATTCATCTGCTATTTTTAATTTCTCTATGAAAAGTGTATTCCATATGAACAAGAGAAACAAGAAAATTTGTAATAGTCACAATTTTGTTTAATTTTTGTATATTTGTTTAAAGGTCCCTCACTCTTTTAAGGGTCCCCTCACCTGGAGCATTTTCCTGTAATGTAACGTTTCAGATTCGATTTTGAGCATTAGATTACAGTACCTACTGCCTCCCTGACATGACGAACACTTGTCTGTAATGTACATTTCCCCTTACACCTACAAGTTGTATCAAAATATTACACATTGTATCATCCAGATGCGCACTGTAATGCTCGATGCTTTTCTGTCACCAACGTAATGCTCGAATTTGTAAAATTACAGTTTGCGCACTGTAATGCTCGGTTCTCCTCCTTCACTGATGCAATGCTCGACTCTGTAACATTACATTAAAGAAGAATGTTCCAAGTGAACACCTTAATGTACCTAATGCAAGGGTGTAGTGCATTCAGACCTTGAGTAAGGTTACTAGCGTCTAGTTTTCCATGGGGGAAAGTTTGTTTTCAATTTGAAGTGGGTAAAGCTCCAGGGAACAGCCAGTCAACATAAAACCTAGTAAGGTTGTTTACAACCTCTGATAAACTTCTTGGTTACAACTCAAATAAAAAAGTAGTAACTAACCCTACTTCATCGGAGGTGCGACATGAACCAAGAACAGCAGCACCAGAAGACGATGTAATTAGTATCTCTTGGGGAAATAATTGAAAAACAATTTGAAGTACACGCGCCTGTTGAAACAGCTACGAGAACAATAGTTATAATATAAGTTCCTTGAACTTCCTCATACATGTTTTAAAATCTTAGACGCAAAAAAAAACAACCATGGCATTGCAGTATGAAATTTAATAAGGTGGTGGTACAAACCGGATAAGGGGAAAAGTACTTGCGCAATTAAATAGCTCCTTAGTTCCGCAACATTTTACACCCCATCTACTTCTACAGTGACTTTGTGAAAATAATACTGTTCATGAGGATCATTTTACGAGAAAGTACAAACTATGTTGCATTACTGCAGGGCTATTGTTATTGATACTGAATACATTCGGTTTCTACATTTGCAATATATATGTACAATTAGTTAAAAAATAAGGTGGGAGAAAAGCAAAACGTTACAAAGTTAATAAACATATTTTTTATTCAAAAATAGTTAGCATTCAAACTTGCTTGCTCCAGTCGGAAATCGATTACTAAAATGTCAACGACAGAGCAATGATTGATGCGAATCAAATATATTAAATAAGAACACAAAAAAGCGAAACCGGCAGCTGCTTAAGAAAATCAAGTACTCACCTAAAAAACTCATATAGTGTTGATAAGTCTCAAGTAGCACAAAACTTAGCCAGAAATAACTAAGCCCTCGAAAAGTACGAGTAAATACCCAGTGAGAACATTCAGAAGCCCCAAACGCCGAGTTTGTACCTACCGGAAGGAATTAGGAAACGGATAATGCCCCTCTTTTTATCGGTTTCCACCCCAAGTGTTACGTTTCAACATGTGACACCGGTAGCAACGGTCCCGGGGTATTGTAATAGTGTTAACTTCGGCGCTATTAACAGGATCCGTAAAGTGGGTGTCAATTTTGGGGCTTTAGGATGTCCCCTTTTAAACAAAAGGCAAGACCTTTTCGGGGTTCTTTAACTTTGATTGCAATGAAAACGCTGATCATGTTCAGATAGAGCGTCACCACCGTTTAAGTTGCAGTAGTAGGCAATACAGCGAATTAAAAAATCATGATAGTGCATTGTCGATTATTATAACCCTCCAAAAGTGATCGTTGATGTGAAGGCATCCAAAATAAAGTCCATGATCTCTACATCCCTGATGAATATCCGTCCTTAATTATGGTTTGACGTTACTTTTGAGATGAACGTATTTTACTAAAAAAGGTGTTTTAAATATATGTATTTTTTATTGCCAATTAGCATATAAATATGATCTTTAAGATAAGCATTACTTATCTCCTGTTGCCTCCATCTTATTAATTGAAGATTTCCGAGCCACAAGAAGGCATATTATCAAACCGCAAGTTAGTAGCAAAGTGTTTAGGCTTTATATTTTGTATTTTTTTAAGCAACACCTACAAGTACTACTTCCTAGAGCTTGTCTAATCTGAAATGATGCGCCCCTCCACCGCATTCACGCACACACGGCACACTATACGTTTTAAATATGGACGCAATGCTATACATATGAGCATTCCACTGTAATTGGTCGTTCCGTAGCCAGTCAGTTGGACTCGAGTCTTAGGAGCATTCATGGTTTGTTTGCAAAATTAACTAAAAAAAGTTGGGGGTCGCGTCATTTCAAATTAGACAAGCTCTACGTGTGAATTGGTATGTCTGCGAAGATTCCTCATCTCCTTTTTTGGACCAAGCACACGTAAGGATTTCATGACAAAAAACAAGGCGATTTTTTTAACAAGACATGCATATGAAAAATATCCCTGATTCAATTATTCCATGTTACAATAGGGACTAATCGGTCGAGAACTAAAGAAGCATCATACATATAGCACAGGATATAACCGATTGCATTGAATTGGAGATGATTAATTGACTAGACCGTGAATAGGCCTCAAGTAACTATTGACAACAACCGAATTGAAGGGGGGATATAAAGTTTCTAGCTCAGTGAATAAGATTAAGAAATGTTTCAGTCTCAGAACAGAGAGTTAATATATTTATTTATATTACGAAACGTAAAAACCATACCTTCTCATCTTTAAGCTTGTAACTACAGTTTATAAAGAAGAAAAGATGGTATCTAATGCAGTTACTTTTTCTCTTGTCCTCTTAATATACTTACTGAGTAATCGGCATCATATCAGTGCATGTTTGGGTATTAATTTAGTTAGCAAAAATTTTCGCCACATGAAGTTTTTCCTCAGGAGTAGGTACTGATGAAGCTCAAGATGGATGCCATGGGAACGGGAAGTAAGGTTTCTACCTAGCAGTGGGATCCTATTGGCTGATTGAGTTACTTTAGGTGATAACCACCTTCAGCAGTATCACAATATATGTTATTAAAGGCAACCACAGCGATCATGCCAATGGTAATTCATATGCTACGAATGTGGACCCAATTAGACAATGATTAAACTATTATTGCTATTGTAGCGATCCCCAAGAGGTTGTGCGACTTGTGTGTCACCGAAAGGCTACAGTAGAGTTATTCATTTGGTTTGGCTGTAGCATAGAGTACTTCAAGAGGAGTTTGAGATGGGTCACTAACGCGCAAGTAATATATTTGGTGTTGCTTGTATGATATGTATCCATAGACTGCGTCAATCGTTTCTCATAAAGCGCATTCTTGTTTATCACCGAAGTTAGTCATACATGTTTCGTACAAATTAAATTATCGTTATGGTTGACAGTACTAACTGACAAGATATTACTCTGCTGTGGTCGTCTTAGAACTTTTTCAAAATTATATCGATTACATTGGGTAGACAAATTAGAAAAACTTAATTCAAATCAGTGAATGTGTCAATCAAATAAATCGTGTTATTTGAGATCTTAAACTTCATTGCCACGAGCGTAACATGTCTCAAGATAATGGCATCCCACGGACTTCTCACTTTAGAACAAAAACAGGCTGCATAAAACCAGTTTTCGTTAGTTTAGTCCGATCGAACACTATAACTTAGACGAAATTATCTTTGGCCTTGGCAGTCCTGATTGACGATCTTTTTTTACCACATTTTTGCAAAAAGCTTAAGGCCATGGACGAATAATGAGTTCCTTTACCGTGATCCGTGTACGGAGCTATTAACTTTCGTAAAAAAAACATTAGTAAGTGCCCGAATATCTAAGCCTTGTAAGTTATCTAGAAGTATTCCTTTTTAGCGATAACACCGTCTAAATTGAGGTCTGCTTCATCATCATCATCCGTGCGATCTATCCCGGTTGTGAACCCACACTGGTGTGTGGGGTCCCAAGGTCCGCCTTTCTTATTTTCTTGGCCCACTTAGCGCGGTCTCGTGCATCCTCAGTGGTTAGTCTGTTGGCACGCATGTCACCTTTGACGACGTCGACCTACCGCTTCTTGGGTCGACCTCTTCTGCCGGTCCCCGGCGGAGGCGGCATAGCCAGGCATTTTTTTATTTATTTATTCTTCATTGCAAAAAATAATAATACAATTGGCGGACTTAATGCCAAAGGGCATTCTCTTCTTTGTTGCCTACGTAGTTTACTGATCTCCGTGAGACGTGACCATACCAACGAAGGCGGCGCTCCTGCAGCTTGTCTGCGATGTCACGAATGTGGGTGTACCGCACGCGGTCTTTGCGTGAGACTCCACACATCCACCCCAGCATCTTCATTTCCGTGACGCGCAGCTCCTGCTTGTGTCACTCTAGTAACGGCCATGTTTTACTGCCATATAGAAGGACAGGCCTAATGATGTTTTATAGACCTGCCCCTTCAGCTTGATCGGAATTTTGGGGCCACAAATGACACCAGTCTGTCCAGGCGAGGAGCTTCATGGTGTGGGACATCACCTTTATGCCGCGATAGATGCTGCACTCCTGCACCGGACCGGAGTAATAATGCTCAGTCTCCATTGGTCAGGCACCTTCCCGGTGAGGAGAATGCGGTTGAAAAGGTAGGTAAGCATGCCCACACCACGAGATTCGATTTCCACGCTTCGATAGGGACTCCATCGGGTCCGACTGCTTTGCGGTTTTTCATGCAGCGAAGAGCCGACTGGACTTCATAAGGCGTTACCGGGGGTACTAGTTTCTGATTCGGAGGAAGTTCAGGTGGCTGCACCTCTTTGTGCTGCTTGTTGAGCAGCTCGTGGAAATACGAGCTCCATCTCTCCCTCACCGCGCGGTCCTCGCATAGCAGGTTACCAAGAGTGTCATTTACACAGCGGCACATGGAAATATCCTGGGCCGCTTTGACTCTCGAACGTGCCAACTTGTAAACGAGCTTCTGCCCCTCAGACGACTCCAACTTATCGTAAAAAAGGACGTAAGTGGTCACGTCTGGCTCTGGCTACAGCTCGTTTGGAGGCACGTTTGGCATCCCTGTACGCGGCGCGGTCTTCAGGTTTTTTTGGACGCTTGCCACGCTTTGAAGAGGGCTTTCTTTACCCTGATCTTCTTCTGGACTGCTTCGTTCCACCACCAGGTCTCCTTGTCAAGCCTACGTCCACCGAGACACACCCAACACCATTCTCGCCGCCTTGTTGATAGCTGCCAGACACCTATCCCAGAGCTGTTGACCGGACTCACTATCCGCTGCGATGCACAGGTCACCGACAGCGGCAGCAAAGTCATGAAATTTGGCTCCTTCAAGCAGCCACCACCTGGTTCGGGGTGGGCAGCGCTCGCGGCATTTGCCTCGAGGCTTCACTCGAGGTCCGTTACAAGTAGACGGTGTTGGGAAGTGAGACTCTCTCCGGGTATGACCTCACAGGTAGCTTGCCGATCTGGGCTCACCTGGTGAGAAAGTAGTCGATCTGAGTTGCGCTTCTACCGCTCTTGTAGGTGATCAGGTGCTCAGGACTCTTTTTGAAGAACGTGTTCACGACGTCCAAGTCGGCAGCCACACACGTCCGGAGAATCTTACGACTAACCAGGCCAAAACTAAAACCTTCGTGAACACGCTCGTATTCCTCACACTGTTCACCCACTGTCCACCGCCAAATTGAGGTCTGCTTGCTGTAATTTAATAATTGGTTTGTGAGTGCGGAAAAACCCTTGTGAGAGCGTTCCGTTTCGGTACGGATCCGTAGAGCCGTGAAATATAACTAGATGATAGCCACTAAAATGATGCGAAGGGTGTTCCTATACTGCGATAGTTACCAAGTTCTATTTAATTTTATTGATGAATTAGGCTCACCACGCTGCGATTGCCATAGTACGGTCATAGATAAAGTAAAGGTCTAGATAAAGCGGTAGAAGCGAAGGTCTTCATCGGATTTTGTCATTCATGTTCCAAACATCGCTACAAGAGTATATTTGTAGATATTTCATCACGTATTCAACACTTTACGATAATTAACCACAAATTACCAAAAAACACGTCGTAAACGTAGAAAAACCTCAGTGACCTATTAGGGAATTCTTACTCAATTATAACCAAATCAGTACTGAAAAGAAGAACAATAGGTAGGTACCTAATATTTTTAAAATTAAGCTTTATTCGATTGCACTCGTAGCCTAAACATGTCCAGGCCAGTGTTATTTATCGTTACAATTTACTACCGTTATGTAAATATAATTCAAACAACACTTTTATTATATTTATTTATTTATTCTTCATTCAACACTTTTAGTATACTTGAACTTCGATACGTAAAACTTGAGAATGGTGAAAAAAACTAAGCTGCCGCTAATAAGCATTAGTGAAAAGGTGATCGATCTCGACCTCACTACGATGCGATGATTAATCAAGATATAAGTTTAGATTATTCACATCAAATCCGTTTCATACTTAGTAGGTATAGTTACTATTGGCGAAGAGTGGGCTTCTGAGTGTTTCGTGCACTATGACGGCAACAGTCACTTGCCTCTGACTACCCGGTTTGGGATAAAGTCGTGACGGTATAAGTTCTTGAGTAGAGATTTAACAACGTTAGTCCCAATACCTTTGTAAACTGTGAAATGTTAGTGACTAGCTATAGCAGTCTCTTACAACAGGCTTCTGAACTTTGGTGGAAAATTGATTATTATTGTCATTGTGATCTTAGTAGAAAGCTTCGTGTGCTTCATATGTGAATTCACCAGGTTAAGGTATGTAATTGATGAGTGACTCGAGAGACGTGGCTCGCCTTAGAATTCGTCGGAGTCACTCAAAGTTAAACCCCTACTTCTCTGTTCTAATGGAACAGCAGCTGTTAATAGCATCTTCTGTGTGCGTAATACTGTTGTACCACTTATTTTCACTAAACGCTGAGGCTGAGTCCGTAAACTATACTGTGCGCCTTTGACCAGATTCAGATCCAAACTATACCTTTTCCCCGAAAACACGTTTATGGCGATAAAATAGAACCGTTTCATGTTACCCAACCTGGTCTATGTGAATCTTTTACGTCCTCTTATCTTAATTCCGAATGCTGTATAGCTATTTTTAGAATAGGAAAAATTGGATTTAGAATATCTAGCTGCTACGGGTACAGTGGACACTTCTAGAACCTAAGTTAAGGATATATATGAGGTCCTCCATAAAGATCTGAATATTAATTAATTAAGTATATTAAAACTTTAAAATACAATATTTACTTAATTAAATAATAATGTTAAGAGCAGATTTAGCAAGATTGTTGTTTATTGTGTAACTGCTCGGTAAGAATCAAAAATAAAAATAGAATGGACGCAGGGCAGATACACAAAATGAATGAATCACGATTTGTAGAGTAGGTAACCATCAAAGTAAGTAGGTACTCATACGAGGTTCAATCACTAACGTACATACTTACACATTATCACATTTGAAAGTCATAGGCTTACTAATACCTCGGATACCTAAACTTGCTACCATCCCAAACAAATAACCTGACATGCGAGCAAAACTAATTGTGGTGGTCATGTGTAAATAGTAAATAAAAGGTTACTTACCTGCGGAGAGGCACTGTAAGTGACACGTTGATTATCAACAGAAGATGTGATGAGGGGCTCATGTTCTTCTGTACCGGCAGTCATCTTCAAAACTTTAAAAACACACGCACGCACAAAAAAAACTAGTTTCTGACTGTCATAGTTCAAGGTGAGCGTATTAAGTTAAACTTTGGTCTTTAAATGTAAAAAAAATCAAAGGCTGTCTGAATAATAGCACTTGTCAGCCCTTTCTTATTTTAAAAAACCAACGTAGGTAACAATTTTCGCGGCAAATGTTTAACAGGCGCGCGCGACCGTCCGCCAGTGAGTGAACAAGCTCACACGCCGACTGTACACTAATCAACTAATCATAGCATAGGCGCGTTTCCGAGATGCCCAGAAGCCTCCGGCGACGCTGTGCAGAGCATTGCCGCGTTAGGACTGGATACAAGCCTCTTTCGTAATTGTTGGAAACATCTGATAGTGTATGTAAATATGATTTTCAAAGGACTGACCAGATAACACTTTTTATTTCTTTGTTAAGTATGTAGCATCAAAACCTTATGAGGGTTTCACAAATGAGTCTTTGTAAGTTGAGTCACTATCAATATTTCACTATGTGTAATATGATATCTAATGACATTTACACCTACATTTTTATTGAAGTACCTAGTAGTTTTTGGAATAGAATTGGATGAGAAAATCCAGGTTTTTTAAATGGTCTTCAAAACATGTCAAAGTTTTTAGAAATAACAGTTAGTTTAATTAGTCTATCTTTGTGTAGAAAATAAGTTTAACTTTTTCAGTTGCATATTTTTTTAGTCTTGATTAACGCTATAAATGTAAATAATTCAGGTAACTATAATGATGTTGTACCTCCGGATTTCAGCTTGACACTACTTTTTGGGACACGCTGTATCTGAGTATATCCTTGGAATAATAACACCGAGAAGAATAGTTACATGTACAGCCTTCTATGCATTATTGTTAAGAGTCAAGAAAAAGAAGATTCATCGTATTTAAATGTTTATTATAAAAATCATATTTGAGATAGCAAATAATTGATCGGTAAATTATTTTTACAATATATAAATGAATACCCATTCGTACTTCCGTTACTAGTATGATTATATTATAAAATGACACATGATAAAGGAACTATTGTATATAGACTCGAGTGTTTTATGACCCTTTACAATAAACGTATTAATTTACCAATATGGCTAACATATTCCTTTTTATATATATAAAACTTATGAACTATTTCACATAACATTGTGTTAACATACCTACTCTAACTCCATTTATTTATATAGTATTATTTGGTAGATTACTTTTTAAAATAGATACGCCTCATTGGAATATCGTATTTCATTTCGTGGTGACATTTGTTCTTTGTAAAGTGGGTGATTAAAAACAGCTTTATGCTCATTAAACAATAATTAAAACTATAACGAAATAGATACATTCGCTAGCTTAGTGAATTGGATTCGTTTTAATGCAGATTTGTATCAACATTCAAAAACTATGTACCTACCTAATTTGAGTTAAATTAGGCAGACTGCAAGTCACCAAGTCAAGATACACCCTACCTTAGCAGCATCTCCAACAACTAAGGCCCGTGATTAGATCTTACTCGTTAGTTGACTTGACAATGTCCGTTCATTCAAAAATGGCTCTAAGTTTAACTCAAATTTTGGCTTACCTTAGATTGTCGTTTTAATCTCAAATTTCATTGATATTGTCAAGATTATTGACAGAAGTCCAAATGTCAAGCTTGCAACAAACGCCGGCAGCGTAGATCTTAATTAGAGAATCGCATATCGGTCTATTCGTTATTTTTAATCACACGCCACTAACAAAAACAATGAGATTACCTCTCTTCGCATCAAAGTAGCTACAAATGGACTTAGGCGATCTCGAATACGTTTTTAACACATAAATAAATCGGCGTAACTACGTACATTGCACAAAGGAAACGTGTCTCTAAACGTAAGGTATTATTAAAGTATAAAACTAGCTTCTCGATGATTTAGCACTACATAGGAAGCATATTAGGTTACACACAATACCATGAACCAGGTTGATTAATCTACTTATTTGAATATTGGTTTCAGATAGAAAATGGTAATCTCTCTCCTTTTTTCTCAATGAATGAAATTTAGTTGACTTTTCTAAATATGATAGTCTAGTCTTGCATATGACGAAGAAGGAGCGGACTGCAACCAAATTTTTCTATCATTTTTTAAATATGCTGGCGTAACTAAATAAGTGCCGCAAAACGAATCAAATTTGCCGTTAAAATTCAATACTTATTTTATGATTACATTAAAATAAATCCGACATTACATATTATTTACTGTAGCTAAAACACCTTACAAGTGGCTAGTATCTTTACAAACAGGTATTTTTTATACAATCGTTACAAAAATCTGTTTCAAGAATATGTTCAATTAGTTTAAAACAATAATTTATATGTTTTTTTTATAAAACTTAGACAGTTCTTTGATCGCAATCGCACCTGATGGTGAGAGACGATGCGATCTATGATGGAATATGTCTGCCTAGTAAATGCCTATTCACTCTTGTCTTGAAAAGACCTAGATTGTATTATACGTCTTATTGTATTGTGGGAGTATACTCACTCATATCAAGCACTAAATACTCGAACATACGAGTACGTATTTATGATTTTTATTGTTACCAAATCAATAATATACTAAATTGCAATTTGTAAGCCTTTTACTTAATTTCATATAATAAATGTATTACTAAAATATGGTTTACTTTTGACGTACATTATCGGATGTGGGACTAAGGAAGTATTTTATTGAGAGTATACATGTACTATCTGCATCAGGTTTGGAGGAAAAATGTGAAACAGTTATAAAATATAACAACCTTAACTATTTTTACCAAGGCTTTCATAAGTGACGCGGGAAGCATTGACAAAAACAAAAAATACTGAACAAAATATATCAACGACTATAATATAATCTTAGCTACACTTAAGTTTAGAGGTGGATGTAAGGTGTGTTACATATTATATGACTTGTATTTTTGGTCAATTACAAGAGCCTATCTTTGAATATAATCAATAAGCAATTATATTGACTGTTCATTTCAACCAAAATTACAACCTTACCTTATCTATCACTATTAGTAGGTAATTGAATAACATTCTCAGTGTTGGGTCTGGTGTCATTATTAATTGCACTTGATTGTATACTTGTGGTGGGTGATTATGTCAAGCGCCTAATCATAAGATGGGTGATCATTTAAGTGGAAAGCTAACATTAAATTTTGTGTTATGGAAGCTTTCTTGGCGCCGGTAGCCATTATAGGACTTATCAGGGTCCTTATTAAAATCACTTACAACTTGTCAAGTTCATTTCCTAAACTGAGCGTAGCGAGCAATTCCGTAATATGATCTTACATTATCAGCCAGTCGGTGGTTACCTGTCTGTGATGCATCTTCTAGCTTAGAATAATAACGTTTAGAAGGATAGTCTTCATACAACCGCCCCGTCAAAAATGAAGCACTAATCCGATCACACTTGCGTGACTATTACTTGCTTACGTGCGGCGCGCTTTGACATTGAACATTGCGGAGCTGTAATGAACACTGCAAAGCGGTCCGTTTGGAGCCATTTATGGTGCTTCAAAATGGGCGCGCGGACTTGGTTTCTATATGTAATTAAAAAAAGTTTCTATATGTGACTAAAGTCTTCTAGGCTGTTTATTTACTGACGAAATTGCTACCCTCAGTTTAGGTAATTAACTTGATTGGCTAGAAGCGTTTGTATTAAGGACCCAGGTGAACTAATTTACATTTTAGTGTAAAATAACACAGTAAAAATAATCTGCTACAAAACATTCGCGAGGTTTACATGGAATTGCTTGCAAATACAAAATGACTTGCATTATTCCTATTGCTTTAGTTATCTATAACCATAAACGCTTTCAGTTATGTATTGAATGCCACATCGCGTAGCCCTCAATATGATCCTGACAAAAACTATAAATGAGCGCACTATGAGCAGACGCATATATTTCATTCTTTATATGACTAAGGCAATCAGTCTAGTTTCTTGTTGGCAGTGTACATGGGTATTGATTGGTGGATAATAGTCAGCTTTGATAGAGACGGAACCTGTGATAAACAGGCACTTCTATATTTAATGATTATGTATAAATTGGGGTTTGTTTTTAAAACAATTAGGCCAAGGCGCAATTCAGTATGCAAATACGTCAAACTGGCATCATCCAGCACGCCAGCAATATGGAAAAATCTAGAAATGGCCTAGCTTCTATGTGCCTTTCCGTCTCTTGCAGTAAAGGCTGAGTTGCACAGAAGCATGCAGCGCCAGCAATGTTGCCTAAACTTTTTGAGTTATAAGCTTATCAGTCTGAAGACGTTCCATTTCTGGGGAAATTCAGATTGTTATTTTAACGTTTGACTATACACGTTTTGTTAAGTACCGGCTATTTATAATCCCGTTTTAGTAACTATTAAAATGTATAGTGATGTAACGTTTATAGACATTATAAATACTATCCTAATTCCACGATATGAGCATGCAACACACGACGCGGCGATTTGTAAAGAATGCCGTTTTCTAGGATAACTTAAGCCGATCATTGCAGGCCTCACTGGCTCCTACGAATGACCTGGATTGTTTGATCTAATAAATCATAATCTAAGCCGCAACGGATTCAGTTACAGCCGCAATAGATATACGACAGTAACACAATAAATAATTCATTCTGCACAGATTGAACGTATAAATTTCTTCTTGGACAGAATCTTGCAGAGGAATATCAGCTTTGAATACAGGAAGGTAAAGCTCACTTTTGTAATTCAAAAAGGTATGTCATATGTGCTATGACCATATTGACCATGTTGTAGTCACCTATTGAACTGAAGTTGGTTGGTTTAATCATGTCCATGGTTGTCGGATATATCTATCGCTAAGCCAAGATAGTCCGCCGTCTGCGCGACCACTTATTTGAATATTGGCAACTAGCTATTGCTTCAGACTTCGTCGGTGTAAGTTTAGTAACATATAGGTATACTTATATTTATTTCATTCCCATTAAGAGGAAATAGTACATCCTGCGTTAAAGTTGAAATACTGCAGATTAGTACAGATTAGCCTAGCTTTATTAGATAAGGTGTACAACGTTTTATCGAAATCAATCTATTATCCGGCAGTAGGCCTATTATTTGTGTTATAATACTTACTATTTTATAAACACGCAAATTAGAGTTCTACGGCAACTGCTGAATTCTATTACATGTTCAGACTTGTTATCCTTTTCAAAATACGTGATTAAAAATAAGGAGTATTGAAACATTGGTCATTTAACCATCTCTGAAATTCTGTTCACGTGTCGTGTTTCATAGTTTTTTACGGTTTATATAATTATCTAGCGCCGCATAAATAATTGATACCTACCTATGTCTAACGCTCATCGAGGTATATTGGTATTTATGTTTCCATCACAACTATGGAAGTTTTGGGATAATTAACATTTCTTAGTTCGATTTTAATAATTATTATTATTTTGTTTGATGCATTAAGTTTTGTCGGGGATTTAACGTTTACTGACTAATACATCATTCGTTTTATACATTGCAATTAATTTGAATATTAATCACTATCTCTAAATGTTGCAATTACAATTATTTTTAATTATTTAAAAATACTCAAAAAAATATACAAATTAATGAATTGCATAACATTAAAAAACGAACATAAAAAGGTGTATCATAAATCGATTACGACTACTTGTAAGAGCTACGCCATTATCTATTCAAATGACTTATTAAGTAGACCAAACGTCGAAAATGGGTATGTAAATATCAAATGTCACTGAACTGGTCATGAATGTGGTTCCGCTTGCGTCGGCCGGTCCTTCTGGTAATTAGCGCTAACCCCATCGGCTATAATAATTTGTCAAATTTTGAAGTTCTTTGATGAGCAATGTATGTTTTTAAATGTAATCTGTTTATACCGGTCGATTATTTACAGTGACATAGCATGCTCAATAGTTACGTATGCAGAAACTACTTACCTTTAGATATACTTTAAATTTAGTTTGACTATTGAATGTTTCATGTTAAAAAAAAAATTAAGATACCTTCATAGCAAGCAACCACCACTCTTGGTTATTTCAGTAACAACTTAATGCTATAGTACATCATAAGGCATATTAATCATACAATGATTACAGATAAACACTAGTTTCTGTATATTTATTTAACCACAGCGTTCTATCGAGTGCTAAATTTTAAGAACCAGCTATGTTTAGCTAACCTGCTGAGATTGTCTTGTAAGTTTGTAACAACAAACTTGACAAGTTCATAAGAAAAAGGAACGTGAAACAAAGCGGTTGTCCACGTAAGAGTCAAAGAAAGAATCTTTGTGTCTGCTTCAGCGGACAACACCCAGAAATAATGATAAACTAACTGGTTTTATTTAGTAAACGACACCGTGAGGTAGCCTGAAGTTAAAATTAAACTCAATTGAAGTTTAACCTTGCTCCTTAAAGATACGACGATATAATACTGCTAAGCCTTGAGTGTCGGCCGAACACACGGGTGTTCGTAAGAAAACCCTAAGAAAAAAGTTGCAAACAAAGACTCACGATGCAAAAACCTGAACAATAGAAACACGGGACGGGTTAAATTTCAAGTCACCGCACAAACGACACTGGGGTTCGTTATCACTACATGCCAAAGTAAGCTCAACTTAGTTTTTGGTTCGAACAAAGAATTAACTCTTCTTATAGTGCACCGTGGAGCCTGGCAGCTGCGGCGGCCCATGCCTTCTCTCGCGTTCCTCTCCAACACTTAACATTTTCGTCATAACATTACCTAAAATAAACTATACGACAATACCTAAAATTTAGCAATGAACGGGATCGCTCCCTAAAATAATGAAATTTTGATGCCTATGCTAATCTTTTAGTAAGTATAAGAATTAAAACATAATTTTTATATTAATGTTTTCCGAAAGTAATAAATGAGCATTTCAATATACGATACAATCATTCCCGCCTAAAATATAACGCAAATGGTATAAAGTACGAATCCTGTTTTGCAAACAACGTCGGACTACTTTCCCATCCATGAGCACAGTCTATATCCAAGTAAGCTTTCCCTTCATTGAGCCCTACAAGAATCGAATCTTAATATTTTTACTAGTCAACGTTTGCTTTCCCGCAACACGTCTGTATCACAGCCAAAATGGCCGCCGCCAGCGATGCTAGGAGCTCCACGTGCGAAATCGATCGAACTTTAGACCTTCGTGTTTATTAAATAAATGTTTCAAAACAAAGCTGTAGCGAATATTACGAAAAAGTTAATTAATTTAGTTACTTAAAAAAAGTATCGTAGACAAATATTTTCAAATAGGCCGTTGAAAGCAGAAGCCAATACATACGAAAATACGAATACATACGAACCGTGATCGCTTTTGCCGAACGAACTTTATATTTAAATATTTTTATTTACACGTTATACCTACGAATCGATACGGTTACACCGAACGCAATACATATTTGCGTCGATTGGGCGAACACCCTTACATTGCGTCGGTACCAAATTCTAGCGTTGTTATAGTTTTTATTCTAATAATCGCTAAATGTGATATAAAAATTCTCTACGAGCTCTTATCAAATCGTTTCACAGCTTGAGAACTCTTCCATATTACCTATTAAGGCAGCTATGCACATACTCTAGCTAGATCAACACTTGTTTCTGAAAACTACATCCATACATACATACCATCATGCCTTTTTCCGAACGGGGAAGGCAGAGACCACATCTTTCTTCATCTCATCTGAAGACTAACAAGTACAGAAAAATATTACCGCAATAATAAATCCCTCACTCTTACATGTGAAAATGTTTCGAATGTAGATTTGAGAATTCATCAGTGAAATTAGAAATCGACAACTTTATTCAGCTTAAAAAGAGACTTCTTGATTCTTTTCTGCCTTTCTGAATATGTGCATAGCTAGCCTTGATGCCAATTAACTATTCCCTATTCCTGTACATTGAAACAGAAATATTATTTACCTAATGGACGCCGCGGTGTTCACGACCACTGCACTGCGTTTCCGTCGCGATGCAGTAACTATCAGTCTTGGGTCAACCACGTCCGTTCCAGGTCCATTTGTCGCTTTAGCCTCATTTTATGCATTTCATTATGCGCAAACTTCACCTCTTTAGTGTTTTTCTTCTATACTCAATAACAACTCTGAATGTGTTAGTTACTAAGGGGTTTTGTAACCAAATTGTAAAACTCAGGTTTGGTGGCATGTTACCAAAATCTGATCTGAATCGAGATATAATTCTTCGAGCATTCAAGATCCGAATGGCAAGCAATGGAACACGAGTAATCGCTGTACCACTTGAGACTATAGGGCTACACTCCAAGCGATCATTTAGCTGTCTGATGAGAAGTAATCGTACATCATCTATCCGAACGATGTATGCCAATAAATGCTATTATAAATGGCAATTCCTTGTTTCTATGAATCGTGAATTTTTTTAGATTTGCGTTAAGTAAAAACTTTATGTAAGCTACCATCGCGTTGAATAAGCATTTGGAGCAACCGCGGCGATATTTTCAACACAATATCGTGCAGTTAAATTTTAATATACATAACCTGATTTGCGCTCGGGTTTTACTTAGGAAGAGCACAGGGAAAGAACGATCAAAGTAACCCTAAAACTGATTTTGGGTTAATAACGCCATCTAGTTCGTAAAATGATAAGCTTGTCTGTCGCTAGGCATAAAAATAATATAAAAGTTCAAACTCCCGAAAAATCACGTTTCATTATTTACATAAAAGTAATTAGTGATCATAGTCTAAGCGATAACAGTTAAAAACTATCACAGTCCGAAGACTGATCGTTCTTACAAGTTTTCGAATGACTAATCTTAACGTCATTCAGTTGACGTTCTCTTGCTCTGTGACATGACATTATATGATTTATGTACCCATACATACTACTACACACACTGAACTTGAAAAATTTGAAATAACTATGATTAAAAACATAAAATATTTGTTATTTTTTTAGTAAATTACATAACCAAAGTATTAGCAGTGATTTTAAGACAGAAATTATTATTATTGTGTCATTTCGTACTTAAGAGTCTTCTAAGTTCAGAAATCATTTTATCTCCTAATTTATAAAAAGTGACTTTGATCATTCTTTCCCTGTGCTCTTCATATTAAAACAGCGCATTATCAGAAGTTCCCTATTCATTATTTAGTAAGAGTATCGTAAGCAGGTGTTAACTGACTCAGGTCATTTTATGCCTTACTGTCGAGCAGCATAGCAACTTGACGAAATCGGTATCATTGTACAGGACATTGTTCGGGGACTGCTTCACAACTAGTGATTTCATTTCGTTCAAAGTATTCATCGTCCCCTTTATGTGCCAAATATACTTCAGAACCGTGATAAGAATCTGTATCGAAAACTTACCTTACCCGTTTTTAATGTTCCATACTTGTACATTACATTACTTTTCCATTCTGAACCTTACAGTGCTCCCATCACCGGGAACATGGTAACGTAACGTAACGTTTTATTCTATGATTCGATTTGAGCATTACGTTACAATACTACACTGACTAACGAGTTTGCTTGTTATTTACAATTCAAGATTCGATTTTAAGCATTTGTTCTGACAATGCGTATTGTAATCTTGTCTCTGACTTAGGTAATAATAGTTAGTTTATGTTACGAAATACGTACGATCAGATCGCTCTATAAATTTCGGTCACTGGATATAATGCTCAAATCTAAACTGTTTCATTGCAGGCGGGTGTTGGGAGCACTTTTAATGATTCTAAATCGGTTCTCCGGTGAGGGAAGCACTTTTAAGCCCGTAATATACGTGCCTATAACAGTCACGTGACAAGCCTTAAGCTGATCAAATGAAGTTAAATCTACAGGATCTTGCAATGCTTCAAGATGAGGACGGCCAGTTCAGATATTCCTACGTATTACTGTGCTTGTCAGCCTCATTTCTGGGCCTGCTTTTCATCAGGTGGAGTGAGGTCGTCTAAAGTCAACATTCTAGACTATTTGGTGTCACGTGACTGCTACAGGACTTTGCAATTGTTGTCTCGGTATCGGTCCCTAGAGCGTCTGCGGCGTCTGCTTGGGCTGCCTCTTCAGCCGGCGGCCGACGGATCGCTGTCAGTTGTTCTTGTCGAAGTTGTGGAAGGCCCAGTTGATTGAGGTCGTCCATGAGTTCTTGACGGCCTCGCTGAACTTCGAACGGAAGTGTTCCATTGCTTTCTCTTCGGATAGATCCATTACCTGGACAATGATATACATAAGGAGTGTTTTTAAAAGCGAAAGAATAATTGGGAAATTGGTCTGTTATTAAGTGATCATTACTGGATTTGTAATGATGGTTTGTGGTTTTCTCAATGAGTTATAGTATTGAGTTTTTCAGAGGGGTTTGAAAAGGTTTTTGCAGGTTCGACAACGCGCGAGTAATACCCCTGGTGTTGCACGCGTTCATAGGCTGCGGTAACCGCTTACCATCAGGCGGTCCACGTGCTTGATTGTCACCGACGTAGTATTAAAAAAAACACCCAGGGCGAATCTGGTATTAAGATACCACTATTGGTATTCATCGCTAAAACCATGCCATTCAACTACGATTGAAGTGAGACTGAAAATCACGGAAGGTACTCAATAAGAATTCTATAGCATTTTATCTAGATTAGGTGCAGATGCGGTACTGAAACGTAAACGAAATCCGGTGAGGGAGAGGCCTTACGGTATCATAATTTTAAAAAGAGATCAAAACAAAGTAAACGACTGCCGCTACAAATGGTTTCAAGAAGATTTCACTTTGCCCTGGGAATGATCTATCATCTCCAGTCAATTACTTTTACAAACACAGTAGCAGGAAATACCATAATGCAACCATTTATTGAGTAAATTGTACTCAATACTTACAAGAGTCTCACGCAGGTATTGTAGGTCTTTCTCGGAGGACAGCTCGGGCAGCCCGGTGGAGATCATCATAGAGAACAGCGACAGGATCAGGTGCCCGTGCTTGCGCAGGATTTTGAATGCCTAAACATACATAATAAATATTCATAAGTACACACTTAAACCAGCAATAGTTATTTACAGGCAAGAAGCCTAAAAACGTTTACTGAAAAGGTAGCTATTTGAGTCTACGATGAGAATATAATATTTTAAAGACTAAAGATTAGTTTTTTTGTTAGTTTGTATTAAACAGGCTCCGAAACTACCCGACTGATTTTGACAATTCCTTCACCAATATTAAGCTACTTTACCAGGGAGTGACATAGGCTATATTTTTTTTTTAATTTAGGCTGTATTTTGACGGGATAGGCAGTCTATGCGGGCGAAGCCGCTGACGGACAGCTAGTATCGAATACAATAAGACAAGTTTAAGACTTTATTAGAATGGATTAGCTCAATAATCCACAAGTATTGTGAAAGAAATAATATGAATGGAAAGAGCGAAAAACTTGTGCCATATTCGTAATAGCTGGAAAGATGTGGTCTATGCCTCAGCGCGTGGCATGATGGTATGTATCTCTTAAATACTTATTTATTTATAAAATAGACAGGGTACATAAATAACTAAACGTCAACAAACTCTTAGATATTTGTAAATATGTTCGATATGTATATTATCATCAAAAATGTTTAAAATAACATTTTTGATGACCACAGATTAGATTGACCTAACAAGGAACACAAGATAAGTCACATTAGCGTGTAGAATTAGGCTAGAGATATTTTTTTGTTTATGAGTTAATTGTTTTGCCACTGTTTAATAAAAATAATAAGATGTTATTTGTTAGTTAAAAAAAGAATTGAGTTGTTCTTATCAGATAAAGAAACGTTGACTCCTATAACAGTTTGCCTTATCACTAGACACCAGACTGCTGCAGTATTTTGGGACACTTATGTTAATATTGGCATAGGCTCTTATCTCTAACGCACGCTAAGTTCGCTGGAGTGAAAGGGTTACTTATTATGTAGTCTATATTTAATAATGATAATTATTTAGCACACAAAAGTAGATGATATCTCTAAGCAGCCAAATCGAAACCACAAATTACGCATGCGGTGATGCGCCCCGGCCAGATAGCCCGCTTAGAACAAACTGTCATTTTGATCACGCAGGCAGACACAGTGAGTTCACAGGCGATAACCGGTGAGAATCGGTGTCACGGCCAGTCGCACTGTCCCGAGTGTTTTTGTTTTGGTCGAACTTGTGTAATTTTCTCACATGATGTAGTTTTGTTTTTGGCGGGTTTAGTTCTGTCGAATCGGGCTTATACCTATATGCTTTATTAAAAAAAATTCAGAGCGAATATAGTAGCAACCCTAGGCGGTCAGGCCAGTTTAGTTAACTATACTGGGAAATGCGATGACGATCTCTATGAAAACTCTTTATTTTGTGTCGAAACGCTGAGAAAGCAGGCATTGTTATTTTTAACATTTAATATAATCCCTATAGAATAGAATGATGGTTTCTTCGTCCAAAAAAAGTTCCGCACTTAAAAAGATCCAAACTGTTAACACTAAACAATCTGTGATAAGTAAACAACAAAAGATTTGATCAGAATATTATTTATCATTTATCAGTAAGCTACAGCAATTTCAAGTACTATAGTGTTGTCTCGTGTCACCGGCTGACCTCTATAACTTACCAGTTGTCCGTAAGTGGTTTCGCCCGCGTAAACTGTCTTTCCCCTGATAATGAAGCTTTATTTTGCTGTAAGAATTTAACAAATTGGTCCAGGGGGCTAGCCAAAGCAACACGCCACGACGATTTCTATTGTGGAAGTTGTTCCAACGTATGGGGATGACATGAGCGGTCGGTTCGGAGCCTATTCAATACAAACAAACAGAAAAACAAAGGACTTTTTGCAGAACTAATAAAGACTAACATTATTGGTGAACATTATCTTCGTCTATAACGAACCGTTTAGTCAGCGCTCGCCGACTTGATTTACAAATACTATTATTGTTCACTGAATTTTCTGTTCAATAAAATAAAATATAGCTCCTAAATAGTGAAGCTTTCTGATAGTGAAAGAAATTTCATAATCGGATCAGTATTTCCGCAGATTACTCCCTACAAACAAATAAACAAAGTTAGAAACTTTACCTCTTTATGATATTAGTAAAGACAAAACACATTAATTCATAACAACTTTACTTTTAACGTTGCGACAAGATATTCGCTAGCGACTTTGTAATGACCAATTAATGACTAATGACTCTGTATGATCTCATCATTTGATGTAACCAAAAAAAGTTTAGTTTAGTTCGGGTTCATGTTCGAACCCGAAAGATGAACTATTATGTTAATACATATCTAAACAGACATACTAAGAAGAGACGTCCGAATGTCAACCTTATCTGTGTGCAAATAAGACTCATAAATATGACTGACCGTCTCGCAGTGCTCGCGGAATATCTTGAAGTCGATGGGCTCGTTGTCGCCGGAGCCGCGCTGGCCCTTGTTGATGACGTGGATGAAGTCGTGCGTGAGCACGAACGGCACGCGCTCGCGCTTGAAGCCGTACTTCTGCTTGAAGTGGCCGAGGAAGTGGCCGAAGTCGATGTGGAACAGCTGCAACCGAACAGAATAAGTGTGCAATCGAAATGGAATAAGTAAACGTAAGTAATGGAGTAAGAGTTAATATAGTATATTTATTTTAAATTATTCAGGTATATATATTTGCATGATTGGTATAATATCATATGTATATCTAGTATAATATGTTTAGTATATTTAAGTATTAGTATTTAAGATTTGTTGTTTCTCTTCTCGCTTCAATTTTATATGTTGCACAGCCCAAAATTCCAATGTTTCTGTTATACCTTGCGGTTGACTGGTAGAGAATAAGTTCGCCAATTGTACTTTACTTGTTTGTGCAATGAAGAATAAATAAGTATGGTGATGATTGATGGATGTATTTATTGTATGTAGTGTGAATCGATATTTCTAATCGATGCATACTACGCTCTCTAATGTATGTGCCTTTGGGGAGTAACTCCAAGCTGTCATAGACGGAGACGGATGGCATAGACTCTTTACCGCGTCTTTGTGACGATTAGTTCTAAATAAATGTATCTTCAATTAAATCTTGTTTAATTCAAGCTTTCGACTAACAGTAGACTGAGTGTTTGTAGAGGAAACACTATTAAGTCATTTCGTGCATTGCGTATTTAGTAGTAAATCTAAACAAATAAATCTTTCCATAAAAAAAGTATAAACCCTAGATTTTTTTTTAATTTTGTAAAATAAAGCCAAGAAATCATTAAGAAATGTTCATTGTCATGTGACTATCATTTTGCGATACAATTTGTCAGCACGCTAATAGCAACGTACGCTGTAAAAACAAGCCTTTCTAGTAAACCAGTAGACAAGATATTGTGTGCAGTGTGAATGTTCACGAATCGGACCATAGGACCAAACGTTTGAGGGAGTCCATCTGTACAACAACCTACCTAATGACATAAAAGACTGCGATAATAATAACTCATTTAAAACTAAACTTAAAAAAAATATATCTGGTGACATTAGTTTAATTATTATAATTGAATTTAATATTATTTTATTGTTTATTTGATTTAATTTTGCTACTTTAAACTGGTTTAATTTGTTTTGATTTAATTTCGTTTTGTTGTGATTTAAATTATTTAATTTATTTTGATTTAAATTTATTTTTATTAGTTAATGTACTAATACCTATAACGCTCCATGTATCCGATGGGAGCCACTAACACCCCAAATTGAACTATCGAGAACTTTCAAAAATTGAAACCCCAAGACAAACCAGATAAATAGTCTCACCTGTCCGCTCTTCTTGACCATGATATTGTCCGGGTGCCTGTCGGCGATGCCGAGCACGTAGGTGGCGACGCAGTACCCGGCGCAGCTCATGGTGAACTCGTCCACCGCCTTGTTGAACGCCATCTCGTTCTGCTTGCCGCCGTCGTCTTCTGTCTGCTTTTTTAGCCATTCTGTTACGGAGAATGCACTTCAGATATAGCCAAGGTTGTACACTGCTTTATAGAAAATCGATTAACAGAATTTCGTTTCACGTTAATTGTTTCTCATATTATCATTTCATCGAATAATCAATACGCAGAATAGTTTCAAAGAAATTTAGTTCATTGATTTTTGTTACTAATAAAATTTATATCATAGAATGTCATTTCAAACAATATTATTTCTCATAATGTCTATTTAATATGAAACTTATTACTAAGAAAAATATTCTATTGAGGGAAATTATAATATTACATTGTATACCCTCCGACCGTATACATATTATCAATACATTTTTTTGCCACTTCTGTTCATTCGCCGACAATTTGGTTCTGGCACTCGCCGGCCGCTGCCGCGGCACGCTCGCTCGGCTCGTGCGATGTGGGCACAGTTCTAATAACCTAACCAGCAGATTTTTTCATGAAATATGTTTCTATGAAGTAAATAGTCGTTGAAATAATAATATTCGACATGAGAATATATGGACTGAATATTATGACACATTTTCTGCGAAAAGAAATTCTATGAAAGTTCTGTCTGTGAAACAAGGGATCACCAGCCGAGGTATACAATACGTACCTTTTAAGGATAATTAACGAAGAAAGCTGCCTAAATCTGATATAAGAATACACGAAACTTTCAACTAATGCAGACAGACCATCAATGATAGCGGTACAAACGCCGGAATTCTGCAACGACAATCAAAGTGGAGCACTCCTTACATGTATACCAGTCCTTTTCACTTTTACTGACATGTGACAAGATAGCATCAATTTGAAGGGCGCTCAGCTTTGATTGTCGGTTCAGGATTCGGGGGTAAGAGAAAGATAAACGTATTTGGAGGTGCCCGTGGCTAAGTGACGGCAGCGAATCGGCAACGATCCGATGTTAAACAACGCCAGTCAGATCGGGTTATGGATGGGTGACCATCTCGACCGAAATTAAGTGATGTGTTTTTCGGGCATCTCCGTGCTTTGAAAGGCACGTTAAACAGTTGGTCCCGGCTGACGTCGCGAGATATCAGTCGTTAAGCCTAGTCAGAGGCCTAAAAAGGCGGCTTGATAACTTCTGACGGTAAGCTTTACTTACACTGGCCTTACATTCACCTCTCCAACAATCTGCACTGAGCCCGCGTGTTGGAGTATGGCTCGTACCACCTCATAGTTGAGGTGAGGCCTGTGCCCAGCAGTGGGACGTATAAGGCTGTATTTTTTGTATTTGTAAACGTATTTGGTTTTGCTAACAAATAAGAACTAAATAATGAACTGGCTCTTCAGTTCACTTGGTACGAGTAGATACAAGAGAGCCTGTCTTTCATGCTGTGTGCCCTAGTTTCGTTTCCTCTTTTTGACAAAAATACGTACGTGTTCTCTAAGATCAGATCTACTTGTGCAAACATTTCCCAGATATATTTATTTTTATCTTTCTTCTTAAGCTACATAGACTTCGTGCTAAGATAATGCAATTTGATGTTCTATTGAAAAACTTGACTCACGCAGCAGAGTGGCGCGGTAGATGGTGGAGGCGGCGTTGAAGATAGTGCTCTGCTTCTGGATGTTGGCCACAGTCTCCGCCTCCTCAACCACTTCAATCATGCCCACTTCGTTCTCCATTGAGATACAGTTGTAAGGGCTCAGTCTGAAATAAAGTGTCATTTTTTTAAAAGGGATATTAAGAGATCGTCAGTAGGAATATTAATCTTATTTTGCATACGAAAAAAAAAGTCATTTCCTATTCCATTTCTTGCACTCAGTTTTAATTATATAACTTAAACTACGCTGAATATCTCAGGGTTGCGCTACATCTGGTAGCACCAAATCGCACTTTCCTATGCTTCTATTCTTTTCTATCAATCAGAATCGTCATTTGCTAGAGTGAGAAAGAGAGCGGTAGTGCGACACCACACGGCGTTATCAACGAGGCAGGTATGTAAGTAATACCTTTATTTTCTCTTTTAACAGATTTAGCTCAATCCTCAGGTTTCTTTCATACCAAAATTAAGGCTCAAAGTTTCTATCACGAGAAGAAGTGACCATAATAGCAGATCAAAATGAAAATGAAGATTTTATTACCACTAAAAAACGGTAGAATTGGAAAACTGATTTTATTCCGCAATCGTGGGTTGTGACTAATGTTATTAAAGACCTTTCCACCCGTTGGTCGCGACACACATGTTTCAACTATGAATACCGACCTAAAGTCATATCCATGGCTCTTCCACAGGCGGTCCATGATTCGCAGCATCTGCAGCGTGAACATGTCCTGGCGCAAGTCGTCGCCGATTTTGAGGATGATGCGGATGTCGGCGCCGTTGGGGTCCACGTTCTCGAAGTCCACCATCAGCGGCCGCATCTTGCTGTCCATCACGCGGCAGCGCTCCGGCCTGGGGGAGTCGCATGGTTAGGCGCTTCGCACATGGACCAACTATTCCAACAACTAGCGGTTTACATATATTATTTCAATGGGACTGGCACACATAACAACTAGAGTTTCGAGTTCCGGTTATCGTCAGCAGTTTTCAGTTGCTGTAATCGATGACTAAGTTAATTTCTAAATGCCGCAACTAGTAACTGTTAAAATATAATACGGGTTGTTAAAGTTATGTTTTCGACGGCGGACGACGTAATAAAATGAGAACGAATGCTGCTTCTTCGATATCCATCGTCACACTGAACGCTGATCGCTGCGTAGATTGAGTAACTCAGCCATAAAAGTTGCTCATGGATTGCCATAAAATTGCGGCAACCGTAAACGTTACAGCGACTACCCACTTTTTACAGGAAACTTTTAAAAAGTCAACTTAAGTTGCTCCATGTGCAAAGCAGCTTATACTGATGCTATTTGTTTGCATGCCGTAGCAGTATTTGAGAAAGATGACACTTAGCTATGGATTTTGAACTGTACTTTAATAACTAGACAAACGAAACCAGAGTATAGCTCGCGTCAAACTTCTAGTCCGCACTGACGACGAGACCCACATTCCTAATTTAACATAACATACCATCACGACTTTATCCAAAGCGGAGTAGTCAGAGGCAAGAGACTGTGCCGTTATGGTGAACGAAACACTCAGAAGCACACTTCATTAGAATTGGTAATTGGTATTAGAATTACCTATGAAAATAGGCATTGGGCATGCGCGAAACAACTTCAGAGCGGACAAAAAGTTTGACGCAAAACTTCACATAGTTTTGGAAAAAATGGGAACATCATGGATAAGGAAAGGTTTTGACTGGGCCCTTTACACTAGCTATATAAGTATTTGTTTATAAGTTCTTGACACTTTTTTGTAATGAAGCATGATACTTGTGCCCTGCATGGTTTGGATCGGATTGCTATCTGTTCATGATGACCAGAGATTATATTATGATGAGCACCCCCGCAGGAACTATTTCATCAATGATATCATGAGATTATTAAGAGATATTGTTCAGTAGATAAGAAATGCTGGCAAACATGCTTTTATTTTATTCAAGTATCAATGTAACGTCTTACATTTTTATTATAGGGCGCTATATACGAGTACTACCTCTAACTATAATTAAATATACTCACTTAATTTTCTTACAAACGAAGCTAGGGTTGAGCGGCGAGGCGAAGTCCGAGAGCGTCTCCCCGCAATGCTGCTCTTGCAGGTGCTGCTGCAGCGCAGAGCGAGCCTTCGAGATCTCCTTCTTCTTCTTGATGTGCTGGCTGGCCCCTGCATTAATATTACAATATTAATACGCAAAGATTTACTCTTCTGGGCAGAATAAATACCACTTCACTCAACTTGGAAATAAGATAGAGGATGAAGAAGCAGTTTGAGGGATTATAGCATTTTTAGGTATTCGTTTGAATTGACAAACACAACTGCTATCAAAGCGCTCAGTCAAAGGAACAGAAAAAAAGTGTGATTACCGTCATTCAAGCACAAAGTTTCCTCAGTTACAATGTATTCTCACTCCTTTCCCTCATATATGTCGGAAAGAGATAGAAGGCAGGATGTCACTGTGACATGTCTAAGCCTTTTAATTGTACGACGTGTATTATCCAGGTATGGAAAGTCATTGACTGTAATAAACATTGTTGTGTGCGACAGAAACTCTGTACTCTTCACTCGGTGCCGTAGTTAAGTTATCTAAAAAGATCGCTGGCCAGGATATTGGCAGTGAACAATTTTCGGGGCAAATTGGTATGAACCCTCGTTGATACTTTACCTTCACTTTCGGCTAGCGTTATTTTTAGGTGACGGGAGCTGTACCACAAAATATAGCGTTTCTAGAAGGACCGCTCGTGCTTTTTTCCTAAACGTGCGTAACCACCCAGGGTACTAACTATATTCTGAATTTTTAATATGAAATAGGTAGGTTTTACCTACTTGACATAACTGGCCAAAAACAAAATTTATCATGTGGAAAATTGCACCAAGTTCGACAAAAACAAAAAACACTCGCGGCAGTGCGACTGACTGCGACACTGATGCTCACCAGTATCGCCTGTAATCTCACTGTGTCTGTGTGCGGGAGCAAAATGGCGGGTTAGTTCTAGGCGGACTATCTGTCAAAGGCGCCGCATGCGTAATTTGTGGCTGTACTTACACTTGAGCTTGTCGAGGCAGGCGATCTGGCGCATGAGGCTGTTGATGTGGTCCTGGCAGCCGCGGCAGTACGCCTCCAGCATCAGCCCGAAGCGGACCGATACTGACGGCATGTGCATCTCCGACCTTATATGAAAATTATTCCATTAATACCTCGTCGAAGAAGTTAAACCTGGAGTTCCACCATGGTACAGCATTTACGAAGTATCTTATAACTTAATAATGAGGATTTTGTACAATAAGTATGCGGCTTAAATAATTAAGATGAATTATGTCTTTTTAACGCCTAGTAGTTTACAACCCTCCATGTTTGGATGGACGAGAAACGTGTGTTCAGGATCATAATAAAGTGATTTTTCATTTTTAATGGTCACATTAAATTAAATTACGCTGCTTTTCTTTGAGTTTATTTATAGATCACAGTCACAAAGATATAGTACAATTTTAACCAGTATGTTAACAAATTTTTGAGGTCGATAGTGAAGCTTAGGACCAGAAATACTAAAGCAAATGTTGGTGATACGGTAAACAGCAGTTTCAGGGCAACAAACAAAAGTTTGAACAAATATGAGCCAGGAAGTAAATATGCGTTTCCAAACTGGTTTTATTAGTTCTTGGCTGGTACCTAGTAATTACTTTTTTTCCATACCTTAAATGCCAAAAGAGGTAGTGTCCAATGATCATGTTTTTGAATGCTCGCTGAAGCAGAAACACTGACAGGTCACACATGAGGTAGGACTCGTGCTTCAGCGCCTGGACTAACTGGAGCAGGTACAGGAGGAGGTCTTCGTCACTGAATACAAAGTGTATTGTTAACACTTTCCCGCAGAGTGGAAGAAAACAGGCATAAATCAAAGTCGATAACGCTAGTAAAACCAAGCGTGCCAGTTTTTGATAAATTAGAAATTAGAGAAAAGAGAATCGCCTTCAAATTAGAGGTGTTAAGAGAGGCAGGGTCACTGTGGGCCTCGACACTAATAATATTCATAAACTATTCTAATAACGATAAATAAATAACAATGGCGGCGGCAGTGGCGGCATGACAGTGCTTTATCACCCCTTCAATTTGTTAGTGACCTTATATGTCATATGTCAAAATAGCGTCAAACAAGTTGGATTTACATGTGGGCTGCGAGATTGTCGTGGCACGTTTAGTTATCTTGGGGTTAGCCTAAGTATACGATAAAAAGCTTTTTTTTAAAACTTCTATGGACCCAAATTTCCGGAAACCCCGGCCAGCCCACGAGCATCTGGCCGACTGGCGGCCTCAGGCAGTAGTGTTCCAGACCGCAACACACTAACCGAGCTGTATCTACCTGATCCTCTCCAGGCACTTCACGGCGAAGCTCCGGACCGCCGCGTCGGCGTAGGCGTAGTCCAGCAGCTCCAGCGCGGACTCCAGCGGCAGCACGGGCCAGTCCACCAGGATCTGGTCCACGCTAGCCGCTTCCGCGCGGTCGCCCCATTCCACGCAGGATAGGAGACGCGGAAGCAACTCTGGCGCTTCGAAGCGGAAGTGGTTTCTGGGTGAAACAGTTACAAATTATTTTTGTGCTTACAGTTTATCTGTCTGTGACAACAAAACCAAATGTTACTACTGTTACCAAAGGTACTCAGTACATTTTCTCTGAGTCCGTTGAGGTCAGGTCGCGTCACGTAAAAAGCGCCCTAAAAGACAGTGGAGGGGATTTGTTTGCGCATGGGTCGACTAACGAACTAATAGCGCAAGGCCCGTGCCCTTGCGCCATTGGTTCGTTCGTGCGGAGCGGGGACTCGCCTCCGCCTCCTCACTCAAACTCAAATAACTTATCTGTATCAGTACTTTCAAATCGTTAAATTTACAGCAAAATATACTAAATAATAGACATAAATACTATAATAATATGAATATATAAATACAAAGTACACAGCCATAATACGACTCTACCACCGCGTCGGAGTTGTTTCTTGCTGAAAAGACCCGGCGAGAAACGCAGCAGTTACTCTTTTAAACTTGTTTTGGGTTTACAACAGATAATTAGTAAAGTACAAGCAGTGTGTCATTTTAATACAAACAAACCTAAAATAATATAAAACAAAGAGAAAAAAAAACAACTATAAAAGAATATGAAACAAAAGTTCATTTAAACAATTCAATAAGAAAAATTGTTAGTCAGTACATACTAGGTACCTATCAACTATTAAAATAAAACATCTGTTCCAATACAATAGAGCTACGAGTCCCGCATCGAGCAGAGAGCTTACACCCAGGCATTTTTATCTACAAGGTAGTCTTTTGTAGTGTATTAGCCCGATTTTAATGAAGCTGTTTTGATGTGATTTTTGAATCTATGTAAAGGTAACTTACAACTGGTTTTTGGTTTTTTTTTGTAATAATAATGTATATATACCTTGCCCCATAAAGGATCCTAAAACTTTTTGTAACCTAAAGAGTGGAAGTGCAATTTTATCCTTATTTCTAGTATTTTTGCAATGTAGGTATGTCACTGTGTTCAGTATAGAGACCAATATTTTTTCTCACCAAAACAATGCAAAACTCCCTAAGTGAAGCCCGTGCACGAAGCTTATAGATGAATCTGATCGCTCGCTTCTGGAGGATAAAGATGGTTTGTATATCCGCCGCTTGACCCCAAAGTACAATGCCGTAAGACATTACACTGTGGAAATAACTAAAATACACTGAACGAGCAGTATCAACATCTGTTAATAACCTATTTTTTCTCACAGCAAATGCAGCCGAACTAAGTCTGCCTGAGAGAGCTGTTTTATGAGGGTTCCATAGCAGTTCTTAATCTAATGTGATTCCAAGAAAAACTGTTGTGTCAACAAGCTTCATAGCATTACCATCTATTTTTTAGATTAATGTGGTTATCTTCAACATTAGGCAACTTAAAATTAATACATTTAGTCTTTTTTGCATTACGATTATTTACTGTGAACCATTGCAAAACCTTTGAAAGTGCGCCATTTACATCATCAAAAAGGTTTTTATTTCTGTCAGTTTTAAAAACTAAAGATGTATTACTGTCAGTTTTAAAAACTAAAGATGTATCGTCTGCAAACAATACAACATCACAAATATATTTTAAGTAAAAAGGTAAATCATTTATATATATCAGAAATAGTAATGGACCTAGAATAGAACCTTGAGGGAACCCACTTTAACTTCTGATCCTGTAGACAGTACACCGTTAACATCAACTTTTTGAGTTCTTAAATTAAGGTACGAAATTACCAAATCTAAAGCATTATCCCTTACCCCGTAAAAATCAAGCTTGCGTGTAAGTGTACGAGGGGAGTTCAATGTATTCTCGGTATAGGCATGAAAGAATAAGCAGAAAATTCCGAATAAAATTTATTTTTCGATGTAGTCCCCTAGGACCTGAACACACTTATTTGTCCTGGAAAATAACTTTTCAATTCCCTCCAAAAATATTTTTCTTCCTGGTCTGAAAAATGATCGTTAATTGCCGCCTTTAACTCTTCATCGTCGGAAAAATGCTTGCCTCGAAGTTCTTTTTCGAGATTTGGGAACAGAAAATAATCACTAGGGGCTAGGTCCGGGCTGTAGAGTGGATGATTGATTTCTTCATATCCGCAATCCCGCACAGCTGCATGGGCAATGCGCGCCTTGTGAACAGGCGCGTTGTCGTGCAGAAGTCTTTTTTCTTTTATTGCCTCCTTTAAATTGCGCAGGGTGTCAGCGTAAGATGCGCCAGTAATACTCTTACCGTTTTTTGTGTACTCAATTAATAAGATTCCCTTGGAATCCCAAAACACTGTGGCCATGAGCTTTCCGACGGATGGGGTGACATTAAACTTCTTCGGTGGGGCTGTACCTTTTTCATGCCACTGCATAGACTCCTTCTTGCTGTCAGGATCATAGTGATGAACCTACGTTTCATCACCAGTAACAATCCGATCATAAATACTTTGCGGATTTTCACCACAGAGCTCCAAAAACTCCTTGCAACAATCAACTCGCACTTGTTTCTGAAGCGCTGTGAGCATTCGCGGCACCCATCTTGCACTGACCTTTGACAAATTCAGATGGTCATGAAGGATAGTGTGAATAGTACCCACGGATAGCTTGGTTCTTTCTGCTAATATTTTCACTCTCACACGGGCATCTTCGAGTACAAGTTCCTCAAAAATTTTCACGTTTTCTTCAGTAGCGGCACTAACCGGCCCACCGGCACGAGGGTCGTCTTCTATGCTCTCTCTACCCCGTTTAAATTCACTTGACCACTTCTGAATTGTAGATAATGAAGAGGCATAATCTTGGTAAACAGCCATCATTTCTTCGTAAATTACTTTTTGAGTCTTTCCTTGTTTTGTGAGGAATTTTATCACAGCGCGATTGCTCGATTTTTTCAACATTGTCGTATCAGTCATCGTAGTTGCCCTTTCCAAGTGATATTTTGAATACTAATGGCCACAATCAAATGAAATTTTGTTTTTATACGTTCAATGAGTGTCATAAACTAATGAGATAATTTAATTACCCTCATCATTAGTATATTACCCCGATATCGAGAATACATTGAACGCCCCTCGTATCGTGATCAACGCAATCAAAAGCCTTGGACAAGTCACAGAAGACGCCAAGAGCGTTCTGTGAATCCCCCCAAGCCCTAAAGATGTGTTTTAGAAGTGCAATGCCGGCATCAGTAGTAGAACGGCCTCTAGTGAATCCATATTGTTCACTGTGTAAGAGATTGTTTTCATAAAAATGGCTTAATAGTTGTTCTTGAATGATTTTTTCAAAGACCTACTTAGAGCTGGTAGGATTGAAACAGGCCTAAAGTTTCCTGGGTCTTGTTTGTTGCCTGATTTAAGACGTGGTACAACCCTACTGTGTTTTCATTAAGTTTGGAAAAAAACCTTCATCAACACAATCATTGAATATTACGGCTAATTAGGGGCAATCACGTCAATTATGTGGCTAACAATTTAAACTGATCGTTTCAACTTCGTACCACCAATTTGAATTTGATCCATAAATCGTCTAGTGCGCAGAATGAACCCCAGAGCGTGAGCGTTTTTACGTGACGCGACCAGAGTGCCGAGTGCGAGTTGCAGTGAGAGAAGTGAATAACATCACCATCGCGTTTGCGAGTAAAAAAACGCGAATTTGTATGGTATCGAGTCAACGCCATCTAGCGGCCTTAATGTTGCCCGAATTCACCGCTAGATGGCGCTGACTCGATTCCATACTAATTGACATTTACGTGCTCGCAAAACGCGATGGTGAAGTCATTCACTTCTCTCACTGCAACTCGCATTCGGCACTCTGTACGTCTAACACGAGTTGCCACTTTAAATATACGTTATCGTTCCTGTAAAAAATTGTATTGGTTGGTATTGACATGACATGACATGACAATGTCAAATCCCCATATGTGGTACGTGGCAACTCGTGGTAGACGTACTGTAATATGTTCGTCAACGGATTGTGAAGATTTGGCAGTTTGTGAATTAATACTCGTAGATTCAAATATAAGGTTAAGTCAAAACTAACTTGTATTTTTGGGGTTTTCCTAAAGACAATACACAAAAATATGAATAAAACCACTTGATGATAGAATCAGACAGGTCTAGAATCTTGGAGCTTATGGTTTTGCGGGCGGCTGTTCTGGCCGATAGTTCGCTATTTGCAGCTTTCATACACGTTTCTACAAAACTAGAATGTTTTCCTAAACAAAGTTGCCTAAAACATACAGATTCCCAACAAATGAATAAGCAGTTACTTAGTTAAAGTATATTCAATTAACAAATTGTCTACTAACAATCTGATAATTTAAATATTTTGTGTGGGCATGTTGTTGTTTAATCTCGTGGTATGGTGGTTTGATGGTGATGCCAACTATACCACTTTGTGTCCCGACACACAGTGCACGCAGTTTTGTGTGTGGAGCTGAATAATATGCACAAAACTCACGTTCAAAGTTTATAATCACATTACAATATTTAGAAGGCAGGAAGGGAAGATAGTTAAGCGTACACGATTAGGAAAGAAAGAAACATAATAGATGTGGAAGAATGAAAGTCTTAACAATAACATACAAGGGACTCAAGCGTAAGTAATAAGCAAAAGCAGCGTGCGTTTAAGTTTCGACAGGTGCGTGCTTATGTTCGCTGCTAGATGCTCGATGATGCGTTGCCGATATCGATATCGACAAACTGATATGCATCGAAGTGTGGATTAAAGACTTATATAAGGATATAAGTGAATCAGCGTTTTGATAAGTGTGTTTAGGTGAAGTGTAATATTGTTTAGGATTAATAAATAGGTTTAGATGAAAATTTGACAACTGTAAATAAAAGATATGAAGTGTAGGAAAGTTGCCTACAATTTCTCACATTTATAATTAAAACTTGAAGACGAACCTCAGGGCCCACATGTTCTTCTTGTCCTGCTCGTGCATCTCGTACATCGGGTCTCGCTCGACTGTGGCCCGCAACTTCTCGAAGTCGCGTCCGAGCCGCGCCATCACGTCAGGTGATCCACTCTCCGCAAATGCACGGACCACTTCTTTCTTGGGGAATAGGATGGGTGACTGGCATTCGTAGCTGCAACAAATAAATGTAAAGTTTAAATGAGCACTTAAAACGGCTATACCGGGTGATTATCGAAGGACTCACAAAAATGAAATGGCTACTCAGTATGTGATATAGATAGCACTATATAACTTCAAATAAAATTTATTCAATTAACTTTAATTTCAAGGTCATCACACAAATCAGTCAAACAGTCAAATCAGTATTTTTTTTATGTAAACCTCAAAATTAAATTCAATTGTGAAAAATATACTTCAATAGTTATTATATCACTTACTGAGTTTGCCATATCGTTTTTGTAAGTCTTTTGATAATCACAATAAGTTTTGTAGATAATATCAATTTTAATAACAATCCAACGGCCCTTCTCGGATTAAGAACTCGATTCTTGCACGTTTCATATAAGCGGACCTAAGCTTATTGTGTTCGCCAAGAACAACAAAGAACCCAATACGCATCCTTGAGGAAACACAAAACTTTGAAAGCGTACTGATAGTTACCGTGAATATGTTAAGTTGAGGTTAGACAGAAGTCTAGAGGTGTGCAGTACTATTAAAAATGAACGTCATTCTTGCCATAAACAGCCTCCACTTATCGTTATAACTAGGAACAACAAGTAACTCGAAATCGTTGAAGAAACCACATAACTTACTTTGAGAAGCGCACTTGTAGCTTTCTCGAAGAGTCTGAATTCGGGTTGGACAGCACAGTTCCTAGAGGATGAAGCAACTGGTCGTCTCCTTGCGTCTCGTCCGCTACGTGCGTCGACATGAACAACGTGAGCCCGTCGGTGCGCAGCTGCTCCTTGTAGTCGAATATCATTGTGTTCGCCCACGCCAATTTGTTAATGGAGTCCTGGTAAAGAACATGGAGGTATACATTTTTGTCTACTCAACTGGGGCCAATAAACTACTTAAGTCTTGACTTTCGTCATTGCGTTTGGTGTGTGACAGTTTTTTCATAACGCTTAAATACATTTTTATCTTAAGTTTATACCTATCGGAAATTAGGTAATTTCAAACAAATAGAAAAAGGTAATATAAAACGTATTAGCTATTGTATGAAGCATACAAATTAAATACATTGAATTTGAATTTTGTACATTTAAGGTTAGCACTGCACCACGATTTGCGGACTCGGGCACGATATATTTTATGTTTCGTAAAAAAACATTTATACGTCGTTACGTATTAAGAATTTTGACCGTTTCTAGAGGTAACTTTCCTTAGTTACGTTTACGTGTTGTTTACATTTAATAAACTTAACCGATTTCGATCCCAGATTTCATATCGTGCCACCGCCAGCAGACCGCACTGGGAAATGCAAACTTATAAATGCATGTGTAATTTAAAAACGAACGGATTGGTGACACATCCTGTGCACTTCAATGGCCCGTCGATGCTGCGAGTGTGCAGCCACTCATGTACTGAAAGCGATCTCCGCATGGTCTGTATCTTTTTTGCATACTTACCACTAAACAGACAAAAAATCACATTATTATTAAGGTTTCATCAGTGAGATTTTTCCCCTTGCACGGGAATCCCAGGAGCAGGTCGAATTTTTCTAGTTTCTATTTCCATGAAAGGTTATTTATAAAACCTCACCAGCATGCACTAAAAGGAATACGAAAGTTTATCGACCAATAAGGGGCTATATAGCATCCCCCTACTTCCGTTAATAGTGGTCCCTGAGTAAACAAAATATGCAGTGATATGACAGACCTAGTATAGTGTAATAAACATCCTACTTTAACTGCATTCATTAAAACGATAACCTATTACTATTTCGGTTGAAGCAGTTTTAAAAAAAAAAAAACTTAACTTCATACCTTACTGGCATCCTTTCCCCGTTTCTTGCTCTTAACTTTAATAATTTCATAAATGCCGAAACACAGCCTGGCCATCCTCGGCACGTTGCACACTTTGATGGGGAACTTGAGTTCTTGGTCCCACTGCGCCACGCCCTCGCGGGACACCGGCGCCGCGCGCGTCTTCTGCGCCTCGCACAGCGCCTTGCCGCCGTGGAAGATGCCGGCTTGGCATATCACCTGGGCGGCGAAGGACACTAATAAGTCAAACAAACAAACAAATACAGCCTTATACGTCCCACTGCTGGGCACAGGCTTCACCTCAACTGATGGTACGAGCCAAACTCCAACACGCTGGCTCAGTGCGGATTGTTGGAGAGGTGAATGTAAGGCCAGTGATAAACCTTACCGTCAGATGTTATCAAGCCGCCTTTTTAGGCCTCTGACTAGGCTCTACGCTACGCCTGATATCTTGCGACGTCAGCCGGGTCCAACTGTTTAACGAAGCACGGAGATGCCCGAAAAACACATCACTTCTCTCTCTCAAACTCACAGGCCGGGGGGGGGGGGGGGGGGGGGTACCCATCCATAACCCGACCTGACTGGCGTTGCTTAACAGCGGATTGTTGCCGATCCGCTGCCTTCACTTAGCCACGGGTAACGGTAATATTGATAAGTCAATTCAAAATAAATATGAGTACAGCTTACTTGAAGATAATTTAACCCCAAACGAAGATGAGCTGAAGTATGAGTGACAGAGACTGATGAAGAAATAAAAAATCCAACGACACCAAACGCAGTTTTAATGCATGGGCATGTTAAAACAGATGTTGCTGTTGGATCTGGGTGTCTGTCGTACTATAGTTTTTTCTTGTTTCTATAACACAAGTTCAACCTTACATTGCAGCCAGGAAAATATGACACTGGCTAAATAACTCCCGCAACATCTTTCATTTAAAAAAAAATCATATACATTACCCAGTTTGCACCAAGTTGCCACGCCGCTCTCATAGCTTAGTGATATATTATAATGAAATGGGTTATGTGCTAAAACTCTTTTCGGTTTTCTTTATTTCAAAAAGCTTTATTTCAAGCCTTAGAATATTTATACAAGTTAGTTAGTATACAAGTTTACCTCTACAACGCGTCCCGGGTCAACGTTAAGTCCGCCGACACTTAGCACGCTGCACGAGTAGGTCTTCTCGAGATGCCACGACGTCTCGTACTTGCGCTTGCGCATCGTGTTTGAGTGCTCCGACGTCAGCCTCGGCCGCTCCGGTATGTAGTAGTGTTGGGGGTCGCCTGTGGGATTAGCTGGGTATAAGTTTTAATAATAAACAAATGCATGCGCCATACAACACACTAATTATCATGGTATCGAAGTAAGGATAAATATCCTTGCGTTACGAGGTACCAGACAAGTATTAAGTGTCTTAACACACAATGCCGAGGGTACACGACCGAAATTCGGCATGATTGCATCTGCAATGCTATTTGAATTACTAATGACACATTATGCCGAAATTACGTTGCGTTATAGCGTACAGCCTAACTTCGGTCGGGCGTAAGTTCAGCGGCAACTTATTTTGTAGAGCACACAATAAACACTGAATTATAGACACTAAATACACACACAAGGTCGAGCAACTGAATTTCTGCCGCTTAAGTTCGGCTCTTATGGTGTGTCATATCAGCCGAATACGTCGGAACGTAAAATCTGAGGGCCTACTCGCTAACGAAATGCCCGTAGTTTCGGTCAAACTAATGTGTCAGAAAAAACTACAAACACATGATATTTTCAAATATTTATTTGTGTATGGTGAATATCATATTGAAGAGTACAAAAATACATGACGGTTGCTCAAATTATCTTTGTTTTCATATTTATTAAGACCATGTTAGTTTGAGCAAGGGGCGCTCCCAGCACATCCAGACCCTAGTCAATTTAGAAAAGTACTTGTTTGAATTGAACCGACCCAGAATCAAACCTGGGCTGGGACGCCACGCAAGTCAAGGCGAGAAATTACGCTACAGTGCAATCCGCTAATCGTGTTTGAATGCTGTTTTAAACGCTTTATGGGACTACAAAATTACGAACCATCACGACAGATCATTTCGTTGCGATCAATAGGCGGCCCGAATTTTTTTACCATACAGTAATGTAAATGGATTATGTAATTGTAAATAAATAAATAAATATCTGGGACAATTCACACCAAGATCATCTGACCCCAAACTAAGCAGAGCTTGTAGTATGGGCGTCAGAGACTGATAAACATACTTAAATATTTCTAATTGCATACTTAAATAGATAATAACACCCAGACACACAACAAATACAAATGTTCGTCACACAAATATTTGACATGGGTGGGGATCGAACCCACGACCTCCGGCGCTAAAGGCAGGATCGCTGCCATTGCGCCAACAGGCCAGTCAAGTCATAATAGAAGAATTATATTTTACTTAATGGTGTAACAAACACCGAATACATACACATTATACACTTGTTCCTCAAATTCAATTGAAAACTCTAGTATTAGTAGGCTTCTTTAAGTCTCTTTGCGAATTATATTGATACGTTCTTTCCCAAAGTGTGTGATTCAGCAACAAAAATATGTGCTCTATTTTATAAAATTATGCAGCGAATGGCTTTCTTGGTGCAGTTTTACTAGGAGGATTGCAACTAAGAAAGGATATAATGAGAAATAATCTTAAAAATTAAAATAAAATAAAAATAAAAAGTTTTATTATTTCCAAATCTAATACAATTTTATATTGATGAGTCTCCTCGTTGAATAGTGATAGACGCTCGTTAAGGGAATGGCTCGCTACTTCCCTTAGTACAGTGATTTAGAAATTTAATAAAAGAAAACAAACAAAATACTTAACTACTCGTATTATTGTAATACAGAGATTGGGTAACCCACAAACAATTATGTAACCCTTGTTAAAAGTTCTTCCGCTCCATCATAAGTGTGTGTAGCCAATTGGTTAATTCTATTCTACATGAACGTAGCTCCTTAGGGTGAATGTTTAAAATTCTATTTACCCTGTTGTAGATGAAAGATGATTGACAGGTATATTGCCTTTGGGCAAATGTGGTACAAATATGTGGTAAAATATATAATATATAATGTGGTAAACTAATAAGTACTAACGCATTCTGTAAACAAAAAAACAACCTAACATCACCAACTCACTCAGAAACTGCAGCTTATCCATGCTGACAGTCATGACTTGCGGCACCAGGTCCCTAGACAGCATCTCCTGGATGTACTGGAACTGGATGAGCGGGTGGTCGCCGAACAGGTACTCCTCGCGGCCGCAGACCTTCAGCACGTAGTTGCTGGCGTGTTCCCCGCGCATGTTGAGCGAGTTGGCTTGCTTGCGCAGGATTATCTCGATGTGCTGCTGCGGCGTTCGGGTTATAGGCACGAATAGGGATGACGAGAACTGGAACAAGTTTGAATTAGGTAACTTTATGCCTACAAGTTCCTCTATAGCACGTTCTTCAATTATAGCATTTACATCAACACGTGACACGCCAAATATACATTAGCTTATGAACTTAGTGTACCAGTCGCCAGAAGTGGTGGATCAGGCGTTAGACATACCTTTTAACCATCAAAGAATTACGCTTGGACGTATTACTGGGCAGAGCGCATTACTTATTAACCTAATACCGTGACTTTCACCAAATATGGATGTTACATAAAAGCAGCCTAATGGACAGGAAAAGGCCCAAAAATGTATGGAGCCAGAATGATCTCCTTTGTGAACATTATTTCAGTAGACGTCTTTCACATTAAGAGGGTTTGCTTTTTGCGTTTGGGGAATATCTTAAACGTCGCATTTTTTCAAGGTTTTCGTGATTATTTAGCTGAATTCAAATTAAGTATAAATAATCTCTCTATTATTGAATGCACCTTTTTCATAATAATAACTTTAACTGTGTACAGTACATTTTTAAGTGTCTAATCTATATTTAAAAAAATACTGTTTTTTATTTAATTTAACAAATATTTGGCGACTACCTAATTTTAAACAATTCAATGTGTTTTTAAATAGAAGTATTAAATTGTCTAAAATTATTTAAATCCCACATCACGAAGTCATTAATGATCTTGAACACCTACACAATAGACCAACCAATAAACCTCTAACGTACCTTACCCTTGACAAAGACAACTAAAAATGTAATGTCTCTCGTATGTACATAAAGTTTGGCGTTCAGTGTCATAGCCTGTCATCAATGACAGTACTGCAACTGAGTGCCGCTTGAATCGGCTGATAAACATGTTGAAATCGCGGTTCAACCTCGCCGATAGCAAAACTAAAGAAGAAACGGAAGATGATCTGGAAGAAGATAAGGAAGATCCTAAGGCTTCGTATCAAGCAGAAGAAGATGAGCAACACACATACGAACAGCTAGGCGAGGGTGTGACTGAAGAGGAACAGAAAAAACCAGTCTTCGCAGAAAGGCGGTTGCACAGAGC
The DNA here is from genome assembly GCA_947369235.1 of Udea olivalis. NCBI lineage: Eukaryota > Metazoa > Arthropoda > Insecta > Lepidoptera > Crambidae > Udea > Udea olivalis. The sequence goes on along the minus strand of OX376345.1, from coordinate 4,348,370 downwards.
TGAAGTGAGCGTCAGACTCAGTCTGCTTGGGCTTACTGCCGAAGGCGACGGGTGAGTTAAATCGTCAGAGGTCATGCATTCAGAAACGCACCAGGTAGAGTAGGAATCGTGGAGCGTTGAGCACTGAAGGAGATAATCTCTTCTTAGAGCAATCTAAAGACACTTGGTCCTACATCTTTGAATATTAAAAGGGATATTTACTTACGCTGAATCAAAGGACAGGATTTTTCAATATATTTTTTGTTATCAAGGAGATGAAAATGTAAGACCATTTATTTTCCCTATTTCAAAATTATGTCACCTAAGCACACTAGTCCTAATTACTTTGAACCAGTTGCATAAATTATCTTTGACTTGCCTATTTGTGGTTTACTGCAATATTTATTTTCCAGTCATCATTAATAGTGCCGCTAGCGTGTTGATAAACTGCATAAATATGCGTCAAAAGAACTGTTAACCTATTAACACTGTAATAAGAAGCTTATATTTTCTTTACAGTTACACGTATTTGAAGGCGGTATGCACTGGGATGAGTTTAACTAACATATCGGCTATACAATATTTCAAACACTTGCAGTTTCTTGATGTGTCTAACAATAACTTGGAATCGGAAGCTCTCCAAGTAGTGGCAGAACTACCCTTCCTAGTACTTATACACGCGGACAAAAACGTCCTAACCACCGCAAACCTTAAGAAAATGAAGTATCTTCAGGTCATTATTATGAATAATAACAACATTACCTCAGTCCACGAGGTTTACCAACCAGAACTGCGTACACTAGAGGTTGGTTACAATAAAATACGCAGATTATTTTTCGTTAACAAAATGCAAAGCATAACATGCCTTGACTTCAGATACAATTTCATAAGAGATATATCTGAATTAGATTTTCCAAATTTGGACAGCTTATACTTGGCTGGGAATAAGATTTTTAGCCTCTTAGGGCTAGAACGATTAGTGAATCTAAGGATCTTGCATATGCGTTACAATCCCATAAAATTGCTGGATGGATTTGAAGACAGTCATAAAAAGTTACAGTACATCAATTTGCGGAATTGCAAGGTGGCAACGTTGAGGCAAATCAAAAAACTACGAGTAAGTGCGAAAACTGCCCATTTATATCTATATTTTGAGTGCGTATTTATTTATGGAGTCAAGCAGATGTGTTGAGGCAAGTTCATACGATATGACAATGGATTATCATCATCATAATAGCACTGCGCTACGGCTTTGCGTTGTAACGTGTTCATCTCTCCCTGCTCGTCTCTATAATGCAAAATCCAGTGCGTGTGAGTTGCTATGAGTGACATGTATTGCTCTATTAAACATTGCAAATACACCAACCAAATATGTTGCTATCAGCATTCATTAAAATATTTAAACTTGCACCAATTGAACGTACACATCCTGAGACAGACGAATTTATATTCAGTTGTAATACATTTTAGGTTTTGCCAGCATTGGAAACCCTTATATTGAAAGGTTGTCCCTTCATGGGTGGAACAGGTGAAGAAAATGCAGAAGGCGGCCAAGATGAGGATGACGCTGAAATTAGAATCGAAATGCTAGCAGCCCTGCCTAGACTGAAGAGGATCAATAAAGGAGTTATTACACCTGAGGAAAGGTAATTTGTATGAGTAGACAATCTACACAATAGCTTTTCATGATGTTTTTTTTTAGTTTAAGATCAGTTTGAGAAAAATCGAGATACAATGAAAACGCGATACAGCAAAAAATCGCTTTATATGAAATGTAAGAAGTCGAACATTCGTATTGCACTTTAAAAGAATTCAATTTCAGAATAATTTCGATCGCAGCAAATCCATACAAATAAATGTATTTATTTGTTACATTTATAGTTTGTTTCCGTTCGGAATACCGAGAACCCAGTATTAGTACCCTGACTGATTTTGACGAAAACACCAATTGGCTTATGCAGTGTTGCTGCTTTTATATAACTGTATGATCTACCTCAAATAGCAGATAAAGTCAATTTTACAAGAATGTTTTACCTTAACTATTTTTTTCTCAGTATATAATTTTTATGACATGTCTGATCTTTAATTTAACGAAAGAAAACGGAACGGCCAAAATCGTGTAGTCCACGCATGCGAATCCGAGGGCGGAAAACTAGTGGCTAATAAATAAGTCGAGAAAAAATATTATTATAAACTGTCTGAAAAAAAATATTGTTTTGCTTCAAAGTTCTGATGAGAAATACATAGGATTAAACATTGTTATTTTTGATTTTGTAGAATTGAAGCCAAGGAGCTGATGGCGCAATGGCTTGAAGAAGGGGAGAAAGATGAAGAAGAAATTGAGGATGAGCACAATGAGTCCAATGTTGATGAGTGATTGTTTATTAATGTATAAATGGATAAACAAATAATAATTGACCAAAAAGTCACCTTTCAGAACCCATCTGAACCAAACATTACATAAAAAAGGCAAATCCATTTTTCCTTGTAAACAGATGAAATTCCATTCAACCCTTATTCTCCTTCACTTAGGGCGCGTTTCCCCCAGAGATGTGTGAGGATGCGTTGCGAGGAATGTGTGTGTTAAGAACCAATATAATTGTTTCATTCACCTAGCTTTGCGATTCTATTGGTTCGTAACAAACACATTCCTCGCAACGCATCCTCGCACATCTCTGGTGGAAACGCACCTTTAAGAATGTCACTTTTACTTGTGAATTCAATCCATTTTTAAAGTTGGGTAAAAATAAATTAACATTACACTACAAATGTGATTCATAATAGGTTAAATATCCATGTCATTGTGAAAGAATATCGCTATTATTCACTATAGTAAATCTAATTTGTTAAATGCAGTTTATACTATGTTCCTCACATCCTAATCATAAATAAAAGTTACGACAACATACAATGATTAAATTTTATTATAACATAGCAAAATAAATTATCAATAATTAATATAAAATACATATTAACATACCTCAGAATTGGCAAATTTGGTGACAAGTATAAAGCAATTTTTGTTAAGGTGACTCTTGAGTGTAACAGGAACAGGCTGGTCAGCCAGCCTTGGTGGACATTGGTAACGGAGCCGTTCCAGCCAAGTGCTTTGCATCCGCTTCATCAAACTCTCTTCAGCTAGGTACCGCATTTGTTTACGAAAGTCATTTACTTCTGAACTTCTTAGACTATCAAATTCATTTAAACCTAAAAAATATACAAAATCAGACAAAAGCTTAGAAAAGCTAAACTTCAAAATGCTAAATAATAATTTGGATATTCTACTGTTTCTGCAACATCTTTGACACCTTTATACAATTACAACATAAAATTTATGTAAATTGCAGTAGGAGTATGTAATGCAAGTTTCTTTCTACAAAAAGCTTTATTTATTTATTCCACATCATATTAAATTCCTCACAATTTAATATTTTTTTATATTTATTTCAGCAAATTAACTTATCTGAGATACTATAGAAAGATAAAAACCTTTTTAGCTATTGGTCACTTATGAACTTGACGTTCAAAAAGAAAATGTCAATTCATTTAGTTTACATACCTTTTCCAATCAAATTACTGATTTGAGTGTTTAACAACTGTTCGCCAGGCCTTTTAACAGATCTTTCTATTATCATAAGCACCCCACATACTGGCTTTATGTCTCGCAGTCTTTTATTTTCATCATCTACCTCTTCGGGAGCAGCAAGTGAATTGACAAATTGGAACACATAACCCGACATTTCATGGAGCATCCCAAATAAAGGATAGCTCCCTGCTCGGTCCCATAAATCCTGAAATGATAGAATTGACATTGGAATTCCAAATTACCTTAAGCCCTCTAAAATTAGTTATTTTTATTTATTATAATCATGAGTGTTCAGTAATATTTTTTAAAGATAAAAGTTTGTCTACAAGGTCAAATGAAGAATTAACGTTTTTATTTGCAATAGTTAAGTTTGCTTCTAAAGTTTTACATAAAACAGAGAACATCTACAATTACTTAGTAATAGTAATCAACCTCAACATTTTATCTAGGATACTAGCCCAAAAATACTTTTGGTAAACAATATGGTCTACTTTCTAATATTTTACTCTGTATACATGTTTAATAATTTGACCTAGTTTGTTGGTGAAAAGGAAACTATGCGTAAGTATGGAACATGAGTCATTCTGCCCACCTCTCCTGGCCACTAACCTCCTTGACATCGTGAAGAGTAGAGTCCCAGCTCACTCTCAAAGGAATGTATATAGAGTTAGGCAGCAGGCACGTGAGATCTACGCATTCGGACGGCGAGGACGTCCAGTAGTCCCACGTATACGGGCAACTCGGCGCAGGAACCATTGTTTTGATTATTCGCCGTCAGAATTCCTAAATTACCCCCGCACCATTTTTGGTTGACCTTTCACTGATAAGTTGTGTCCACAGCGACAGGGTCGCTGTCACCAACTGAAAACATTGCCCAGCACTGATTAGTCACTGTTTTAGAGCACTGCAGTGTTGAATCATAGCATTTCCTGGTATTTACGAGGAGCAAATCGCCATTCGAGAACTGTCAACGACATTACACAAACAATGTTGAAAAACACCGACGTGTATATTATAATACCTACACATTTAACATTTACATAATTGAATTAAATTGCGAATATTTAACAAAAATCACTGAAATATGTTTTTGAAATTGTAAATAAAGATTACGTGCAACAAACTACGAATAAACGCAAATTGTTTATGGTCATTTTTAACTTTTTTTCTGCTATTTTTTTTTTCATTTTGTCTATTATGAATGGGACGGGACATCTTTGTCTTTTATAAAGTTAATTGAATGTTCTTGTTATTGAGTTGTCTGTAATCGATACCTAGCTTTTATGCTCTGCACTACGAAACTATTTGACCGTTTCCACAGATAGATGCAGATCCATATAGATGGCGGAGCGAGAACTGTACTTTACATAAACGGATAACTCTTGTTGGGACCATCCACAGGAGACACATCCATTCATTTATGAACCCATTTCTACTAGTGATATGCTATGTGGAAGAACGAATATGATTGGTGGACTTCAAACGCATCCTCTGCAATATCATAGCATATCTTTGTTGAAAAAGCACCCTAATAATAAACTGAAATAAGCGATAACTTAATTTTTTTATTTGAGTATTTGCTTATTTTTTAAAACTTACTTATCTAAATTACTCCAGAAACTAAAGAATAAATTTTCAGCTACACAACAATTCTAACAGGTCGTATTGAGTAAACCTTTGAATATTTTTTTCAGGACATTAGGACAAGTAATTCGGTATTTGGATGTTTTCTGCTTCGGTATATTAATACGGATCCAATGCCAGTGAAGTAAACAATATAAATTCTGGGTGGTTTTTTATCAATTGATGTTGAGATTTATTGGGGAATGACGAAACACACAAAGTGTACAAATGTGAAACGTGAAAATAAGTCGATGCAGCGACTAATCCCTTAGATTAAATCAAAAAGAGGAAGATGCGGCAATAGCTAGCCGCGCGCGGTCCTACTGAACCGAGTCCAATAAAGTCCAATTGTTACGCTGCAGTCTTCGTTTAGACTACGATTCGTTTGCGTGTGCTGTTAGTTGTCATCGGAATAAGTAAGTAAGGTCAGCATAAAAATATGTACGAGTATAAGTAATTAAGTATCAGCAGTGTTTCATTTATTAATAAATTTAAGATGTTTTGTAATTTAATCCGTATATCTTGTATAGTAAGACAAAAAAACATAGTATTAAAATTACAGCTTTCCTCAAGACGAATTGTGGAAGCATAAATGGCTTGTGGTTGTTCGAAATCAGAGAAAATTAATCCAATTTTAGTTGCTTTGTGAGCAATTTTATTACAATTCCGTAAGTTGACCTTAAGAAAATGTGACGTCACACGTCCTTATCGCTTCGCCATACTAAATCTATGGAAGTACGTCAACGTTTCAAGTAGCCTGTGCTTTGTTTTCATGATGTGCTCTTGTGACATTATGATGTTTCTCAATGTAGAAATTGATATTTCCAATAATATTTTTAGAGCCTATTAAAGATACATTTTTAATTCCATAAATATTTGTAGGCCAAACATACAATACATACCATCACGACTTTATCCCAAACGGGGTACTTAGTCAGAGGCAAGTGACTGTGTCGTCATGGTGAACGAAACACTCAGAAGCCCACTTTTCACCAATGGTATTAGAACCCAACGTGGTAGGTGTTGAGCCTCCCGCCGCTATCCGGGTTGATTTGGTTTTTTATCGATGTTTTCCATCACCGGAGAGTTAGTCGGATATTTAACAATGGATATACAAATATTTTGGTTCTGGCCAGATTTTAACTCGGGACTACAAGATCCACGATCTGAGTTCGGGTGCTGAACCACTAGGCCACGACGCTCTCAGCCATACATACCATAATTACGATGAATAAATAGTTCAAAAACAAATGTATATATTTTTTCCAGTTGTTTGCTTGCTAACGCTACTTCCGATGTGGTGAGGCCCGAGCGTGGCCAATCGCGCCCGATCGTGCCCGAACGCGTCTGCCCATCGCTCTTTCTTTGTCGTTCGGTGGCATAATGTTTCATTCTTAATTAGCGTTGTATGAGTTCGTGTGTATGTAGTTGTAAGTGCAAGTCCATATTATTTCGACTTTTGTAAGAACGTACAGTATCTTCCTCTTTTTGATTAAATCTAAGACTAAAACCCATCATTTGAACTCATATTTTAATCACTACTTTTTGTTTGAAAAGATGTACTTGAACTAATGAACGCATCTTAACCTCGAAAATTGTTTGTCAATTTGATTTGATTGAGTTTTTCTGACATTTCTCATTTCTTGCTTAATCGTCCGTCTCGTGATTGATTGGGCAAGGCAGGTTAACAATGATGAATTATTTGTTTTTTGTTTAAGTATTACGATAACTAAAATGTTCGAGCATTCTGTTAAAGTACCAAGACATTACAAAATTGCGGCAAATATTTTCAAGAAAGTTTCCACTGAGGGCGGCAGCGTAAAAACTTTGTTGTACGACGAAAAACTTCGGCATTTCGTAAGTATATTATTTACAATCTTTTTCCGAAGCCTTAACCAAATTGTGTACTGTAAAGTTTGCCTTTCTCTTTGATTGAATAGACCTACAATTCTTATTGACCGTGTTGCAGCGCACCAATGTGCTTTACGCACTTATTACTGAGACAATCAAACATGCAGCCGACATAGACAAAATATTTGAAAACTGTAATATATTAGAGAAAGAGTCTCGGTTAGACCCTTGGCTAGCTAAAGTCTTGACCGCTGAGCTGTTATTTGGCAAAAAATCTCTACCGGGCAAAAGCAAACCTGAACAAACAGTCTCATCTTACAAAGATCAATTTGAGCAGTATACAAGTGAACATCAAGATGACTTCAAGACAGAAGGTAATGTTTTTTTTGTTTTTTCAGATATAAAATCATCATTAAAGTAACCCATCCACAATGGCTGAAACAGACACAAATGAGGGTCCATTGATACCCGAGCATACTCGAAGAGCCTCATTGATTCTGGCGAACCTATTTCTATACAGTGTTGCAATGTTCACACTGCCGTTTGTTGCGTTCTTTGGAGTGCGCCATGTTTTAACTGTGTATTACCCTGTGGATAGTTTCGTTGTAACTGCTTGGTCAGTTGTAGCTGCAGTAGTAGTTGTAAACTTCATTATTTGTATATACGCATATAAAGCTTACCATGAGAAAGAGTATGATGAGCATGGTAATGAAATAGACCAGCACTCATACTTACCGCTACCAACTACAGAAGCAGAGAAGAGTAGTTTAAATCTTAAGCAGGACTAACAATGCTTATTTTTTACACATTCCAGTATCACAAAAGTGATTCAGTATTTACAATAAAATAATGTTTGATGCCGCTTTGAATTGGTTATAGATTTTAGATAGAAATAAAGTGTTCTAAAATGATGGTGTTTTTTTGTTGTGTTTAAATAACTAAGACTGGAATAAAATTGATATTTAAATTATTGAGGTAGTCTTCAGATGTTACATTACGAACTTATAGTCCAGTGATCTATCAGTTATGAACTAATAAGAGATCCCGAACTAGCTATACCTACTCACTCAAGTTTTTTTAGGCTTGTCTCTGTAATAGTGATTTCGTTATTCGTTTAGCATTAGGTTTTTTTTTTTTTTTTTATATATTGCCCGTCAAGATGACCTCACTCCACCTGATGGAAAGCGGTCGTGAGGTCCAGATATGAGGTTGACAAGCCCAGTCATTCAAACGAATCACTGGGCTGGCCATCCTCACCTTGAAGGCCTGCAGAAATGCCTTTTCACGCCCCGCTTGAAGAACCCGGAACTATATGAGGAAGGAAACACATGTGCTGGAAGAGCGTTCCACGTCTGGATGGTACGACAAAGAAACGAGACACCAAACCTTTTAGTTCGGGCCAACAAATGTTGAATTGTGTGTGGGTGACGCCGTAGTCCAGCACGCGTGGTACGGGAGTGGAAAGGTGAGGGTGGGATAAGCTGGAATAACTCGTCAGAGCATTCCCCATTGTAGAAGCGATAGAGAACACTTAGCCTGGCAATGTCTCTACGTAATTGGAGAGGCTCAAGGGTCAAAGTTGCCTCTGGGTTTCCAATAATACGGATAGCACGCCGCTGCAACCTGTCAAGAGCTTCGAGTAGGTACTTAGCGGAACCGTCCCAGAGATGAGAGCAGTATTCCACACACGAGCGAACTTGTGTCTTATACAAGAGACAGAGCTGCTCAGGCGTGAAGAATCGTCTCACTCTGTTCAGGACTCCGAGTTAACGGGGTGCAGTTCTAATGACGCTCTCAATGTAGTCCCGCTGGTTTAGGTTGCTACGAACATCCATGCCAAGGATGTTTAGGCTATCCTTAATCGGTAGTGGGGTGCTCTGAAGAGTGGGATGGGAAAGGAAAGGCGACGCCTTTGCTGTGAATGCACACACCTGCGTTTTCTTGGCATTGAACTCGACAAGATTGCATGCACCCCATTCTGAAATGCGGTCCAACACTCCGTCAAGCTCAACAACAAGACTTCGCCTCTTCTCCTCGATGTCAGTCTGCTTTGCCCCAGGGCGCTCGAAATATCGCGCGTGGACCGTGCTATCATCCGCATAGCAATGAATATTACCAAGAGATAACATATCATTGATATGCAGAAGAAACAACGTCGGCGACAAGACGGAGCCCTGCGGCACTCCGGCATTAATCTGGAGAAAGCGTGATTTTTGACCATCGCAAAGGACACGAATTCTACGTCCCTCCAGAAATCCAGCGACCCAGTCGCATAGGCGAGGTGGCAGACCATATGCCGGAAGCTTGGAAAGAAGCGAACGATGCCATACACGGTCGAAAGCTTTGGCAATGTCAAGGCTGACGGCCAAAGATTCCCCATGCTTGTCCATAGCCTCCCCCAGATGTGTGTTACGTACGCTAGAAGATCACCCGTAGACCGTTTTGGTCGGAAGCCGTACTGACTACTGACGGTCGTGAATGAGAGAGTGATCCTCTAGGTAGCGGATGAGCTGCGTGTTTATGATCCGCTCAAACACTTTAGCTAAAACTGAGGTTACGGCTATTGGACGGTAATTGGTAGGGTCAGACCGGTCCCCTTTTTTGGGAACTGGTTGAACGTTCGCCTCCCCCCAAGACAGCGGCACAAGACCCGAATTGTAGGAGAGGCGATACAGGCTAGTGAACACTGGAGACAACTCCGCTGCACATTTCTTCAGCACCACAGCTAGAATTCCATCAGGGCCACTGGCTTTCCTGACATCGAGTGACTGCAGTTCGGCACGAACATCACACTGCCTGATACGAATATCAGGCATTGTGGAGCCGCAATGTGGAATATCAGGCGGCGCAGCACCGCAGTCATCGATGCAAGAGTTTGCGGCAAAGAGGTTAGCCAGTAAATCGGCTTTCTCTTGCGGCTGATGAGCCAACGATCCATCAGGGAATCTCAGGGGGGGCAGCGAAGGCACGCAGAAGTTAGATTGCACGTGTTTAGCCAGTCGCCAGTAGGAGCGGCTACCCGTAGGGTGCGTGATGAGTTCTTGGCCAACACGTGCAATTCGCTGGGCGTCTGCTCTAATGTAAGCCTTCTTCGTGGCCTTGGTGGCTTTATTATAGGCTGCTTTTAGGGAGGCAAGGTTTGAATGATCATTGAGTGCCTGGGCCCTAGACCAAGCACGGTACGCCGCCTGTTTTTGTTCAACAGCTGCGGCACACTCGCGATTGAACCAGGGACCAGTTTTGCTAGCACTGACGACATCAGTAAAAGGAATGTAGTATTCCATTCCGGTACTGATCTCGTCAGCGATAGCAGATGCACTCTCTGAAGCATCCCTTTCTCCAAAGCAGCACTGCCGCCAAGGGACGGAGGCAAAATACTCTCGCAATCCGTCCCAATCTGCCGACGAGTAGTGCCATAACCGCCGCGTCACCTCCACAGGTTGTGGGGGAGCTGCACAAGGCACTGTAGCGCCAACCAGACAGTGATCGGAGGAGCCCAATGGAGCACCAACCGACACTTTATACCCGGCTGGGTGACTCGTCAGCAGAAGGTCCAATAAAGAGGGAGTATGACCGACAATATCTGGTACCCGGGTGGGCTGGTGTTGCGTCAGGTCTTGCGTGAGAGCAAACGCATGGGCAGTTCGGCCTGCATGGTCTGTTTTTGATGAGCCTAACCAGGACTCATGGTGGGCATTGAAGTCTCCCAAAAACACCATTTCGGCATTTGGGAACTGCGCCTGAGCGTTGTCTGCGGCCTGACTCAGATGCTCGAATAGTCGAGTTGTCTCGGCGTCGCCTTTGTGGGAGCGGTATATGCACGCATAGACCCGGCTCGTGGAGCCCAGGTCAACGTGCACCCAAAGGGTGGAGAAGGATGGGCCTTCTAGGCAGCGGAGACGGCTACAGCAGACGTCCGCCCTGACGAATAGACATACACCGGCTTTAGGTTGGAAGGACTCTTCCAGCACATAGCCGGGGTAGTGCAAGTATGACGTATCGGCAGGGCGGCCTATCTGTGTTTCCGTCAAAAAGAGCATCGCAGGCCTCGCCGTCTCAAGGTGTCGATGGACGGCGTTGAGGTTTGCATGGAGTCCGCGGATGTTAGCGAACTCCACCTCAAACAGCGTGTTGGTGGGGGATGGGGATGCCGCTGTAGGCCGTTTTTTTGTGCTTCTGACTGCCATAGAAGTTAAAGGATGGGAGGGGCGTGAAAGGACGACTGTGATCGAGGCAATGAAAGACAAAGCGTGGTGCCCTGCATTGGTATTAATCGCGTGGAATAGTGTAGGCCGGTCCGCCGGACGGAAGGGCCCCCGTACCCCCTCGGGTGTGGTCGCCGGGCCCCACCGGAACCGGGCACCACCCGGCACGACGAGCCACCCCGAGATTATGCGTGACCTGGTGGGGCAGCCTCCAGAGGTGGTTAACCCCTTTTGGGCCCCTGTACTATGCCGCGGGCGGCCAGCGGCACCACCGTTTCTACGGGTCTCCCTGGCCGGCGGGCCGATACACACTACACACACAATACCGCCGCTAGGGCTCCCACTGGTCCAACAATTGCCACGATCACAGTCCCCCTGGCACCGGTTAGTGCAGTGCTGATCCCGGAACGCGACCTGACCGAGATAGGTCAGAATCACTTGGCGGGTTTTACACAACTGCATGGTGGTAACAACAACCGGCCGACATAAGTCTCCCACCTGAAGAGCAGATGGTCTGCTGGAAGAAACCCTTAGTCGCCTCTTACGACACCCATGGGAAGATATGGGGCTGTGGAAAGTATTATTTTAAAGTGCCGCCACCAGCACGGCACGGATGTCGGCAAAGCGATAGACCACTGCGACCATATAATAGATCAATCCCTATTGTGGTCATCATCCCCTCAAAGATCACTCTCCAGGCCTACAGCCATCATGAACTGAATTATTTTCCTGGAAGTGATGTCAATGGCGTCCGAAGGGGCAAGCTTGTGCCCGCCGAGAACGCGGCTTCTGCTGTGTAAAGCATCACAGTTGCACAGGACATGGACCGGGGTCTCTTCCTCTTCACGACAGAATCTACAGGTCGGTGACTCAGCGAAACCAATCCTGTGTCCGTGTTTGTTCAGCCTACAGTGCCCCGTAAGGGTTCTGGTAAGGATTCTTATCTGTCTCCTTCTTAATCCAAGGGCCTTTGTGGTGAACTTGTGTGAGTAGCCCTCGATAAGTGCCTTAGCATGTACCATACCATTGCTGCTGGTCCAGTGAGTTAATATTCCTTAATTTTTATTCTCCTTTAGTGTGCCCCCACACTAGCATTCTTTGAGCGTCAGCGCCCACGCGACAACGCAACGCTCGCGCGGCGGCGCGGTTCAACTCAGGCTTTTGCCGCGAGGCCTGTGCAGCGCAATCCCGACGATTGCGCTGCGCAGGCCTCGTGTCGTAGCATTCGATTCGATCGAGACCTGGGCTGTACTGAAGTCTTTGCAGCGATGCCAGATCATCATCATCCGTGCGGTCTATCCCGGTTGAGAACACTGGTGTGTGGGGTCACAGGGTTCGCCTTTCTTATGTTCTTGGCCCACATCGCGCGGTCTTGTGCATCCTCAGTGGTGAGTCTGTTGGCACGCATGTCACCCTTGACGACGTCGAGCCATCTTTTCTTGGGTACCGGCACCGGCCTCTTCTACCGGTACCTGGCGGAAGCGGCATGGCCAGACATTCCGCACGAGATCTTTGCGTGAGACTCCACACATCCACCGCAGCATCTTCATTTCCGTGACGCGCAGCTCCTGCTTGTGTCGCTTTAGTAACGGCCGTGTTTGACTGCCATATAAAAGGACAGGCCAATGATGGTTTTATAGACCTGCCCCTTCAGCTTGGCATTTTGAGGTCACAAATGACACCAGTCACCTCACGCCATTTAGGCCAAGCCGCGGAAATTCGGGCTCTGATGTCGCTGTCGATGTCCCCGAACGCGCTTAACACAGATCCCGGCTACTCGTATTTGACACGGTCCGTGCGCTCGACCACCTCAACGCCTATGCGGACGGACTGGTGATTTGTGGTGTTGCAGCCTGCAGGGCATGTCTTCGCCACATTAAGTTTCAGACCGCCGTTTTCAAGTGAATTTTTCCACTTATTCACCCAATGTACCAGCCGTCCTCTGTCCGAATCTACTAGCGCAATATCATCAGCATACATGAGCAACCAGGGTGGTTGCTCGTGGTGGTCTTGGATGCTGTTTGACAGCACGTCTAATATTACGCTGAACAGAAACGGGCTAAGCACGGACCCTTGGTGTACTCCCAACGGTGATAGGGAAGGGTGTCACCAACCGCAGTCCTGACTATGGAACTGGAATCGTGGTACATGTCCCGAATAATGTCAATAAAGACTTCTTGAACGGCCCTGGACCGCAGCGCCCAGCCGATCATCTTACGAGGGACACAGTCGAAGGCCTTCTGCATGTCTAAGAAAAGGAGATGCAGAGGTGTAGTCTTCAGTCTGTATTCCTCCATGAGCGTTCTCAAGGCAAATACGAGGTCTATGGTCCCGCAACCCAGTCGAAACCGAAGATGTTGGAGGACCCCCTTACCTAAAGCAGCGATGCCAGATCGATATAGGTATATCGAAGTGTTGAAATGTCTGTATAGCAAAGCCACCATGTCTGTCTGTATACAAGACCAGAGCAAGGAATCGATTCCATTGCAGCGAGGTATGAGTCAAGGAGGCGTAATCACCCCAATCAAAACTCTCTCTGGAAGATGTTTTCAAGCTCTTGGATTGGAACGGACTTGGCATCAACATCAATGGCAAAAACATCACTCACCTTCGTTTTGCCGACGATATAGTTATACTGGCGGAGTCGTTCGAGGACCTTGGTACCATGCTCGGCGACCTCTGTAACGTATCCCAACCCAACGGGTCTTAAAATGAACATGGACAAGACGAAGGTAATGTCAAACGTCCATGTCACAGCCGTACCAGTAGTTGTTGAGAACGATACTCTCGAAGATGTGAACGGATATATTTACCTGGGACAAACTATCCGTCCGGGTAGGTCAAACCTCGATTAAGAGGTGGCACGACGAATCCAGCTCTGCTGGGCCGCGTTCGGGAAACTGCGTGACATTATTACGTCCAATTTCACACAGAGCCAGAAGTCCAAAGTCTTCGAGCAGTGCGTGTTGCCAGTGATGACCTATGGTACTGAGACGTGGTCCTTGACAGTTGGCCTTTTGAATAAGCTCAGGGTTGCTCAGCGCTCTATAGAGAGAGCTATGCTTGGCGTTTCTTTGCGCGATAGGAATTTTACGTACTTTTTGAACCCAACATAAATAAATAATATATATCTGGGACAATTTACATATATATTCTTAAAATCATGTGAAAATATAGAACATGACGCAAAAATATCTCAAAAATCGAATGATGATTTAAACAAACCTTATCCTTAAACCCTAAAACTAATCCTTATCTTGACTTGGGGGTCGCCAGCAAGACGCTGACGCTCAGAGAACGCTAGTGTGGGGTGTCTCTTAAAGTGAAAATTCTTTAAATTCCTGAATAAAACCAATATAAATGAATTTTGATTATTCAGTTAGCCAGAATGCTGCTACTGTTCCTGCAGTTCATCAGACTGCATGCTGTTACTATTTTTATTATTCATTATCATTCATCATTAGTGTAGTACCAAACATTTAGATAGAATACCATGTGTAAGTATCCGGAAACACAGACGCAGGGAGAGTGTTACACTCCCTAGCGGTGCGTACCAGAAAAGACGCAGCAAACCGTTGGCTACGGACTGTCGGCAAGTCAACCACATGGGGGTGGAAGCCCTCCCGGCGTCTAGTGGTCCGGTGGTAGAAAGTAGACAGTGGTATTAGGTTGTGTAGTTCCTGCGCACACTCTCCAAAATACACCTTATAGAAAACCGATAGATAGGCGACTTTACGCCGATGCTCCAAACTCTGAAGTTTGGTTCTAACGAGCGCATCGTCGCCTATGAGTCTCCTAGCCCTTCGGTCCACTGAGTTCATTGCATCCAACTGGTACTTGGCAGAGCCATCCCACAGGTGGCAGCAGTACTCCATACACGACCGAACTTGTGCTTGATGCAAGTGGAGCAGCTGTTCCGGTGTTAAGTATCGCCGAACCTTAAGGAGGATACCAAGTTTTTTGGCAGCGGTTTTTGCTTTCGACTCAATAGAGCTACCAAAGTTAAGGCTGGAAGAGAGTTCCATACCTAGGAGCTCGAGGTGGTTGGTTAACGGTATCGGTGCATTCAGGAAAGTAGGAGTCAGATTGAATGGACTCCGTTTGGCGGAGAACAGACAAGCCTGGGTTTTGTTGGCGTTGAACTCAACGAGGTTAGCTTCGCCCCAGTCGGACACTGCTTGTAATGTTGAATTCATCCGCTCAACCATGGCCTCTCTAAGGGACTCAGTCTCAGCGACACTGGCGCGGGCACTGGACATATATTTCTCTGTAACAGTGCTGTCGTCTGCGTATCCAAAGATACCTGTGCACAATAGATCATTAATGTGCAGCAGGAAAAGTGTCGCAGAAAGAACAGACCCCTGAGGTACTCCGGCATTTATAGCCAATAAGTCAGAAGAGCAGCCATCAATGACTACCCTTATTGACCGTTCGCTCAGGAAGTCAGATATCCAGTCACACAGTGCGGTGGGAATTCCGTATGAAGGAAGCTTGCTTTTGAGACTGTCGTGCCAAACCCTGTCAAATGCCTTCGAGATGTCGAGAGAGAAAGCGAGTGCTTCGCCGTGTTTCTCGATGGCTTCGCCCCACAAGTGAGTGGCATACGCAAGAAGATCCCCAGTTGATCGTTCACGGCGAAAACCGTACTGTCGATCACTGAGCAAACTGTTGTCCTCGAGGTACGCCAGGAGCTTGCTGTTTAATACACGTTCCATACTTTTGCAAAGTATGGAGGTGATTGCGATTGGTCTATAATTGGCAGGGTCAGCTCGACTACCTTTTTTTGGCACTGGTTGCACGTTGGTAAGCTTCCAGGACTTAGTAACTTGTCCCGTTTTGAGACAGAGGCGGTACAGGCGTGTCAGTACAGGAGACAACTCGGGCGCACAATTCCGCAAAACCACTGCAGGAATCCCATCGGGACCACTGGCTTTGTTCACGTCAAGAGTCCGAAGCGTTTTCAGTACCTCTTTTTGGCGTATACGGATTTCTGCCATTAGAGAATCGCTTTGAGGTAGCACAGGTGGTGTTTTACATCCAGAATTGAGACGTGAATGGCTTGCAAATAGAGAAGCAAAAAGATTTGCTTTCTCTTTCGCAGAGTGGGCCAGAGATCCGTCGGGCTTCATCAATGGCGGCAGAGATGGGCGGCAAAAGTTCGATTCGACCGTTTTAGCCAAGGACCAAAAAGCCTTGCTATCCGATGGGTGAGAGACGAGTTTGGCTCCAATACGGGTAACACGGTCTTCCTGAGTACCTTGTTGAAGGACTTGGCAGCAGCGTTAAAAGCTCTCTTCTTTGTACTGACATCGGAGACTTTACGTGCGCGAGCTTCAGCCCAGTTCTTGTACGCCGATTGCTTTACCGCCTCAGCAGTAGCGCACTCAGAGTTGAACCAACGGGGAGCTCGGCTATCGAGGGATACGTCAGAAAATGGAATAAAGTACTCTATAGCTGTACATATCACCTCAGAGATAGCGTCAGCGCATTTCGATGAGTCGCCAGAAGAGAAGCAAGCTTGCTGCCAAGGATAAGATGCAAAGAAATGCCGCATCTCATCCCAGTCTGCAGACTTGTATCGCCACATCCGCCTTGTGCCTCTAGGGCTGGGATCGGGTGGGGAGTAGTTGGACACAGACTTCACCAGACAATGGTCTGAACTGCCCAGAGGGGCAGTAACCGACACAGAGTAGCGGTCTGGATCTGTAGTCAGCAGAAGGTCCAGACAATTTGGTGTGTGGCTAGAAACATCAGGTATGCGCGTGGCTTCCTTGATGAGTTGGGTGAGATTTAGCGACAAAGAAAACCTCAGCGCCTCTCTACCAGCATGGTCAGTGTCCTGGTATGGGAACAACCAGTCACGATGGTGAGCGTTAAAGTCCCCCAGAAACACTAACTGCGCAGATGGATACCGATGTTGGACTATATCAGCCATAGCACCAAGGTACTCAAAGAGTTTGGTCGTCTCCTGGTCTCCGCTGTGCGATCGGTAGACACAGGAATAGATAATTTTCTCCACGCCTGTGTCCACTGGTACCCACAAGACAGAAAAACCAGGTTTTTCAAGGTTACGGAGAAGCTGGCAACAGATGTCATCGCGAGCATATAGGCACATGCCAGAGCGTGCATTAATTTGTGCTCCAGGGTATACCCTGGGTAGTGTAAATACGCCGCGTCTGACGGACATCTGATTTGCGTCTCCGTGACAAAGAGCAGGTGAGGCTTATCAGTCTCTAGGTGGTGGTGGACTGCAACGAGATTAGAGTGCAGACCTCGAATGTTACAGAGGTGCACTTCGAGTGACAGGAAGTGCTTCCGCTGTTGAAACTTTTTCCTCATTTAAGGACTATTTTCATCCCTCTTTGCCTTGCCGTTTATAGTGAAGTTGCATTTGCCTCTCACTCACATTGGACCAGTATCACCAGTACCAGACCGTATCCAGTGCAAAAATACGAAGTTTCGTGACAATTTGGAACTTTAGTTTATATTTTTTAACCTTCAAAGATTCATGCTACCATGTTTCTGACCGAACAAGTAGGAGGCGGTCAAATGTTACCCAAACAAATCTGTTCTTAAGTTAAGAGTCCGATATACCAATAATACCATACAATTAAGAATTATTCGTTATGATTATAAACATGTATTTTATTTTAATTCGAACTTTACTTTTGACATTTATTTTCATTGCATTTAGATCAATAATTTGTTTTATTAATATATTGTAAAGATTTTTTAATTGATGAAAGGCAACATACTGGTTTATTTAACTTTTCAGTATTGCATGTATAATTCAAATATACAGGGTGGCCCAAAAGGTGACACTAAAAAAATATTTTTGGATTCCTGACATCTAGGGGTACTTGGAAATACCCCATGTATGTTCCGCGATTTTTAGTAGTTTTCGAGTTCTGATTTTTTCTTTTAATTTTGAGAATTTTAGACTTTTCCTACTTGAATATTTTTTTTCTTGGAAATTGTGCATATTTTTTTTAATTTTTTTTTGTAGCATAGTCCTCATGCCTTGCACTTTCACACATAAAATACCGAGCTTCCTGCCATTAATGTAAGTTACAAAACTATCGATCGAAACTAAAAAATTAAGGTGAAAGCGAGTCACAGTTAAATTTTCAAATTTGTAGTATTGTTTTATTCATTGTCAATAATTAATGATCCTTGAAATAACCAAAATAACTATTAACAAAATCGATGTTACCACTGTGTAATAACATAATAAAAATATTGTTTTAATTATTTATTCAATACACGGTATCATTGTAATGTTAATTTTGGTCAGAATAATCTTGCGGTTGACAAAATAGCCAATAGAAAAACTTAGAAAATTCCACCTTTGTACATTTAAAGGCAGATTTCTGCTAAAAAAGGCCTATTGAGCACCACTTATTTTTTATTATAATTGAAGCTTAGGGTCTTGCGAAGTTTTTAAAATTACTTAGAAGTCATGGAACTTCTTTTTTTTTTTTTTTTTTAAGTTGAAAATTTAACTGTGACTCGCTTTCACCTTAATTTTTTAGTTTCGATCGATAGTTTTGTAACTTACATTAATGGCAGGAAGCTCGGTATTTTATGTGTGAAAGTGCAAGACATGAGGACTATGCTACAAAAAAAAATTAAAAAAAAGATGCATAATCTCCGAGAAAAAAAATATTCAAGTAGGTAAAGTCTAAAATTCTCAAAATTTAAAGAAAAAATCAGAACTCGAAAACTACTAAAAATCGCGGAACATACATGGGGTATTTCCAAGTACCCCTAGATGTCAGGAATCCAAAAAAAAATTTTTAGTGTCACCTTTTGGGCCATCCTGTATTTTAAGACACGGAGATGCTACTTATGTCATAGATTAAGATCCCAATTACGAAACCACGAAATAAATAATTTGACTTTCAAGATCTGAGTAGCGTTATGTTACGGGTAGATCGATCGCTGAGCATTCTAGAATACGTGCTTAATCGTTACGAATCACCAGCTGTCCGCAGGCCCCGCTACGTGCGCATAAACACGAACTCTCTGACCACCTCCGACGCCATCGGAGCCTTCCAGGATGAGGGCTACCGGTTCATTCGCTGCACCGCCGGCTCCTACGACGACTACTTGGCCCAAATCCAGCAGCTCACGGAGTATGACTTCACTCAGGACTATCACGTGAAGACGGTGTTTGTCTTCTCCTCTGGGACGAAGCTGCACGAGCATGAGCTGTATTTGGAGAATAAGATAATCTTGCAGGATAAGGTTAGCGCTTGTATAGTTTACTAAAGCCAAATATATTTTGATGATTCGTTTCGTGACTTCTTTCATAGGATCTTTTTTCTTTCATTTCATTTGACGATATTATCATGGCGCGATGGCGTAGCTCTCTACGCCATCGCGCCATGATAATATCGTGCTGTTGTAGCACGGTTTCTCGCCTTAACTTGCCTGGTATCCCGGGTTCCCGGGCGGATCAATTTAGCCTTACTGTGAGACCATATGATATTTGTTTGTAAAAAGCGTAGTTTTTGGTCGATCCTCCGCTTTTGGTGCTAACTGTGTGGTACACATCAGGCCACCACCCTGGCGGTGCATCTGCTGGCTCCTCCAGCTGGCAGCGTGGCGTTGGACATGTGCGCTGCTCCAGGCATGAAGACTACGCAACTTGCCGCCTACATGAGAAACCAAGTAAGTTGAACACGTGTTTAACTTTATGGATTTTCAGGGCATGCGCCCTGTGTAGTGCTGCTCTCTTTCTGCCTATAAGTACCTGCATACTATTTTAGTTGTACCTGATAATATTACTCCTGTCAGACTGAAACTACCCATTGAACAATGGCCTATAGGCTGATATATTTAACTGGCAGAAAATAAACCACTGCGATATAATTGACTGGCCTGTTGGTGCAATGGTAGCGATCCTGCCTTTAGCACCGGAGGACGTGGGTTCAATCCCCACCCATGACAAACATTTGTGTTTGTGGTGTGTCTGGGTGTTATTATCTGTTTAAGTATGTATTTAGAAATATTTGAGTATTTTTATCAGTCTCTGACACCCATAGTACAAGCTCTGCTTAGTTTGGGGTCAGGTGATCTTGGTGTAAATTTTCCCAGATATTTATTTATTTATAATACTAGCTAAAACATTTTGCCGGGTTGATTTCTGACGTAAATCAAAAATATCATCAAATCATATAGGGCCTTGTAAGGCATTTTTTTATATGGCATGATAATATGGTGTATTGGTCTTATCGAAAAACCCATTGTACTGGGCAGAAATGCCGAAGGGTTTTAGGGGTGTTTTTAATACATACATACATACCATCACGCTTTTTTCCCAACGGGGTAGGCAGAGACCACATGTTTCCACTTGCTACGGTCCTGACACACCCCTTGCGCTTCTTCTACTCTCATTAATCCTTTCATACAAGCTCGTCGATTATGGGTACTCCTGACCTGACCTTTTCTGAGCACGTCGTGGACTTGTCCTAAGTACGTCCGTCTAGGCCTTCCCCTTTCCCAGCTCCATCCACCCTCGCCTTGTAAATTTAATATTGTGCGGATTTCATCACGCACGACGCTGCTGTTTTCAACGTCAAACAACTATAATCGAGATTCTGTTGCGATTAGTGGATAGACAAGCGGATAATCCTCATTTTCTTATGTACGGAGGATTCAACCATATTATAATTACTAATCACAAATTCTTTTCAGGGTCGTATCTACGCTGTGGAACGGAACGAAAATCGTTATCAAACCTTGTGTGACTTCGTTAAGAAGACCGAGTCCAAATGTGTGGAGACGCTGCATAAAGATGCGTTAGAAATCAAGAGGGGTGATTTGGATGACGTTGAATACATTCTTCTGGATCCCAGCTGTTCTGGATCAGGTAATTTTTATAAAAGTTATGAGGAAATCGGTATTTTAAACATTTCAGCAGCAACTCTGGTTATGGTTTACGATGACGACACTAAAATACTCAGCTTGTTAAATAAAAGTTTGACTCTCTTTTTCGCTCCAAAGGGTAGGTTTGACATTTTTCTACGGATAATTCGCAGAGTTAAAACCTTAACAACGTCCTCTAGACTGTTTACCTACTGAAAGTAAATTATTCTATTTAATATATCTTGCTTTACATTTAATTACCCTATTTCAAAATTCAGCTATTCATTATATTGTGTGCGATACTTTTAAACAAATCGGCTAAGAACATCATGACCCCGATGTCTGGGCCAGATAGCGGTACATGTCGGTACGATATTACCTTTGTACATGCATACATTCATCTTTTTAGTCCATTTACTGAATAATTAAAATATGACAAATATATAGTACGCCAAAAGCAAAACCGTTTATTTTCCCTTTTTACTTGATAAGTTAAAAATCGCGTATTCATGAAGTTGCTTTATATTATTCATAAAAAAGGTTATTAATGGTATTTATCACAATATACGGGCACTATTGTTTTTAATGTCCATGCAAAATGTCGTGCTGATAATGCTTTCCGCACCTGACTTAACACTTATCAAGATCTATCTTTCTCATTACCTACGAGGACTAAGTAGGTATGCACCTAAGCCCACATATCAAAAATAACATACACACGTTATCACAGCATATTACATTACTACAGTCGCTTGCGATATCGTTGTTTCAACTCGTGGTGAAAGCGGATCGCTACTTGATAAGCTTAAGTAAAATTTACATATAACGCTGCCTTAAATGAAATCATTTAATATGTTTACGAAAGGATGTCTCTTTTAACTCTGACTAGCCTATACATAAAACAAATATTTTTATTTGTCAAGCAACACCTAAGTTACTTCCCGGGAAAACGCCCTGAAATCATGCTGCAGCTGCCCCCCTGTAGATTGACACTTTTCCAGAAAAACTCCTTTTAAATGGCAATTAGTTTTTAATTCGTTACCAGACGAAATAAGAGCACTGCGTGGACCTCTTTTTAAAAACAAACTTCACGCGTGGCTTGTGGAGGGGTCGTTCTACATACTCATTGAACGAATATTTTAATAGATTTTGAATGTTATTTTTTGAATGGTTATTTTGGGTTAATTTTGACATATCTTTATTTATTGTAATTTTATTAATTCAATTGTTAATTTGTTTTTTGTGAAGTATTATTGAACATTTATTCATCTTATTTATATTGGACATGCGATTTAATGATGAAGAATGACTTTTTTCTAATTGATAATTTGTAATTTATTGTGTTTATTTCGTAACTTTGAGATATTTGCACGCTTCTCATTACTAGCAAGTTTTAGTGATACTTACTCTATTTTCAAGATCAATATTGTACCTAAAGTTATGCAAATAAAATTTCTAATTTGTGATTGCTGAAATTTTAGGTATGGAGCTCTGCGTCCACAACTACATAGAAGCGACTAGGCTGGCGAAGCTGACATCGCTTCAAGAGAAGTTCCTCAAGCATGCAATGAACGCGTTCCCTAAAGCTAAGAGGATAGTCTACAGCACTTGCTCCTTGTACCCTGAAGAGAACGAGCGAGTGATCACCAACGTCGTGAAGACTTCCCGCGCAAAGTGGAGGGTGCAGGATGTCAAAGAACTCTTGAAAGGTCAGTGGAACAACTTTGGCTCCAGTATGTACGGCAGCATGGGCAGTAGATGCCTCTACGCAAGACCTGATAAAGATTTGACTACCGGGTTTTTTCTAGCCGTGTTAGATAGAGATCCTAAGGATATGGAAAAAAGTCAAAATGATAAGTTTAAGCCAGATAATAGTGAAACGTATGAAGGGGATGAAGAAAATACTTCAACCGAAAAGCGTAAGAAAAAATTGAAACTCGTTGATGATAACCAAACTGGCATTAGTGAACCTGAAAAAAAGAAAAAAAAGACACAGGAAATTAATGAAACGTTCGAAGAAGTTCAAGAAACAGATATCAACATTGAACAAAATGCAGTTTCAAAAAAGAAGAAGAAGAAAAAAGATAAACAAAGAGAGACGGACGTAAATGAGTCTAATATTTGCGAAGAAACAGTTGAAATGGGTAAAGATGAAGATGTGGCTCCGAAAAAGAAAAAGAAGAAAAAACATCAACATGAAGAGACTGATGTTAAGGTTACCGTCCATTCTAATGAAGAATGTACAGATGTACGGAAGAAAAAGAAAAATAAATCGAAGGAAAAAGACCTAGAGCAAACCTCTTATGCTAAAGCTAATTTACCCGAAGAAGTATCAGTAAAGAAAAAAAAGAAAAAACACGACAAAAATGTTGAAACTGAGTCGTAAAGATTTATAAAACCAATTAGTACCACCAAACTTAGGTGACGCTTAATCTGAAAGTGTAATGTAATCTTAGGAATGACTCACATACGCCCGAATCCAGAAACGATAGTCAAAGTTAAACAGTCCTCACGTGTATAGCTGTCCCATTCATTTCTACTGAGATGTGACAGGACAGCATCAATAAGAAGTGTGTTCAACATTGATTTTCACTACTGGATTCGGGGGATAGTGGAAAAAAAAGTATGCCATAAGGTCGCTAAAACTGACTGTTCGAGCATTTCTAATTCTGGTACAAATAAGCAAATTGTTATTTTTTATATTTGAAGGCAATAAATCGAATTGACTTTATTTATTAGTTTTGTTGAATATTCCCTCTTCTTCTACTCGTAGTCTCAATATCATCGGCTATCCCCGCAAATAGTAAGTATGTCTAATGCCGCTATGGTGATGGGGCCCTTGGGCACGTTGCTTCAAGATTGGTTGCAGGCATCCTGCGCTCTCCCTAAGTCCATTCTCTAAACAGTAGCGGTAGTTATATTAAAATAGAAGAATGCTATAAATTTGTACCGTTATTGCGCATACCAAGCAAATACTATAAAGCAAAAATCACTTAATAGAGTTAGCAACCCCTGCCATTAAAAGTAGGACAAATAATATAGGCGACATTTCAAGCGGTCCCGACACCTTCTAAGAACTGAAGTACTTACAATAAGTTATTCTGTCTCCATTATGTTCACTTCAATTTGAACTTTATTCGCCCCGACTAAGTATCATTTCCTAGAATTAGCGGTGCGGTGGAACTTACCACATCGTCACGAGATGTCGTGCCTCCTTATTTTTATTGCTTCAGTTACGGTAAGCAACATACAACCTAGTCGTTACCTTTTTAACCCTATCAATCAATATTGGTCCGATTTCTAACCGTTTAAAAGTTATGATCAATTTCAGTTTTTTTCAGAAAAGTCCATATAAAAATAAATATTAAAAAAAATGTATCAAATCTACCTTTATTTTTTTTTGCTAATGGATTGGCAGGTGGTTTGTCTTACTTTGTCTAGTTATTTTATGGAGCTAGAACACCCAAATATTAAAATATTGCAAAAAAAATCTTACTCAAAAAAATACTCAATCAAGCAGAAGTCGTAAAAATAAAAAGTTACTACTGAAAGTTGTCCAAGTATTTAAAAAAGTTGCTTATTTATTACTAATTCTTTTATGGTATAAATTGCAGAGTATTCTTATGATTTCTAAAGTTGTGAGTATTTTGAACAAGAAAGTCGTGTTTTTTTTGGAGTTTGTGTTTTCAACCTATCCATCTTTTTTTCACGAATGTCCATTTAATTTAAATACGCTTAGAAACTTATTACCATTAATTTGGTGGTAAAATAATAAAAACAAAGCATATAATTAGCTATAATAAAAATTATAGTTAAACGACAGGTGTTGCTGTCTACGATTACGAGATTAAATTAATATCTCTGTGTAAGAAACTACTTTTACTATTTGATGGCGCTGCAAAAAAAAATGGTTTATCTTATATGTTTGTCTCGCAATTCGTATGGGCCGGACGCGAGAAAACAACGTGCCAATTTTTTCATGCGGCGCGCCTCTGTCATAGGTAACCAAAGCTGCTACTCTGTCCCAATTGCAGCGGAGACTGCTTGACATGTCTTTAGAGGCACGAAGCCTCGATCATTTAATGGAGTTTGAACATTTTAGTATGGAAGCTGGCATAGCCACCAGCTGCCATTTTGTTTTTTTTTTTCAAAGTTTCCGCGCACAATAATGTGGTATATTTAGATAGAGGACACATCAACAAAAAAAAATCTGATAATATGGTACCCTAAAGTGTCACGTTCCTATTTATTTGAAGGTAAATATTGATATGAAAAGGTGATTATTAATTAAGTGGCTTTTCGTGTTATTTTGTCAACCTATAACATATTTTAGGACATTTAAATGGTTGGTTGAGAGACAAAAATGAGACAATTCACATAATTACAGTCTCATTTTTATGGAGTGTGCGCATTCGTACGTGCTCAAAATAATGAAGTAAATGTGGTTTTCACCAGTTTTTGGTAAAAAATCTACAAAGAAATCATGATAATAATAATAAATGATGTTTCTCAAACTGGATACTTGATTGAAACTGGATGAACTTCAAAATTACATTTAATTCACACCGGCCCGTATGCTATGGCTGTGAAGGTATATAATAAACTCCCTGAAAGAATTATAAAATGTTACTACAATCAAGAGATTTAAAAATTTATTGAAGGAATTGTTGGTTGAGAAGGCCTTCTATACCTTGACGGAATATTTTGAGATTAAGTTGTAGATTTAGGATTTCTGTCTGATTTGTTAATTTCGTATGTTATTTGCTTTTGAAAATGACTTTCTCTCAAAAAAAAAATGCTATTTCGGCCGGTTTGTGTATGTAATGAGACAAATGACGTATTTTATTTCAATTCTAATTTCGAAATTTGTTAAAAATACATTTAATTTAATTTGTTTTTACTTTGTATGTTATAATTATGTATGAATATTGATTTAATTTCATTTTTATGTTATTTTATTGTGATTTAATTTTAATTAGGTACTTAAACAACGTTGCTATGCCCTAAAAGGGTTCATGTTATTGGTACTGGTTTGATATGTTTACCATCTTTGTAACCACATATGATTGCAATAAATATTTTGACTTTGACTTTGATAATGAGGGTGGCTTAGAGGCGATAGTTTTGTGGAAAGCTACAAAGGAGGGTTTTTTTCTGATTGAGGGTTAGCAGATTTAGGTTCAGCCATTTAACTATTTCAGCTAATCCTTTTTCCGCTGTCTCAGCAACACTGTCCCAGGCTTTATGGTGAAAAATCATGCACTTTATCACTACAAAATGGTATTCAAGCCTCTTGCTGGATATGTGTCGTTGTTTTTATACCTCCTCTCATAGCCGTCTGGGCCCCATCTAAGGAGAGTTTGCAATATGGTTGCGAGAGACTAATATTCATACCTAAACGGATACGTAACACCTACACAAAAAAGCACAAATGCTTGTCTTGGGTAGGGGTTGAACACACGACCCACAGTTCAGTAGGCGACCCTACTACATAAACAATGAGAACGAATGAACCGCTGCTCTTTAAAAGTTTTCGTCATAACTTTGGATAAAGGTAGGTAATTATTATGATGAATCAGACAGTTAAATGTTTAAAATAAATATCAAAACGCATGCATCTTTCCAAAGACTATCTTCAGTCTACCTACATGCACATCGCAAAGGACATCGCGTGCCAGGTGATTAATAAACTGCTCCGTTGTGATAGAAACGTGATAATATGTGGTATTTCCACTTCATGCTTTTTGGGTCAATCGTTTTTAAGTAACCTGCTTTAGTTTTATTATATTTTTTCGTCCTTGAACTAATTAAGAAACGACCCGTGCGTCCATTACAGAAAATGTTGTAACTCGCTTGATATGTTTTTCGTAAATCCGCTAGGGAAATTAATAGGAGTAAAGGAAATTCACAACCTCTTAAGCGTCCTTGTAACAGTTTTGAAGCTAAATAAATCGAGTGACAAATTGGGTTATAACAACACGCGTAGGTCACAAAGTAAATTTGAGATATGGGTAATGCCTGAAATTAATGAATTCCAATTTATTTAGGTTATTGCTGGAATCGAGATAAAAAACGCTAAAATCATTAAATTTGGTCATGTGGAGTGAATGAATGAATAACGATAAACAAGACAGATTTATGAGGCGAAGTTAAGAGGCAGGCAGTCCTATCATCCTGTTACCGTTGTATGTTTGAAAGGGTTAAAGCGGGTGGACGAAACAATCGAAGGACCATATCCATTGAAAGTTCTATGTTATAGTAAGATTTAGAAATAAATGTTCTTATATTATCAAGATAATATTTGTATGTAATTAATTGGGTTATAATTCGTTTCCTTAAACCAATTAATACATTGCTATTCCATCCTGACATAGCAAACACATTTCATAATTCCAGCATATATAGTTTCTGGATCTAAACACTTTCACCGAGAAGCGGTTGCCTGGTAACCACAGAGCACCTCGTTTGGGCGGGCCGCAGGGCGTCGCTATCTCCCGCCCAGCGAAGCCTGCGTCACGTCACCACGGACCAATCGCCGCCTGCGACCGGATGCCCGTGTTATGACACTGTGTCACTCCGCGATAGACACCGCTACTAATTACGAGACATCAGTACTTTATTGCTGAGTGATAAAAGTGGTTTTGGCCTGGCAATTATTGATGGGGCGATGTTATTGGTTGTTGGGACGACACCTACACACTAAATAATATTATATGTTTTATATATCAGACTGAGCTTATATGCATGTCCTTCAGCTTTGTGAATGGGTAAGTATTACTATAAAATACATAAAAAGTGCTATTTCTATAAGCAATGCTTGTTGAAGATTGTTAAAAGCTTTTTATAAACATTTAGAGTTTTAAACTGACGTTTGTATAGGTACAGGTTTGTCCAGGAGTACATATACCTGGGTCAAAAAGTACAGTTGGGTAGAGACAACTTTGAGGGTGAAGTCATCAGAAGAGTTCAGTTTGGGTGGGCAGCATTTGGAAAGTTGTGTCACATCTTCAAGTCACCCTTGCCACAATGGCTGAAGACCAAGGTGTTCAATCAGTGCCTCCTACCGGTCATGACATACGGAGCCGAGACGTGTAACCTGACAGTGAAACTAGGCCACCGATTACACGTCACTCAGAGACCTATGGAAAGGTGCATGCTTCGTGCCGTCGTTATGGGTCTCGTAAGGTCCGGAACGAAACAATCCGGCTAAGAACCAAGGTGGCTGACATAGTCGAGAAGTGTAGCAAACGGAAGTGGCAGTGGGCTGGTCACATCTGTCGCAGAACCGATGGTCGGTGGAGTAGACGGGTTCTCGCGTGGAGACAACGACTCGACAAGCATAGTGTTGGACGTCCACCGGCACGTTGGACCGACGACCTAAAGAAAGTAGCTGGTAGTGACTGGATGGAAAAAACGGGAGATCGGGCTTTGTGGCAGCACGCGGGGGAGGCTTATGTCCAGCAGTGAACTGCTATAGGCTGAAAAGAAAGAAGAAAGGGAAAGTTCACCTAAAGAGAAAAACGTCCATTCTGAATCGATAAAAAAAAATTAACCATAAAGCACGCCACTTCAGGCATAAGTACATAATAATACATAGTGTCTTATCAGACACTTAAACATATTGAAATGAATAACTAGGGTTATTTTCCTAGATTTTATGGATTTACGCACTTCTGCTTACCCATAGTGACCTCGTACTTAAAGTTCAATATTTAGCGACACGAAATAAATTAACGGAAAATGTCATCACCTTCCAGGAAATAATTTAGTGAAGCTATAAAGCAAGTCCATTAGTGCTCACGATACGATTTCCTTGTTTTCTTACAACGGAGTCACCGTCAGCAGAATGTGCGTGTTGCCCGTAATAAAAGTAATATTTACCGTCCGATCTGTCATGATAAGTAATTTACGACAACTCGGCTTTGACCAAACTCTTTGACAAATGTTACTTGTAAAACTATCATACCTTGAAATGCTTTTATTGAGTTGACTGTCGATATACAGCTTTTTTGGTTTTAATACTGCTTTGTGATTCCAGTAATTCTAGTCAGTCATTGATTTTATCTTTTGGCAATGAAACCGAAATTGTCCTATTAATTTTCTTAGCACGTAGGTTTCCATCTAAAACCTAGAAAGAATACCACAACAGACAAATACGGCCTCACCTTAACTACATATGAGGTGGTACGAGCCATTCTACAACACGCGGGCTCAGTGCGGATTGTTTGAGAGGAATGTAAGGCCAGTGATAAAACTTAGCGACAGATGTTATAAAGCCGCCTTTTTTGGCCTCTGACTATAGGCTTTACGACTGATTTCTTGCGACGTCAGCTGGGTCCAACTGTTTAACGTGCCTTCCGAAGCACGGAGATGCCCGAAAAACACATCACTAAATTTCGGTCGGGATGGTCACCCATCCATTACCCGACCTGACTGGCGTTGCTTGACATCGGATCGATCCCGATCCGCTGCCGTCACTTAGCCACAAAAAAGAATAATATAGTAGTAAATTTATGTAACTGCGTAGGACATTATTAAGCAAACTGTAGGCTGACCCAATCGACAAATCGATTGTAATCGCATTTCTGAATAGCAACTAGGCCTTGGATTCGCACTAAACGTATTTCCAGATTTTCGTTAACGACAATTTGTAAATGGCTCCGAGAACTAATTTGTCTGTAGCGCCAGTAGACAAATTCAAGTCACCTAGACCGTTTTGCAATATTGATATTTCAATATAATGCCTAATGGTGCGTTTCGACTAAGAATATGAGACTTTATTGATCAAAATGTAATTATTATTTACGAGGTAACAAAATTAAATGTACTTTCAAAGAATGTGTGTAGTCGTCTACGGCTTCGTAGCTACGAACGTAGCGCATCTACAAATCCGTAGCGTACACGAGCCCCGTAGCAAGATAATCAGTGTCGTAGCGTACCTACCACAACACAACTTTTAAATAAGACAATTATTTATTTTTGTATTTTTAAACGGAAACGTGCTCACTTATCTAGGTCAAGTATAGCATAACGTTAAGTTACTTAATGACTTAACAAGCACCATTTATTACCTAATGGCTGCGCTAGAAAAATTACCTACGAATTAGTGAAGTGGCGACACGGAAACATTGTATAAAAATGTTGCGACTAAGCTGGACCTACAGTACCTACGTAATCGTGATGAACATTTTTTACGTAGTTTTGTTTGACTGTCAAAGTGCCCTTAAATCCACTATCTTGTCTGCACTTGGAAAAAAAAAACTTTCTTACTTCAGCAAGCTGTACTAACTAACCTCATCAACATCCTCTTCTGCCTCAACATAAAAGCTTTTATTGCGCTTAATTTTGTACTGAAATATTGTCCTTAAACCATTCATGCACAATTTTAAAACTAATGCAATACCCTTTACGACATAATAATTTGTAATTTTTAAAATTGGTTTAGCAATTTTAAAAGTATATTTGCATATTTTGAACTCGTTTTTACATTTTAAAAGCGGTTGCTATTTTTGTTACCTCCTTTTATAATATTGAGTAAATTTTATTATTAATCGAACCTGAAAATCGTCTATTGCATGTTTAGGGCAAATGTCAAAGAGCATAAGCATAAATCACACATTCAAAGTAACGATGCATAATAACCGCGTAATTTTGCAAAATCAACGTTTTCCAACACAAAAACTAATCGGTCTGAGTGTTCTGGTATTTACTAGGCCAACGATTGTAAGAATTCGAAAAAGTGTACAATCAACGATGTAGGTACTAGTGCAAGAATAGGTAGATATAAATGAAAATGCATTTTCAGGAAATTATTAGGCGAGTACTTAGCGTCGCTTAATACGTTAGGTGATTTAGTGACTGAACGTGCAATATTGACTACACGTGGTTTATATTCCGCAATGTACCTATATGCAAAATTGACCTATAGCCGATTGCGCCGAACCTGAGTAAACCTATTTATTTTTATTATGTTACCGTCGGCCCTTTCGGCGGCGGTTCTTTGTAAGCCATTCCTAAAAAGACACCACTTTTTATTTAATTAGAAATACGTATCACCGCCCTAATTATTTTTAAAGATGCGACTCACTTTTACGCAGGGTGCAATCATTACTTTAAAATCCTGACGCATACAATATATCTTTGGCAATTCTGTAACTTATCCAGTATATTGATTATATGTTGAAAAATGGCATGCGCTACATAAAAATTATCATGAAATGATTTCTAGGTAAGAAAGAAGCTGCCGAAGATGCACACACTGCAGGTGTGCGCAGCATGGGCCGATCAACGCCGATCCCTCGTAGCCGCCATTGGAGGGGACCTCTCCCTTCCGGCCGTGGTTCAGGCCATGTTAGGGAGTCAGGAGGCCTGGATGGCAATGGTCTCTTTCTGCGAGGAGGTGGTGACGCAGAAGGAGACCGCGGAGAGGGTCTGAGAGAACGATCCTCTGGCGGACCCTCTGGCGGAGCAAGAAGACGGTGGTTCGCCCGTCTTCCTGCTCCCTAATAGAAGTACCGAGGTGTAAGCCGTGGGGCTTTAACCCTATTCCATGGTGCTTCCGTCGGGGGGTATCTCATTATACCAGGATGCCCCGTAGCGTGAGGAGGCATAGCGCGTAGGCTGGGCTGACCGCTGGGGTGACGTGGTAATTTATTAGGCTCCAGGTCGCCCTATTCTATAGTGGTGAGGGTATACCCGGGTGTTTTTAGTGGGTATGCCGCCGGCCACCGGTGGAGAGTCCCCCACTCCCTCACTCCCACCCAGGCAGTGGGATAGTGCGTACCGCATTTCTCACACGGAGAACAAAAAAAAAGGTAAGAAAGAAGCTACAATATGAAAACAACCTTTTTAACGCGGAAAATTGATATGTTTTCCTTAGCATTCTTCTTTGTTGAAGTTTGGTATCATTTGACCTTTTAACTTCCCATACTCACATCTTGAACAAATTACTTGCAAAGCTGCGAAGTGGCCGCGCCTCGTCTGTTTCGCAAAGTTAAAACAATAGGCTTACTATATTATAGCTAAAGATTGTTTAATTTGATGTTGACTACTTTATAATGGCTTTATATCAAGCAGTGTTTTTGTTTGACTTTGCCCCTCCCTAAGTAAATATTGATTGCTCGTTTATTAGTCATAAATCTTTACTAGAAAGTACCATGATTGTCATCATAATCATGGTGTTTCACAGTTACTTACGCCTATAAACGTGACTTAGTCATAAAACTCATATTGCCCAAGGTCAACCTTGGTGACTGACTCGTAACTTGTAAACAAACCAATTAATCGTGGAACATTATTAAACTTATCCAATCTTCTATGAGTTATACCAAACAAATAGGAACACTACCACCTCACATAATCAGCCTATTAAACAAAATTATAGTTGGTTTTACTAATTTATTTGGTACTCCTTCTCGAACTATGAGTGAGTGTGCGAAAATGCATTTACACGTGTTCATTAGGTATCAATAACCAATATGTGTAATGACCAATATGAATATGTGTAATGTGTGTTTTTTTATGATCAAAGTGTTAATATTTGTTACCTTCTTGATCATCGCGATGAAAATCAGTGTTTATCTTGTTTGTTGACAATCTATAGGATATAAAGGCGACCTGCAGCGCTTGGCGTGACTGAATGTCTCTGGTGCAATTCAGTGTAAGTTAACTTGTGCAGTTTCAACTTGTCAAAACTTTATGTTGGTTTTAAGTTTTATATAATTTAAACACTTAGCTTATTTAAAATGCAATTTTAACCTAACCTATATTAAACTATACCTTCATAGCGATTTCAAGAATGCCGGTTTAGTCACCTTAAAGTCAATGGAACAATGTATATGTCGCTTATTTACTTCTGCATTTTCTTCTTAACCATACTTTCATAGCTTTTTGGAGAATTCAGGTGTAGAAACTTCAAGTTAATAACCAAAAGAAATGAGTTAGTAATTAGGGCTCGTAAACCCGTGAGTCGTGAGCCGGTGAGGCGAAATACGGAGCTAACCTACATAGACACGCCACACGCCTGTTGGTTGACCGGCCAGCGTCTGGTGTGCGTCGCACCGGCAACACCATGGGGTTGTGATTTTTTTAAGGAATAATTGCTGAAAAGTTTAATTGCATTGCTTTAGCTATGAAGGTTTAAAATATGGGAAAATTGGAAACGTTTGCCCAGAAATACCTACTCACTCTTGTCTCAAAAGGACGAAAAATAAATGAAATTATAGACAATGATGAGTCTGCAAAAAGTCAAACCTTTGGAGATTTATTTATTCGCATGTAATCAACCTATAGCTTTTAATTAAATAATCCATAGTTTGTTTGCTAGATTTTAACAATTATATTAATTTGTTCAAACAAAAATATATGTCATTGAAGCATGTGTTCGATGCCTTGGTATAAAGAATACCTTAATAAAATGCTCGGCCTTAAATTTATTGAGCCACCTGGATTTGGCGAGCATGATAAAATATAGCTTAGTACTATCTAAACTCTACTTATAGCATAAATCAGATCATTAATATAAAAATCGAATGCGACTATCGCCGCCGCTAATGTTAAATAAATTTTCTGCTTAATTATGTTTGAAATAGCTGAAAAAAAATAGTTGCTAAATACCTATCATCGCACTTTTGAAATCAAGAATACGTCTTTAAAATGGCCGCTAAGAAATAGTGGTATTTCTAACAGTTTGTATTTGTTTGTACGCGAATGCTGAAAGCATTTGCCGAAGGTAGCCCCGCCCAGGCCACGCACACGGGTGCGCTGCCCGCTGCCACCCCGCTAGCCGTCCGTTCGACCGTCACTTGGTTCCGCTCACAAAACATAAACGGACGACTTCACTTCCACATTCATAACAAACACCTCACACCTCCAACTGTCATTTAACTCCATCTATATCGCAAATATCAGACTATCAGCTTCGCGAAGTGGATGACCTAAAGTGTGTCAGTTGTCCGTTATGTATAAAAGCGCCGGAAGCGACCCCGGTGACTTATAGTCGACGTCGCCGCCCGTCGCTTTTTCCCGCGAATCGCGACAGCAATTGTAATAAAGTTAAATTGGATTGTAATTCAATTGTAATTCGAGTGCCCGTGTGATGGACTACGAGAGTGTTTAAGGACAATTTCGTGTATGACATCGGAAGAAAATATGGCTGCGGTTGCTGTGGTAAGATTTTTGAATATTTTATTACTTATTAACTTCATATCGCTAATAATATTAATATCATATTTGATGACGATTCCCTACTATGGTCAGAATTCTTTATTTAACAACATTGAAGTATGATTCTATCACTTTGTCGGTTCCAAAAGTGTCATGTGTTAATCCTCTCCACATTATCTAAGTTGATCGTTACTGCCCCCCGATTCAAAATAAGGTTTTCGACGGATTAGGTTATTTTCTTTTATTTTTAATTCGTTTTTAAGTATGAGTAGTTTTAATATTATTGAGTTTATGAGAACAAAAGGCCTTTGGCTTTAACATATAACAATATTGATGGCTACCGTTAAGAGGGTCAATTACCATAATTAAAACAAATTTACCGAATCGGTCGATAACTTCGTTCTGAATCAGGGGGGCTGGTCCGGTTTCTCAATATTAACTTCTTGATATCTTCAATTTAAAGTATCAACTGGTAGCAACAGAAAACAGATTACAGTCATGAAGTTGTATTAATTTATTACGTTTATTTGAAGAGTCATGAATTGAAAAGATGCTTTCAAGTTAATATACTCGTACGCAATGTTCAGGCTAAAATCCACCACAATGAAAATATGAGGCTGGCTGGACAAATATATAATAGTGAATTTATATGTTTAAAAATGAATGTGGTAGGTATAATCAGGCATATACTTAGTTGTATTTATTTCATAAGGCAGTAGTGATTCATTGAAATTTTCTTAAGGCGTTGAAGCGGCTAGAGTCGCGATCGTGACTAGAATTACTTAGTCATTCAACGAGGGCTGCTCGTTAGTCTTATCTTGCGCATCTAACGATGACTAGACGCTTACAGCCGACTATATCATTCACGAGAACCCCTACATTGTCTAACTGATCATTTTCCGTTTCAATTTTGGCAATTTAGCATTTGAGGTACCTAGTTTTTTGTTGGTTGAACATAATGTATCAACAATGAAGCTCAGTTTAGTAGAGGATGAGTAGTTATGGCTGAGAAGTATGCGTGCGTATATGTGATTAAGATCAGTTTTGAATTTTCATAGATTTTCCAAAAATAATCATACTTTAACTTACGAGTATATATTTCGACGTTCTAACCTAGCTAGAGGAATGCTAAATCTTTTAAGCTTTTGGTCATATTAAAACTGCCGTCTCATTACTCAACCACGTGGTGAGTGACCACTTTCATGAATGAACATCCGCACACAATCTACCATCGTATAGACAGTTCGTATCAGTTGATTGGACATGAGAGGCGAGTGAGGCGCGCGGCGTCCAGTCGGCAGGCGGCAGCCGCGTGTGATGTCGCGTCGTCCATCGGTCGGTAGGCCGCGGCTACATTCGCGCCTTCGTCCACAGGCCGCGCCCGAGCCCTCGCCGGCGCCCGAGCCCGCTCCGGCACCGGACCCTGAGCCGCATCCGCCTTCCGATGACGAGCGCGAGCCCGGCGACTGGCGACCCTCGCGCCCTGCCTCGCCGCCGCAGCGCCCCGACGACGTCTCCGAGGGCTCCGAGGCCACCACGCGACCCACCAGAGCTGAACCTGCCAGCCGCTACGCCAACCTCAACTACTGGAAAGCGAGACGCGTCACCTTCTATCGAAATGGAGATCCTTTCCATCCTGGTGTCGAGTTCCGTTTCAAGCCCGGACGGGACCTCGCGTCGATGGACGCTCTCCTGGACCGACTGTCCGAGCGACTGGAGCTTCCGCGAGGAGCCAGGTTCATCTTCGGCATGGACGGCGACAGGAAATACAGGCTTGAAGAGCTCGAGGACGGCGCCTCCTATGTTGTATCGTCGTACAAAACGTTCAAAGTAACTATCTTTGTGCCGTAGTCTACTTAATTCACTTCCTTTAGTTTTAGAAGCATGGAAAGCACGTTTACATTACTTGGTGCATTGCGTTTCGTTTGCTCATCGTAAGCAGTGTGGAGGTAAACTTTAGTATTGGCGTAGTCATTAAACCACTTCCTTTGCAATTAGAAAGACGATGTATTTTTTTTTATCGAAATACGACATTATCGCTCCATCAACATCGGCTAATCTTAGCTTACACGCACGCCTTTTTTAAGTACTTTTCGTTCCTTCATCAATTACAATAAGCATTATAAATACCGTAAACGTAGAGTTTGCCTTGTGTAATTATTTACTTAGAAACTCGATTTTGCAACTGTTGCCAGTTAATTTTATAACTTGTAGTCTAACGACTACAAGTTATACTACAGTCATATTACACGATAGCAGGTGTTGTTTCCTGAATTATTTTTCAAATATTACTAGCAACTAAAGTTTTGACTTCAAACAGCAATGAAATCGAAACGCTTAGTTAAAAAAGTTACAAAACTCCAAAGCTGTGTTCAGAATAATGTTATCCGTTTTGATTTCCGTGATAATGATCGCGTAAAGTTCAGAATACGGTTTATTTAAACAGTGGAGAAAGAAAAAAAGAAGAAAGAAGGCCAGAAATTGGATTTAACTATATCCAATTTCTGGCCTTCTTTCTTCTTTTTTTTTCCTGAAAAGAGATAATATTACTCCTTGAATAAACTGCTATAGGATTTTTTTTGTCAAAATGTGGGAAATTATGTTTCTATATTTATAAAAAAGAGTTGAATGTTATGTTATTTACTTAATGGTTAAGTCAATTTGGCCGATAGCCACGTCACACAGATTATCTAGTTACTCTTCATTGTCTAGTTCCTAGTTCTGTGTACGACATATAGTTTTTAGACCCTATTATGAGGGGTTCTATTTTCACCCATTTGCTATAATATCACAGCATCACAGGTTCAATTCGTAGGTCAAAGCAATTCAAGTGTGTGTGTTTTCGCTAGCCTGTTTGATTAGATCATTTATGCGTCTTATGTACATAAACGTATTACTTTTTAAATCCGAATCCTTTGCCGAATCCTACATGAAAGATGATTACATGGCTGTTTTTTCTAATTACTACAGGTTAGTAAGCTGGTCAATGCGTAATGTCCAATTTCTGGTCTGCAAACCTTACTGGTGTCGTGATCGCACCAAATGTCGTCGGCGACGAGGTCGCGGCCTTGCGGTACACCAGATGTGGGTCGCGGGATAAGACCTTACACCCCCTCCCCCACACGCACCGGTGGATATTTGCATTTTGATTACTCACAAACGAAATTTCTTCCCCCACATCGATTAGGCGCTAATTGCAAGAAAATTGTTTTATTTAAATACTGTTATTCTACTAGGGAAATTAGTACAGCAATCAGAAAGGATTAAGTCTTCTGTAATGGCACTACAGAAATTGCGGCTGTTTAGGTAACTAATTAAGTTTTAACGTGAGCTGATTTATTTGTTTTTTGACGTTTACAGTTCAGCAGTCACGTTATTTTATTTCCTTGGGCATTTTCATCTACCTTGCTTATTGCGGTCGTCATTCTTTTGCTGACCAATTAAACTGAGTTACAATTTAAAGCAACGGTAGTAGGAGGAAATTAGTAAACATCAAAGTACAAAGTTTACTTTTCTGTTCTCACGCTTTCGATTTTTTATTATGGCGAGAACTCAAGCCAAAAT
This sequence comes from Udea olivalis, assembly GCA_947369235.1. Taxonomy (NCBI): domain Eukaryota; kingdom Metazoa; phylum Arthropoda; class Insecta; order Lepidoptera; family Crambidae; genus Udea; species Udea olivalis. The sequence goes on along the minus strand of OX376345.1, from coordinate 4,310,528 downwards.
CAAAAATTCTGTCGTGGTCAAAGGCCTACTCCTCCTAACCGGATGGGCAAAAAAATCTTAAAAATATATATAATAAACTTAAACACAACAATTTTGTTAGTTTGAAATTGTCGTAGCATTGGAATTACTATACTGAAAAAATCTTAAAAAAGGGTCTTTGTAGAACTTCAATTTGCTAAGGCTCCTAAACTGTAAGTGTAAGTTTTTACAAGAAAATATAGGCCATCATCTTTTATTTAATCTGTTAGTTGGGTTTTAATACCTCCTGTGCCCCAAGAAAATAACATTTTCAGTGTTTTCTTGCGAGCGTCTTCGCGCGCGGGTGCCTGCGGGTGCGAAGGGCGGCAGTAACCGCTCCGGTATATCAGAGGGAGACAGAAAATCGACGAACACAAGGGCCCTAAATAGCCTTATGATAAACTAGCTGTTCGTCAGCGACTTCGCCCGCGTAGACTTTCTTTCTCGTCAAAATGTAGTCTAAAATATAGGTTATGTCACTCCCTAAAAATGTAGTTTTATATTGGTCAAATAAATTTTAAAATCGGTCCATTAGTTTCGGAGCCTATTGGATACAAACAAACAAATCTTTCCTCTTTATAATATAGTTGAAGCATAGTCAAGCAGGAACCAAACCTGAAACACGTTATCTTATCTCCTAACACTTTGATGCCCGCTACACGGCTTGAAAAAAGCTCACGACTTTAACCACTAATCCACAATCGCCTCGCCCTGATGCATATTAAGTGCAAGGTGGTGCATTGCCCTCGCGTTAGGTGTCGTTGCCAACTTTGCACATAGCTACGTGTACTAGTGTTGCACTGTTTCATGTCCTTGCGAAGGAAAAGGACTTTTTTCTGAAAGTTAAAATGGTTTGGAGTTGACATTATTATAAAATGTGTTTAGTAGAAGGATCTTTTATACCTTACTTAAATACTGTGATGTAGAGCTAACGGTAAATGGTCCTGGATTGTAATCCTGACATGTAGAGTTATAAAAAGGCAGTCACGGAATTTCATATGAACTTTTAGAAAAATAAATTAGGTAGGTACATCACTTACTAAAAAGTTACAAAGTTAAATATTCTTCTTGTTTTTCACGTACGAGGTAGAATAACTTTGTTCCTGTACAAAGTTTTTCAGGGAAGGATTACTAGTTATGTAGGTGTTCATGGAAAATAATAGCTAAACCCCACCCAGGTAAAGGCGTGTGGGCCGGTTAAGTATGTAGTGGGTAAATAATGTAAAAACCTTTTACTTTTATGTGTGACAAGCCGCGGGCAGGATTTTTTCCTTCATGCCACGATTATGAGTGATTGTCACGCCAACTATCCCGCAGTGCAGTTCAAGGCAATTTCTTTGTTTTCAGTATTTTCTATTTACTTACTACTTTTCAAAAATTGTGATCCGTAAGAATTGTCGCTGACATCAGTGACAGCCTAATGTTTTTTAAACTCACTTCATCATCATCATCATCCGTGCGGTTTATACCGGTTGTGAACCCACACTGCTGTGTGGGGTCCCAGGGTCCGCCTTTCTTATTTTCTTGGCCCACTTTGCGCGGTCTTGTGCATCCTCAGTGGTGAGTCTGTTGGCACGCCTGTCACCCTTAACGACGTCGAGCCACCGCTTCTTGGGGTCGACCTCTTCTACCGGTTTTTTAAACTCAATTAATTACTATTATTGATCGGAAATAATAAGAACACTACAGAACAATGAAATATGTTTGGTCGATCGTTCAATTTTCCGAGTGAATTAATTGCATTTTCGAATTCTACTAACATATAACATGATAAATATTCAAACTATTCATTGACAAGATGACTCCATTTCATGGCTGAAGCCCCCGAGTTTGCTTGCAAGTGCTATGTTTTTTTGTTAGTCCTCACATATTACACTAACCGTCTGAGATGGATGAGTTAAATTTGCCAAAGGTTTGTTTTTTTTATATTATACAACACAGTCATTTGATTTATTTGATTATCATCCTTATAAAAATATCCGTTAAATTAAAAAAACATAATCTAACCTACCCAATATACTCATAAACAAGTCCAATGAGGCATTCCATTCTAGAACACATAAACAGTAACGTTATCTCAGCTATTCAAGCCGAGGAAAGCCCAATAAATTATGAAGGAAGAAATAAATAACGTAGATAAACAAGGACATTGGAAACTCTAGAATGATCTAAAGGTTTTTAATGACCGTCCGTCTTGCCCCTTAGTCAGGGTTGCTCTTTAAAATGGTGGAAGCACCACCTTGATATTGCGTCTTTCTCCGTCTGTTTTAGGAGCCCCTAAACTATTATAATTAGGTCGATAGATGATCACAAAAACTCTACGGAACCTAAACGAACAGCAGTTGATTTTTATTTATTTGTATGTATTGATTTTGCAGTTCTTTTAAACTGTCGCGACACAACGACACCTTAAAAAGAAATCAATTGGTCAAAGAGATTTTAAACCAGTAAGCTCAAAAATATGATTTAATATGATTTCATTTTAGTGTAATATAATATTTTGATTGTATTTGTCTTTTTGCGGGTTTAATAAAACCAATTAACATTTGAAACGTCATGTTCTGTTATGCAACGCTTTCGATTTCCGCTTTTGAAATGTAAGAATTTCTTTTGACGCTACATCGTAGGCACCAGTCTTTAAACCTCAGACCATAAGCCTGACTCACACTTAACCGTTTTATTCGCATAACTAATATTCCTTGTTCTTGATTGCTGTGGCAAAAAACAATCTGTCATCAGCGTTATCGATAAGGGTTGAATAAATGAATAGTAAATAGCGTAAAGGAGTTTCATTGTTGGCTGTGTAGTTGTTTAGAAGTTAGCTCAGTAAACACTCACGCGATCATTACTCGGAGCCTTATTTTTCTACTTTGAGGTTATCTTGAGCTGGGTAACTAATTTAATAATGTAATAATACCTTACAAACAGAAACCTCTTGTTACGAGATTACCCTTTTCAAATAAAACAGAATAATTACGAAAACTCTATTCCAGTCACTTTTATAGTTGTTGACTAGTTAGTCAGATTTTGGAAACACGCAATTTTACATTGTTCTGTTACAATAAATATCCCTGGACATCCCTGGACATTATTCCACACAGCGCCATCTAGCCCCAAAGTAAGCTAATTAAAGCTTGTGTTATGGGATACTAGACAACGGATAAACATACTTAAATACATTTTCTTTTGTAAATACATACTTATTATACATAGGAGACACCCAGACCAGTACAAACAGACATGTTCATGCACACAAATGTTTGTACTGTGCGGGGATCGAACCCGCGACCTCTGGTGTAGTAGCCAACTTCTTAACCATTACACCAAGTCGGTCGTCTCAATAAATGTAACTTTATTTTATTATATTAAAAAAGTAAAGTAAAAAAAGTATTTTTTATTATTATTATTATATTATTGGTTAACTCTGTAAACTTCGTAACTAACATGCAAGTCCATTGCAATGAAAACTCAGCTTCTGGCCGGGGTATAACGTTGTTACTGTTAACCACTACCGTGCATAATAGTAACAACGTTATACTCCGGCCAGACCTAGGTACCTATAGTACGAGTATATCAGTTTCATTGTAAGCTCTGCTTAGTTTGAGTCCAAATTGAGATAGGTAGATATATTTTTTCACACTAGAAAGATTAACAGTAACAGTTCACCATATAATCAATTCGTACAATCTAGCGGCCTTATCGCTGGAGAGCGATTTCTGCGTTAAGAAGATGCTAACAATAGTATATTTTATATCGAGGGACTAAACGAGGCCATAATATACCAGAGGTGGTTTGACTCCCGAGCGTGCGTGGGAGTCAATGAAACCGAGGGTATATTAAGTTGGCGTTTAGTCTCGAGGTGCAAACTGAGGTGTTTCACTTTGAGTGCGAGAAAAATAGTCAATTTAGTACAAAAACATTTAAAATTTTGTTTCTTTGCGAACAAACCATGGAACTAAAACTCTCAACATTTTCGCAATGAAGATGGTCCACACTCCACAGATAATAGTATATTTACTGGCTGTATGAGTTTGTCTATGTCACATGAAGGAAATTAAAAAACGAATTACTTTTTACTCCCTAGAGATACTCCCGCTTCGTAGGGCTATATTGGCGTACTTTTAGAGCAAAACAAATAAACAATCTAACTCTGAATTCTTTCGTAGATCATGTAGAGATTGTAGAGTATGCAGTCCGTATCGTAGCGCCCACGTAGGTCGTAGCGCCTCCTTGTAGTTGCTACGAGGCTACGACCGGTTACGGTCTGCTCGTAGTGCCATGTCGTGAGACAAGCCTGTAATCGTAAAAAATCGTATCAATTTGAATTATATTGCCCTGTTAAAGCGGTTTCGTGACTTTTAAATATCCAGCAGTTATTATAGTCAATGGATCAACTATTAAAGTTGTTATCAGAATGACCGACTATAAATTAGGCTAAACTGTTTGCAGTTACACTATGTGATGCTGTGTGTATATGTGTAAGAGTTTGTTTGAAAACAAGGTTTTTTTAATATAATCTTTTATTAACGAAGGCATAATATGCAACTAAATTCCAACGGAAAAAATCATTAGGCTCAATTTAAATTTGGTTTCAGAATTATGAATGTCGTTTACTCGTAACAATAATTCGGCACAGTGCAAACACTGTATACCATAATATGGTCAATATATCTGTTCGTAACGAGTTGATAAAATTGAGTATTTAGTCACTAAATTAATAGTCAATTTTATCAATTACTATTTAGTCACTGAATAGTCAATTTTATCAATTCGTTACGAACAGATATAGTGTTTGCACTTTGCCGAATTATTGATAATGATGTTGTGGAACACGATCAACGTGTATCTAAAAAAATATAAACATGTATAGAAAATGATTAGTTGTGAAGTTGTGATCATAATTATTAATTCATACGTTCAGTTATATTGACGTGTCAACACTTAATTGCTAAACCAAAATGACTTTCCCATTAGCTTGCATTTCATCTATCTTGAAATTCACGAAGTTTCCTCATATTTCGCTAATGGAGTCTAGACTAGCATTAGTCTAAATTGGACGGACATACAAAGGTTACTTGGATTCGGAAGTCATCTTTCAGTGCTGATGGAAACGAGTCTTAACGACCAGGGAGCGGCACACGGTCATGGCGAGAATATTGCACGGGCAATTTGTGTTTTATGAAGAGTTATAACACTTATAACGTTATAATAAAGGCTGCATTGTTAGTTTCGGGCAGTTGAAAGTACATTCACATACCTGCTGGTATTTTTAGATCGACATGTTGGGTATCGTCTTGCAGTTCAATGCACTAACAACCTTTAAGGTTTTACTTTGTTAGGTACTTAAACAGAGTATAAAATTATTTCGTTTTGTGCATGGCAATCAGCCTATGTTTTTTTCCTTCAAATATATTATAACAAAAAATGGTTGCCTGTAAAGTCGGTTTTACGGGCGAAGATTTTACGTGACAACGTCTTTTTCTCGGTAGAATATTTATTGATATGAATATAATTAAATTGCACAATAGGAACAAGGAATTGAATGAAAATAAGAATTGCGGCAGACCGATCATAGTTGAGTGGGAGAGAGACGCAAGGCATTCGGCGGGCCTCTCTCTCGTTCGGTGACTCATCGTAACGTTACCGAGCGTTACACTTTTTCATAAGTGACTCCCAGCCGCAACCTAATTTAAGACGTTGTCACGTCAAAAAATTGGGTAACGGCTTTAGGAAGAAAAACCTTAAGGGTATAACAAAATAACAAAGATGAAAGCAAAAAGTAAAATTTTCAATAGTAACGAATTAACAACTGTAGGTCAAGATAAATAGGATAGGGTTGGTGATTGAATATACTTTCAGGGCATAAGCAACAATTTAAATAAGTAAAAATTCATAAGCAATATAGAATTCATAGTCAGACAAAAATATGGCATGGCATCTTGTGAGACATTGTCTCACTAACGTTATGAATAACGTTATAGAACATTGTCAGTTGTCACGTTTGTGGCTAACGTCTAATATTATACATGGAGGAATGTAACGGAAATTACGCATAATTATTTAATTTTTGCGTCTGTTGCAGACAAATTAAATACTCCTTAATTTCAATAATTTCAGGCTCACAGCCCCAGCCCTTACAACAATCATAGAATTCAGTGTTAGAAGGATACACAGTACTGTTGGAAAACTATTTTTTACAGCTGAAAGTATAGTTTGTAGGTACTTTTCGAATTTCCTAAAAGTTTTAGGATTTTCTTTGTTATGAGGTAGCTTTATTTTGTGGCAGTAGGCAGGTACTTGGCGAATGTAGGAAATGCATAAAATGCACTTTTCTTCCGGCCCGCCTGGTCCGGTGTTTCAACACAGCGATGTATCGAAAGCGGCTCTCGGCCCTGTCGAAATAGGGATATAGGTCAAGCGTGTTCCGACAAATTGCCGAATGTAACGAACATTTTCACTCCGACGCTATTATATGCTTTTGAACAACCCTGAGCCCGTACCTGCTACAGTTATTTTCTTAACGTCTTCTTTGATAGGTCGTTTTCGTTAGAGCGCCCATCTAATGCTTACTTAATCACAAAAATACATTTTTCTGCTGACCTAAACTTTGTGCGTTAGCTTAGGTTACAATTCATCACAAATAGTTGACCTTTTAAAACTCATTAATAAAAAAAAATCAGGCAGCTAAATCGTAAGCATTATATCGAAAATAAGTTTTACGGTTCTGACACAGTTTCCACGTTCTCGTTTTATTACGCTTGTACAACCTTAACAGCTTCTCTTTACAATGACCATAACTCGTAATTCTTACATAAGCAAAGCTGTAATAAATGAGAAACTGGATCAAGGTCCCGGAAACCTCTTGCCGTATTTTTGTAAACATTTAACGTTAATGCGTGGTCCCAAATTAACCTTATCAGTTCGCGTGCGGCGGCGCTCGTGACCACAGCTGGGCATGAGCTCTAATAATTGTTTCACGTGAGACCTCATAAAAGGGTCTTATTACAACACTTTGACCAAACTATATCAACGTACTTAGTTGTGAAACGGTCAGTTACGTGGTTGCGTGGATTCAAACGGAGAGTGACCTTGACGCCCCCACCCCGCAAAACGACTTCCATCCACCACTGTGTAAAATTCGAATAGTCTGCCACATCCAACCGTGCTTAGCGGATACCTCTGGAATTTCAACTCAATACCTTATCACGCCGGCATAGAGCTTCGAATCGTGTGTGTGTGATGTATCCGTTACGTTGGTAGGCGGTGCATCCGCCCAGCTTTTGTTTTGTCGGTGCTGCAAATTAGTCAGCTGTTGCAACAGTGAAGTCTAGTCCCATAGTTCGCGTCTACGAACTACGACGTTTACATATTCGCGAATTTACTGGTTACTTACCGCAAACAGTGATAAAACATCAGAGTGCTCATCAAGTCAAATGAGAATCAGTGCAAATCAGTAAAAACTATTTAGGCCTGAAAGAAGTTACATCTATTTACACTGTTAATATTTGTGACATACAACAATCGTTCGCATGTAATCCCAAGTAAATGTTTTATGAACAATACAGAAAGAAAACTAAATACCTAATAGCTTGCTGTTTTCTTAAGGTTATTTTATTTTAAACACTGTTTCTTTACATTTTTCCGTGACAATATCACATCAACAATGCGTGTCAAAGTTTCTCGGCTGACAAGCAAAAAAAGTGACCTACTTTGCTGCTAATTATAATTACAAAGTATCGCTTACAGGGAATAAAATTCACATTACAATTCCACCTGAGCTAAAGATTGAAGAATTGAAATACGAATAACATTTTCAAGGAATTTATTTACACTGGACTGCATATTGCGGTTACATGAGACAACATCATCTTCATATTACGCTCACATGATTTCAAGTTACAAATTCATCTGTTATAATAATATAATATACAAGGTAAAATTCGAAAAGTGACTGCAGTCTAACTAATAAAAATCTCTAATCTGCCAAATTCAACACGAGTACATTTCTTTTCTCCTAATCAACAGTAAATTTTAAATCTGATGTAAATCTTAATCAAAGTCTATAAAGCTTTGCAACAATTTAATTCCATATTTCGTTACAAATCGCGTATCTCCCTACGTTTACTGTTAGTTTATGCTAATGTTGGTCTGATTGGAGTGGAGCGACCGGACAGACGTCACACCGGGACAGTATGTTAAGCGACATCACTGTTTATGCAAAACTAACTGCATGCCAACACGAAGATGCTACGTGTGTGTGTACGTCCCGTTGTTAGTTAGGTACTTGAACTTGACTCGAGGTAGTGAACGCAAGTGACATTTAAAACTACGCTTTAAACATAAAAACTTCTCGTAAACGAACACCATTATTAAGATAAAAAAGTGTTACAAATTACGCGCATATCTAAACATTTGGTACATTACGAGTATATTAACACAACTTATAGCTACACTAACTTTTAGGTTTTATGAATCTGCTCAAGTTGTTACTTATCAAGAATAAACTACTTACATAGGTCTTGAAAGTTAGTACGCCTTAAAATACCGCAATTTAAAATTAGTGGTTAGAGAAGAAAGCAAACTGTGGCGCCCAAGCCGGGGCCGCTGGCTCCAGGCAGCAGCTGATAGCTCCATGTTGGACAGCGACGAGGAATCTCCCTACGTTGTCATATCCTTACCAGTCTACGCACCTGAGCCCGTTGTAAGTTGGAAGGCATGTAGCATATTCGACCTCATGCATGCGACCAAATGCTTTTTATTGTTTCCTTTTTATGGGAGTTAAAGGCAACGAGGCGGCCATAGATACACTAGAGTTATCTTTGGCAAGGCTTCAATAATCTGATGCATCGCAATTGTTATTCACATTCATTAATCCATGATGTGCTTACTCTGAGATCATTTTAACAAGATTCACACATTTTCAGGTTTCTATTCCGTAAAACAATCATGGACCTTGAAATCAATGCTTCTAAACCTAGCCCCAACTCCAACACACTTATCAATCAAAAGGGACGTTTTTATATCATCAATAAATTCAGTTAAATACCCAAAAATTTAGAAGAACAGCTTCGAACAATAAAATCTCTTTCTTTAGTTTTTAACTTGATAAATCGTGCAGTAAGTTGATCAGTTGATTCTATGTAACAAACAATTAAGAATTTATAAAATACGAATTATTCAATACCAAAATGTCCTTGTGTGTGTTAAAGCGGTTGGCGTGTATAAAAGTATCGGGGCTTTGCGTAAGTTAGGCTAATATTATGCTAATGTCATAAAGCGGGTAACACATGCATAAAATGTAAAATAGGCCGCTGATTGAAGGCCTGTAAACAACAAAACAATCTGTGATGTAACCAGATGTGCTGTGCTCATTGAAGTTTACTTACGTTTACTTACGACGTAGAATGCATTAAGTTTTGTTGTTATTTAGCATTTGGGTACAAACGTTATGCACATCATAACGTTTGTACCCAAATGCTAAATAACCATACTAAGTGAGTATTTAATGGTAATAGTTGCTTTTGTGACCACTTGACTGGTTTACCGTACTTGTTTTTTTTTGTTAAGCTTATAACACACAACTTTGTAGGCACTAGGTAGCTAGCCAAACCCAGTCTTAAAGTTCTAGAAAGAAATAGCTTTACAGAAATCATAGTTTTGTGTGGATAAAATACAAGGGCAAAAAAGCCCGCCCACGCCAATTTACATAACGTTTCTCAAAAACCCATTTCCCCATGGCGACCAACAATTTCTTTGTTAACGACGAAATGACCAACATTTTCAGACATATTAATTTCACAAACACCGCAGTCCACTTGTTATGCAGCAATTTGATACGTGACCTCGTACTCGACGTATATTCGTTGGCCCGCACGTGTGATGACTCTACGGTCTGAGTGTTCGACCATTGTGTGTAGACCTCCAAAGTATCGGCAGTGTACCGCGAATCGCGTGAAAAGCGAACGTTCGTAAGCGGTGGGGAGGTCAATCAGATTGGGCGGGGTGTTCTAATTGCACGCACCGAGCTGGCGATAAGGCGTCCTTGACGGACGGTCAGTACCACCAGCCAAGGACTTTGGAATAATTTGGCCGGGGAGGAGCTTTGTTTACCCGATCAGTGGTCGGTCGGTCGCCGGACAAGGCGCCTGTCGTTCGTTACGCTAACTAAAACAAAATACCGCGAATTAGGATTCGCTATCTCTCAAAAAGTGCTGAAGATTTGAGAATAACTATAATGGTGAGTTGAAGTTTCGGGCTTTACACCGCGGCTACTGTTCTTCAAAGATAACTTTTTAATTCGGATCGGCAACTGCTTAAATCTCAATAAATAGTCGACTTCTTTTATTTACTTAGTATGATGTTTTTAAATCGCGGTTAATATTTGGAATGACATAATAATTCTCAAAGTCACTGTTAAGTACTTCGTCCGGACAGAAAATCACGACAAACATCATTGATTTTATTTTACACAACTTGCAGAAGCTTTTACTAAGTTAAAAGCTTTAACCCAATCACTAGAAACCTCCGCACCGTTACTAAACTAAGCAAATACCATCGCAAACTATACAATTCTTGAATTTACTTGCGTTAGAACTGCCTTAGTTAACATACCTTGCATTCTGTTTTCCTCAAACGTTGCTACTCATTTGCATGTGACAAAGCAAAGAAAATTTCATTGGTTTTTCTTGCAACATTGCTTGCACTTGTAATTATAACATGTTTTCTTAATGTTGTTTTTTTTACCGAATTACATGGTCTTTAGGTTGAATTTTTTGCTAGTAGGTAGCATCGGTCATTACGACTATCGTAGCTGCTACACCGGTGTAATGTGTGTGTCACCATGTAACATGAGCGTACTTTTACTATTTAATGTAATATATTTACCCATTTTTTTTACTATTTTCTCCATGATGCTATTTATTTCTTTAAAACGAAATTAAGGCGTCAATCTTTTGATTTCCAGATAATCTTAACATTTTAAAGTTTCCTTGATCCACATTTACTGTTTTGTTTGAATCTACAAAAGCTGTCTTCGATTATCAATCATAGTGTTTATTCCTGCTGTTTTCGTTAGCAAATTTATCAAACGAATTGTGTCAGGGGCAGAAAGCAAGGCGAAGCTGAAATACTCGCTCACGTGCAAGTTTAACATACAGGCTATTGTCTGGGCCTATAATAATATTCTGCCAAACGCTCTACCACCTCTCTCTCCTCGCTCTCTAACCTTATAGATATTTTATTACGTTTTCCGCAGCACTTTTCGCCTAAGTTACTAGTGCTTTTGGCTCACTGCCGATTATCTCAGTAAGGTAAGCGCAGTTGATAAGTTTAAAACTTTTATTTCTACTAAAGCATTTTCTTTTTATTTAGTTCTGAAACTATTATACCAGCAATTATTTTGTGCTGCTTTTTAGTTTGAATTTTAAACTACTAAAACATAATAAAGCGTCGTCTCTATAACTACTTTAGGTAAGTTTAAGCTGTAAAATTAATCACTCCCTAATAATTCAAATTAAATTTTAATTGTAAACAGTTCATTAGAAGTAGTAGTTTTAAAACACGATCGCCACGGGGTGCCATACTCTCGAATAATAGTAATGCAATTGTGTGGATTCCTGAGAGTTGAGTTTTTAACTTTAGAAAACAGGGCCGGCCTAATGAATGAAAAATGAATCTTAAGTGATTTAAACGATGCTAAAAAAGACACTGAAAGTATTGTTAGGCTATGCAACTATCCTAGAGAGCGACGTAATTTTTTTCGCAATTCACAAGCTTTCTTCTCTGGTAGGTTTACCTCTAGCGCAAAGTTACTTAGTGTACGTACAGTCGCCATCGGATACATTTTAGCAGTCAGGATCAAACATATAAACTTCTGAACTATTTAAAAAGCCCATAAGTTCTTCACACTACAAGCTACTAATAATATCTGAACATTCATTACATCATTATTATCTGAGCAGCTTGTCATACATTTCTATACGTACAATTAACCAAAAATATCTGAACATTAACTGTTTGAATTTGAAAGTGTATCCTTCATCTTTAATATGAAGAGGGAAAAAAAAATTGTTTGTTTATTTGTATTAAATAGGTTCTGTAACGACTACTATAAAGCCACATTATAAGCGAGACATAGCCTAAATATTAAGTTAAATTTTAACAGGAGAAATACTAGCTGACCGACATCTGGTAAGGAATAAAGTAATCAAAAACTACGGTACGAATTTCCAAAATTATGTCAGCATAAAACTTTATTTTGATCAAGTAACATAGGACATACTTTAACGGGAGAAAACAGAACAGCCAAAATCGTACTGTCCATGTAGGTGAAGCCGAGTGCGACCAGCTAGTGTTTCAAATTTACAATAGCTTAGTGTTTGTCTGCGTAGATACATTTGACGTAAAGCGTCAAATGTTCAGATATTTTTTGTTATTTGTGCGTATAGAAATTATTGAGTTACTGCTGCTCAGATAACAATGATGTTATTAATGTTCAGATATTACTGGTGGACTGTAGTGTTAAGATTTTATGGACATTTTAAATAGTTCAGAAGAATTTGGTTACCTTGTCCGCTGAAATATATCCGATGGTGACTGTACATGGTACAGGTGAGCTTTATCTTTTTTACATAATTATGTAAATTAGTAGCTATTTATAACCTCTCCATAGCAAGTCCCTAACAGAACAGGTACAATTGTACTAATATTTCTACCAGGCCGCAAGTTACGGCAAGAAGAACGGCATGTGGTACGGCGGGACCGCCGCGACCGGCGCGGGCGCACCGGGCGGCTGGTCGCGCGCCGGCACGCGCAAGCAGTCGGTGGCGGAGTCCGACGCCCCGCCCCCCGGCGGCGGCAAGCCTGCTAGCGGCCGCGTCATCCGTATTATCAACAATATGGACCACTCCATACAGGTATACTTCAGCATCATAAGTGAATTAGGCTAAAGTTAACATTAAAATTCAAGTCTCTATTACTGTACCGAATTTACTCATAGTAGTGTTTGGATAAGAAATGCCAAACGAAATGTATGTATCATACTCTCTGATATTTTTAATTGTTATTAAGTGCTGTGTAATCTGCTTCTTTGAGTTTAAGAAAGCATTAAAAAGTTGAGCAACATCAAAAAGCTGGCATATGCACTTCTGTCTCGAGAAGCATATCTGGTATGGTTTCAGCTTTAAATACTTAAACCTGTGCTGTTGAATGTATGAATAGTATCAAAATTAAGAACTACTCATAACTTTCCTTTGCTAAAGACTAGGCATATTATTCTTAAGGCAATTCCGTTTCTGTATCGAAAGTAATATAGCATAATAACCGACTATACATAAGGCTGAAATGGCTTTAGTACGTAGTGGTAGCTGTAGGGTCAAATACAGTTTTAGGATTAAAAAGACCCGAATCGTTTGTAACTCCCAGTCGACTGAAAAGCATTCATTATTGACTTATTATGGAATTATAGGCGTACATAAACCGCACCCATTCAAGGGCGGAAGATGCCCCGCCGCGCCCACTAGAGGACAGTTTAAATAATGAGTTTGGTATAGTTTCTGACGGAAAAGAATATATTGGTCTAAGTACAGCTAATTATCTAGACACTTTAGTTTGAAACGTTTCAATGTACTTTTGGGCACAAAGTATCATGGCCAAATACCGTTTATAAATCCAGCATATTTATTAGTATCTATGAACATGACTTGACACGCTCCCGCGTGTATATTTAGAAAAAACATTTTTTTAAATAGGATTTATAACCGAAAAGGAAGGTTTATTTAGCATTTTTAGGCTTGTGGCTTAGGATTTAACAAAAATTACCTGCAATTCTCAATATATGCCAAGTTTTATGGAGCCTAAACACATAAGTTATTAGGAACACCCCTGCTATTTCATTATAAATCGGTTTACTACATACAATATGTGTGATTACTAATGCAACTAGGTTAAGTAGGCATAATTAAAACCAATATAAGCCCTACAATTTTCTTAGCTACAAGGGCTGTAATTGTGTGGAGTTGGTCTATTGTAGCGTTTTGTGGGGCGTAATAAGTCGCTTTCAATGCGAAGGCCTTGAGCGGTAAACACTCGACGATTTTGATTGCCCGTGAGCGCCGAATGGTCTGAGGCCAGCGAATATTAGCGGCCACGGTGATCTATTGCTGCAGAATATAGGTAAGGGTCATGTTTGATCGAAATCAAATTTCTTACAATTTGTAAAATTTGTATGCAACTCTAGTGCTCCATAAGTGTCACGGGCAAAACGGATACGAAAACTTAATAAGGTAAGTCCTGCCCTAAGAGTCTCTAATTAAAGACTTTCAAAGTTACATGTTTAAATCATGAAAATATTCTTGTTGTACAGATTAAATAAAGTATTTTGCCACAGTTTGCAGCTTGCCACCTGAAAACATACAGTATTCAAATAGACTCGTAATCGTCTGAACTATTCACGTAGGATATCAATTGTGTCCACTTAAGAACGAAGTTATTATTAAATCCACATTATTAGGTACTCCTATTATAAGCCTTAGGGTTGTATTGCCTGAACTTTTCAAACAAGAGTAAAGAAACTCTAACTCAAACATTATTTACAGTGTCGTGTTTTGTTGAATCTCCGTACAACACAACCTTTCGAAGAAGTGCTTGAAGATTTAGGACAAGTTCTGAAGATGAGTGGAGCTAAAAGGATGTACACAATAACAGGACAAGAGGTAAATAAACTGTGTAATTGTTGTTGTATTTCGTAGTTGAATTAATAATGTAAGGAGGTTCTTTGCGTAGGTAATTTACTGAAATATTATTTTTGCTAAAATAATAGGTTGGGGAAAAAGTTTCTTCGCATTTTTTAAGAAAATTCAAAACATTCTTTAATATAGTTTATTTACATTTAACTAAAGTATTTAGGTGCCATTTTGTTCGATTACTTTTTGCCATCTTGTAGGTAGGGGCATGATTCTATAGCTATAGGAATTTTGAGGCTTCTGATCAAAATACCGCGACAAGCGGTTTTGGCAGTCCCCTCGTGATGTTAACCTGACACTGCCTAAAGAATTCTGAAGATACGTAAAAACAGGTAGAAATCTGAAGGTGCAAGGTCAGGACTATACGGCGGATGCATTAACACCTCCCAGCCAAACTATCTTAATTTTTGCTGATTGGCTAAAGATGTGTGAGGTCTAGAAAAAAACCACACCCTTTCTGTTGATTAATTCCGGCCGTTTTCCCTCAACTTCTTTCTTTAATCTCATCAGTTGTTCGCAGTAGAGTTCAGAATCGATGGTCCTGCCTGGTGGTAACAGCCTATAATGAATAATCTTCCAATCCCACCACACACACAGCATCACCTTGTTGCGAGTTAACCCGGGTTTCGCCACAGTCTGTGAAGCCTGACCGGCCTTTGACCACGACCTTTTTCGCACGTTCTTGTCGTACGTGATCCACTTTTCATCACCAGTTATCAGCTTTTTCAAAAATGGTGCGGTTTCATTACGTCGTAATAAAGAATCACAAATGAGTACACAGTTCATTAGGTTTCTTTCAGTGAGCTCGTGAGGTACCCAAATGTGAGAGCTTTTTTGTGTACCCAGTTTTTTTCAAATGCGCCAAAAATGTTTTGTGGTCAATTTCCAGTTCTACAGCTACCTCGTAACTACTGATATGCCGATATTGCTCCACTTTTTCAAAAATGACATCCATTTTATCATTAATAGGGCGACCATAGCGACGTGCATATTTGACATCAAAATTTCCGGATTAAAAACGCTTAAACCAAATTTGTGCTACTCTCACAGACACTGCACTTGGTCCATAAACATCGCAATTTTTTTTCGCGGCTTGCGTTGCATTTTTACCTTTTTTGTAGTAAAATTTTAAAATGTATCGAACTTCTTTATTAAATTCACTCATATTGACAGTAAGAAAAACAAATGAAAATCACACATTTTCCTAATTTGAATTTGGAATTATCTTCTTTGAAATTTAAACTTATAATGATACCAAAACCAGCCAGATACAAATAGTATATCCAAAGAGATTTTATTACAAGTTCATACATACTATATGCGAAAATACTTTTTCCCCAACCTAATTGCAATAAATTGCAAAAACTTCTGATAGGTAGGTATGTCAGATTCGAGTGCTTAACTCTACAGTTATCCCATGAGCATGTATATTCAGTGATTTTAGATTATTTTTATAGCTATATTTAATTGAAAATGAAGCACTTTAAGAATGTTCGAAGATATCATTCAACACGACGTGTGATTAACTATTATAAATCAGTTTATTGTTGTCCTAACAGGTCAGAAGTTTCTCACAGCTGCGAAACGAGTTCGCCGACATAGAGACTTTTTACTTGGGCTCATTGATCGTAGCCCCCGCGATGAGCCCGGGAGTCAGTGCTCCACTACCAGTTGAATCTCCAATTAGAAGGTAAAGTTAAATGACAACCGTCTACAAGTTGCTTTCCAATAAATTCGTATACATAACTACTCGATATAGATATCATTAGGCGTTGCAATAGGGCTTCAAAGGTAGATATTATTAATTTTTTATGTTTTCAAACTGTAAGCTCTTACGCCATGAAGAGTGACACCGTTTTGTTTTCTTACTTAACAATCCAATATAAAACAAATGATAAAGAGTCCCTAGGCCCTAGTTAGAACTGATATAAAAAATCATGACGAACAAAACTCGAGAAACGTTAAAGACCAATTATGCTCTAATTTCGCTTGAAAAAATGAACACGGCAATGAGACCCCGTATCTGCACTTGGGTAAAAACTGATCTGAATGATGTTTTTGGGTGATTTTAGAGAAAAGTGTTCTAGGCATCATTTACCATGGGATTTTTTTTCTCAGCATAGGCAAAATCTAGATTACTTTCTTATAAACGATCAAAAACTACTTAATAATCCCGTAAGGCACGTGTCTAGGATTAATAGATCACCCAGAAAAAAATATTGAAATTTTTGGAACCACGGAATTGATTTCTGAGGCCACGGAAATGATTGCATTATAATAAACTACACAAAAAATCCAAAAACAAACAAAAGAAAGTCTTCACGTACTTTCAGATCATTTTTTTTATGTTTAAACTTCTTTGCGATTAAAAAATAAACTTTTGTTGGACATTCAATAATATTACCGTTCTTTGTTTTGAAAAAAAAAACACTTAATGAACAAAATGACAGAAACAAAAAATAGTTTACAAGGTCGTAAAACATTTAAAATCAAAACTATTCAAAGTCGGTGTCAAGTGGTCCGATGGTTAAAAGTAGAGAGTGGTGTCAAGTTGTGTAGTTCCCGCGCATACTCTCCAAAATACACCTTAGAAATACCGATAGACAGGCGACTTTTCGCTCATGCTCCAAACTCTGGACTTCGGTTCCAACGAGCGTTTCGCCGCCTTTTAGTCTTCTAGCCATTACGTCCACTGAGTCCAATGAGTTCAGCTCGTATTTGTGCAGAGCCATGACAGAGATGGCATCAGTACTCCATACACGACCAAATCTGTGCTTAATACGAGTTAAGCAGCTGTTCCGATGTGAAGTATCACCGAACCATACAGAGGCTGCCAGATTTTAGACAGCGGTTTTTGCTTTGGACTCAATATTACTACCGAAGTTGAGGTTAGACGAGAGAACCATACCTAGGAGTTCGAGGTGGTTGGTTAACGGTATGGGGGCAATCAGTAGAATAGGAGTCAGATTGAATGGACTGCGTATGGCGTAAAACAGACAAGCCTGGGTTTTGTTGGCGTTGAGCTCAACAAGGTTAGCTTCACCCTAGTCGGACACTGCTCTTAACGTTGACTTATCTGCTCAATCATAACCTCCCCTAGGGAGTCAGTTTCAGCGAAACTGGCCCGGGCCAACTGTGCTGTCATCTGCTTATCCAACGAAACCTGGGCACAACAGATCATTGATGTGCAGCAGGTGTGTCTCAGAGAGAACAGATCCTTGCGGAACACAGGCATTTATGGCCAAAAGGTCAGAAGCGTAGCCATCAATGACTACCCTTAACTCGCGTTTATTGAGCAAGTCAGACATCTAGGCACACGAAGCGGTGGGAACTCAGTGTGAAATTATGGCTATAGTGTCAAACCTTCCTTCAAGATGTCGAGAGAGACGGTGAGTGCTTCGCTGTGTTTCTCAATAGCTTCGCCCTCCAAGCGAGCGGCATACGCATGAAGATCACCAGTTAGTATTATAAATCGTTGAAAAATATTTTTAACGTTTTAGTTCCTTTTTTCCCTCTCTTTTTCCTTAGCTTTGAGTTGCTCATAGATTTTGTGTTGATCTTTAAATTTGGCTCTGCAAGCTCTCTCATACAATTTCTTTCTATGAAGTTTCTCCTCTGCTTTTGGTTTCCCATGTTTATTATCTGTGAACTAAAACATACCAAAAAGATCAACAGATATTTGGTTTTAACAACTTTATTACTCATAAGAACAATAATGTTCACTTTAAATGAGATACAATTGTTATTTCTACAATGCTATATTATATAGAAAGAACCTATTTATGCATATACATTCTAATGTAGTTGTATGATACTAGACGTACGTGAACCTAGGGTTCACGCACGCGTAAAGGGTTCGTAGATCTAGACGAATCCTAACTGTTTAGGCATAGGTCTCAAGATTAACATACGTCTGATGTGCTGTAATTTTTTTAATTAGGAAATCATTTTAACAAATTGAAAACAGTGTCCATTCGAATTTTATGCTTTGATGACCGTTTACAATAATAATGTGTGAAGTTTTCAATCCTGATCATTTGAATGTTCATCTCAAGCATACAAACCAGTCAGTTCTGTGGTCGCAAAATCATTTCCCGGGCCAAAATGCTATGGAAATGACGACAATTTTGTTTTTTAACAGTTGCCTAAAAGTTAACAACAATATCGGTGTTATTATTACCGCAAAGCATACTCAGAACGGTAGTAAAGAACATCTATCACTTGTAAGTATTAACAAACAAGACCATTTCGTCACATGCTTCAATTTTTGTTCGTGACACATGTTTACAAGGGCTCCAGTACAACGTTTATATACTATTTTGAAAGTAATTTACATATTTTAATAGAATTATTATTGTCCTTTGCCATGATGTATAAATCATTTTAAAGAAATGTATGTGAAGGAAAATATCTTCGATGACACCGCAGCAGCGGCGCGTGTGACACGTCCAAAGGGTAGGTAGGTAAAAACTCCCCGTTTCTAGGCTTCGGAGGTGGTTTTCTTAAACTTAATGAACACTTCTGCACTCTAATTTATGATGCCTCGATAGAATATTAATGGGTCTTCCTTTTGAAAACGATTTTACGATTAAAATATTTGTAGTATATTTATTATTGCGGTGTTACACAGTTTCAGCCAGTTCCCTAGAATCACCCTTTTATTTCTAGAGCTACTTAGTTACTTAATTGCTTGATAAAATCCAGAATAACGTAACCGGAAATTTTGTTTTAATCAGGTCACGATCAAGAGGCAACGTAGCCGCCGCTGCAGCGCCCGCGGAGGACCTGCGAGGCCGGCGCGCGCGCAGCAAGAGCCGCCCGAGAGTGCTCTACGCGCCTGAAGGCGAAATCGTCCGTAATTCAGGTAAGTTATACTCTCCCCCATGACAGAACCGAATTCTACGTGGTTGGCAAGCCGTCTGTCACGGCGAGGAGAAAGCTTTTAAAAACCCGCGAACTCATCCGCGAACTTAGCCGATCTTGTTTCGAAAACAAAGAAGTTTTATAATATGCAATAAGTTTCATTTTCTTATTAATCAGATGGATGTTACGCAATATAAAACAATGTTTCCAATTTGCCTCAAGATTACAAATTGGTTTTTTGTCCCCTTCCTATGAGTAGCTTCTGAACCACGACCAGTTGGGTTTTTCACACTCGTTCCTTCCGAAAACACTGATCAGGTAAATTCAAATTTTATGTTTAGCCCCGGCCGGACGTGCGTTTCTTAAAGTACCCTGTAGAGATTGCGTACTCGCTAGAGTTGCTAGGGATTCGTGCAAGCTAATGTAATAATTCAATTTTACAGACTATACCCTGCTGGAAGTTTTAAAGGAAGAGCCAATCAGAGTCACGATCCGGGGACTCCGACGCACTTTCTACCCACCCATCCATCACGCACCCATCGACAATCTGCCGCCGGAGAAAAAGATGCAGCTAGACTGGGTGTAAGTTTATTTATAGCTAATGAGAGATACACATGCATGATCATCAGTCGACGTACCAGGTAGAACTTACAGGTTCTCAAGTAGAAGTATCAGGGCCTTGAAAGACCATTATAATATAAGATAAGGTAAATATACTTTATTGTACAACAAATCATAACATTAGCATTACATAATCTTAGATTGTGCAATGTAGGCGGTCTTATCGCTAGGAGGCGATCTCTTCCAGACAACCTGCAGGTAGAGGAAATTACAAGATTAAAAAGAGAAATGGGTAAGGTAGTGTGAGTTAGTGAGATAATTAGGATATACATATATGAAGTTATTTTATGCATTCATGAATGCAATTAGATATTATACACACGTAGTAAATATCTGTAAACATACAAAAATTATAAAAAAATGGTAAAAATATTTATTCAGGGTTGGTTTGCAATACATCACATTAATTTACTAAAACAACCAAGCACAGATCAAACGCATAGTTATATTCGTTTATTCTTAAAGTCTGTAAAGTAAAGTAAAGTAAAAAATATCTTTATTCATATAGACTTATAAAAAGTACTTATAACATGTCATGTACAAAAAAAAAATTGTAGCAAAAATATACTGAATAAAAATAAACTTACATAAAATAATACTATGATTGTTCATATCATAATTAAATATAATGTGACTCTACCACCGGTTCGGAGGTTGTTTCCGATGGAGAAGACTCCGGCAAGAAACTCGATGGTTACTCGTTTCAATCTTGTTTTTATACACAAAAATTGAATTGACACAGTAAAGTCATAACAAAAAAGTGTGCAGAGGAGCAGATTATACCTAAGATGACCACAAATTCTTATCATTTAAGAAATCCTCAACACTATAATAACCCCGCTTCATTAACTTAGCTTTAATTTGTGACTTAAACTTGTGAAGAGGCAGTTCAACAAGAGTTTGCGGAATCTTACTAAAATATTTTAAACATTGACCAACAAATGATTTCCCTACCTTATGCAGTCTTAGACTGGGAGTTACGAGCTTATTTTTATTTCTGGTATTGAGTTTATGAACATCACTGTTTTTCTTGAAGAGATGCAAGTTTTTACGGACATATACTACATTATCATGCATAAATTGAGAGTACACAGTTAAAATATCTATCTCTTTGAATACTTCAAGAAGCGAGTCGCGTGGTCTAAGGTTGTAAATGGAGCGGATGGCTCTTTTTTTAAGAACAAAGATGGTGTTGAGATCCGCTGCCGAGCCCCACAACTGAAGACCATACGACATAACACTGTGAAAATAACTGAAGTACACTAATCTTGCTGTTGCGATATCAGTCAGGAGCCTTATTTTTCTAACAGCATAAGCTGCCGAACTAAGTCTTCCTGCCAGGGCAGAAATATGCGGACCCCACTGTAACTTGGAATCGAGAGTAATTCCCAGAAATACAGTGGAATTCGCAATCTCTAATGGCTCGTTATTCATGTTTATAATGGTATCGACCTGTCTTACATTGGGCATAGAAATTGGGCATTTGAAGACCAAATGTAAATTGTAATAGTAGCATTAAGCAGTAAATTGTTACTCGTGAACCAATGCAGTACCTTAGAAAGAGTATTATTTACGTCGTCAAGTGCTTTGTTACTTCTATCTACGTTAAAAATTAGAGAAGTGTCATCAGCAAATAATACAATCCCACATAGGTCTTTGTCAAAATAAGGCAGGTCATTTATATAGATCAAAAACAGTAGAGGACCTAATATTGATCCCTGGGGCACGCCCAGACGTATGGTGGCACCGGAAGAATTCGTACCATTGATACTCACTGTCAGTCTTTTAATAACATAACATACCATCACGACTCTATCCCAAACGGGGTAGTCAGAGGCAAGTGACTGTTGCCGTCATGGTCAACGGAACACTCAGAAGCCCACTTTCCACCAATGGTATTATAACCCAACGTGGTAGGTGGTGAGTCTTCCGCCGCTATCCGGGTGATTGTGTTGATGATGTGATTTGTTTTTTTTCGATGTTTTCCATCACCGGAGGGTTAGTCGGAAATTAAACAATGGACACAAAGATTTTGGTTCTGGTCAGATTTGAACTCGAGACCACACGATCCACGATCTGAGTTGGAGTGCTTAACCACTACTTAGGCCACGACACTCTTCTTTTAATAATGATCCTTTTTATCCTTACTTCTGGACAAATGTAGCCACGTGACGTATTAGGCTAAGAACTGACGGCGCTTCTATAGAATGCAGAAATGTATAAAAAATTGAAAACAGATTTCACGACGCGTTCCATTCCCGCGACGGGCGCGATTCCCGCGCAGCAACCGCAGCCGCGGCGGTTTGCAGCCGCACGTTCGGCGGTTGTTCACAAAACTCCGGTCTCGTGAGTTTGAGTAAAAAACCGCCGATCCGCTCTTCTTAGCCTAAGTTTAAATATGTCAGCTATACTATCAAAATACTGACAATGGCTTGAGTATAATTGGCTTGACAGACCATTAGGGGCGTTAACAAAAATGGAAGCCACACCCATGGTAGTTCTGTAACCAGGCAACTTATTAACAAAATTATCTAGACGCCCTCTCTTACCATCACCATACCGACGCGAGGAAGCCTTTTCAGCCCGCGATGGTTAACTTTCTTTGCCTATCAGCAGTGGCGGCTGTAGCCCTTGATAATAGATCTATTGGGATTTTTTTCATGTTCGTATTCAGCAAACTGACCAACAGAACCCATTCCAGGTACGGTTACCGAGGCGCAGACTCCCGCAGGAACCTGTGGGTGCTCCCGACCGGTGAGCTTCTTTACTACGTGGCTGCCGTCGCTGTTATGTACGACAGGGACGAGGAGTCCCAGAGGCACTACATTGGACATACAGAAGACATTCAGTGGTAAGTGCATTGCACATTCGTAAGAAATCCTCATATGAAAACATGAAGATGTCCATTGCACTGTAACATGATTGTCAAGAATTTTACCAACTCAAATCAAAATAAACTTTTGGAAGTCATACGGTTGACCATAGGGAGTTGATTGTGCATTGCTAACTACTCGTAACATCAATAAATTATCTATTTAGAGCACTTAGGCATTGAGAAATACGCCAATGGTAGAGACACTGGGGGCTTGCTACGGCGCAGAATACGCCCATTGGATATAGCGCCGCAGGTCGTAGGGAAAAAAATCTGTATCACAAAATTTTGTATAAATTATTAATTAAATTTAATTAATTCTTCAAAAATATTTTTTGTTAGAGAATAAATCATCTACAAATAATCATGCATTCGAAGCGCTTTGTTTTGTTCATACAAAGAATTTTAAACGAACACAGATTACAGATTTTCGTAATTTGTTTTACTTTTTAACGTCAACTAAATCAGTTAGTTATATTATAACTAATCACCCTTCCAGCATGGAGCTCCACCCGTCCCGCGAGCTGGTCGCGAGCGGGCAGCGCGCGGGGCGTGGGCGGCGCGCGCAGGCGCACGTGCGCATCTGGAGCACGGACACGCTGCAGACGCTGCACGTGTTCGGCATGGCGGAGTTCGAGGCCGGCGTCTCGGCGGTGGCCTTCTCGCAGTTGGTGAGTGTGAATTTTTTTTTCCAAATCAAGAGCAGAGCTTGGCTAAAACTCCTGTTTTAGAGAGTCTGTTCTAGAGCGCGAGACTTCAGACTCGACTCAAGGTCAAGCGTTCAGGCCCCACGTTGAGCGCCAATTTCGCTGTAGCCAAGGTAAGGCCAGTGAAACGAGATAGTTCAGGCAAAACGGGGAAATTTAACTTCCAAAAATATTAAAATGAACGAGTTTTCACTGTTTCGAGGTTTTATTCCAGTGACCAAAGAAAAGGTAAAAAATACATATTTTAGACAGAGGCCATAGCAAGACGTTTTAACTAACTTTGCATCACAGACTAAAATGTCTACCATGGGTTTCCGTCACGTCTGTTTACCGTTGCGTTCAGAAATTTGTTTGCCATTTTTATTCACTAGAGACGCTGTACCGAAACCATACAAAAACGTCAACGTGGTGTACGCGGACGCTAGTTGTCATTGGTGTAAACTCATGGTAGGCATGAAGGTATAGTTAATTCCTGACGGAGCGCGGAAAGAAAGCATTTACATTTTGGGCGACAAGCTGGTAGATCGCGTTAGGCCTACCTTCCTACATTGTTATTTTCCTACCTTGAAATTTTTATACAAAAATGTAAAATGTAATTACCTCTTGCGCTTGATTTATCCTACAGAATGGTGGCAGCTACGTGCTAGCAGTGGACGCTGGGCGCGAAAGTATTCTCTCAGTGTGGCAGTGGCAGTGGGGCCATCTCCTGGGAAAAGTTGCTGTGAGTTATTTCCTCTTTTTAATGAAACAAAACCTTGAACGGCGTAGGCGTAGCATACCACGATTTCTAGTTCTACACAGGCGGACGCCTCATACACTTTACGAAACGAAGCGAAGCCTGTTTCTCGTTAAGCGGGTACGCACGTACGAACATGAACATAGCGAACACAAACATCAAACATAAACATTTTGGTTTGCACGTATGGACGGCATATTCGAATTGAAATTCGCACGCGGACATAGTTCGAATCGGGTTCGCGCATAACAGTCGAGAACTTTATCTTAATAGCCATGGTGGCGCTGGTGGTGGTGGTTTTTACGTAACATTTGAAAGCTATAGAACACCATCCATACATAACTTACAAAAAAATCGCCGCAAACATGTTTGACGAACAGTGTTCGATGTTCGTTAGTAGATGCACGTGTTAATTAAGAAAATGCTGTTTGCTTTTAAATTATATCCTTCAAACATTCAAAACCATTTGAAGAAAACTCAAGTCGATCAAGATTTAAAAATACTCGTACAATTCCAAGTCTGACAAAAACAAACAAAACCTGTCTTCTTCTTATCGTGTCGAGTGGCAACATTACATTACGGTCCTCATATGTGCAACTAGCCGGGCATGCAGGGCAGAGTAAAAGGTGGCTCATGTTTTGTGAGGAAAAGCCACACTCGCATTCGTTGTTAGCGCTGTCGATGAATCCCCATCTACACAGGCTGTCCTTGCAGCGGCCGACCTGGGTCTGCAATCTGTTTAAAGATTTCCAGGTCGACCATGGCAGCTTATGGCCAGGAGGGAGACTCTCAGCAGGTGCGACGAATAGGGTGGAAGGAGTTTGCTCCTGCCATAAGTCTAGTCTGGCTTGAGGAGGGTTGCCAGAAACTGGACAGACGGATTTCAAAATGCTCTTTCGGCTCTCCAGTCGCTGTGGTACGTCAGAGTAGCCATGCAGGGGGTGGCGGGGGACATGATCAGATTTAGTTCTCTCAGTAGAACCAGCAACTGTTCGGCGGACTGCGGGTGGAGCAATTCCAGCCAGCGGATACAGCATGTTTACCGGGGTCGGCTTGAGGCAGCCTGTGATTATCCGGCAAGTCTCATTCAATGCTGTATCCACTTGCTTTGCGTGCGCTGAGCGGCTCCAAACAGGGCTAGCATATTCGCCCGCCGAGTAGCAAAGTGCCAAACCGGTTGTCCGCAGGACTTCAGCAGATGCACCCCATTTTGTGGAAGTAAGTCGCCGTAGGAGAATAATACGGGCACTCACTTTCTGCCTGATGTTAGCGCAGTTGGCTTTGTACGTGAGAGATCTGTCTAATACAACACCCAGGTACTTAGGCTTGCTACAGTGATCGATTGGCTCTCCCCGCCAAGTAATTTTGAGGGTCCGATTTGCTTGGTGATTTCGCAGATGGAAGGCGCAAGATTGTGTCTTGGAGGGATTCGGTCTTAACGCGTTGTCCTCTTAGTCGTAATCCCGCAGCGCCAGCGTCAGATCCCTCTCTACTTGATCGAAGGAAGGGGACTGTGAGGCCAGGGCCAAGTCATCGGCATACATGTATCGCGTGGTATTTGGAGCAGACGGCTGGTCGTTCGTGTATATATTGAACAGTATAGGTGCAAGCACACTTCCTTGTGGCAATCCGGTTTTTTACAAAACCAGTAAATGTCAGCTTCATTGTGAAAGCGCCCAGTTTTGTCCGTTTTGGAACGCGCTCTTGTTGGTTTGGTTTGATTGGTGGACAAACTGGACAATGTCAATGAAATGCCAAATGAAATGTCAATTTGACATTTCATTTGACACTTGACAGTCGAGCTCGACGCAAATCTTGTGATTTTTTTTATTTTGTTTAAAAACATTCTTAGAATGGCAGGAAGGCAGTTATTTTCACATTCTGAAAAGGCGTTTTTAGAAAAGTTAGTAAAGAAGCATATCATGTGCCTCAGCACTCATGATAACCCCCATTTGAGAAGAGCCGCTTGGGACCGGGTCACAGTTGAATACAATGCTGTTCATTCTCTCAAAGTAAGTAATAAACATTGTAATCATCTTGCATAGTTCTTTTATATTTTTAAATACTATTCTTAAAGTACAGCAAATGCCCACTGGCCCACATATGTCAAGAGAATTTATTATGTACCCTGAAATTGTGTTACTCACATAAAGCTTTGCATGATTTAAATGTTTCAGAGAACAATGCAACAGCTTAAAAAATTGTGGGATAACATGAAGACACGCAAAAACCAGAAGAAGAAACCCCAACAACTCACAAATCACAGTGACATGTTTACAAACTCCTCACATAGTACAGATTCCACCATACTAGATCCTTTAGTTGAAGAGGACACTGATATCAAGATAGATTTCTTGATTGATAGTGATGGAAGTGAACCAGGAGCTGATCTAGACTGTACTACAGAAAATGTTGAAGCCCTAGAAGGTAATTGTTTGAAATTGTAAGTTACAATTTGTAAATTATCTGTAGTACATAGTTCTGAGCTACTTTATATTTTTTCAAAGTCAGTGTTCATAATAATAAAGTTTGACTTTAAAAATGTACTATTGAAGGTTTGTTCTGTTCATTTAATTTAAAACTTTTTATTTGTACACAAGATAAAGATCATCAGAGTTGGTGGGCAGTTATATAGATTAAGTAATATCACTTGATCTATTGAAATGTAGTTATTGTCTTTGGCACTACTTAGCATCATATTATTTTTTCTCTCTTTAGATGTCATACACCTGCCACTTAGAAATTCCGGATCTAGACTCTCTGATTATACCACAGTTGGTGACAGTGGTAAGCATGATTTTTACAAATATACTTACTGGAGACCTAAAAGCATAACTTTTATAATAGGAGTTATTATTTCATGATACATATTTTTACAGGACAACAATATGTGAAACTTCTTTGTGACAATTTCAAGATCTCTACTCGTAAAGACAACTTAAGGTCACGAATACGAGAAAATGAACTGCACAGACTAAGAGTTGCAGAACAGGGTTGGCGAGTGAAGGCAGCTAAAGAGGTCTACCTAAAAGAAAGAATTGAAAGACAAGCAGCACAAGAACTACTTCATTGGAATAGAAGTATGAGAAAAGCAGAGTTAATAAAAAGTAAAATAAACTCATAATGTACATGCTGGTTTTATTTTAATCAGAGGTATCTCATTTCTATCTGCAATGTACATAATTATTAAGCCCATAGGTTAAACCTATCTTGAGATGTGTGGTAACTCTATCCTTAAAATCAATCTGATCTGTGTCAAATTTTGGCAACTGTCCTGCACTTGCCTGAAAACCGCAGCCAAAGCAAGTCTGACGGTGCGGTTATAGGGTATCAACTCAACAGGAACATTCACATGGAAGTCCAACAGTTTACATTAGTGGGGAAGGAGAACCAAGCTTACAATGCGTATCGTGAAATCGAATGCTCTTCGTCTTGTAGCAGTGGAAGTTGGCTCTCCACAGTTGTATAAATAAAATTAATGAGAATTTTTCTTATTCGCATGTAACATTGTAGAGTTTCGATTGTTACAAGTTTGAAAATTTGTCAAGTCCATTAGTCACGCAAGCGACGTCGGTGACTCTAGGGTTTTTCTTCACGACAAAAGGCGCGTGTTTACCACTACTACTTTGAATTTATTAATTTGGGGCATATTTTATTTTCAACTGCTTTATTTGGATTTTTCATTATTTTATTTAGCTGGGCTTGTTTTACGACAGCAACTACTTGGTTGGATTTGTGAAGAAGAAAAAAAAACACTTTGTGTATTCGTACGAGGCCTAGGTTTGTATGAATGTCGCTTAATTATTTTTCATATAAATGTGAATGACTGACGACGAATAAAACCTTTTTTTAGCCAAAAGAAGCTAACTATCGTGTCAGCTTTAAATATTTAAAGTGTATGGTGATGACATCACCATAGTGTTATCTAAGTGACATACAGCGTCATATCCATACATTTTAAAATATGACATGTAACTTAAGTAGAAACGATTCCTTCGAGGCGAATGAGGATGATTTGTTTTAATGTTTATTCCCGTTGTATTATTTACTAACCATACATTAGCTTAGAAACATTTAATTTGCTTCTCTTTTTCCAGACTCTTCAAGAGGAATTGACTGGCGCAGCTTTCCACCCACTAGACGATAATTTACTCATTACACACGGAAAAGGACATTTAGCGTTTTGGAATCGAAGAAAAGACGGATTTTTCGAACGCACGGATATTATTAAACCGGTTAGTTTCGATTAAATTAGGGTAATAATAGGGTTTTTTTTAATAAATAGACAAAACCTGGAAAGCCTGTAATCCTAATTTTATATTGCACTGTGAAAACAAGAACAAATCAAATTAACATTAACACCCAGACTCAACACAAATACCAAATACTGTGTGGTCGTCACCTTAACAGCGGACGCGCAAGCAACCGTTGTGAAGTGTTGTCCCCATGGCTGATTTCAGTCTGCGATAGCATATTTTAAGAATTGACCATCTTCCAATATGTATTGGTAAATTCGCTACTGCCTTAAAAACTTTCGTCCTATGGATATTTCACAGCCGGCGCGTACGCATGTAACGGCGTTGCAGTTTGAACAAGATGGCGACGTGGTCACAGCTGACAGCGACGGATTTATCACCATCTACAGTGTAGATAGCGATGGCGCGTACTTCGTGAGGATGGAGTTTGAGGTGAGGATACTTATAAGTAAAAACGTTTTGTTATTAACTGCCTGCCGACGTGCCCTTCGCGTTACCGTGCATAAGATTTCGTCTTAAATGTTTTGCAATATAGCTAGGGCGCCTAACATTGCGGCTGAAACCTTGAAGACGATTTTAATATTAAGTTGGTACTCATACGCCCTTTACTACCTACTTAATTTATCTGTCAGATTGTCTTCAAAGTTATGCATTTCTTTTTCTAGGCACACATAAAAGGGATCAGCTCCTTGGTTATGCTATCAGAAGGCACGCTGATATCCGGAGGTGAGAAAGACAGAAAAATTGCGGCATGGGATTCTCTTCAGAACTACAAGAGGATAACAGAAACCAAGGTTCATTCTTGTTTTCATTTAATTATTTCGAAGCGTTGATTATGTTCGAATCCGAAGTTTCTAAAACTGTCTATTTTTGCTACCAGCTTCCTGAATCGGCTGGAGGTGTTAGAAGCATCTACCCTCAGAGGCCTGGAAGAAACGATGGTAATCTATACGTTGGTACAACAAGGAACAATATTATGGAAGGCTCTCTCCAAAGACGATTTAATCAGGTAAAAAGTGCGAATTTATTTGTAACAGAAATCTGACAAATTAGTGACTATGACTATTTTCTTTGTAAGATCATCGTGTTTGAAGTTGCCCTAAATCAAGATTTCTTTCAGGTATTATTTGGTCATCACAAACAGCTAATGGGACTAGCAGTTCACCCGGACGACGAAATGTTTGCTACGGCAGGACATGACAAAAACATTGCACTGTGGAAGGGGCACAAATTGGTGTTTGCCACGCAGGTAACTATTACTCAAGATTAATCATACAAATACTTTTTTTTTAGTTTATTGAACTACGGTTTTCTTTAGTACCATATTTAGTGCGTACCTCAAATTAAATACGCTGTTGGATACTCAAGCAAGTCAAATAAAATTCTTGTTAACAGCTGTCAAAACATAAAAGTTTGGCTTGAGTTGGTTTGGTTCTGTACGTGAATCGGTAACACATTTCTCAAGCAAACTGACCGTATATTATATTCTTAGCTAAATCATAGTTAAAATTCGTAACAACATGAAAACATCCATTCGTAAATATCTATTATTTTTTTTAAATATAAGCCAGACAACACACCTCTTGTCATGGTCTCGAAGTAGGGATAAATATCCCTGTGTTACGAGGTACCAGACAAGGAATTAAGACAGGGGACCCGGGACACTACGGAATTAAAGGCGAGAAACCAGTGAACAAAATCAAAATCAATATTGTGTTAACGGGTAGTTTGTCGGCTTGAAAATGTAGTGTGTATGTGATCATTAACTTTTCAGTAAGTACTAAATAAACTGAGTGCCTCTAAAAGGGAAAAGTCCACTGTACTATTCGATGTAAACGGACATAATTATAATTATTTTTAAATATGTTATCACGTAAGTGACTATTCTGTCTTTGTCATAATAAAGATCTTTAAACCTAAACCGTGCTACAGCGCTCTACGCCAATCGTGCCGTCTAAATATATTCTGCATCTGGACGAGCAGATCACCTTGCTGGTTGATTTTGGTTGTGAGCTATCCAGAGGAGTTAAAAGGGAATGGCCATGTATAATGGTGTTTTGAAAGCGTGTAACTTTGTAGTGAAGTACTACTCGGTTGTAGGTCGGATACGAATGCGTGTCGCTAGCGTGGCACGCGGGCGGCGGCGCGCTGGCGGCCGGCAGCACGGAGGGGCACCTCGTGGTGCTGAACGCGGACGCCGGCGCGCACGTCGCCACGCTCAGGGTCTGCGGGTCGCCGCTCAACTGCTTGCAGTACAACTCTGGTGAGAACATTCTTCGTTTGCAGATATATGACTTCTACTGCTGAACATAGACTTCCAGAGCCTGCTTTCAGTTCGTCTTTCCACCCTGAGGGTGGGCATCCCAGGCTGCGTTTGCCATCGAATGCCCTCTGGCACTTAAACCTGGCCGCATAATCATTGTGCATGTTTTCTTATGATACAGTTTACTCAGCTGTGTAAACGAACACATCTGCGTAGATCGAGTTCCAAAAACATTTAAAAAGCACTAATTACTGGCAACGTTAGGTAATGCAACGTGCGTGATTGAATTTAATAACGATCTTATACAAAACGCTGCA
Organism: Udea olivalis; assembly: GCA_947369235.1. Lineage (NCBI taxonomy): Eukaryota > Metazoa > Arthropoda > Insecta > Lepidoptera > Crambidae > Udea > Udea olivalis. Next base: position 4,279,134 of record OX376345.1, on the reverse strand, counting down.
TACGGTTATAATCGAGATGATTAATATTTACAAAACAATGTTTATGACACATTTCCATAAGTGACTATGCAAACCATGTATTAAAATCACTGATATAGACGTAAAGGCCGCTGATGATGATTTTACAAACAAGGACATTGTTTTATAACTTAAAAAAATGTCCCAACAGCTGGTGACACACTCGCCATCGGTTCTCAAAATGGCAGCATCTATCTATTCCGCGTGTCTCGCGACGGCTTCTCATACAAGAAGTCGAACAAGATACGCGGCGCCCAGCCTCTCATGCAGCTCGACTGGAGTCTCGACGGGAACTACTTGCAGACCGTCACCGCAGATTATGACCTGGCTTTCTGTATGTAACACTTTTTATTCCCTGAATGATCTTATTTCCATATTTTGGCAAAATACACCAAATTAAACCTTTCATGAGCTAAACAAATCAACATCTGACCAAAATATTAAATTACTATGATTGCTTTTCAGGGGATATAAAATCTTTGTCGCCAGAGAAAAGTCCAATCGCAATGAAAGATGTTAAATGGTCCACGTACAACTCTACAGTGGGATTCCTCGTATCAGGTAAATAAATATACACTGCTACGAGTAACAGACTGTTTTTTTTATTTTGGTAATAAGACTTTTTCTAAATATTTTTTTTCACTATAGGGATGTGGAACAACAGATTCTACCCAATGACGACACTCATCTCTACAGCTAGTCGATCTGCTGCACATGATTTACTAGCGAGTGGTGACACAGATGGATATTTAAGATTGTTTAGGTAATGTAGATTGTCCTCATTGTCTTACTTCTCTAGGTTATCATCTCCAACAATCGTATTTTCTTGTAATACTTGACACGTACAATAATTGACTTTGGCGCCCAACCATGATGTGAATAAGAATTGGCGCCCAACAGTGGTGCCAATTAACATTGGCGCCAAATGTTTTATTATTATTTACACTAAGCCAGAGCTGAAACTTACGTTTATAAGAGTTAAAAAGTAAATATTACAGTACTCGCTGATACCTTACCATCACCAGATACCCGTGCGCGAGTCCAAAAGCGGAATACAACGAAATGAAAGTATACTCCGGCGCCGTATACTCCGCACGGTTCCTCTTCAACGACCGCTGCATGGTGAGCGCGGGCGGCACCGACGCGGCGCTGATGCTGTGGGAGCTGGTGGACGACTAGCGGCGCGGGGCGGGGCGCGGCCCGGCGGGGGGAGCGGGATGGCGGCCCCCCGCGCTCGTGCTCGCGCCCCCCACGCCCCCCGAGCCCCGCTCGCCAGACCCCTCCCCGCGGCCTCAACCCACCTTCCAAGTACTCGACTTCGATGAACTCGACTGAAGCGAACGATTCAAGGTCGACCTCTATCTATGCGGTTGCATAGATTTTGCTAATGTACGGAAGTTTTCCTGCAGCGATTTTCGCCCTGATACTGTTTCATGACAAACAGTACTAACGGATAAGGATTATTGGTAATCCATTACATGGATTCGGTTGACATATCTTAGGCACACTGTCTTAATGATTTCCTTCGGAGCACTATTCCGGTCATATGTACGAATAATGGTAAGCCCTAATGATACACCTGCATTTTTTCAACTTTTAATGCAAAAGCAAATGCATTATGCCTTTGTATAATTAGACACTTAGACGGTAATGTATTTTTTAATATTCTTAATGGTTACAATTCTGGACAAACAGTTAAAAATCAAATCGGCCGGGAACAAATGTTTCCTGATTGGGAATCCTCTATGTATACCGCAATACAGAAATTGAACTAGTATTTTGACAAATTAAGAATTTTACTAGAATCATTAACTTACACAATATAAACAACTGATACGACATACAAATCTCTCTTTCAAAATTTAATAATTTTGCAAAAATTAGTAAATTCTTCTAAAATATATATAAAAAAATATATATATATAAAGTTGTCGTCATATGACTTGAAGTATGTATAACTAAGATAAGTATCTACATTACTCACTGCCATTGTTAACTCGCGTAAATTATCGATATTATGTAGGTGCCTAGGTATAATCACGCTGTTAAAAATATTCAAAAAAAAATGCGCATGATTATTTTATTCATTAAATATTGACAAGACGATATGTATAATTTAGTATGTATAGTAAAATATTGTGATTGGTATAATTGGTGCTGAATTTGAATTATATTGTCCATAACAAGAGAGAATTTCATATAACCGATTTGTGACTGTGAAATAATAATATTATGTATGATCAATCATATGAAACAGGATTAATATTTATAAACCAAAGGTTTGTCTAATACAGTAATAGTTAATATAACTGTTAAGCAGTAAATATGTATACCAACCTAACTTATATTTACCTTGGGTTAGCATCGAAGCACGTCATAGTTAGGTGAAAAAGTTATTTTACTTTGAAACCACTATGCTTTGTACTATATTTATGTCACTAAAAAGGAATTTAGTATTTTGCTGATCTTGACGCTCTTTTGTATTTATATGAATATTTGTGGAAACAAATAATACTCATGTTATAATTATATCAACTTAAACGAAACGATAAAGTGGCACTTTAGCACTTAGGACAGATTTTTATAAATGTGTATTATTATTACGTGGCAGGCCACAATATAAGTAGTTTTTAGTTTAGTTGCAAGTTATATACAACTTGAGAAACATTTCAAACTTGAACTATTCTGTCCCAAATGTGTTTTGATAATCCTTAAAAATTCTAAGGTTCTATTGTTCTACGTTTGCAATAGTCATGAAATTCAGTGACTTGGTTCTGTGTTTATTTTCATGTCGTACCTAACTAACTGGCAGAATGGATTGGCAATGTGAGGCTACCTTTGTTGACATTACATGCATTATGAAGCGCTTACGACATGTTGAGGTATGTTTTTTTTAATGATGTATAAGTTGGTATGTATCTCTTCCTAACTTCATTGTTAACGGGAAACGTTTCTATAACTAAGTAAATTCATTAAATAAAATATAAGCATAATATTTTTATTGTAATTTAGAACACACGTGATTTCGTTTATTCACTACTAATGAATTACCTATTAATTGTATCACAATATTATACATTTTTATCACATTTCTACTTAGCTGTAGTTAACAACGTAGGTAATAAAAATAATTAAGTATTTTAAAAAGAATGCACCTTGATTCGGAAATCCGTTTAAATAATGAGAAAATCAAAATATGGTCCTTAAGTCGTACCTGTAGGTATACATTTACAAAAGGATAAAAGGCTTGTTACTAACTTGATAGAATCGTGCGCCAGATTCTGATGAAACAATCACTGTCTTCTGATTCATAAATACTTAGGTATGTTATGTTATGATGCGAAATGTACTTACTAATCTTTTGATTAGTTGTATATGTTAAAATATGTTTCGATCTCAGAATAAAAATGATGTTTCAATTCCTGTTCTTTTATTTTTAGTGCCAAACCCAACTAACCACTAATCCTGCTCCTTTTTGAATTTCTGTTTAATTAGGTAAAACTGTATTTGTAATTAATCAGAATCCGTGGTTTAAAATTCCTAAATATGTCCTAAAAGTTAAAACCCCGACCAGGGCCTTCAATCTTTTTACTAAATTTACTGACAGTTTTAACAAGTACTATACTGCAAAAGTTGGCGTCGTTTAACTATAGATGTCGCTTACATTATTGGTTGACAAATTAAAAAGAATAAACGAAAAAAAAAAATGTCAAGTCGTGTCACTTTGACTGCCTGTCATTGCCACAAATTATGGATGCGTTCCGAGACAGACCAAAATCGATTTCAGCACCCCTAACCCCGTTCCGATTCGCTGTTATCGCGCTAACAGTGACTGGTAGTACATAGGGCGGTCTTATGTATAACGTCCGCCATCTTGCGATTACGACGCCCATGGTCGCGAGCATAATCACTGTTGGCGGTCTGTCAAAAATGACAGGTGATCAGTGTGTAAGCGTTTGGATAAGTTAGTTGTTTGTTTTTAAAGTGGATTCAAGAAACACAACTACATACAAATAACAATGCTGCGCTCGCGAGGTTATCTTCTTTCTGATCTGCGAGGTTAGCTAGGTAGCTGTCGAACAGTGATCAATCAAACAAACATTTTCGTGTTCCGAATCACAATTGTCATCATCCCTCTATCATCGCGCTAACTGTTTCGGAACGCACCCTATATGACATTATTGACATGACATTGACATTGCAGAAAAATTTCGTTCGTTGTGCGGTGCGGTTCGTTGTTTTTCTTTTTAATTTGTGCTTTCAAGTTATTCTTGTCTTGTGTTTTCTTTATGCTGTTTGTTGAGTCGAGCCCTGCTCCTCCAAACTAGTATCAGAACTACAACAGTGATAGCTTGTTTAGTGACTTATTTGAGATAGAGACTCCAGTGAATTGTGTATTTTGTTCACGGCAGTGTAACGAGTGCATAATCATGTCTTCGGAGAAGAAATGCTGTGTCCCTGGATGTTCCGGGAATTCAGGTATGCTTTAAAGTGCCTTTTTGCTTACTTTGGTTAGGGGCTTTATACTTAACGCCACTCTCAATAATTGTCTGAAAGACTGGAGCAAACTTATAAAGTTTTGTATTTTTTTGCTTAGGAATGGATAATAAACAAACACCATTATTATCATTGTGCCGCTTAAGTTTTTCTAGTGACCATATCTCTGTTCTGTTTTTTTAGATTCCCGCATTGTCTTACATCTTTTTCCAAAACCTGCAAAGGATATGGATCGTTTCAAGTCATGGCTGTTCAACATTGGTGGGGACATTTTGGCGTTCAATAATGAGTACATATACAAAAATCGCCGAGTTTGTCATGCTCATTTTGAACCCAAATATTGTTGCCGAAATAACCGGATCAGTAATATTGCTGTACCAACTTTAAATTTGCCAGGTGGGTGAATAAAATTTACTTGGATTTATTTGTTCATAAATATTGATAACATTTTAGTTTGACACCATAACTTTTTCTTAAAAATGGCATGTAGTTTTTTTGTATGATAACAGGCACTAGAAACTGCCTATTTCACTTGCGGTGCAGTTCGAGTCATCACCATCACCATTCGCAGCCACAAGATAGGCCTCCCCTATCGATTTTGTGTGTTCAGTTGCAGGTGGTCTGCATCCACCGAAATTCCGCCACTTTTATTAGGTCGTCCATCCACCTTGCAGCTGGGCGTCTGTCCTGAAATGGTCTTCAGTCTAGAACTTTTTTTAGAAGTTGGTTTTTTTGGTAGGTAGGTACCTAGTTGGATCACTTGTCCTAAGTAGACGTAGTGATCGACGACTTCGAGCATTGAGTTCCCTACAGATATTGTAGTGAGTGTAACATTGGCGTTCTTCGTCTTGCCCATGTTCATTTTTAAGCCCACTTGTTGGGAAACACAATTGAGGTGTTTGATTGGGCAGTGATTGTGTACGTGAATGCAATAATTTCTTTATTGTAAATTTTGCTTGTAAATTATATTGTATCTTATAAAAAAACTCTTGTGAGCATGTTATGAACAGTCTGGTGTAGTTTGCAATCAAAATCTCATGCCTCATTAGTACCTCAATTATTTATTAGGTGGACATGAAAAATTATTAAGATATAACTGTTTATTGCAGGGCTATCAAAATTCAAGCTTCCTACAAGGCCCACAGAAGTAAGAGGACCTTTGACAGCTATTGAAAATTTGATCAACCTCATGCCATCAACTTCTAAAGGTAATTGAACAAAATTGAAATTGACAACCTTTGTTTTCGACACCAGTTTTAATGGTGTTGTCTTTCCTGAGCGTTTGATCCTTGGGTGGGTCAAATTAAAAAAAAAAAAATTATTCTATCCCGGTGTTTGTAGTACGTACCACCATTGTCTCTAATTACCATAACACAAGTGCTATTTACTTCGGAATCTAAGTGATGTTGTACAATGTTTAAACTCATCCAAAGTGTCCAGATATCACAGTATTTTTGTTATATTATAATAAGTAACCTTATTCAAGTCTTAAGATTTTCATATTGTGACCGAATAAAATTATGAAATGAACAAAATAATCCAAGAGTTAAAAATATGACGTGACGATTGGCGTAGTGCGCTGTAGCACGGTTTCTCGCCTCGATTTCCGTAGTGTCCCGGGTTCGATTCCCGGTCAGGTCAATTCAGGAAACGATCTTTTCTGAATTGACTCGGGTCTGGGTGTGCTGGGAGACGCCCCTGGCTTATTTCCTTGTGTGATACCTCGTAGCACAGGTATATTAATCCCTACTTCGAGACCATAACAAGAGGTGTGGTTGTGTGGCGCATATTCTCTTCTCTCTTCTCATATAAAATAATATATATTGAAACTGAAGTATTAGAAAATGTCGACCCATCTCACTACTAGCTCGGATGGGACTCGAATCCACGACCTTTCAGTGTCCGGGCGAATGCTCTAATTACTGAGCTACAGAGTCGCTGGGAGAAGCGTCGACTTTACCCAATACTTCTAACGCGCTGTTAGCCAGCGTTCATTTCATCAACGTGTAGATTATACTACTATATTTGACAATTGATAAAGGTGAAATAATTGCTATTTCAAATTGATTATTATTTTATTAGTCACTGGATAGATTTCCTGCTATTTTCCTATTCCTGTTTGTCAAATTAAACCCTAATCTTTTTAAAAAAGCTAGAGATTTATATCCCCGAAATACCAGAAATTGTAATAGACTGGTCCTTGAGTTCATCCCAAAAAGTACTCGTATTCAAAAAAACATTTTTTGCATGTGTGTATTAATTTATAATAAGATTCCACAATATATTAAAGACATGCCCTTTAATCAATTTAAGAAGTCATTACGAGAGTGGCTTGTAGCGCATTTGTATTATTCTCTCAAAGACTTTTTAAATAACAAGGAGAATCAGAAATCTGTAACTCATTAATGTGACCATGTTGACTCTCGGATGTGTGGTCGGAGTCAGTCAGAGATGCAGGAGATGAAATTAAAGTTTAAGTTCTGTGGCAAATGTTATGCTAACCATTTTATAATTGTGAAATGTATTTGCATGCTATTGTAATGGCTGGATAGGCGATCATACTATGTTATTACTGTTCCTTCTTCTGTAAACCCTGTTCAAGAGCAAATAATTTATTCTTATTAAGACAGCACTTAAGTTATTTGTGGCGCTAGCTAATAAAAAATCTTACTTTCAAATTTTCAGCTAGTCAGCAGCTGGAGCAAAATATGAGTACTCCTATTCCTGTAACACACCATACAGCAGAAACTGAAAAAGGAATGAAATCGATTTTGCCAGAGAACAAAACGAGTTCTGGAATTAAACAGAAAAGTAAGTTGAATGCACAAAATTTTTAAACATAAGTAGCTAATATAAGCTAACTAAAGTGAAAAAATAAGTATCGGCTAAGTTACTACAAATTGAGTGGTCATTTCTGCGAACAAAAAGAAGGAATCACTTGAACCTATTCTTGCAATAAAAAATAACGCAGATGAAACTAGAATTACTTGAGTTATAATAATAATATTCTCACCTGCACTTTTTCGAATTAAATTTTCAGGTCAAGCTTTGAAGAAGGTGACAGTTTTGAGATCGAAGTTGACAAAAACCGAATTGAAATTATATAACAAGTTAGTGGAAGCTAAGGCGAAATTAGCAAAATATAAATACAAAGCCAAATAAGAAATTATTTTCAAATGCTAGTTTTATAAAGGCACTTGAAAATATGCCCAGTACAGGGAGGCTAGTAACTCTGATGCAGTTAAGGGAAAGCAAGAAGAAAGATAAAGGGCGAAGATTTTCAGAGCAAGAAAAACTTGTCTCTTTAGCAATAATGAAGCAAAGTCCAAAAGCGTACAGGTTTTTAAGAAAAATATTTATACTTCCTTCTCCTCAAACTTTGGGAGTTCTATTAAGCCACGCTAATATTGGTCCAGGGGTGAATAAAAACGTATTTGCCCAATTGAAGTCAAGAACTGAAAAAATGACAGTTGAAGAACGACTTTGTTTACTTCTTTTTGACGAAATGTCCTTAAAACCGAGTCTCACTTTTAATCAAAGGAAAGATAAAGTAACGGGCTTTGTAGAAAATATGAACGAAGCGCGCCCAATTTTTGCGGACCATGCCCAAGTGTTTATGGTACGTGGACTTATTAAAAATTATAAACAGCCAGTGGCTTTTACTTTTTCATCGGGTGCAACTTCTGGTCCAGAACTAACTAGCCAAATTAAATTAGTTGTTAAGGAGCTGCAGGAGGCTGGACTTATAGTGATGGCCACTGTTTGTGATCAGGGGACCAATAACACAAGTGCCATTAAAATCCTTACAAATGAAGCTAAGAGGGAATATTTACTAAGAGACGAAATACCTAATAATGTTATTTTGATTAATGGCCAAGAACTTGTCCCACTATTTGATCCACCACATTTGTTAAAAGGTTTGCGGAATAATCTGCTCACCAAAAATTTAAAGTTTGAAATGAATGGCGAAAGTAAAACTGCAAAGTGGGAACACATAGAAATGTTTATGGAAGAGAATCCAGCATACAAAGGTATCAGACTGGTGCCAAAATTAACAGAAAATCATGTCGATAAAAGAAAAATTAGTAAAATGAAGGTGAAATATGCTGCCCAGGTTTTTAGTCAGAACGTGGCGTCTAATATGGGATACTTAGCAGGTATGCATATTTCATCATACCATTTTATTTCCATTAAACTTTTCCATACTTTTAAGCCTATGTTCCTCTTCAGACTACAAAGTATCTGTGTACCAAATTTCAGCCAAATCCGTTCAGCGTTTTGGCGTGATTGAGTAACAAACATCCAAACGTCTAAACTTTCACATTTTTAATATTAGTATGATTATGAATGAGTTAACAAAATATTTTTCTTTTCATTTAATGAATTTGTGTACTATAATAAGTAATTTTTTTCATGAAAGTCTATTGTTATTTTATCATTTATCACAATTTCTTTTATCTTTCAGATAAAGAAATATTACCACAAGAGTGCAAAGACACTGCAGATTTGCTGCTCTTTATCGATGAGCTCTTCGATTCAGTGAATGGCAGCTACTGCAATAAAAAGAGGTTCTCAAAACCATTGCTTCAAGCAGTAACAACACATTCGATTCACCATAAAAAGTGGTGTGAATTTAAGAAAATTTTAAAATCAATGTAATTTTGTAGAAATGATTCATCAACATCAGATAGAGAAACTGTACCGACCTTAAAGAACTGGGTATGGACGCTGGAAGGTATACAAACTCTATTAAAAAAACTAAAAAATGAGTTTAATATAACATCAGTTTGGATGCGGCACCTAAACCAAGATCCTTTGGAAAATTATTTTGGCGCAATCAGGTCCCATGGGTGCCGCAATATAAATCCAAGTCCTGATGTATTTCTATCAGCATATGCAGCGTTATTAATAAATAATATTTCCAGCGCCCATGCCCCAGGTGCCAATTGTCAAAAAGACTACTGTAATTCGTTAATAAATTTGATTTTTAGTAAGGACTGTGAAGTCAACAATACAACAACTGAGGTTGATATAAATAAAATATTAAATACACACATTACGCCATTGTCAGAAAACACTAATCCAAAAATAATGGCTCCACTACAATATGTAAGTGGATATGTATTGAATAAATCAAAAAAGATATTTAAAAATTGCTCGAAATGCAAAGATGACTTAATAAATAATGATGAAGTTGAATATATAAAGTATCGAGAATATTCAAATAAACGTTGGCTTTGCAGTCCTAATATGTCGGTGACCAGTCTATTTTCTGCGTTCCAAGACATAATAACAGAAGAACTGAAAGAAAATTTTGAAAAAAAGAATATTGCACAATACATAAAAACATTATTGTATATTCTATTAGATTTTGATTGTTTCAAATGTGTTAAACATAAAGAAATATTAAAAGAATATTTTATAAATTTGTCAATTAATTTTTTTATATTTAATTATTGCAAAACAATAAATAAAATTTTATCTGGAATGCAAGAAAAAATAGATGACACCGATAAATACCAAGTAATGGCAAAAAAATATTATAAAAAACATTTGAAAAGGCCTCATAAGTAAAGATTTCTTTCAAATGTTTTTATGAGAATTTTTTGCATTTTCATCTTTGCATTTCGAGAAATTTTCACATAATATTGCACAATACATAAATTCTGTTGACAAAAATTGTATAATTATTATAATTGATGTCTGAAATATAGTAATAATAGTCTCCAAGTGTTACAATTATAACCCATTCTTAGTTTAAACGCGTTTTATCTAGTTAAACTACTTTTCACTGAATGCCTTTGTAAAAACTAGAATTAACTGATGGTAAAAAAAAAATATCAGTGAATACTAGTTCTAACTAGACAAAACGCTTTGTGTTGAATTATTCAAATAAAACCGTTCCAACCGAATATTGTAATTAAGGTGGAACATGTTGTGTTTTTATGTAATTATGGCATGGCATATGGTAGGTGCGAGGAGCGAAGCGACGAACATGTTAGGTTTTCATGAACTGGCGCTTCTTTAAGCTGCAGTTAATTCTAGTTTTAACAAAGGCATTTAGTAAAAACTAGTTTTAACTAGTGAACACGCATTTTAACTAAAAACTTGTTTTAACTGTACTGTAACCGATATACTGAAACTTATATACTAAAATTTGCATGCCTACAGATTTAAGGCAGAATATTTTTGAAACTAGATTAGAAACATGTCATCATCCATTTCAATGTAATGTACACACACAATAATGTGCAAATAAATATTCTGATTTCTGAAATATAGGTACTGTATTGTTCGAAGTTTATTGTTTTATTTTCTTATTAATGTATGGATTTGATAGAGCTCAAGTAAACTGCCTAAAAGTTCTATCAGTCCATACATTAATTTCCTAAAAAACTAAAAAGAAGGATGAGGAAATAGGAAGAGTATTGGTACACCTACAATACAGTACAATAAAGTTGCCATCTGACAAACATAGATGTCGCTAGTGGACCTTGCCCAAAAAAACCCTGAAGTTAAGTCTATCCCTATATAAAAAAGTACTTTGTGACCCCGACCAATAGTAGGTAGGTACATAGTACATTGATCTTCTTATTCTTATCGTGTGATCGTGTCGAGTGGCAACACTACACTACGTGTGACCATAATTCCACCACTTGCACGGCATTGACAACACACCTCTTGTAATGCTCTCGAAGTAGGGATTAATATTATCCCTGTGTGTTACGAGGTACCACACAAGGAAATTTTCCAGACACCCAGACCCGAGCCAATTCAGAAAAGATTGTTTCCTTAATGGACCCGACCGGGAATCGAACCCGGGACACTACAGAAATCGAGGCGAGAAACCGTGCTACAGCGCACTACGCCAATCGTGTCGTCAAAACAAACACGATTGGCTTAATGCGCTGTAGCACGGTTTCTTTCCTCGATTTCCGTAGTGTCTCTGTATGATTACCGTTGAGGTCAATTTAGAAAACGATCGTTGCTAAATTGACGCGGGTCTGGGTGTGTTGGGAGACTCCTTTCGCTCAATTCCTTATATTCCTTATGGTAGCTTGTAACACAAGGACACCCATTTAAATTATTAAATTTATTGAATTATTTAAAAAATGAAGAGGTGAAGTGAATCATTTGCAATATTATTATTTTTTAAATGAGGTCCCATAATCAAACTTTTATTACTTTTTAAGGATGACTGAGAAACTCCTTAAGAAACAAATTGGCTAAAATGTAAAGTGGTTTGAACCTTTGCTTTGAGCCAGCCAGCCAGCCGCCATATTTTATTTTCTCGACATTTCCGCGCACGATGATATGGAAAGAGGACACATACCGTCAACTCCTGTAACTTCGCCCGATTTCGACATGAATTTGCATATTTTTTAATTTTCCTGCTGAATTAAGATACTCTGACACATCGGCACACCATCAACCTGACCCATCAGATGTGGTATTTTGATTGGGTCGGTCGGTCGGTACCACAGATCAGAAAGAGGAGTCGGTAGGTACTAAACAGTGTACGTTAGATACTGTGTTTTCAAAATGAAGGCGAAGTAAGGGAATTAGATCTAACTTCGCCTGGCTGTTGTTTCTCTATAAATTCAAACTGAATTGTGCAACCTAAGCTTCATTACTTTCCATGTAAGGTCTATACCAGTTGGAATGAAATATAACTACTAAACAGTCGTTATTTGTAACAAAACAAATAAGTAGGCGAAGTTCGGCTGGCTTTTTTAGATTCGAACAAGCTTTACACAGATTTTTTTTCGTGGATAACAATTTGCCATTAAAAAAGAAAAATGCACTCTTAGGGCCAGTTCTAACATGTCAGGGCTATGTTTAACGGTATTATAAGACCTTTTGCATTTTGAACCAGAGGAGTTTTGCTCTATTTTTGCTGGTTCCTGCAGATAATACTTATTTAGATCAGTTTTTCGCTCCCAAAAACCTTTAAGTAAAATTCATCAAAATCGTTAATTCGAGAACAAATAAAACAAAATACCTACTGCCGGTTTAATAAAGTCTGTCCCTATCAAACATAAAAACTTTGTTATCAAAGATAAGGCAATGTACTTTAGGGAATTTAGAGATGTTACCGATACAATAAGAACGATTGAGTGAATGATTGAATGATGAACTATCTAACCGCATCGCAAGAAAACCTATTATCCTAATCATTGAAAAACGAAACATTTTAAAGATTCTGGTCTTTGGATAAATTAATAGTAATAAAGAGTTTAAATTTTGATTGGAATAGGAATGAAACAAGGGGTTGTAAAATAAAACAATTAATATCGGTGTCAGAGACTTCAAATTTATTCCATCAATTCAATACTTTTATAACATTGCTGTAACACCTTTGTTATAATTTAACAAATGAGACTAAAAAATCTTACTGGTTTAAAAATCAAGTTAGGGAATCATGCCATTTAAAAAAATATTTACAGGTGGGTATGGGAAAAAAATCAAACATGTCCTAAATCGAAAACCATTTCGACGTATTTGTATTTTATACCTTAATTAAATGATGAACATTTTGAAAGCCAAAGGATTTAGGATATTTTTAATTAAATACGTTGGCAATCTGGGGTCGGTCCTCGAAGATACAACCAGTCGAGTTGGTTTTATAGCGAATGGGCGTATATAAATGTAGGTATTATTAAAAATAACTTCGTCGACGGCGCGGCGCGGATGCAGCAGCCGCGCGTGCCAATAAAAGAATATACCAAAATACTGGTGTTTTACCAATGCATGATAAGTTAAGTTACGGAAAAAGTAAAAGCCTATTTGTACTGGATTTGAATGTGTTACGAAATATAATGGTTTACCTACTTAAATGCTTATAATACTCGTACATAGTACTACTAACTTGCAACATCATTTGGTAACTTAAAAAACGTATAATCACAATTTCGTGTGGTGTTCATACAGCCAAATACACTGAAACAGAAATATCTGCGCAAAACCATTTTTGACCATTGAACTAAAATGTAAGTATCTGACGACGTACAAATAATATCTCAATGTTTTTGACAGTGCGACTGACCGTGACGCTCAAACTCTCTGACTTCTCCTGTAAACTCACGTCTCTGTGTGCGTGTGTCAAAAATGGCGTGTTGTTGGCGTGGCGTGGGCTATCTGTCAGAGCGCTGCGCATGTCTAATTTGTGTTAATAGTTTGAAGGTTTACAATAACTGCATCCACGCGAACTTAGCTCTTGAATCTCTTCACTCAGTATTTGAATCTAAAGTAGATTGTATTTTCATCCAGATTATAAAGTAAAAGTGAAGATGACAGAGTTTATGGAAAACCATAAAATTCTACCCGTGAAACAATCTGGCTTTAGAAAATGCCATAGTACTGCTACAGCCCTTTTAGACGTCGTAGACGACATATTGGCAGCTCAGGATATCGGTGAAGGCACCATCTTGGTGTTATTAGATTATACACGTGCCTTTGATACCATTAACCACACGGTCCTGTTGTCTATGCTGAGTTACTATGGTTTTGATGATATTGCTCATAAATGGTTTACTACTTATCTTTCCGATCGCGCTCAATATGTTGAAGTTGCCAATACCAACGCTTCCACCTCGTGTTCTAGCCTAGCACATCACGAGTAATGACGGGGGTCCCACAAGGATTCATATTGGGACCTATTATTTTTGTCCTATACACTGCAGACATTTTAAATAGTATACAAAACTGCAGGTACCATTTACATGCAGACGATCTACAGGTCTACATTTCATTCAAACCAGAAACACTAAACTCAGCTGTCGATAAATTAAATAGAGATTTAGATCGTGTAAACCACTTGAGTAACTGTCATAATTTAACACTAAATGCCTCCAAATCTAAATATCTAATCCTGGGATCAAAACATGCGTTTGCTAAAATTACTGCTAAAAATCCACAGGTTATTATGACTGGTACCCGCTTAGAGAATGTGCCTCAGGCACGTAACCTAGGTCTGGTCGTGGATGGGAAGTTGCGGTTCAAAGGGCATATACATACTAGAGATAATGCGCAACTGTTTTTAAAGACTCAAAGTTCTCTATCATGTCCGAAAATATATAAGCGTGGAAACGCGAATAAGATTGTGTGAATCGCTTATTCTCTCGAAACTACGAGTAAATTACGCTCAGACTGTTTTCGGAGGGTGTCTGCTGGGTCGTACGAAGAAAGGTTTACAGCATATTCAAAATGCTTGTGTGCGATACTGCTTCCCAGTTCCCCGACGCTCACACATTACGCCATTCCTAAACCAAAACCATCTTTTAAATATGTCGTCGAGGTATACCTTGCACTTTGCATCTCTGCTTTTTGGAGTCATTACCGGAAAATAACCATCATACTTGTATGATAAATTGAAATTTGCGCAATGTAAAGTGAGGATTGCTTTACGTCTGATGGTTCCGCCACACAGTACGACTGCTTTTCGTGGCAGTTTTCGCTATGCTCCCACGAAGTGCTGGAACAATCTGCCGCCACCGATCAGAAGTTCACAATCCGTTGCCTCCTTCAAACATCGTTTAAAGAAATTTCAGATCTCTGAGCAAAAGTCCTAATCCTAAGCAGTCGTACGCTATTTTCACTGATATTGATTGTATTTGTAATACCACACAATTACCCACGCAATTGATTACAGACACTTTCTCTAAAACATACACCCAAACAAACAACTCACAAAACAAAATAAACACCCAAAAACCCATTCCCCTAAAATACCATTGTTGCATTCCCTTATGATACCATTGTTACCATTGATAATTCACATTTATTTTACACTCACTAAGTATTTTATTTTTGTAAGTAGGTACCTACGCCGGGGATGTCCCCCTCATCATAATGGTTGCCACAGAAAACCAGCGTCATGGCTCTGTCATGTCATGACATACAGCTGAGTGGTGACCATTTTGGTATTGTCACACATAATTTTCTTTATTTGAATTTATCGTTGTATTTTATGGTGTTTTCCTAGCCTTCTTGGTGTTTTCATTTTTTGACTTGTATTTTGTTTTTCTGTGTGATGTATATACCAAATTGACATGTAATCTATTCTATTCTAAAAGTTTAATATTAATCCATTACCATGTTCGTGATGAAGAAGAACATACAAACATACAATTAAAGGTTTCTAAATGTTGTTTATTATATGATCGTTTGATCGTTAATATTATACATTTCTGTGAAAAATATTGTGTGTACTGTTTTAAATCGGTTAATGTTTATGTAGATTGGTATAAAATGTGCAACTCAAAGCTCTAGTTTAGTCTGGTTTTATATAATACGTTTATTAAAAATGTAAAGCCCCATTTAGAATAACTAAACACGACATATTAGAACGATTGTTCGCGTTTGAATATACTACAACAAAACAAGTGTAGTCGCTAATTTGCCGTCGGTACTAAGTTATCAGGTTTTTTTTTTATTTACTACCGATTTAAACAGGGTTTCCAACTCTGCACCACGGGTGAGTGCTGAATGATACCTCAAAAAGTGCTAGATTGCTATGAATTTCCAAAAATAGTGCTTAACATGTGAAATAAAATAATAAATCACCGAATATATCTTTAACTGTCACAAATATGGATAATAAAAAATTATAAAATGAGATATTACATAAAAATCATCTCTTTATCATAGTTTTCCTATCATCTTTCGTGCACTGCTGCTGTTTGGATGGCTCTGGCTTACTAACACTCAGATCTAGCTCAAGCTGACCTTTTTAATTTAAATTCGTAAGGAAGATAGCTCGCTATTTAGCGCTGGATTAAGTGCTAGGTGCTGTTTGTAAAATTTCAGTGCTAGAGTCTCAAGCCTAGAGACATGAAAATAGTGCCAGATCTAGCACCGAAAGTGCTGAGTTGGCAACCCTGGATTTAAAATCTAGGTGTCATTCTAATTATCCTATTTTTTGGAAACTACAGGCATTTTTTATGAAAATACGATTTCCTTTTATTTAAAAAAAGGTAACCTTTTTCAAAAAGGTTACCTTTTTGAAAAAAGTTCAGCTTATGTTATGATCATTTCGGACTACAAAATTCATCTGTCAGTCACAAAAAAAAACAAAATGTCACCCAGACAAATGACAAAAATTGTGCGAAAATAGAATAGTGCCAGTTCCAAAGGTCTTGCTTGCTTGTTTTTTCTTGTAATTTATTAAAAAGACAACATGACAAAGCCAAGGCCTTGTGGTTGTAAAGGATGCAGAACTTGTTTGATATGCGAAACACAGCATGGAGCGGATAAGCTGAAACTTCAGCTAGAATTAGATAAGAATAAAGGTTATGTGTATTGCCCACTTTGTAACAAAGCCTGGAGAGGTTGGGACATGGATTTGTATAAACAGCACCCTAACCATGAAGGAGACTCTATAGACTACCCCGGGGTGTACATAGAACTCGATTTCATAACTGAAAAGGAGGAAAAACAGCTTATGGAAAACATAGACGAAATGCCTTGGGATATTTCTCAAAGCGGCCGGCGGAAGCAAAACTTCGGCCCAAAAACCAATTTTAAAAAGAAAAAAGTTGTATTGGGTAACTTTAATGGATTTCCTAAGTTTTCTAAGTACTTGCAAGACAGATTTGAAAATGTAGACTTACTACATGACTATCAAACTATTGAGCAATGTTCCCTGGAGTATGACCCCAGTAAAGGAGCTTCTATCGATCCTCATATAGATGATTGCTGGATATGGGGCGAGAGGATTGTAACTGTCAACTGCTTGTCTGGTTCGGTTCTTACTATGACACGATTTTTCGGAGATAGTAAGAAGTACAACCTACCGTGTGCTGATGAGTATCGCCCAGTTGTTGATTCTAAAGGAAAATTTATTAAGGATGAAGAATGTAAACAAACTGCATTAGAAGCATGCAAGCCAGAAAATAATGATGATGTCATCATCAGAATACCTATGCCAAGGTAATTTTATTACAAACTTGATGAAAATTGAGTAGACAGAAAAAGAAGTCTGATTTTCCATATATTTATAGATATATCCTAAGACATATTAAGTTAATGTTTTTTACGCCTTGCAGGAGATCTTTACTGGTGATATATGGGGAACCAAGATACCACTGGGAGCATTGTGTCCTCCGTGAAGACATTACATCCCGAAGAGTTTGCATTGCTTACCGAGAGTTCACACCTCCCTACCTGCAGGACGGGGCAGATGAAACCATTGGGACTGAAGTGAGACAGGTAGCTAAATCCTTTTGGGATCATAAAAGTGAACCAACTAATGCTCAGCCTATTAAAATTAGCTGAAATAGTGATGTATTATTGAGTAATGAGATGAGTTATGTATTATTTTAATTTTGACTTGATATACGTACATTAGTTTATAATATTTATATAAATAAAACAAAGGAATAATATCCTAGATATAAAGATATTTTTTGTGAATTGTCCTTCCTGTTCATGATAGGAGTCACATGAACATTATTAATGAAGAGCATGTTGTAAATAGCTAAAATTAAGCATATAATCCTTTTATCAGGTTGAGTCATAGAAATAATAATTTCAGATAAAGCCCTGCCACTATCAAATGAGTAACATAAAACTTATCAGGTTTAAGTCCCTGGTAGCAAACAATACTTTCTATGATTTTTGGTTAGCTGTGAACCTAAAACACATAGATCTGGCATTCTGCATCCAGACATTTACACACTCAAAAGTCTGTTATTTTGGATTAATCCTCAAATCCCATGAAGAATCTCAATATCTAAAACGGCCTGTTAGTGTTATGGTAAAGGTCCATTAAAAGGTTCCATTTTCACCCAGGACAGACATTTATTAGGCAAAAATTTGTGTTTGGGTGGTATTAGCTATGGGTGCGCCAAAGTTCACCTAAATTTTTAACTCCGATAATTGGAACTACGAAAATGTTCTTCCTAACATTTTTCATCCTACCAATCACAATTCTAATATTCATAATCCGAATAGTATCTACTACCGACGATGTTCTTAACACTCATGTTTCCGAAAATTGGAATTAAAAATGTCAGTTTTTTACCTGAAATTGTTCTTCCTGCCGATTTGTAATCCCAACACATACTAACTTAACAACTTAGCGTTTATGTCAACCTAACCCGCTCTTTGCTAACCAAAGAGAGTGCCAGAAGCAACTTTAAAATAAACTCGCTTAGGTTAGCGAGTAGAGAAGCGACGAGCGGGTTAGGTTTACATAAACACAGCGCACGAGCCGAGCGAGCGAAGCGGGCGTGCCGCTGCAGCGGCCGGCGAGTGCCAGATATATCCATTACTTTACTTTTAAAATATTATGGAAATTATGTTTAGGGATAAAAGCGTTATGAAAAACAACAGTAGTAGTTAAAATTTTAGTTACAATTTTCGGAAGCATGAGTGTTGTGAACATCGTCGGTAGCAAGTACTACAAATTGTATGAATGAAAACTTAAGTAAGAAAAATTTTAGGAAGAGTGGTCATTCAGATTACAAGTCGTTAGGAAGAACAATTTCGGGTAAAGAATCAAAGATGAGCCAATATGGACCCATTAACAATATATCTATGCTAATATTATAAAGAGGAAAGGTTTGTTTGCTTGTTTGTATTGAATAGGCTCCGGAACTATTGGACTGATCTTAAAAATTCTTTCACCAATAATAGATAAGCTACATTATTAGGGAGTGACATGGGCTATATATTTTTTTAATTTAGGCTATATATTTTGACGGGAAAGACAAATTACGCGGACGAAGCCGCTGACGAACAGCTCGTCAGTGATAATTCTACAATTGTGATTTGATGTTCCAATTAGTAATAAAACTAGCAAAACCTAGATACTGATATTTATTTGGTGACACATCACATGAAAAAACGGACAATATCATAATTGGATTAGCTGTCCTATACGGATTACTAGGGTTTCTCAGAGTAAGATCATCATGCCTCTACCTACCATGACGACACGATTGGCGTAGTGCGCTGTAGCACGGTTTCTCGCCTCGATTTCCTTACTGTCCTTGATTCTCGGTCGGGTCAATTCAGGAAACGATCTTTTCAGAATTGACTCCGGCTGGGCGTCTCCCCCCGCTGGCTGATTTCCTTGTGTGGTACCTCGTAACACAGGGATATTAATCCCTACTTCGAGACCATTAGAAGAGGTGTGTTGTCTGGCGCATATTTATTTTATTTATTTACCATGGCTACAGAATAAAATAAAAACCATGGCCTTGCTTGCTAGGCTGAAGTTGGCAAAGTTATAGTTCTGCAAAATGTGTTTTTAATTCAAGAAGTTTAAGGGCAGTTTAAAAATCTTATCTCAGTCTTAATGTTTGGGATATTAATAAGCTTGATCTGCAACAAGTATTTACAAACAATGACATTGTTAACGCCATCTATGATAATCGGATGAAATCCCAGGTTCGTGAAGTTGAAGACAACGGACGTCACTGCAAGCCTCGGGAGGGGGTGCGCGGCTAGCTTCACACCCAACCAGTGGTTGGAAACCACATTCGAAAAAATCTGCGTTGTCACTACTAGATCTCTCTCATGAAAATACTTCTTGTAAACGGTTCAAATAAACGAATTATTTATTTACCATAAAATAAACGACTTCATTGAAAAGACCTGTACCTGACCCCAGAGAAAACGTTAATCGAAAGTCTGAGCTGCGACAGACATAAAAAACTATATTTAATTATAAAAATATTTTTATTAGCTTAGCTGGTTTGAAGATAAGATCTTCCAGGATTTTATTTTAACTGTAAACTTATTTTCAATTGGATGTGTTGTGGCCAAGTTACACACTTGGTGACCCTGGCCTAAGCAGCCAATTTAAAATTACGCGATGCTAGATTGTGGCTGGGGGATGTACATGGTGTTTTCCAGGGTCTTGTTCTCCTCCATGCGGGCCATGATCAGTTGTTCCCTGATCTTCCACGCCATCATAGCGCGCTCACTCTTCAGCTTACGAATGCAACGGGCCAGCAGCAACGCGAAGATTATGCCCAGTAACTGAAAATATAATAATAATTATATAGCTAATGTATTTTACCAGTGATAATGTAAGAGAGCTTTTTTTGATTAACATATTATTTGCAAATCGTAATTTTTTTTTTGGATGTATTATGTATTTGACTTGAACACTAAAGGGGCGGTTCTATTTAAACGTTCAATCACTCATTTGAGAGCCATCTAGCTGAAGTTATTGGATGTGTATTATTAATGCAAGTATGTTTCGTGTATCCTACCATTACAAACATAACGGACAGTCCGAGAACACCAAGCACACTGGCGTTCTGGACAATTGTGTTGAAAATGGCTTGCTTGCAGCTCGTGTTGCGCAGGTTGACGCATGACCCTTGGATCTGCTGGACGCAGCAGCTGCTCGGCACGCTCAGGGACACCAGGTCGCCGTCGATCTCAGTCGTTATGGTTACTGTGGAGGAGTTGGTAGGGAAGTCCATGTTCAGGTAATCCAGGAACCCATCGCCGCCGCAGCAGTTGAGCTGGGAAATTGCAATTGAGTTTGGTTACAAATTTAAATTTTAACACATGGCTAAAATAGATGAATATAATAATTTCCTGCGCGTATACTCTAGCATCACTTTTAAGGTATGGAAGTAGCTGTTTTTCTAAAGAAACGGAACATCGTATTAAATACTTTAATCTGTGATGTGGTACTCGTAAAAATACTACAACCGGATTTACCGCATTAAGTTCTTAACTCACCCCAGTTTGCAAGCTTGTAATCTCAGCTCGAATCTCACTGTCAATAGGGTAAGATGAGATGGGCACGTTAATGTAGTTCATAAGGGTTGTGGAGCTCGTTGTGAACGCCAGGATCACCATTACTAGCTTGAAGATAAGTAGCTTCACCAGGATGATAGCGTACTGTAAAGTAAAACAAAAGTGTAAAATATGCGAGAATCGCAACAAAAAACGGACGCCCTGCGCCTGCGCTACGCGACGAAGCGCAGTGCGGGTAACAGACATCGTAGTAGATTCTTCATCCTACTTCCTACTAATATTATAAATGTGAAAGTTTGTGAAGATGTATTAACTATAATGTTAAGATATATGATGTATGTATGTATGTTTGTTACTCTTTCACGCAAAAACTACTAAACGGATTTAGATGAACCTTAACAGTAGGTAGTACTAGCTTACACATCAGAATAACACATAAGCTACAATTTATAAAGAATTTTATGTAATTTGGCCATAATATGTAACGATGAAGTTAACGCGGGCAAAGCCGCGGGTGGAAAGCTAGTAGTCATTTAAAGCTAAACTAAATCAAGCTTGTGCTGTGGGTTTTATATTAAGCCGATTTCAAAATCTTAGGGACGATTTGAAATTTAAAATATTACGACGTTATCATATTTGAATTTTGAAGCTTCGCCTCCAAGACTGAGTGTAAGCGTCAGAAAAAGTCAGAATGGCAGGATGTCTGTGTCCAGTGAGGTACTCGTAAGTAACGCGTAACAAGTCGCACGCAAGTTCTTAGTGCCAAATCCTTAGAATTCCGACTAAATACCTACTTGAACAACTTACCATGTTGACCAAACACGTGCTCTGTTTCAAGCTGCCGAAGAATCCGAAGGACGACACGACCACCAAGAACAAGCCGACGAAAACGCAAAGCACGGAGGGCGTCACGAATCGACCGCTCTTGGTGCTCTCGTAGAAAAACGAGAAGCTGTGGTAGTGGCTGTACACTGAAGTACCCAGGATCATCATCATGATTCCAATCACCTTGAAAGAAAAAGAACATGAAAAACCAACTTTGAGAAAGTGTTGCAACACTTGCAAGGAAATTATTTAATGGCTACCGAAATAAGATTACATTCTGAATACTGCCTCACAGCAACATCACCTCAGGGTCAGACGAACATTACAACAATTGTCATGTAAGGTAAATTCAAGTGTCGATTTTGAGCATTAGTTCGTTCGTTCGCTGCACATTGTCCGGTTGTCGTCCTTCACTGATATCATGTTAACAGTAGATATATAACTTCAAAGGATTTTATATCGAAAATTAGGATGTCATGCCTGTATATTTTATAAATTCCCCTTAGAAACAAGCTGCTGCTTTTTTTTATTTATTTGATAATTTATTCCATTGTTATTATTGCTCACTTGGCGTCGCAAGGATATTACTTCAATCTATCAACCTTATCGTTCATATATTTAAATACTTGTAGATACTTAGTACATAAAGCAGTATAGGTGTGTGTGTACACGTTATCAACTTGCTGCTCTGGAAAGTACGGTTTTATCTTCTTAATTACTTACAGTCTTTTGTCTTACATGGAGAAAATATTTGACTATTTATTTTCTCTTTTATTAGCTAGCATAAATCTACTAATGGGTCATATAATTAAACATGACTAGGCTACACAACACAAAAGGGGAATGTTTAACATGCTATTATATACTCACCTACCTTTGCATTGTTGAAATATAAACAAGAGAGGTAAAGTAGCTTTAAATAAATAACTTAGACAATGGTCATATTCTTTAAGTACTTACAATGAACATCGTTGTTATAGTCAACAACAGAAACCTGATGGATTTCATGTTGTATTCCGTCTCAGTCTTGGTGAACATCATCGTCCTCTGCACGGCAGGTACTGGGCTTGTTCCTGGGACCGACATTCTCATTACCCTTTGACCTGATGGTCACTTCTTTTCTTAATGGCAACACTGAATAAACTTGGACGAGGATCTTTCCCCTGCAGCGTAACAGCGTAGTCAATGGAGTTTTGTATAATACTGTCCGTAAAGCGCTCCCAGGCCGTTATCTCGCTGATAGCAAGTTTGAATCTGATTAGCATTGTTTTCGACATTAAATGGTACAGCAACTATTTGACGTAGCCATTCGATTATCTATCTTTAAGATGCGCGAAATAGATTAGAATACAGACCTGCATTTCTTTTGTCTAACCGATGGATCTATTTTGTCTAGCTGGGCATTATTTTGGGGTCTAATCCTGACAATCACACGGTGTAATGATGATGCCTTTGCTTTTTTGGGAATAACTCCTTATTTTAATGAATCAGCATAAAGACAAGCTTATCTTTTAGCACCTTGCTGATAAATGTGGTTTAGTGCTCATTAAACTTGGTTTGAAACTGGTGATAATTTAAATTACTAACAGTAGGCCTGGCGTTATTATTTGGCAAAATCTCTCGAAATTATCCGTGGCGTTTTGGCAACCTTCTTAACTCTCTTTCGCGGTCGAGCCTCAACTATGAAAATTAGCGGGCTCATTAAATGACCTGGCTCGTTCCGCGGTCGAGCTCCGGCTTTATACGATTGAGCTCACTACTTATGTTAGTTCAGAATATTGTAACCTAACCTTCCATGGAAAACACAATGTCGCCTTCATCCTTACAACTGTCTGTCTACTCCTGTGCTGAAGCAGTGCTTAGTTCTCGATGTAATTCTAGATAATAAATATAAATGAATTTGGCGCGAGGACGCAGATTCATTGTAATTTATCGTTCAGCGATAACTGATAAAGTATACCTATCTGCATAGCTTATCTGACCGTTATCTTCTCTACATAATAATAATATCGTCCACATAGGTACGTATAGAAACACATATGAAGGTAATGTAGGCACTTCGTTTCCGAAGATAGTGTGGCATGATACTGAAGTGTTAAACATTCGTTGCTGACTGTACCAAGACTTGAGCTTGGCTTTTTGAAATGTTATTGGTTACAAAATTACTTCGAACTAGAGATGTGCCGATTAGTCGATGACTATCCGGCCACTATAGTAGTAGCGCTGACTATCCGGTTTCATATTTCGTATGTTTTTCTCAATGAAAATCAAGGTTTTTCTTTGATGTAAGTAATAACAGAACCTAACTGAGGTTTCAGGGTTTGATATCGGTGTTTAATATGGTTGTTCATACTTGTTGTATTTGCTGTTTTTCCCTGCCCATCACGAGAAATTATCATTTGGCACTGGTTACATTTAAATTTATGGAAATCATTAGGTACCTAAATATTTAAAAAAACATCCATACTCGAGATTTCCTTTCTGATCCTGATCAATGATTGAACAATTGGGCTCTTTCACTTTAATTATTACAAAACATGTTATCTCTACAAATAAATACGTTTTTTTACAAAAACACTGCTCCGCTCTTTCAAAATCGAATATCAAAAAACAATGCGACGTAAACAAAACAAGTACTGAACTTCTGACTGACACTTTCGCAGGCGGCGTTTCCGACTTGTACACGAATGAGCTGTGAACGAAATGTTACGGAAATCCCGGAAACCGTGATCGGCCCAGTCTACTAATCGGCCGACCAGTCGGCTGATTTGCAACCGGCTAATCGGCTAGTCGGCCAGTCATAATCGGCACGGCGCATCTATACTTCGAACCTATATGATTTTTTTGCAATCTGGAATCCGAACAAGTTAATTTTTTTCTGGTTTTCTGTTGACCTCTGAGACATAAGCTATATTCTTGGTGCACAATATTGATCAATAATGTGTCTTGTTGACATGGTATTCTTGCTTGCCATGACCTAATTAGACCTTACTTATATCTTAATGTAGTTCTTTAAGACATTGTACAGCACATTAACCTCTTCGGGTGCTGTCAAGTGACCAAAAAAAAATACGCTTAATCTCTAAGGGAGATTAGATTTTAAACTGCATGAGTATAAAGTAACCAAATAAATAAATGTTTATTCATACAAAATATTTAAGTACTTATATTATTATTTTTATAATAATTATACTAGATTCATATATGTATCAAAAAAATATTTCCTATTAATTAAGTACTTACTCCTTTTTTCGTAAATACTCAAAAGTTAAAGATGGTAAGTACCTTTTTAGTCAGTGAACTGTAGATATTTTCACCTTTAAATAAATAATACTTTCCTATAAAATTTAATGCGTTATAAAGGATTAGTTCTAATTCATATGGCTGGTTGTAATTTTAAAACAGAAATGACAAGAGCAAAACAAATGCAGCCAACTAAATCCACAGCATAGACACTTGCCTTCGAATAACCGAAATGTACCTTATTTTCTTGTTCTAAATACTTTAATTTCTGCATTTTCTGCAAGTACCAGCTTTGGTCTGGAATAATTTAACAATCGTCCTCTAAATTTAGATAAGACGAAGTTATCAAACTCATTGTTTTTTTTATTATTAACCTAGCAGGCGACTCTTAAACATATTCTTTAGTAATTTTGCCGATTCGCAAATACACTTCTTACAACGATGGCATTTCCATCAGCGGATAGACAACGACTCCTCTAGTAGAGACACACCCCCTTTATTTAAGTTAGGCATAAAGGAAATTACACGAATGGGTAAGAATGGCATGACTGCGTTCTCTATGAATCAGGTAACGACGGGTGACAGCGGACTAAGCGTTGGTCTGTCCGTGGAAGGGAACGTAGACGATTGGCTGTGGCTTCTTCTCGTCAGGTGGATTGAGCGAGGTGTACGCGTTGATGACGCTTTCTTGGATCTCCCAGCGGCGGCGCTCGCGCTCGCTCTTCGCTTTGCGGATCGCGCCGGCCAGGGAGAACGAGAAAACTATGCCGATGATCTGGAATTGAATGTAGATGTTAGATGTAATGTAGTCGCTTCTTTTTGCAAAGTGAATTTCAGGATAAGAATAAATGCGACGCATCAGTTATTCTTCGCTTGATGACGCTGTACATTCACCATCAGGCAAGTGTACCTAACTACGTACACCACACGCGTTCACATCAATCTTTACATAGGTGCACCTTATGCTGCTGGCATATGCAATTTTGTAATGGTATTGTAAAGGTTAACATGAACTAGTCTGTACACTTAAGAGATTCCCAAATAAACATTGACTTTTGACCAGACCATCGTCAGCTTAAGCAGTTGAGGTTTAAATCATTTGATTAATTGCTAAATTTTTTCCAAGGCGCCACTTTTGAAATGGAACCAAGCCAATCCACAAACCTGGATAAAAGCAATAGTCAGGGCACCAGCTCCCAACAAGCCAGCGCTCTGGTACACCAGATAGAAGAGCCGGGGCATGCAGCCGTTGGCGTAGATCTGGATGCACTCGACAAGCTCTTCATCGTTGGGAAGACGCTCCACCTTGGACTCAGCGCAGCAGGATACCGGCACAGTCATGTTTGCTATGTTGATGCCGGTGATTCCGGTAGGAGGTGGAACGTCACCCCAGTCTAGGTAAGAGTCGATACCGCAGCAGTTCATCTAAACAGAAAATGGATTAATTTATTAATAAAGAATATGAACACATGCAAGATTCCAAAAAATTCATAGCTAAATATTCGTTTAAGGAGGTGATTGAGTTGCCTACGCCCTCTGTTTCACTCAATATGGCAAGTAAGCAAATGAGGATCACCTGATGTTAAGATTTTACTGCAGGAAACCTATTTAAGTAGACAAACATACAAATGTCTGAAGACTCGCTAGACTGCTTCAGATGTGTGATGCCTGCAGCAAAAAAAGCCCTTTCGGCTTTGGCGAACGAACCACAGCTTCCTGATAAACTCTGGCTTCCTTACTCATCCACCAGTCCAAACACAATACTACCTAAGCCGTGTTATTTAGCTGTGATTCCTTGTAAGGGATCTAAACAGGCAGCTCAAATAAAGGCGCAGAAATCAGCTGTGGTAAAACCCTTGAAAACGAATCCAATCTCAACTTGAACGTAACATACCCTGCTCTGCATGAAATCAAAGTAGTCTTGGACGTAGGAGCTCTCGTAGTACTCGGGCATAGTGTTGCGCAGGTTTTCGTCGAGCATGCCAGTGATCTGGCTGCGCAGGCTGTATGCTGCAATGGCGGCTGCGAGCTCTAGCACGAGCACCAAACTCAGGATCACTGCGAACTGACGGAACGGAACGTAAGTTTTGGAAGATTGTCAAAGGATCACAAAGTTAACTATCATTCAGTTTTTTTCTAATATGATTTTCTGGTCAGACTTCTGATGAATGTCTGTTTATGTTGACTTACGAGAACATGTTCAAGATACACACATGTTGCTAATTTATGTACTTGCAGGCAAAGGGTACAATATGTATGTATTTTTGGTGAAGGAACGCAGGCGTTTATATTGTTAGATAAATCCATGTGAGGTGTTAACAAACTCCTTCGAAGTTCCCTGAAAACGTACCAGCCCTAAGTCTGAATTAAATCTCAAGTTCCTCTCACTCTCACTTATTTGTTAGTTCACTACGTTCTGGCAGAAGCAGACAAAACTGCACAGTTGATTTCTATCTACGACAGACGTTGCTGGTAGTTGATGGTAGTTTGACATCAGATATGAGTGCTAATTAAAGATTTATCAATGACTTCCCTGTTGTTGTTTATACTTACAATGTTGACCAAGCACGTGCTCTCTTTAAGCGCCCCGATGCAACCGAAGAGCGACACGAACAGCATGATGACTCCAATAACGATGACGAACACCGCCGGTGAGAAAAAGTGGTCTTCCAGCACGAAGGAGACATCTTGGTAGATGGCGTAGATGGTGGTGCCGACGGAGATGATCAGCGCTGACGTCAGCTGGAAAATTAATTATTACACTGTGAGTTGGCTTTTGGAAAATATTATGATAAAAGGAAATGTTACGGCTTAGTACATCATCATATTAATAAGCACAACCTAAGACATAGTGCAGTTGTTTCTAAACCGGAGGTGGGTATATTATTAACTGATACAGGTTGTGCTTATTTTGATACTGCAAACTTTGATTGAATGGTGATCAATTCACAGACGATTAAAGACAAAAATTCCCAATATTACGAAACATGAATTTGCGAACTACCTCAATATGTTTGAATGTCACAATCTATTTAGTCTCTAGGTACTCGGTTTTTTAGATACCCGGAATTGGTGCAGAGGGTTTCAGGTAGGTTTGAATGGCCGCACAATCCAGCGAGGACTGTAAATAAATCATTTATTGAGTCTAGTAGAGTAGGTGAAGAGTTGTTATTTCTGGTTTTCAAAACACAAGTGAAAATTTTATTGGAATTATATTTGGGATTGTTCCAAATTCAGTGTCCCAACTAGAAATTTTCAGATGTCTTTACAATTTTCAAAATTATTCACTCATGTTTTATCAAAACGTTATTATGAATTAGCAACGCAGTGGTCGCTCAGCCATAAGTACCGTAACGAACTAAACGTTAAACATACCTACTTTACCATTATCTTTGCTTTTGCATGCTAATTACCATTGAAAAACTTTACCTAACTACCTAATAGCTACTTTAATTGTTTCACCCAATTTAGTGGGATATAACACTTTTTATTTCGTGTCTTGGGAGTCTGCACCCAGACCACCCAGTAGAAGTCCTTCCTACCTTGGCAGTTTTCTTAATTGGCTGGGCATAGAAACTTGGGTTATTTTTAAAGAATGCTATGATCTAATCAAGATCAATTTATTAAGATTAAAACAACATTGATCAGTAAAATCTATTAGTGCTCTTTATTGTTACTGTTGTGTATCAGTGCCGAAAGGTTTTTTTGTTTTGACCTTCTAATTGGGCGCGCAATGTGACATCACATGCCTGTGCGAGTTTACACAGATGATCACATAGTATAGTCTACATCAAGGAGGTAACATTACCTTAAAGGTTGGCTAACCGCACTACTTTGTTTTGTTCACAGCGTATAAAGTCATAGATTAATTTGTCAGATCCGATCAAGGGTTTATTCAGTAAGACTTCCATCACAAACTACAGATTCATTAAAAAAAGGGTACAATGTGGAAAATAAATAGGGTTTCATGAAAATAAAAGGGGTGCCTTCAGACAAGTAAGTCAGAATGGCGTCTGCTTTTGCTCGCCAAATAGGATTACTAAGCCCTAGTAGAGTGAGGAAAGAGGTACCTAATATTAGGTTAAAAACAAACACTGGAAATATAATTCCCAAATTTTAAATAACGAAGCGGATATGATTCAAACTGAATAATCCAATAATCTTACGTTAACTTTGTTAAAGTATTTAAAGAGAAAAATCGATACTGTCGATAAGCGCTCATAGAACAACTGCTGTGGCCTTGCGCGCCGAATTGTTTATTGCACAGACTGTTTGCTCATCCGTGAAATGGGATCGACTTGGAGACCGCGTGGAGTTGTTGACAAAGGCGCGTTTGTGCTTTGTGACAAAAGTCGTAATCATCGGACTGTATTAGTGATGTACAAGGCTCGAGGGTTCAGAGTACTTTTGTCTAGAGCTCGGTGTCTTTTACAGGGCTCGCCTCGTTTGTATGAAGCTCGACGACTCGGCAGTCTTTTCCAGCAGGGCTAAGATGCGCAACATCAAGTAATTTCTCGTTTCTCGTCCTCAGAGTCGACAAAAGAGCGGATGAGCGCATGACAAAGCGGTGTAGACATGTTTACTTTAGCGTAGATTTATTAATATAATAATTCTTCTTCTTCTTCGTGTCGATGATCCCATCGCCAATACTAATTAACAGCAGCCCAGTGCTCCGCCATCGCCACCCCAGTGGGGGAGGCCTCATACAGATCCTGATATATATCTG
Source organism: Udea olivalis (assembly GCA_947369235.1). Classification (NCBI taxonomy): domain Eukaryota; kingdom Metazoa; phylum Arthropoda; class Insecta; order Lepidoptera; family Crambidae; genus Udea; species Udea olivalis. The sequence goes on along the minus strand of OX376345.1, from coordinate 4,249,103 downwards.
ATATATTTTGATCCAGAATATAATAATCAATATTATAAATAGTACGGATTTGAAGAAACGATAGTATCGATATAAAAATAGATACAAATAATCGATTCGAAATAATAAATAATTGATTAATTTATAAATAACAATCGATTTATTAAAAAAACTAGTCCGCTTTATTTTAATTTAATATTTTTATGTATAATTTGCACACTTATAAATAGCTAAAATAGCGACAGCTCTATGCATCGCTTTGTTACTGCACTTAAAAAAATAGTATTTTGACGCACGGCGACGGCTGTTTTCATATTATTTTGATGCATTATTGGTTTGTCGTCCACAAAAATTACCGACGAGTTTACACACGAGACATCATTTCTAAACCACGACAAAAATAGGGCGCCATGTCGACAAAATTGAATTTTCCATAACAAATATTAAGTCACCATGCTAAGGGACGGTAGACAAAATAGAGAAATTACTGAAAATCGAGAAATGCCGAAATTTGATTAGAGTATTTTTTGTCTACTCTTCTCGTAGGGAGCGCATCTTAGCCCCGCTGAACTTGAGCCTTCTTGAGAGCGCGATCGATCTTGACGCTTTTTCAGGGCTCGAGTCTTTTTTAGCGCTTGAGTCGCGATCAATTTAGTTTCCGTTTGGAGTCTTCCTTTTCAAAGCATGCAATAAAATACATGTTCGTGGTATATAATATATGTGACCAGAAGGGTATTTTGAAAAATAGAGGTTTAGTAAACAGAAAAAGACATTATAATCATCATAAAAAATATTATAGTGAAAAGCTTTGAAAAGACTAGAGCTCTTTTAAGACTCGAGTTCTTTTGAAAGCTTGAGCTCTTTTGATAGGTTCGAGCTCTTTTGAAGGTTCTAACTCTTTTGAATCCTCGAGGCGTGGCTCAGGGAGCTCACTGAGTCCGGCGAATCCGTCTCGAGGCTTGAAAAGTGGAACTCGACGCCTCGAGGTTTGTACCTACATCACTAGACTGTATAGCGTGAACCATAAGGTGGGGTGACGTGAGCATGACGAGGTAAATAAAATATGGAAAAAGTACTTTGCACGGTCGCAATAATACCTGCGGGGAGGACTAAATAGAGGTGGAGTAGGTACATCTTTAATCGTCTTAAGGAATTTTGTACACAATTTGCATACAAACAATTCGGTGTCAATTATTATTCTACACCGAAGTTAACAGCCATCAGTATTTAGCTCTACAAGACTGACGTCATGCATATAATTATCCTTAGTTTTTTACTTTCTTATCGTTATTAGGTTCTTCTTAAATTCTAAGAAGTTCTACATGACGCTTTCCGGTAAGCGAGAGGAAAATATCAATTTTTATCAGTAAGGCGAGTAGGAGATTCTAATATTTGTCTTCTTCGATTTATTATTACGTTCATGGAATCCTGATTTTCTCCTTCCTCTGGGATGCATCGACACTGGCTGAGTCGGCTGAGCAATGCATTTATATGGCCTCGGCCTAAAAAATCCATGGAGAACCGTTAAGACATTTAAGTTGGTGATAATAAGTATATTTTTAGAGCAGCTTCCAAATGTATATCCAAATTCCAAATTTGATTTGTTTTCCAAATTTTCTTGCACCAATTTCCATACGTTGCACAACCCAAAACTCGTATAATTATGTTCTATTAAACCTTGCGGTTGACTGGTAGAGAATGCCTCTAGGCATTAAGTCCGCCAGCTGTACCTATTTTTTTTATAAATGCAAGAATAAATAAATATATCATGTAAACTAATTTATTAGAAATGTCAATGCTAAATGCCTATTAGTATTTATTTATATACTTATTGCACAACAAAACATTTTTTTTTACTCGCGTTAAGTTATAGGGGCTAGTTTAGGCTATATTCGTTTGTTCTTTGAATTTTGGTTGCCTGTAACTTTATGACGATGGCTCTTCTCTACGCTAGCGTGGGAAGGGGGTTAATCAGGTATAGGTACTAGAGAGGTAGTTATACTCGAATTGTAAATATTAACGCGGGCACAATGGAAAATTCATTCGCTCCGTTTCTATACTTACGAAGTTTTTTTTTCATCGGTAAAACCAGCGCCTACGCATTTGCTTGTAGTAAGACACGAACTCATCACAAGCATACGCAACTCATACAGCTAATATTATCTCACAATAAGTATTCATTTGAGGACAATAGAAACTTAATTTACACCTGAGTTCTTTATTAGGATTGTTGTTTTTTTGTTAGGTACTAATTTTTTTAAACAACTTTGTCAACCCATGAGTGCAATAAAACTTTGACTTTGACTTTGTATATAAGTAAACTATAAACTTCTTCAGCTTCTAACAATACATTTCATGATAGGTGCGACGTCATTGTATTCAATTGGATTATACTTTATATGCTGTGCATCCACGTAGTCAAAACTTATATTTTCCTTGTTTTTGCTCAATAATATGACTCATACGTGACACCATCATACGTTCCCATTTCCTTATCGCTTATCGAGTATGAATCTCCAACATAGATAGGACATAACGAAGCGTTTGATAACGTTAACAAATTGCAGCTCAAGGCGAGACTTACCACGAAAATCGCCGTCACACTCAACAGCATATACTTGATGCACCTCATTCCGACTTCTAGACTGCTCTTGCTCATAACTTCGTTGTGGGCAAAGCCTGGGTGAACTTAGCGACACGACAAAGTGGACTGACTAGGCGAGGTATTTCGCGTAAGGCTTGTTATCAGTTAGATAAGGTATCGGAACACGAAGGCGCACCGCTCGCGACGTGCGGCCGACTACTGACTACTTATTCAATGCCATGAAAAACGTTTTCCTTCAGCCAATTAGCCATCCTGTATTAAAGTGATAATTGTCGCGGCAAACTAACTGCGTCTTTAACAACCTTCTATCAGAAATATGGTAGGTTAGAATCTATGTTATGTTCAAGTATCGAGTTAACAATACTAGTTGGTAGGATAAGTATTGATATTATGCATGCTGCTGCAGAGTAGTTTAGGAAGGAAAGTGTCCAATTTGAATGAACAGGATAAATAAAGGCAATAAGGCAAATAATATGTATATAAATATTTCTCCTTCAAGCGCCACGCAACTTATAACCACTGTTTGTGTGAATTATCGCAATTGCGCAGAAAATTTGCAATTCGCATAGTGCTACATTCTAAATTAGTATGTTTTTGAGTTTGCAGATTCTTACCTTACCTTACTTTTACTTCATAAACGTAACAAAGTTCTCAGTGTTAGAACTGGTGGTCGGGCCTTCGAATGGTCTCCAGGTGGAGATCCTATAGAGATACGTACCTACCTCTAAGATGATTTATAGATCAGTATTTAAAAGATGAACTACCTTTAATTAAGAGTTTGATTCTGTGAGGATTTGCTGGGGTTTCATAATTGGCCTATACCTTTGTTTTGCAGGTTGTTTTTTGAGGTCTTCAAATAATTGAAGGTGGTGTTATGATTAGAAAGCCTTTTTTGTATGGTTAGGGCGGTGGCTTCGTTGCGTTCCTGACTGTCCAAAGCGACTTCATTTACCGAAAAGGAAAGGAAATCCCTTCACAGAAAAGTAAAGTTTCCCTTATAGGTAGTCAAAGAAAAATGACCTTCGTCGTCGTAAGTATATTTTTTTTACTTCAAGATGCAAATAGTACTCTCCACTCGAACCCTTAGTAATTCTCTAATTATACCCACGACCTTGTTTCCTTCAAAATTGGTACTAGGCTAATAATCTCAATCTACAACTAAGTAACATGTTTGTGAAAGGTGCGATCGTGCTAAGCAAAGTAAAATAAATATTTTGTACCAATTTAAAAGGAAATTTTCTTTATTCAACATACAACAGGTGTTTTAGGGAATTTTATAAATTTCTGTAGCCGACGTAAAACTACTTCGTTGCAGTGCAACCTGTGTATATTTATATTAAATTGTTATTATCCAGTATAAATTCGGGACCATGTGTTATGTATGGGAGAACTCATACAATTTGTTTCAAGTTTTTTCATTATCTTACCCACTACTCTTATTTTGTTAGTAAATTCCTAATACGAGGGTTGCCTGTGAGAGATCTGTCCTAGCGATAAGGCTGCCTAAATTGTACTAGACTAAGTTTTCTTTTGTTTAAGCACTGTTGTAATTATATATTTTCTTTTTAGTTGCACAATAAAGTAGATATATTTATCTTATCTTATCTTATCTCGTCAGTCGACGCAATCAGATGCGGTAAATAGTATTGTTGTTTCTATTGTAATAAACTACCTCAGAAAGTGTAATGGAATTCAAACAATATGAAGTTATTCAAATATTTTATAGTATTTATATTTAGACTGACGTGAATCTACCACCGGTTCGGAACCTAGATTCTGCTGAGAAGAACCGGCAAGAAACTCAGCGGCCCATACATTTCATCACGAATTAACAAATAGTATTGTACTTACAACTCCGATGCACAGATATAAGCTTACACTTTTATTCACTCTTAATCGTAGACGATGTTACATTCCAATTCTGCATAATGTCATCACTGCGACGAGCCGGGTCGAAACAATCTCCGACACCTCTGTCGATCCATTTAATACTCCAAAGAGGGGCAAGCACGACACCAGGGTGGATTAATAATCATGATGCCCAAATAAATCTAAATCTACCCCAGTTTAACAATCGAATATGACACTATTGTGTCTCCTATGTCGCCAGACGACGTAACAATAAACGCAAATTTTAACAAAAAAAAAGCCAACTTCAAAAAAAACTACCTATTCCAAAACAAAGCACTAAAAAGTAAAGAAATAATTGCGTATTCTTCTAAAACTTATACGATAGTATAATGTAGGTACAATTATTGTTATTGTTGGAGTCGGTGTCAGCCAAGGAAACACTACAATATACCTAGCAATATACCTATTTCTTACATATCACGTTTACGTATCTATGTAGGTAGTTACAAAGCTACATTGTGAATACTTAGTTCTTATTTATTTCATACATCGAAAAAGTATCGTCCAATTGCTCCTAAGAATGGAAGAGTTCCGTTACTTTGTCATGGATCCCATAATCAGAACCTAACCAAACTCTCATCAAACTACCCTTGAAGTATTTTATTGGAAAAGATTTCCAATAAAAAAAGAAGCATCGAAATCGGTTTGTGATATTGAGTTATTCGTCCATTTGTCAAGTATATTATGGTTTTCACACCACATGCTCGACAATGCCGAATTATATGTCATGTAAACCTTACCGAAAGCAAGACATTATATCTCTTGGCTTTAGCCGGGTTATAATGTTCTATTATAACCCCCTGGTCAATAATGTGATTTTCACTTTCATAATTCTTATTGCTATGTCCATAAAGTCTAATTTCACTAAACAGAATGTGTCCTCAGCGGGCGCGGCCAACTCGATTTTCGAAGACCGAGGCCGTGCTCACTAGATTCACACTGAGACGAACTTCATTTGTTTGTCAAATCGAGTAGGCCACGCCAGCTGAAAGAAGTTGCTATAGCCGTAGCTAGTAGTACTACTAGCTTTAGAAGATTCTTTAATATGCTGTAATAAACACTATCTACTAAGCCTGGTTTTTTATTGTCTCGCATAAAGTGAGAAAAGTAGAGTATACACCACCGGGATAAAACTGTTTTTTTCTTGGGCGCTTGAATCCCTCACTGCACTCAAGACTCAATCTTAATTCCCTCGCTTTGCTCGGGAATTAATTTAAAACACCCTCGCTGCGCTCGGGAGTTAAATTTGGAGTCCTTCGTTACGTTCAGGATTCAATGTAGCGCCCGTGACATAAAACAGTGCTTTATCCCCTTGGTGTATAATCTACTATTATCTATTTAAGACTTATATGGATTTCCCATGGATGCCACCGTCAGAACTGGACCAAATTAAAATGGGACCACATGGGCACCATCAGCTTTCAAATAAATAAAGAATTATCAAGATTGGTTGGCGTACTATTGAGTTATTCGTCCATTTTTCGCGCATTTTGTCTATCTAGATTTAAGACTTATATTGTTTTCTCATGGATGCCACTGTCAGAACTAGACCAAATTTAAATGGAATCATTCGGGAAGCACAAGCTTTCAAATAAAAAAAGAATGATCAAAATCGGTTCACCCAGTCAAAAGTTATGAGGTAACAAACATTTAAAAAAAAACATACAGTCGAATTGAGAACCTCCTCCTTTTTTTGAAGTCGGTTGAAAATAGTTCAATAGCTCCAGACTATAATACGGGTTTAAATAATTGTTTTTACTTGTAAAGGAGGAAGGACACTGTTGCTGGGGTACCCAGATCGGCACATCTGTATAATCTGATAAACAAAGAGCTGAAGTTTCACAATAAGTCATACTACGTATGCAAGAAAATAATACCAGTCTGGCTGGAAAACAAAACTCACGAGGAAACCGAGAAACTACCAGAATAGATGACTAAATCATTTAATTAACGTGCAACAAATCCATAATTAGTGGAGGCTGTGATCGCAGCCTCCGATCCCAAGATACGTCGGAGGGCTAGTACAAAAAATATATAAATAGGCAAATAAATAAATTAAACATTTCAAAATAAAAGGATAACTAATAAATATGTATACACACTTTCTTCAATACACATATACACAGATCTACCATACATAAATTTACACACACACACACGCAGACACACCTCATACTTGCACTTCGACTTACACGCGCACACGTGGCATAGAATAGTATCTATGTATTTCACGTTACTGTTTTTTAAATATGTACCTAAACCCATTAATTGTCATGCTGTAATTAGAGAGCGGTGCCCGCTGCCACAGCCTAAAAGGAGGCTCCAGCCTTCACAGTGTTAAGAATTTGTTTAAAGAAAAAAAGTTTTTTTTTGTTTTTTTTTATTGAGTTTACAAAACTGGATTTACAATTTTTGCCATCCGTAAAACGTTTAACTAAAATAGATACACGTAATTGTAATTCCTTCTAGATATAAACACAGCATGCATTTTTGAAAAATTAACACTGCGATTGATTAAGAATACGTGCTTGCGTTAAAAATCTTGGAACACCACCACACATATGTGCTCTGAACAGCCCAAAAGTCGAATTTCAGCATCATCTATTAAGTGACTGTGGTTCAGCTTATACAAGTAGGTTACATTATTTTATATTATGGCTATTTTAAAAGCCCAGTTTGACCCAGCAGCATCCTCTGCGACATTCGTTAGAAATCTCATTCTGAAAATACTAGGAAGAACTTTACCAAGATCTTTTTTTTTATGAACGCTTAAGCGTACATATAAGGTATATCCTAAAGGTACCTACCGTCTTCAACTGCCGGCGCTACCTGTCAGGTACATAGAAACCACTGCTGCAGTCTGCAGTGATTTTGGAATTGTACCTGAAACCACCCACATGATTACCACGGGACAGTCGTGTACTATACACTACACGACTAATGCTGATAGACCAGTTTCCTCACTGAACACATACATTGAATCCCTAATGTTCCCCAGAGTAGCAAAACTGGAACATACAAGTAGGCAATAGTAGTAGATTATTTAATAACATGGAGTTCCATTGCAGTTGCAATGAGGTGGTCCCCCCCGCATCACATGTCAGAGTTTGACAGAAATGAAATTCTAAATCTCTAAAATCAGCGCCAAGTCGCTGATTGCTTTATCTTTGAAATACTTAACACCAGCCTTATACAGGTATTAAGAAATAAAATACAAATGAATTAAACTCAACATAATAAAGAATTTATTCACAGTTCATCACAACAATAACTTAAGCTAAACGAATTAAGTACACGTACTTAAAATGACTAAAAGAGGTTTCTCTGTCTTTATGGATATGCTCCATGCTCTTCTCTCGACATCTTCGCCATCCATAGTGCACCAGCCACTGCTAACCCCTGAAAAAAACAAGAGACTTGATTAAATACAACGCATACCGTCCATCATCATTAGAACCATCAGAGGACAGCTCACCACCTACCACGTTGGGTTTTATTTTTAATACGCTTGGTGAAAAGTGGGCTCCTGAGTTTCCGTTCACTATGATGGCAACCGTCAACTGGCCTCTGTAGATGGTATGTATGTACAGACGGGTTCACCGTAACCTTTACAAAATGGGTCTGATGTCAGTAGCATAAGGCGCCCCTATGTGAAGCTTGACGTGACATGTGTTAAAGAAGCACAGTTTTCGGTTTGGGTTTTCAGTTTGGCTTTTAAAAAGGTGCGGGATTTATTTATTTATTACGCGATCCCGCGCGGAAAACGCCACCGCGCGGGCGGAGAGTAGGGGGAATCGAAATCCCGCGCAGATCTTGCACCTTGTTAGCAACCGAAATATCTTTAATTCTTAAACAAGTAGTGCAGTCATTGAAGCGAAAAATACGGTCTTACCTCCGAATTTTTTAACTGTGAACCGATTTGCATGAAATTTTGGAATTAGGCTCATCTTACCCTTAACTTCAAAAGTGAAAATGATCTGAACTCCGCCTATTATTTTTAAGGGGTGTAAACAACCCCTTAATGGAAAAATTGACATTAAGCCATTTTATCGCTAGAAAACATGTCTAATAGTAAGTGGTGAAATTGTAAAGTATTTTCTAACATAATTACCTCATATTAAAATCATTTTCAACCCCTTGAAAATCTTACAACCCTTGCAAACAACCCCTAAATTGAAAAAGCACAAAAAAATACTTTGGTATGACATAAAAAGATGTAAGTATAGAGTAAGTAATATTTTATATTCTCTATAATAATTATCAAATTTTTAACCCCCTTTCAACCCTTGAAAACTACCCCTTGATAAAAAAATGTTAAAAAAAAAAAGTTAATTAAAATTGTTATATATATATACACATTACAATAGTTGTGGGTCTCTATTATACTGCGTACTTTCACATTGCTCCAAATATTCACACTCCGAAATTTTCAGTTACTAAGTAGAAAAAAATATGATAAGTTTTTGGACCATAACTCCTTCAATTTTCATGTTATCACAATTTATAAAAAAACATTGTAAAGGTAATTAAGAGAGCTACAACATCCTTTATTGCAATATATAGTAAAAAACCTTTTTCTAAAACGGTGAAGGGTTAAAGGGCTTAAGAGAGGCTGTGATTGCGCTGCCACGCGCTCTTTAAACAATCATATCTCCGTCAATTTTTGTTTGACAGAAAAAACAAAAAAACCAAATTGTTTGTCAGAAAAATACCTAAATTTTTAATCCGTACACTTTTATACGTATCTGTCGTCATTTTTGAGATATTATGAAAAGAAAGTGAGTTTTTTAAAAATTTGTTTTTTTTTTTTTTAATCGTGACTTTTTTGAAAAATATGTGTCCTGAAGCAGCCAAACTGATACTATCTATCAAACTCTTCATAATAAAGTTAATTCTAGGCGGAATACGATTAATTTTAATTTTGGTGGAAATGGCACTTATGAAACCCATTGATTTAAAAGAAAAAACATTAGATGCTCCCCTTATTTGCAATACAGCTCACTTATTTTACGTGCAAAAGACTTTTAATAGTGCTCATTTTAAAGCTTATTTCAAGCACTACAAAACCCTTTTGTATTAGAATGCATAAAATGCATCTGCTCGCCGCTAGATGGCATTGACCACATCGATTAAATTTCAGACAAAATAAAAAACGGCTTTGATCTTTAATATCTAGCTTAATATTGCACTTAGAATACTTTATAAAAAACGAAATTGTTCATTGTTTTACCTGCTACAATTTTGTTCTTCGTAAAATTTTCGATAAAACGTATATTTTAGGAGATATTTGCAAAAAACCGATGAAAAACGTGAAAAAATTGTGAATTTTCAATTGCCAATAACTTGAAAAGTATTGGATTTTTTGAAAAACTTTAGAGATGATTTTTTGCTTAAAATTAGGCCTTCTACCGATATCCGAGGTTATTTTGCAAAAAAAAAATTCACCCCCGAGAAGGGGTGGCAACCACCCCCAGGGTGGTTGCGGAGTTCAAATCATTTTCACTTTTGGAGTTAAGGGTAAGATGAACCTAATTCCAAAATTGTATGCAATTCGGTTCACAGTAAAAAAATTCGGAGCAATAATGCTTCAATGACTGCACTAAAGGAGTCAAGGACCGTTGTAACTGATATAAAAATTCAATGCCCAGATTATTCATTCCAGAGCTTCATTAACCTTACTAAAACAAAAGGTGGGCACCTGGCTTAATTTTTATTGCCGCCATTGCAAGTCTCCAGTGCCTGGGCGCAGCAATAGAATTACCATAAATTTAACTATATGAAAGTTACATATCACTGAAGGGCTGATCAATACATATAACATACCATGTCTCTTTTCTTTTTGTTATAACGGTGAATAGTAGGTACTGTTTCTATAGCTCGAAACTTTTATCAGTGTCCATAGACACACATTTATGTATGCAAACAAAGAAGAGAGCTAGTTAGGATCTTGGTAATCATCTTGATACTCGAAATCTAGGTTGATAATTTAGTAAGCTGCAATTACGATCCACGTGCGCTGGGTTCGTACTAGTGCTAGCGGTACGCTAAATTTGCCTGCAAATGGTGTTAAGGTATGAAAATCGGAACGATTGATGTTTAGGCCATACGAATCAATTTGACCCGTAGCACGGCAAAAAATTAATAAAGGGGAGAAATTACGGCGACGTCTTTTGTTTGTATTGGAAAATATTTTTTTTTTCCCTGGAACCTATCGTGTGTGGTAACTTATGAAAGGGCTTACTGAGTCATTTCTATAAATATATCACATCATTACATTTTAGCCACTTGTATTAAATGAAAATAAAAGTCATTTTCTAAACATACCAAGTTTAGGCTCCTCCAGATATGATACGATTGAATCTTTTTTTGTAAAATGTGCTTCAAATGGTACGTAATATCCTCATATCTAAGCCTAGTGTCTAGAATTGTTTTTTAATTTTTCAATAGATAGTATAGATAGAATTTAGTTCTTTTTACATTATACATTAGCTGAAACTTAAAGAAGATTTAAGTGCTATTAATTCGTCAGTAATTAACTATTTTTTCATATTATATATATATTTTTTATACATTGAACATCAGTGTCAAACAAGCATGCGGATCGCCTAATGGTAATAAAAGCAGCTACCGCAGCCTAGGGACACGCGCCTCCCGAAAGCGTACAAACGCGTGGCCAACCCTGTAAAGAAAAGAGGCACTTTTTTGCAGTCAGGGGCTTTATCACAATCCCTTACAACATGTCAAGTTCAATTCCTAAACTGAGCGTAGCGAGCAATTTCGTAATATGAACTTTCATTTCCAGCTAGTTAGCGGTTACCTTACTTGGCACTAACGCGCCTTCTTAAATCAATATTATAAAGAGGTAAGCGTTTGTGAGTGTGTATGTTTGGGACAGATAATCTCCGAAACTACAGAACCGATTTCAAAAATTATTTCACTGTTAAAGAGCTACATTATCCCTGATTCTCATAGGCATATATGTGTTTGAAATAATTTGTTTGTCAGCCAGATCAATTAACACTACAATAGGTATAATTCGTATATGAGAACTAGCCAAGCCAGACCTTAGGCTTCAATATATAATATTATCCTACTGACCATTGAACTTGGCACCCATTTAGATCTCGCTTCTTTCGTCGCTCAAGTAAACAACCAAGGCATATATCATAATATTGTTATGTGTTAGAAAAAATACTGTAAATTAAAAGGTAGATTTTGAGAATAATTACTACACAAGCATATCAATCCTTATTATTTATCATCAAGAGAATGTTACGGGCATAAATTTTGTCCTTCACCACACATTGGATTGGATTAATAGATTCTGAATCGTGAAATTAAAAAATACGCACGCCAAATTATTAAATTAAATAAAAGCGAAAGGTCAGAACGAATCACGAAATTTCAGAAACTAAAAGTACTAGGAGTTTTTATTACTAGGAATTTAGTTTAGGGGTTCTTTTTAAGACGTGGGTCCTCACTAAGACAGGTTTTTGCGGAATTAAACGTCGCGACTTGCAGTTGAAAGTTTGTTTGTATGAAACTTCGTTGCTTCTAGTCCTAGGAGTTTTAAATTTTGAAAAGGGGTTCTTTTTAGGACGTAGATGCTAACTAAGACGAGATTTTGTAAATCAAGTATCGTAAGTCGGAAAAAATCCCTATGTCATAAAAATGAAGTTCAAGTTAGCGGAAAGCTATTAATATTATAAATGCGACATATAAATGTGAGTATGTATGTGTGTATGTTTGTTACTCTTTCACGCAAAAACTACTGAACGGATTTATATGAAACTTTACAGCAATACAGCTCATAAATCAGAATAACATAGGCTGAAATTTATAAAGATTTTATGTAATTAGGCCATGATATATAACGAAGCCGCGGAAAGCTAGTTAATGATGAATTTAAAGTCGTTTGGCCTAACTTTTAGGTAGCATAATAGTCCAAATGCATATTATTACATAGCAAAATAGTCTTAAGGCATATTATTACATAGCATAAGTAGTGAAAGCCCTTAATACTTTTGGCATAATATAGTTAATCCCAATATTTTAAAGCATAATCTAAGAGGGCATAATTAGTAAAATCCCTAATACCAATTCCACTTGGTCTATGAGGGTAGGTCAATTCGACCGAAATTGCTAGATTAGGTTTGGTTCGAACTGCGAGCCAGAACCGAACTATAATTATTATACTTGGTTAGTTAATATAGCTTGACCGCCATTCGACACACGACACGAATGGCGTAGTGCGCTGTAGCACGGTTTCTCGCCTTTAATTCCGTAGTGTCCCGGGTTCGATCCCTGGTCAGGTCAACTCAGGAAATGATCTTTTCTAAATTGGCCTGGGTCTGGGTGTGCTAGGAGACGCCCCTGGCTTAATTCCTTGTCTGGTACCTCGTATCACAGGGATATTTATCCCTACTTCGAGACCATGACAAGAGGTGTGTTGTCTGGTGCATATTTATTTATTTATTTATAATAAAGCCGACAGCTCTGTCGGCTACCGACTCAAAGCTTGCGCGGTTGCAGCCTTGTGTCTGCTCCACATGAGATAAATACAAACATGGAATTACCGAGACTACTTAATAAAAAATTAAGAAGTCAAGTAAAGATTATACCTTTAAATGTATATACATTCAATAGGTTTTTTTCATCATTATGTTCCACTCTCGCAAATGAAATTCCCAGTCACTTTCATGATAACTATTTAAGAGCTTTACCTTGTGCGGTACACTCGTCAGAACTTTTAACACTGAACCTTGTACTCCTGATGAAATTATAAAAATAATTAATAGTCTTGACTCAAATGCTAGTGCTGGCATGGACGGGATTAATACTAAAGTTTTGAAATGCTTGAAAACACTCTTATCTAATAACTTAGCTACAAGTTTCAATGTTCTTTTACAATCTGGCTCTTTTCCTATTAGCTTAAAAACGGCCCAAGTCACCCCATTGCATAAATCAGGACCAAAAACTGACCCTGGAAATTACAGGCCAATTTCAGTTTTACCCGTGATATCTAAAATCCTAGAAAAAGTGATCCACAAACGTCTGGAAAGTTATTTAAATTCAGTTGACTTCATTTATAAGCGCCAATTTAGTTTTCGGTCCAAAAGTAACACTCTCGCAGCCACTATAGATTTAGTAACAAACATTAAATCAGAAATAGGTAAAAATAATGTGGCTCTAGGCATATTTATTGACCTAAAAAAAGCCTTCGACACCGTTAGCCACGAATTGTTAATAAAAAAACTAGACAAGATAGGTATAAAAGGGTCTGCGCTTGAAATGTTCCGTTCGTATTTGGCAAATAGATCGCAAATAGTCAGAATGGGTCAGATTCAAAGTGAAAACTCACCTATAACGTGCGGTATTCCGCAAGGATCTATTTTGGGCCCATTACTATTTACGATTTACATAAATAACATACATGAACTAGATTTGCATGGCCAAGTAACCCTATACGCGGACGACACATGTCTATTTTATTTCGGGGCTGACATACGAGATATAACCCACAAAGCGCAAGAAGACCTTACAACACTGTTTTCGTGGTTCCAGTATAACCTCCTAACCATAAATCCATCTAAAACTAGTTACTTAATATTTAAAGCTAAAAACAAATTAATTTTACCTTATGAACCTTTGAAAATAAACAATATCATCATAAAAGAAAGTAGCTGCAAGAAATATCTTGACCTTAGAATCGACAGCGGCTTGAGGTGGAATGCACGGATTGAGCACATTAGATCTAAATTGGTGTCACTCATTGGATCGCCGAGACAGATTTCACGGTGCATACCGCGTCGGATTCGTTACACTATATATAATTCGCTGGTTAAACCACACCTAATTTATTAAATAGAAGTATGGGGTAGTGCTTGTAAAACGAGGTTAGCTAATCTGCAAGTTGTACAAAACAAAATTGTTAAAATACTTTTCCAATATGACTTTCTAACACCAACTTCAAAAATATATTTAGATACCAAAATAATAAACATAAAACAATTATATGTAATCAACACATAATGTAACATTTGACATGTATTCTTATTAAATTTTTTTTGAATAACGCTCTCCATACTAGCATAGCTCTAAACACCGTTAGCAAAATTGCTAAACGAAGTACACGCCGCGCAAGCTTCCTTGTATTACCCAAGGTAAGAACCAACTATGGCAAAAAATAATCACTTTTGAAGGTGCGCGGCTTTATAACAAAATTCCCTCAGCCATTAAAAATGTAAGCTCATTTGGTGCATTCAAATTTAAAGTCGCGCAGTACTGAAACCCAGTCGTAAAATTGGTAAAATTGTAATGCACCAGATGAGTAAGTACTTAGTTCGAGTGACAGTACACATTATTATATAATATTAAGAAAATGATTGTTCTCATGCAAGTGGATGTAAATCTTTTTTTGAGAATAAAATTTCTTTAACCCAAAAATGTGGCGAATTAGTATAAAGAAAAAAATCAAACAAACGTCTTCTTCAGGTGTGCATTCATATTGTTTTCTACATTGTGTTAATTAAGTTTTCAGAGTATTTCCGACGTGTTTTGAATATTTTTTTGTTATTGCTATGTCTGTAGTATAATGTAAGTGTTCAGAATTTTTTCAAGTGAAGACATAAATGTATATAAATAACATAATTGCAGAGGCTAATGGCGTGTCTATGACAACTATTCAAAAGTAAATTAAATGCGGCCGCATTTGGTCTCACGTCATATAAATAATTAATATTAATTCGTTTATTTTTATTTATAACACTAAAACAAAAATATCCTGAATAACAACACGGAGATTTTACGCATCATTGTGTTGATTGAGATATCGCCGGCAGTAATGCTGTGTGTCTGTGTACCCGTGAGCACTAGCTGCCCCGCGTCCCGCGGACCATCAATAGGTCTACCACGAGTTGCCACTTTAAATTTACGTTTTCATCTCTAATGTATTGAGATGACACATGACATGACAAATGACAATGACAAATTCCGATACATTTTTTACGCGAACGATTATGTAAACAAACTTAAAGTGTCAACTCGTGGTAGACGTACGTGCAGGAGGGTCGACTTTACGGCGATTAACCCATAAAGTATGTTAATTGAACCAAAATATTTTTTTTCTGATGTCAGCTTATTATTCGTTTTAATTATTATGCTTTTAAAAAATATGCGTTCAGCTATTATTCGTTCTGATAAGTATGCTTCAAAACATGCATTATTATTCGAGTTTATGCGTTATTTACCTACTTATGCTAAACAATTTTAGCCCACACTATATTAGGATATCTGAAAATATGCCACACAAAATTATAGCTCGTGACGATTAGGAAAATCAGTAATATGCAACATGATATTATGACAATGAACATTATGCTTAGAATTGGTGAGCCAATTTTGAATCCTGCATTAGCTGAACTACTTTTAAGTACAGCCTTTTGTTTTGGAGTTTACATTCGAACATCGTTTGAACAGTTTGTTTAGTATCAAGCCATGTAGGTACGTACCTGGTGTTAAAGAATACCAAAAACAAGTCTGTCCCGAAGACTAAACAGCATTCAATGCCGAGCCCTGGATGAAACTGATCATCCAAGACAATGTAGCCACAGTTTCTGTTCAATTATTTAGCCTACCTGCATCAAAACCAGAAATATCCCTGCAACGCCAATCGCAGCAATGTGTGACTTCACCCAGGCCCCGAACGCCTCGGAACAGCCTTCGGCGTGGATCGTCGTCATGTCGGTAATGGTGCAATTCACGGAGTTGATGGACCCCCAGGGGACTTTGCAGCAGCTCATTGGTAGCCCTTGCCCTTCCGTTGGGTTTAACGAGACCAGCCAATCCGTGGCATTGTTCACACCGCAGCATTCGAACTAGAACATAAAAGGTGCGAATACAATTTAATATACCTGTCATGTATTGGCTTATGATGGCGACACAATGCTTTTTTTATTGAAACAGCAATAAATAAATAAAATAAAAACTGTTTATTTCGGACAACTGAATCCATAGCTGTGTTAGTAGAAATTCTTTGGAAACTATGTTAGTACATAAAACAAAGTATAAATGAAAAACAGCACTAAAGACTTAATAAAAATAATAACAATGAGGGCAAATAATAGTTATTAGTAGCTACGAGTTACTAAAGAAATTTGTTTCCGTTGTAACTCTCAGCACCATGCACTTCCACAGCGGTGAGTGTTACTATCCGCTATGGTCATCAGGATGCTGTTGTGACTGTCCTGCATCCTGCGGATCAGGGATACGGTTTTTTTGCGGATGATGGCCGCAAAAAAACCGTAATGTTTGATATTCTGCAAACATCGCCGAAATCCGAGCACTCGTGATAGCAAATTTATTAGTATTTCAACACTGTCAAGGTCTAATTAGCAATAAGGTGATTCGAATTAGAGGAAAAGTTTAATATTCGAAGTAGAATTGTAATTGCTTCGAGAGGATTGAACACTGGCAAAAAAAACGCTGTCATTACTTTCATGATACCTTTTTGTATCCTGTAGGTACGTCTACCACAAGTTGCCAATTTAAATTTACGTTATTGTTCGCGTAAAAAAAATGGATTTGGATGACACATGACATGTAAAAAAAAAACCCTATACTTTTTTTTACGCGAACGATCACGTAAATTTAAATTGGCAACTCATGGTAGACGTACAGGCTATATATAGGTCATGTTATTGAATTTGTTTTTAAAATAAGTTAACGTGGATTTACACATCTTACTTCAACTTTGACTTTTGCTAAAGTATGAGCAAGACTTTGTGTTATTAATCCATAATACGAAGACTAGGTAGGTACCTAGCTGTTATTATTAAGTTTGTTCAAGTGTTTGAACTGATCTCTCCTCTTCGTCATCATTTCCTCGTCAGTATCACTCGTAGATCTATGCAGTTTTTCTGTACTAACATCACTTTGTACTTCGTCCCACAGCTGGGTCACGACAGTATCTACGTTGTACATTCCCATTGAGTCGTACAGGTTTTTCTGCACCAGCGAGATGGTGCTTCCGCGGAGCGCGTACCCTGCGATGCATGCTGACAGCTGGAAGATGAACATCAGCACCATCGACCCGGCAAACTGAAAAAAGCCATAGGCAAATTATTTATAGGGTGTTTTTAGGACGCTCTACAATCTACATGTCGGTCAATGAATAAATATCTTGGACATCTTACTCGCAGATTATGTGATCCTAACTAACTAAGCATCGCTTGCAGTGTATTATGAGTGTCAGAGATTGATAAACATTACTCTGTTTTTTTTTAATATTTGAATTTTCTACCTTCGGTATCTTAGCCAGAATCTAAACTCATTGTGTCAACGGACTTGTGCAAAATTCCCGCGTTCGTTTGGGTTAAGAGCGTTTTCGGCTATTATCTATTCTGGGTTTTCGGTTCAGTTCCAGCTGAGCGGTTGCCCTATGAGCCACCAGCTATTTTCCTTTTTGGTAAGTAGGCTTTTGATCTTTTCACGGCCCGCAAAACAAAGCCACTTGCCCATACGTGCGTACGTTATTTCAAACTACCCATTTAAATATTATGTGAGTGAGTAATTTAATGATCACGGTCTTTAGGTATAAATTAATTAGTTCAAAATTTAGTAAAAAAATGTGTTTAGGATGAAACCGAAAAGATTGAATTTAGTAAACATAACATATACCTATATGTTTTTTCCATGAATGTGTTGATTGTTATTGGGCTCTAGCAATTTAGCTTTGGTAAGGGACTAGGCAGAAAAATAATATTCAACAATACTCAATGGAAGCATGAGTCTTGCCTCTGCTACGTTTATCATACTTATCACCAGCATATCTCTATAAAACTACGCAAGGTATGCTTTCTAATCAGAATCGTTTACCTAGTTTATTAGTCACAGTGAGACCTGTACCCCTAAGAACTTAACATGATTAAAACCTACATGTATTCTTGAAATTTAAGAGTTCATTTTGCGATTTGAAATAACCAAACTATGTAGCAATAACTTTCCTAAAAAGGCGAAGCGCTGCTTTTTTAATAAAACCGTTTTCTTTCTTTACCTCTTATTTATAAACATATATTCAGGTAGATGTACATACTCGTTCATAACAACGTTTTACGTCATAGTCTCGAAGCGTAATTATTTACGATCTTACAAAGGTCACTAAAAGTTTACGGCTTCTCTGTCGTAATTTCGTCATGCCCTAAAATATTGAGCATACTGTTCAGGCTAAATATCTATAAATATTTACTTCAGACTGGGTGTTTAATGAACAACTAAATATTATCTATGACACTGCATAGACCCCTCTGCGAGCGGTTCTAGGAGGGTGTGGCAGGTGACATGAAACAGTAGTTAGACTGCTTCAAGAAGTGGATCGCTTTGAGAACAATCTTCGGCACTGATTTAGAGTATCAGGAACACGGCGGATAACCAGCCCTTCTCTTGTTCAAAGTGACCGACATGAGTCCGAGATTCATCAAATTTCATGATATTCAGTTTTGGAGGGAGCTAGGGTTGGCTTTTTTACAGCTCCGTGGCGTTACGACGCCTCTACGGTGGGATCTGTTTCCGGCCAGTGAAATGTCATTGAACAAGTTTTGTCCACGGCGAAAAGCTGCCACTTTGCTTGAAACTCTTAAAAGGATGGTGATGAGGGCTTTGATAGTACCCATGAACCGAAAATGTGTGAAGCCAAACCACAAAAAAAATGGCAAAGACTGATGAATGGGCCCACGCCTATGGTCAGCAGTCGGCTTAAGCCGGGTGTTCATTTATACCTTATAAACGCATTATTCATAAAGAGTGTAATCAGTCCTTCTGATTTTAATGGATATCATAAAAAAAAGTTCGTAAAACAATATATTTCCCACTGAGATAGTTTCTACGTCTCTTACTGTGTTTTCTGTAAGATTTTTCTTAAGGTTATAATCACCCGGTGTAGGTGACACTCTGGTAACTCCTACTGCTGATAAGTCATCCGTATAACCTACCTTAGTTATAGGTATCTATTATCTATAAGCAGAATGTTACTAAGCATTATTTGGTAAGCAAAGGTGTATTCTCTAGCTGAAGGTCGAATCGAAAGGCCAAAATTCAGCGTTATCAGGTGCAAACGACCATTCGGTGTCTGTACACCGAACACACGGCAACACTTCAAGCGTAACACAGTAGTTGAAAAATGAACTCTATTGTGTAGAGTTTAGATGATACAAACTGTAAATGTGTGTACGCTTGATAAGTGACCGGAGACATAATCAAGTAGGTATTAAGTTTTTAATTGTTTGTTCATGTTCATCCGATAGTCTTTAATTTTTATCATCATTAAGTAAATAACGCGCTTTTTAAAATAGTCTTTGTCGTCCCAGCCGCCTAAATTACTACTTTTTTCTTTTGCTAAGGCTTGAAACCTTCAGCTTCAATTGTAAAAATATACCTGATAAGCAAATGTATTATTATAACCAGTAACTTTTTGTATTTAATTTATCGTAGTAAAAATATCCTGGCGGATTTCGTCTACGTCGCCTTTTTTTTTGTTTTCCGGGTGATAAATGCATTACGCACTATCCCGCTGCCTGGGTCGGCCAGCGGGGGAGTGTGGGACTCTCCGCCGGTGAAGCCGGCGGCATACCCACTAAAAACACCCGGGTATACCTCGCCGCTTTGGAATAGAGCGACATGGAGCCTAAAGGATTACCACGTCGCCCCAGCGGTCGGCCCAGCCTATGCGCCGGGCCTCCTCACGCTACGGGGGCATCCCGGTATACGGGACACCCCCCGGCTACGTCGCCTAAGCAAATTTACTCCAATTAGAAGGTAGGTTTTACTGATACAAAAATAGGCAATTAAATTAATCATCATACGTAAAATATGCAGGCGTAAGTATTCGCAGATATGTACCTACTTTCAGATAAGTAAGTAATAAAACCACTAAATTATTATAATGTTGCACGTTTCGTCACCTGCTTGCATCTACTGAACAAGAAGACACCATGGTCGGTCACCTACTTCACTAGTTATTGAACACAACTAATAATTAAATAGTTTATTATTTAAAATAGATAACTTGACATTTCATCAACGACGTAAATAGGATGAACGGTAGCTGGGGACCAAAATTAAACCAAATCGTTCTCATTGCAGGCGGGCATTGTGTACGAGCGGATTAAATAGCTACTCACCGCCATTATCAGGATGTAATGTTCCCTCCATGCTCCATAGAATCCGAAAAAGGCGATGATGAATATGATGATCCCGGTGGCGATGCAAAAGGCTGGCAGGGAGAAGAACCTCTCCGACAGGAAGTGATGGTATCCATTATAGGCACTCTGAACCGAACTGCCCACAGATAATATAATTATACCCGTTATCTGAAAATACCGTCACATGTAGTGCATACAAAACACATGACTGACGCCATTAAATCAACTGGAAACCACTTGCACTTGCGACACTTACCAGAAATAGAAAATTAACTGACACTAACGTGTATTTCACTGTTGTAAATATCTTCGAGAACATTTTTTTTGTTCTTTTATTTTATCTTACGGAGCGGCGCGAGCGTTCTCGCGCAAATGTGGCCTACGTATAGTTTAAGCTTTAGATATTTTTATCGCTAAACATTAATCTTGATAAGGAAAACAAGCGGATTTATCACTCGGTTCTGACGTGTGACTCAAATATGCATCACTTTATTCACTAGGAGATCAATATTTTCCTTCCTACGATCTCATATTGTCCCTTTTATGTCATGTAGAAGGAACGTTTTTTTTTTATGTCATGTAGAACGCAATTCTGGATTTTGTTTTATAATAATTACATTTCGACGGCCAAGCATTTTCTATGTTTTTCTTATCTTAAGCACTCAGGCGTATAATTATTGTTATAAGATTAAAATGTACTCTACTCGTATCGGTTGTATTTTACACATTTTTTGAACAAAGAAAGTCAAAGTAGAGGAATGAGAGAAAACGTTGAGTTAAATGCATTTATTTATTTAAGAAATAAATAACAACACTTAGTCTAGGCAATAAGAGACATAGTCTAATTCTTAATTAATTAACTTTACAAGCTTCAATAATTTCAACCGAACCTACTTGTCCCAGGATACTGAAAGCTATCTGCTAACCTAAATGCAACTAGAGTTAGAACTTTAGAAGTAGTTACAATGTTATTATTTATTACAAAATAATACGTTTCATATTTTAATGTTCAATGCAATTCAATCGGTAATGTTGAAACTTTCAAGTTGAAACAACAACATTTTTTCTTTTCTGAATTCCTAAAGTTAACAAATGCAAATGCTATGTAAAAACAATAAATATTCCGTTTTACATTTAAAGTGCCAAATAGGTGATGGCTGATGCTCTTTTTCAGTAAAAACCTATATTTTTACATCAACTCTCTTTAAAGTATGTTTTAAATGCTAACAAACTAACAAAACAAAAATGTGATAGAGGTACACAATCCACAATCAAAGTTAATGAAGAATTTTAATGTAGTACCTATGTATTTATATGCATATATCCTACAAATACATAGGTGCGAAAGAACAGTAACCTATATACATACTTAACAGCAAACCCTAAAAAGACTGATACACATAATGTGTCTGTAAAATAAATCTGTGTTGATTTTTGTCTCAAAACAAAAAGTTAAGTTACGGAAGGTATGCAGTTTTTAATTTTCCAGTTATAATTGACATATATCCATGGTGTCAAAAAGGTTTATTACTGTTTTCAGAACTGGTATTAGCCGGCTTTTTACCCGAAACTCGCTTAACGTTGAGTTTCTGTGTGATGATTTTGTGTAGCCAGACGAAATCTTTTTTCACAATAATTGTGAAAAAATTATTTAAGTAAGTACATTAGATATAGGTATTAATTAAGACGATAACAGAGTCGCCCCTTACATTGCAGCCAATGATCAAATTTCAACGTGACTTTTTTCAGCGTATAATTATACTAATTAGTTATTGTTATTTCGTACTCACATCTTAAGTTTTGAAGATGTTTTAATTTTATACTGAATTTAGAATTTATTTTCTTTAACATTTATTTTACTTCTCAAAAGATAAGAGAAAGTAAAGCCTGCTAAAACTATATGTAATGTTATCTGCTCGGTTGTAGCATAGTCTTTAAAGCATAGGTAGTTGAACGCAAATGGCGGCAATATCCTTGGACTGTAGTTCAGGTGGAAGTTGAAGGCTGGTGGGTTCACGACTCCAGCTCGACCTCTTCAAATTTAATTCTGTAGGTCAACCACGCAGCTGCTCCAGAGATCAGCACCTGCAAGTTCAAACAGTACCGTAGTTATGGCCGGTATCTTCCAAATCAACCTGTATTTGGTTGAGTTTTAAGGCATCTAACAGTCGCTTTTTTGATTCAGAAAAAATATATGTTGTTGTTCATGAGCTGTTCTTGAATATTTTACGGCTCAAAAAACGATAATTGTTACTTCTCTTGATCAAAAAAAAATGCAAAGATAGGTAAATTTATTTATTTATTTATTCTTCATTGCACTAAATTAAATGTACAATAGGCGAACTTAATGCCAAAGGCATTCTCTACCAGTCAACCACACTCTCAAACTGATAAATTGAACACGGTGCACAAGATTAAACTGAATACATTCCTTTAAAACAACAACAAATGAAAATTATAATTAAAAACCAAAACAAAAAAAATATATAATTATAATATATACCTACACAGATATAAATATATATATACATACATAAATAGAATACATATCAATAAATAAACATACATCAATAGAAGACATACATAAATATATATAGAAAACACACACTCCAAATAAAAATACATAAGCCAGCAAACCAGCAAACAGCAACAAAAATAAAATATAAGCTAAACCATATAAGCCACACAGAATGACCCCTCAACATCACTGAACCACATACACCTCGCAGTGTCGCAAGGACCCATTCTTAATGCGTGACCCGCGTCCCATAATGCTTTCGAACAGCTACTTTTAAGCTGTATTTACTAATCGATTTTCTTACTGGAACTGGAAGTTTGTTCCAAGACGAATTTATGACTATTTTTCATTACTGTATGAGTAGGTAAAGTCTGAAAGTAGGTCTGAAGTTGCCTGAGGAGCGGGATGAAAGTAATACTTTTCATCCCTAGGGAGAATAACTTTCAACTGACAGCTATCAAATCATTTAAAAAAAAACTTGTTCTTTTTCACATATCTATTGATATCTATTGAACCATGTTCCAACTTTCTATACAGCTACGATGTAAAATTGAAATAACTTAAAGTTAAGTATTGATTAAAGAATATATGTAATTTAGTTTCAACATTTTCTTTAAAATAACTTAGATTTGGGCAAAATATTTACCATTTTTCCAATGATGAAAATAAAAAAAAATTACTGAATAACTGGCCGGCCACAGAAAAAAAAAAAACAAAATAGGCGGGAAAGCGGCCATTAGATCTTCATTTATTTTTTCGATTTGAAGACTTTTGTTTATACGTATAGCAGAGTTTTGTACCTATAAAATGAGTTCATCTGATTCTGATATGAATTTAACGCCTGATTTTATAAGAGAATAGGCTAAAGCGGTAGTGGAAAATAAAATTTACTAATTTTTTCTTTAGCTAATTCATGTTTTTATTTTTCTTACTTTCTTTCTTTTTACTTTCCTTGTATTTGTTTTTTTGATTTTACTTTCTTTTTACTTTTTTTTTTGATTTGATTGTATTTTGATTTTACTTTCTTTTTACTTTCCTTGTATTTGTAATGAAAAGCACAGTGTTTACCTCGGGTTAAAGACTTATTTAGTCCCTCGAACTATTGGCGCCTTCACTTCGTTCCGGGCGCCAAACCCCGTCTCGGGACTAAATAAGTTACTTTCACCCCTAGGGTAACAATGTACTATTTCAAGTTTTACCTAATGACTATTAACACTAGAAATAAAAAAAATATACAGAAAAATTGGAAATGACACTGTCTAGATTATTTTAGGGCTACTTTTTTTAATCAAACTTTTATTTAAAAAAAATTATGATATAATAATAGTCGTATCGGCGAACGGCTTAATAGCGAAGAGCCTCGATTAACACCTCGAGAGGCTCTCGCTCAGCGGTTGGGTCAAGGGTCAGATGCAGAAGGCGCGGTGTACCTACTCCTGGACACGGCTCGCATTGTCAGGAGGTTCCTCTACCTGCAGCCCTAACCACCGGTAGTCTGGGCCTTGCCTGCCCTGCTGCCGGCGGCCCCCTAGGTTAAGGTTTTTATAGTACTTTTAAAAGTCATTGTATTCGTAACTTTAAGCTTAGGTTTTATAATTGTAATTATTTAGATTTTATAATTATAATTCTTAAGTTGTTTTTATTGTTATAAATCTTTGTTTTTATAGGAATACTGTACAAATTGTATATCTATGTTTAATGTTAAATAAAGATAATTATAATAATAAATTATTTATTTCATATAAGTTACATTAGCATCACCTGTGGCTGGAGCCTCCTTTTAAGCGTAGTATTGCTTGTGTCAGGAGGCACCGCTCTTCTAAACATATTACATGAGTGTAATCTATAGACTAGTATTACCAAAAGAAAGAAAGTTAAAATACAGATATTAAAATCAAAAGCTGTGTGTGTGTGTGTGGGTTTTTGTACAGTAGTGTAGGTGTGTGTTTAGATTAAAATGATTTATCCAGTATTCTCTCTGTCTCTTCATAATTTTTAAGCTAAAGCCATTTCATTATGATTACCTTGCATTCATAAAAAGGTTTGCTATAAATGTCCAGTTCTTTATCATCTGGATTATAGACATGGGCAGCAGGACAGTTGTATTGTCTTTTGGCAAATAGGGAATTAGCTTTAGGCAGCTTAACAACTCTATCCTTTCTCCTTTTACTTAATATGTTTGGGTCATAAGTATTGTGTTACTGTTAGTAAAGTTGATTCTCGATATCAAGTTCAGTTGAGAATCTCATACTCTTGAAATTTATCACCTTGATTAGGCGGCGCTGGGCTCGTCCACCTCAAGAAAACGAGACTTTGCCGCATCTCCCCAGATAGGTACCTATAG
Source organism: Udea olivalis (assembly GCA_947369235.1). NCBI lineage: Eukaryota > Metazoa > Arthropoda > Insecta > Lepidoptera > Crambidae > Udea > Udea olivalis. Next base: position 4,223,550 of record OX376345.1, on the reverse strand, counting down.
GTACAATATACCAATATGGACTGAGCTATAGGGATGTGTAAATCTCATTAAGTAGATTTCTTTCACGACTTCGAGACTTCTAAACTTCATTTAATAAAAATACGACGCGCGGGGCCGCGGGCTCTGCTTTAGTCGCCCGCCGGGCATCGTCGGTGCAGAACCTATACCAAAATTTGTCAATTTGACATTTCGCGCAAAATAATTAGTTATAACCGCAGTGTAACAATGATAAAGAAATGTATCAGAAGTTCTACTTCATTCAAAAGTTCGGTCACAGTAATTCTACTAAGAGATATTTTTATGCCTGATTAATTAATTGTTTTTGTTCAAAAAAGACTACCAATGAGAAAGGCTTATATCTACAAAAAAAGTCATAAATCCACTCAGACCTTTGATCAAAAATTCAATAGATAACCGGTCAGAGCGTTAAAAACGGCTGAGCAAAAAACGTCCCACTACAAAAGTAGGAACTTATTTCTGTTAAGTTCACCTTTGAGTGCGCCAACTTAATAAACTTCCGAATAATAAAATTCCGGATGACATAAAAAGTGAACCCAGAGCAAAAAGATTTAGGATTAGACATATGAGTAAGACATTGCTGCTTTAACAAATGTTACTATTCACTGTATGAGTTCAGAGACGACCGGTAAGTCTCGCTATCTGACTCTGTTTGTTTATGTACTAACGCTATTAATGTACTTTAATATAATTCGTAATGTATTAAATAGATAGGTAATTAATAATTTTATTATACTAACATGAAATGTAGTTGGAATCTACAAAATATTAGGTGCGCTATATTTGCAAATCCCCTTACGGAGTTATGTACTGTACTAATAATTAAAATGACCATCTTTAATGTGAATGTATATATTAGCAAATGAATAAATAAATAAATAAACATGCTGACATGCCACAGTGCCTCGTATGTTTTCAAAAATTGTAAAAAAAACGGTTGGAATAAAAATGCATCGGATAGAATATCTTAGTAAGGTAAGTACGTGCTTTTTATAACATAAATAATGAAATATTTTATGTATTAACAAAAAAATTTTATCAAAAAAAAATCGTTGCTAACATATTTGTAAATTAACTCAATACTAAATGATTAGTTGTAACAGTTTATATTTTAGTTTTAATCTTTATTGTAATGTTTTCAGCTATTTATGATGTGGCAAAAAAGTTTTTTTTCAATTTCAATTTAGTTTTCAAAGCCAACCCACGTGCCAATAGTTGGCCAACAAATGGATACTTTAGAACAACTATGAACTCTTTATTACGATAGTTTATTCATTCTTGAAATAGTTTAAAATGTTATTTTTCTTATATAGATTTCCTGGCGACCCATGTCTCTGCACAAAATGGATTTCCTTAGTATTTTTCAGACCAACAAATCTATGTTTGCTCAATTAATTTCAGAAAATCCGTTATTGTGTGGATTTCTTAAAAACGTCGATTGAGCTATCCCCAATTTTTAAATTATACAACCACTGTCTGAAAATGCGGCTGCATCAGTTTCATAAATCGAGCCGATAATATCGAATTAAAAAAATTCATCATACGGTTCTAATTGATTCGATTGAAGAAGTGCCTGTATAAGGAGAAAATCAAGTTTAATCATCGTAGCTTTAGCAACTTCTGAAATAGTATCTTTACCGAATTCACCAACTTTGATGATTTAATATCAGTCCGTGAATCACCCAGAAAAATATTTTTTAAGGAGAACTTTACTTTAAAAATATTTATGACATAAATTACAAGAAGAAAACAAAAAAATATTTGGAAATAACCATTATTTGAAATATATAATACAGTTGCTCAAAAATACCAAAAAGTAGGTGGTTAGATCTAGCTGATGATAGCGAAGTTGTAGTATTATATGGTAACAGACAAATCAATTTGCTTTGAAATAAGTGGTAAACAAATAGATTTTATTGTCTAAGATAAAATGAATGTCTTAGTTTAAAAAAGCGTTTATTGGTAGTATTCTTCTATGAATAAATATAATACCATCACGTCTATATCCTAAACGGTGCAGTCAGAGGCTTTGGTTTTAGTTGAGGTTTTCTATCACCGGAGAGTTAGCCGGAAATTCAACAATGAACACAGTTGGTTTTGGCCAGATTTGAACTACATGATCCGCGATTCGAGTTGGGTTGCGTAACACCTAGGCCACGACGCTCTCATAAATAAGAGCACATTGTTATGCCTATTTACAATGATACCAAAATGAATCGTTTGGTAAAATGTATATGCATACACTCCTAAATACTCATTCGAATCAGTTTGGCGCGGATTGAGCATAGCCTTCACTACGAGTAAAACACTATTTTCAGGTGACAGAATGTGCCTTCTTAAGCTATTTTTGGGTCTTGTTTTACTTCCTGAGGCTTAATCTAGTATTATTGTTGATCGCAAGAATACCTGGCAGCAAGAATTTGAGAGAAAGCGGCCGAAATTAATCAACAGAAAGGGTGTGGTGTTTTATCATGGTAACGCCGATAAAATTAAGAGAGTTTGGCTGGGAGGTGTTAATGCATCCGCCGTATAGTCCTGACCTTGCACCTTCAGATTTTCACCTGTTTCCGTCTCTTCAGAATTCATTAGGCAGTGTCAGGTTAACAATATACCAAAACAAGAATTTGATGGTCATTGTTCTAAAATTTGATTTTATGCTGATATTACATTCTTATAAATTCAATAAAAGAATTTCGTAAACAGACACAAAATTTTATTATTATGGATTAATAATACTGGTTGTATAAAGTACCATTTTGTTTTGAAATATTCGTTTGCTGAAATCATATACAGCAAAATGACCATATTTCTTATTTTATATTTGAGATACAGCAGACCAGTCGCATTGAAATGTATATCAATTGTAGTTGATTATCACCTTACAGATGCAACATTTCTGCTCCTCGTTATTGAACCATAAATTGCTGTAACTTGTTCGACATCAATGAAGTAGTAAATTTAGGATATCACAGTCAGCCGTGTCTGGTAGGGTTTAAAAATTAGAAGTAGGTACGTTCTAAATGTCAACTTTCTATCTTTACGTGTATCATGTGTATCGTGACTCATGAATTTTGGAAATAGTAATTATAAAATTTGCATCTCTTTTTATTATTATTTTATGACATAGCTATGATTATACAATTTACCTACCTAATATGATAAATAGGATTAATTTAACCATGACATATTTTTAAACTTGACATCTGAACCTTCCCTGTTGACATTTTGCATGGAATGTTTATTCGACTGAATGCTTAATTATTGTTTTTTATTGAATTCTTGTTGAATTTCTTAATTATCATCATTTAAGCTTGTTTTGTTTCTAATATTTTCATTGTTTTTGTAAAAATATAAATTGTGTTGAGTCTTGCTGGCGTTTTGAGCAATCTGTAAGCCTACTAGTTGTTTTTTAATTAATAAATCAATAACACAGATCCCAAATAATTGACACGGTCCGTGCGCTCGACCACGTCAACGCCTATGCGGACGGACTGGGGATTTGTGGCCATGTACTCCGTCTGCAGTTTCAGATCGCCGTTTTCAAGTGAATTCTTCCAGTTGTTCACCCGTAGTACCAGCCGTCCCCTGTCCGAATTTGCTAGCGCAATATCATCAGCATACATGAGCAACTAGGGTGGTTGCTCGTGGTGGTCTCGGATGCTGTTTGACAGAACGTCTAATATTACGCTGAACAGAAACGGGCTAAGCGCGGTGATAGGGAAGGGAAGCGTGTCACCAACGAATCGTAGTGACATGTCCCGGATAATGTCAATAAAGACCTCTAGTGCTAGTCGTACTCCGAAATTCAGTCAAAACCTGCAAATGGTGTTAAAGGCATGAAAATCGGAACGATTGATCTTTAGGCCATACGAATCAATTTGACCCGTAGCACGGAAAAATAGAAAAAAAAGGGAGGAGTTATGGCGTCATCTTTTTTTTGTACGGGAAAATAAAGTTTTTGCTCTGAAACCTATCCTGTGTGGTATCTAATGAAAGGACTTATAGTGCCAATTCCAAAAATATATCACATATTTACATTTTAGTCACATGTATTAATTAAATTAAAAATAATTTTCAAAACATACCAAGTTTGTGCTCCTCCAGATATGATACGGTTCAATATTTTTTTGCAAAATATGCTTCAATTGGTAAATATCCTAATCTATTGTCTAATCCGAGAGTCCACAAAATTTATCTATTGCCTATATTTCGGGTACCGAATAACTCCACTGTATGAGTTGATATACACCCTACTATTACTCATTTGCTTGTTAAACTTGCTTGTCATATACACTTATCATATCGATTGGGCACGGGATTAGGTACCTATGCGTAGTTATCTATTTTTTTGGTGTACACAAACATGAGTCATTAAACCTGAACTTGCTTAAATGCATCTATTAGCAGGCGCAACACGGCCGAAAAAGGCCTCCCTTGTTCTCCACAGTTGAGTAGTCTATATAGGTGGTCTGTCTGTACCCATGAATATGATCTTTATATTCCATCCCAAACAACATACCTACCGGTGCTATCAAATGGCCTATAGTCCGAGAGATCCATAGTGCCCTGAAGCAGGACAACATAACCAGCAACCCTGGAGATGGGCTTGTAAGAGAACAAACTGCTGAATAGAAATAATATCTACTGCTTTGCAGCGCAATGAACGAAATTTTTAGATTCTGAGATTGTAATTAGACCACCGGGACGTGTTCGTTGCCACTCGCCTAAAAACATTGTTATGATATGTACACTTTTGAAATCATACACATCCTTAGATAAGTGCCTTAGCACATCTGCTGAAAAAGAAGCCTAGAAGCCTATCCTAGAGGCCTCAGGGAACTGGCCCCGCTTGAAACTGTCCCCGTGGGGACAGTTTCCAAAAATAGGGTATAAACAGGATACTCATAAATTTGTATCCATTTAAAATTTGATTTTGACATGATTGTGAAAGCCAAAAACTGTAGAGCAAAATCTTTATTCCTCTTGTGTTGTTGTTGTTCAGTCCACTTAAAAATGCGTTTGCAATAAGGAAAAATATTTGACCTTCAATCAAAGTACATTGGCTGCCATTGCAGCTAGCACATACGGGTATGTGGCTAGGTCACGTTATCTATCCAGGTACAAGTTGATCCGTCTACTGTAGGTAGATACGTCTCAAAATAGAGGAATGTCTGACCTGCAAGCAAAGCACAAACAAGACAGTAGACGCCAGCACATGCGCGTTGTAGCTGAGCTGCTCGCCAAGCACGCTGGCGCAGCCGACGGTGTGTGCGTTGGCAGTGGTGCACTCGAACGGCGAGATCTGCCCGTAGTCCATGATGCAGCAGCTGATGGGCACCCGGTTAATGGGCCAGTCGTGTCGCCCGGTGACGCCGCAGCATTCGAACTGGTGGATCAAACAAGATGTATCAGACCCACGTTAAAGATCTGTTGCGGAACGAGTTGACTTGTTTGTGTGTGTCGATTGAGTTGACGAAGCCAACAATGTATATTTTGTGTTACAAACGAAATGCATTGTTTTGTTTACTACAATATTCTATGAGGTTATTTCCAATAAGATAATGTAAGTTAAATATAATTTATTTTAAAAATGAAAAAAATGGTCGCTTGACGATGACTGATGGGGACTTGAAGCATATTAATGCTCTAAGGGTGTGCCCACGTCTCACGTTCTGTGTATTTCACTTACGTCCCTCTGCAAGGTGTCCCACGTAATGGCGATGTCACGATTATCCTCGTACTGCGCGAGCGCGGTTACCATCGGCCGCCGGATCTCCGCCACCGCGTCGCTCTTCAGCCCGAAGCCGGCGATCACGATGGCCAGCTCGAACACGAGCACGACCAAGGTAGCAATTGTGTACTGGAAAATGAAAGATGATGGTGCAAATAAAAAAATCAGATCTCTGTAGGCTTGTTAGCACAATGGGTGAAAGAGGATCTGCCTTTAGCAGCGAAAATCGTTCTCTTTACTGCTTAGTTTGGCGAAAGATGATCAATCATATTGTGCCTTTTTTCCTGAAATTCTTAGTCAAAAGATTCTAGTGTGCTGACTGAAGTAGTAGATCCGGCCAAATTAGATCGGAATGCGTCTTGAGATGTGTAGATTATCGAATGCGCCAGAATCGAGCCCCTGTCAGGCCAGCTTGTCGATATCCACTTACCCCTGCTACGAAGTAAAACTGCTCAGAGTGCGCGCCGTAGAAGCCAAGACCAGATGCTAACAGTATGATGACGCCGGTGGCTACGACGAACCCTGGCAGCGTGGAGAATCGTGACGTGACGAACAGGTCGTACTGCCCATTATTTACGAGCACGGTGATGCCGATTATCAGCACTAGGAGACCTGTCAGCTGAGAATAAAGCGAGGTGATATATCTAATAATAACACTGTCTGCACTAGATTGTAACTCAAGCGGTGCGAGTGGCTACTTCAATAAGCAGTTCATCATCACCATGAAATAGGTAGGTAGGTATTCATCTATCATTCAGCCACCGTTCAACATTTAAATCGTTGACTGAGGGTCACTCACACTTATCTTTTTATCTAACTACGTATACGAGGAATCATTGCAGTATTTTCTAAAACCAATAATACGTTAGTTCATGTATCAAATAGTGTCAACTTCACCTTTGTCGCCCTTGACCTCAGACACCAAAATTGTTATTCTAAACAACTAGTTATATAAAACTTCCAAAAGGGCCTATTCTTACCACAAATAAGCCATTAATAGCTGCTAAGCAGTACCTCACTGATTTTAAAAATTTGGGAACTCTTAACTTAACCATTTTGTCCGAAGCACGATATACAGATAGGCGAACTAAACACTGAGAGGAGTTATCAATCTTGGAGTCAATATCTCCGCTATCTCGACATGGCGATCTAATCTGCCTTGATGTTTCATTTAGCAGAAAAAAACATTTAAGGTTTTCATATACGTGGTTCTAGCGGCATCTACGGAATCATCAAATCGTCTGACGCATTAGAAATCGATAATAATATTTAAAAAAGTAATGGCTTTCGCAAATATTTATTCATCCCATTTTTATCAACACAACACGTAGATAAAAATGGGAAAATAAAACTAAGTAATAAATAAACAATCTTAATCCCTAAACTTAAGTACTAAACTAAAATGGATCAAGATTATTGGCAGTAGTTCGTCTTGTGTACGTTTTGTTTTAGGTTTGTTGACAATAACATTTTTGTCAATTACTTTAATTTCGGCATAACCTGAATACTTACATATTAAATATCTTCAATACTTTTAAGTTAGCAAAAGTGATGGGTAGCTTTTTAATCGCGGGACAGGGTAGATAGGGCGCTGCTCTTCATCTCGACAACCTGTTAAATGTAACGCCTAGTAAAAGCATAAAGGCAATTAAGTGGCCGCGAGTGTTCTGTTTGAAATACCCAACCTGGGGCCTGACTCTTGAACAGAATTTCATTGGACAAGCATTGCAGAAATGTCGAACAAGAAATTTATGAACCTTATTTCAAAGCATTAAGGTTCAAATATTTTTTTGGTGACAGTAATGTAATGTCACTCCGGCGAAATTTGGTTCGAGAGTCAGGGACAAAGTGAATAACGAACTTACACATAAGTATGTTCTAAGAATATATATATATTTCAATTAAGGGCCGATTTTTCAATCCACAGATAAATAAATTTATCTGCAGAATAAAGTTTATACGAAGGTTAACAAGATTTTTCAATGGTCAGATAGATGTTATTTATCTGTTGAATAAAGCCGCTAACTGAGGAATAAAGTTATCTGCTTCTTGAGGGGCTGTATAAGATTTATCTATGCATTTTCATTTACATTTTTAGGCTATGTAGTGTGTCATTTGAGATTGTTTTCATTTTGTTTGGAGGAGGGAGGGAGTTTTGGAGTTTTATTTTAATCACAAACTTTTTACCACAACTTTAGACAACAAAAAAAGCTGAGGTTGTTTTTCTTAAGTCAGTGTCAATTTGTCAAACATCAAATTTGTCTTTTTTCATTCTAACATTGCAATGATTTTATAGGTGCATCTCGCTTGTGGATAATCAGTGAAGCTAGCGGTTTATGTACATGGACAAACGATAGATAGCTATTATTTGGATAAAAGACGATTGAAAATTTAAAACATCTATTCGCTTGATAAACAGCCAGTTAATTTTATACTTCCTTTAGCTATCTAGAGAATAAACAAAGAATTGTAAAATCGGGGCTAAGACACATAAAACTAGATCGCTAGTTGCAATATTTTATTATCTTTAGGGCTATTCTGAAAAATTCATTTCGAACGTCACCTAGTGAATCCGCTGTCAGATCCAAGTTTAATAATCGTATAAAATTGAATAACGACGAAATGTCGCCTTTCCAATGAATGTGTTCGTAAATTTAATGATATTTTTTCATTAGGTTTAGGTGTGTTCGATCAACTGAGTGAGATCGGGTTCGATTTTTTTCAGAATCGCACGGCAGATCTTATTGTGTACCTATATTATTCTTTCAGAATGGGCAGAAATGAATCCTTTGTTCTAAATGCGAAATCTTTACCTATATCATGTTTAGAGATGTTATTATAAACATTATTTGTTTTTAAAATCAAATACATACTTTTAATACGGCGGCCTTATGGGGGCGAACAGGGCAATCGCAAACCCAAGCAAAATTTAAAAAAAATGTTTTTTTTAACTGTGTTTTTATTTAAAAATTTTGATCTTTAATTATTTATTAGTTAGATCTAATTATTTCATTCAAAACAATTGTAAAATTCGATATGTAGGATTTAGCAGAAAATATGTACAACAGATTGTCAGTTAGTCAGTTTATGCCATTCTATAGAAAAGGATATAAAGTAAAAAAGTAAAGTAAGTAAAAAATATCTTTATTCATATAGACTTATAGAAAGTACTTATGACAAGTCATATAGTTACAAAAAAAATTAAAGCAAAAATATACTAAAATAAACTTACCTAAAATAATACTATGATAGTTAATATCATAATTAAACATAATGTGACTCTACCACCGGTTCGGAGGTTGTTTCCGATCGAGAAGACTCCGGCAAGAAACTCGATGGTTACTCTTTTCAATCTTATTTTTTAACACAAAAATTTAATTGACAGAGTAAAGTCATAACAAAAAAGTGTGCAGAGGAGCAGATTATACCTAAGATGACCACAAATTCTTATCATTTAAGAAATCCACAACACTATAATAACCTCGCTTCATTAACTTAGCTTTAATTTGTGACTTAAACTGGTGAAAAGGCAGTTCAACAAGAGTTTGCGGAATCTCATTAAAATATTTAACACATTGACCAACAAATGATTTTCCTACCTTATGCAGTCTTAGACTGGGAGCTACGAGCTTATTTTTATTTCTAGTATTGAGTTTATGAACATCACTGTTTTTCTTGAAGAGATGCAAGTTTTTACGGACATATACTACATTATCATAAATAAATTGAGAGTACACCGTTAAAATATCTATCTCTTTGAATACTTCACGAAGCGAGTACGTGGTCTAAGGTTGTAAATGGAGCGGATGGCTCTTTTTTGAAGAATAAAGATGATGTTGAGATCCGCTGCCGAGCCCCACAACTGTAGACCATACGACATAACACTGTGAAAATAACTGAAGTACACTAATCTTGCGCGATATCAGTCAGGAGCCTTATTTTTCTAACAGCATAAGCTGCCGAACTAAGTCTTCCGGCCAGAGCAGAAATATGCGGACCCCACTGTAACTTGGAATCGAGAGTAATTCCTAAAAATACTGTGGAATTCGCAATCTCTAATGGCTCGTTATTCATGTTTATAATGGTATCGACCTGTCTTACATTGGGCATAGAAAATTTGATACATTTAGTCTTCTTAGCATTAAGCAGTAAATTGTTACTTGTGAACCAATGCAGTACCTTAGAGAGAGTAATATTTACGTCGTCAAGTGCTTTGTTACTTCTATCTACGTTAAAAATCAGAGAAGTGTCATCAGCAAATAAAACAATCCCACATAGGTCTTTGACAAAATAAGGCAGGTCATTTATATAGATCAAAAACAGCAGAGGACCTAATATTGATCCCTGGGGCACGCCCATACGTATGGTGGCACCGGAAGAATTCGTATCATTAATACTCACTTTTTGTATTCTATCAGTGAGGTAAGATTCTATAAGGCTAAGTGAAATATTTGAAACACCGTAATGTCTCAGCTTAATCAGTAGGATTTCATGATCTACGCAGTCAAATGCTTTTGACAAATCACAAAAAACTCCTATTGCATCTTGCTTTCCTTCCCACGCATCAAATATGTGTTTGATGAGCGCAACACCTGCATCGGTTGTATTCCTATTTCTAGTAAATCCAAATTGATTACTATGTAATAATTTATTCAAAGCAAAGTGAGAGAGTAATTGATTCAATATTATCTTTTCAAAAAATTTACTAATTGCCGGTAGAATAGAAATGGGTCTATAATTTGATGGGTCACTTTTCTCACCTGACTTATAAAGGGGTATGACTTTACTAAATTTCATTAAATTAGGGAACTGACCCTTGTCTACACAGTTATTAAAAAGTAACGCTAAACTAGGGGAGATGGTATCTATGATTGATTTAAGTATATCAACAGAAATACCCCATAAATCCTCCGTTTTTTTTATATTAAGTTCTTTAAACGTTTTGAGGATGGTATGAGAAGATATATGATCAAAGCAAAAACTAGTGGCGCACTCATCAACACTTGATGTGAGGAGATAACTAGCTAATAGTGAACTAGAATTTAGTTTACTGGTAGTAATAAAAGGTATCTCAGAGAAAAATGATTCAAATGTATTAGCTATGTCAACGTCAGATTTAATAATATTATCTTTAATTTTAAGTGAGATAGAGTTATTGCGTGGTATGGACTTAAAAGTTTCTTCATTTATAATGGTCCAAGTCGCTTTGATTTTGTTTTTTGCTTGTTTTATTTTGTTTCGCAAAAACATGGACTTGTCAACATTGCAAGATTTTTTAAATATCTTAGAGTAAGATTTAACATATTCTACTAGTTTGGGACTATGAAAGTTCGCTATTAAATCATATAATTCGTACAATTTAATCCTACTTTTATGAATACCTGGAGTAGCCCAGTCACTGAATTTAAATTTAAATTTATCAACTGTCACTTTTTTTTTTGAAGAGATTGTGTTATGTTCATACATTATCAGATTGAACAAATCCTCATACTGATCATTTATATTCTGGCCTTGGTGTGTTAAGTAAGGAAGTTGATTGTTTATATTGCTTTTAAATTTCTCGATACGTTTCTTAGTAACTGGTCTAAAAATAATATCCACCGATTGAGGGACATGACGATGTTCAAATTTGGTTAACAGACCACAATGGTCTAATTTTAAACAATTAATTTATTATTGATTTCTCCTTATAAAAAATTTCACAAAAAATATAATTTAGGCAGGTAACTGATGATGCAGTGATTCTAGTAGGTTGATCAAAAAAATTTAGTAAATTGAATGATTTAAAAAGATTCAAAAACTTAAGTGAGGTTGGAGAAGAGTCTAGAATATCTACATTAAAACCACCACAAACAATCACCTTCTTGTTTGATTTACATACTTTATATATATAAATGTTATACATAAGTAAAATGTGGCAAAGCGAAAACATGCACTTAGATGTGGCTCGATAGTTATCGACAAAATGTTTTTCAGTCATCCATTGTAAAAGCGAGAGAAATAGCCGAGGAAAATGATATTGACAGACAGTTCAAAGAAGTCAGAAAACGACGTAAAAAAGGCATTTTGATTATGAAGGGGAAGATGAAGCTCATCAATTGAATGGTGAAGAGATACTAAAAATAAGCAATTTTTATGTCATTGTCGACAATAGCCGCGCAAGCTGCCATCCTAGGTTTTTTTAAGCACTTAAACATCTTGAGAGCTTAATTGGTTTCATGTATAATATAAAAATATTAAAGGAACTACCTAAGTGATAGTGAATTTTTGAAGCAATACTGCGACTTGCAAATATCTATGACAGTAGGAGAATCATGTGATGGACATGAATTGTGCGAAGAACTGAATATGTCATACGTGTGTATGAAGGAAACGACGACATTATCTCGGTACTTATTAGAAAAAAAATTACTGAAGTTTACCCCACTATCGAAATAGTCCTAAGAACACCTGTTACAGTTGCGTTTGCTGAAAGGAGTTTTTCGGGGCTTAAAATCATCAAAATATATTTGAGGAATTCGATGACACAAAATAGGCTTTCAGCCCTTGCTATTCTTACAATCGAAAATGACTAGCACATTCGTTAGATTATTGTGCTTTAGTTAAAAATATGTGTCTTCAAAAGAGTCACAAACATGAATTGAAAAGTTTATCAACTCTGTATTTGTTAATTTTGTAAATCTTTTAATGTAAAATGTTTTAAAAATCTGATTCTATTTAAAAATATATATATATTTCATCATAAACCATGGTTACATCAATAAACAATGGTCGACTTTTTCTTTTGAGTCCGGTTAGCACCCGTGCCAGAAGTAGCCACTCTTTTAACACACTCATATATACAAGGTTTAATGAAATCCAAAAATACAAAACAAATCAACCAAGACCAGATTTATTCAGACAAGATTTATTTGTATAACTTTAGCATTTCTCGTCAAACATGACAAATACCTACCTAAACCAAACAACCAGACCTACTTTTGCATCACATACTTTTCACGAAGGACAAAGGGCCTCGCAAAGACCTGCCCGTGCCGCCCGGAGCCTCGCAATGGGTAAGGCTTTTTATCTACTACTTACTAAAATGTTTGGCATCCAAGGCACACATTTCATTTTGCTCTGACATAAGGCGCAGACGCTTGTTATAGTTGTTTCTTTGACTTCGCTAATGTTACTTCACTTCAATAATTTGCCATTATTTATAATAGATAAGGTACTTGTTGCACCACGCAAGTGATAGCATTTATATTTTTTTATCTTTAAAGTAATTCAAAATTACATAATTGCATAATTTTTAAGGAATAAAATATGATTTTATGAATAACCTAGAGAAAAAATGTATAAATCGATCAAAGTCGTTGCTAAAACTATAAAGTGTTAGTAAAGTAAGTAAGTAAGTAAATCATTTATTTGCTAAGAATACATTGAGAAAAAACGATGGTAAAACAATGTCTGGACGGTGTATTCGGCCTGCAGGCAGGCGTGCAAATTATTCGTACTACGAGTACATACGAGTAAAACATTTGTTATTCGTGCTAGTATTACATATTTATGCAAGTACCATAAAAAATCAAATAATTTTTTTTTGCTTAATCACACAAACAGTAGCAAAGCGTTAGGTAGGTACTATATTCAAAACTATTTTACAATAAAAACTTTAACTTATCTACATTTGAATGTACTTACACATAGTAAATAAGTAAAATAAAATTTAAAATATACACTAATTAATTTGAGTATTCAACCCAGTCTTGTAAAATTAAAACGCTAGCTGTATATTCCTATACTAAACTAACTTAGTTAAGTACAAAATAAAAATAAGTTAAAACTACAAAGACAGTAAATTATACTACAAAATCTAGATCATGATACAGGTATTCTTTCAAATTATAAAAACATTTATCAAGCAGCCATTTTGTTAGGGTTTTGTTAAATTGATGACCTTCAAGATTTTTCAATGATTTAGGTAATTTATTAAATAGGAGAAGACACATATTATATGCATTTTGTTTATATATGTAGCATTGACTAGGAGGTTTGTGTAATAAATGTAAATATTGTTTCCTAGGTCGTCTGCGAGATACTTCAGTATGGTTTTGAAAGTAGTGCGGGTGTGATTTGACAAAGCAGCAAATGTTTTTTATGTATAGACCGGGTAGTGTTAAAATATTTAGTTTTCTAAATAACGGCTTACAACTGTCTAAGAATCCCATGTCGCAAATGGCCCTTAAACATTTTTTCTGAAGCCTAAACGCTCTTTCAAATTCTACTGAATTTCCCCACATAATAATACCGTAACTTAGAACGGAGGACACGTACCCGTGATAGGCTGTTAAAGCAGCCTCGGTTGAAACGGTTTGCCTCAGACGTTTCAGTGCATACACGTATCGCTCTAGTTTTTGACAAATGAAGTCGATATGTCCTTTCCAATTTAAGTGCTGGTCAATTATTAAGCCTAAAAAATTTATGCAGTTTACTTTTTCTATTTCTGTGTTATTATATTTTATCTGAAATTCTGTCTCCGTAGTGTTATATGAGCGGAATTCCATTACTTTGGTCTTTGAAAGATTAATATTTAACTTATTTAAATCCAGCCTTCTTCTTTCGTGTCGGCAAGAACACGGGCTAAATCCGACTTGCCCAGAAAGCGGCTACTGTAGTAGCCCTCTGGTTACTGACAAGTAAGTCCTTACGCGAGCAGGTGGTCGGGCACGCGGGACAGTTAGTGAGGTGAGCCATGGTTTGCAGGGGTTCTCCACATTCACAGCTGGCGTCTACGTTGCTTGAGTACCCCCACCGACACTGGTTATCTTTACTTCGACCAACCTGGGTCCTCAGCCTATTTAGACTTCTCCAGGTTGGCCAAGGTTCCTTATACCCTGGAGGCAGATTTTCATCAGGGGGGTACAGTGAATGTGGGTACTCGCTTGCCCAAAGCCTGCACCTCATGTCAGTAGGGATTTCGTCGGTAGGCTGCGTAGATCGCAGGAAGCTTTTGCGGCTTCGCAACCGACCTGTGGCGGGGGAGAGCCCGTAGAGTGGATGTCTCGGGTCGCTTTCCTGTTTTTGTTTTTCAAGCGAACATGTCCCTTCTCTGCGGACTCTGGGTGGAGCTATTCCCGCAAGAGGAAACAGCATACCGACCGGCGTTGGCTTAAGACAGCCAGTAACTATGCGGCAGGTGTCGTTCAGCTCTGCGTCCACGTCTCTGGTATGTGCTGACCTAGCCCACACTGGACACGCGTATTCTCCTGCTGAAAAACACAAAGCTAGTCCCGAAGTGCGCATAACCGTTGGGTTTGCTCGCCAGTTAGTGGAGGAGAGACGGCGCAGTAGATTATTGCGGGAACTAACTTTTTGTTTTGTGTTTCTGCAGTGGGTCTTGTAAGTCAGAGAGCGGTCCAGTGTCACTCCCAGGTATCTAGGGAGGTTACAGTGTTGGATGGCGACGCCTTTCCAGGAAATGTTCAGCTCCCTGTTTGCCTCGCGGTTACGAAGGTGGAAAGCACACGATTGGGTTTTGCTTGGATTGGGCCTTAGAGCGTTATGCTCGTAATATTCATGAAGGTTTTCCAAGGCAAGATTCAGTGTACTTTCCACGGTTTCGAAGGTCTTATCTTGGCAAGTTAGTGCAAGATCATCGGCATAGATATATCGTTGAGTATTAGGGTGGTGGGGCTGATCATTCGTGTAGACGTTGAATAGAAGTGGTGCCAGGACGCTTCCTTGGGGAAGGCCGTTTTTCTGACATCGCCATCTGCTCTTCTTCCCGTGTAAGTGGACGCAGAAGCGGCGATTACGAAGGAGCCCACTTAACAGTGACACGAAAGTGGGATCGTTTGTGGCACTCGATACTTTAGACAGCAATTTTTTTATGTTCACAGTGTCATACGCTGCTGAGAGGTCGACAAATACAGCACCTGTGACCATGCCCCGCTCAAATCCGTCCTCAATGAATTGAGTGAGGTTAAGCACCTGACTGGTGCATGATTTTCCCGGCCGAAATCCGGCCTGTTCTGGGATGAGAGAGGGGTCAATGGTAACTGTGAGTCGGTTGAGTATCAGTCGCTCGAAGAGCTTGAGGGTATGACACAGGAGAGAAATTGGTCTGTAGCTCTTAGGGTCAGATGGAGATTTCCCAGATTTTAGTAAGGCCACAATTTTCGACTTCCTCTACAGTTTCGGGATCTTCGCTGATGCCATGCACGCGTTAAATAAACTAAGCAGCCAGGATGTAGCCACTGGTCCCAGGTGTTTCAGCTGTTCGACTGTGATATCATCCAAGCCAGCAGCTTTGCCGTTTTTGAGTGCTTTTATGCTTGTGGTGATATCAGTGAGTGTGAAAGGCAAGCTGATGTTGTTGCATGTCTGTTGCGTATGTTGGGCTGATCTTGGTGTTTTGGGGAGTCTTCCAGTAGGCTTTCCATTAAGTATGAGCTGGTGCGCTACTTGATTGGCTGTGGTTTGACCCGGTAATGATGGAGGGGGCGGGTCATTTGTCAGTTTTTGTATAGTGGACCACGCTTTCTTGCTATTATGCGTCATATCGATAGACGTGACAGTATTCATCCACTTTTCCTTCCTACTATCGCCCACGAGACTGAGAAGCTCTTCTCCGATCGAGATGGTCTGTTCAGAGAAGGGGTCTTCTGCGAAGAGTGCCTCATATTGTGTAAGCAGAGTGGAAGCTTCTGATGTCAAGCCTGGGACGCATGATGTGCGACAGCCTCTGGGTATGGTCCGCCGGGATACTGACCAGATGACTTTTACAAACTCGTCGTAGTTTTGAGGTTCAGGCGGTATGTCGAGAAGCTGTTGGTCCACTCTTTCAGAGAAGCTGGTCCAATCAGCTTTGGCAAAGTTGAACCGTCTTCTGAATGGGACCTGTAAAGGTCTCACAGTAGCCACCACCTGGATCACCACAGGCCGATGCTGTGTTTTAGGTATTGGAGAGCACAGTTGTTTGGTACATTGAGGTCTTATATTCGCGCTGCAGAAAGCGAGGTCCGGGTTATAGCCGCGACGCCAACGGCGGCTGTAGAACGATGCAGGGAGTTTGGCACTGTGGACGAGTTCTAGGCCGTGCGAATCTGACCATCGCTCTACAGCTTCTCCGTTTGAGTCACTGGCTGCGTAGCCCCAGGTGGTACTGTGACTATTAAAGTCGCCAAGTATTAGTTTAGTTGGGTGATTATCAAAGTTCTTCGTTTTGATAAATCTAAAGTCGTCGTTCGGGGGCTTATAGACAGAGGTCACTGTACAGTTTCCGAGGTCGGCGGTGATAAATTCTATCGAACCCTCTGATATACAGTCTGCTGAAAGAACTGTGATGGATGGTTTTGCAAAAACTGCGCTGCCATACTTTTTGTGCTCAATTTCAGCGATAAGGACCATACCTGCTATATGTGGTCTTTGTTGGTGAGAACCACGGTGTGTTTCTTGGACACACAGAATGTCGCATGAGTGCCTCTGACAGAGTCTGGATAGTAAGATAGACTTGTCATCTGAAAAGCCTTCGATATTAATCGTGATGACAGTCAGGGCTGGCTCTGAAAAAAGCCTTTTAGTTGGTCCTGAAAAGGACCGTTCTGGGGGCCCTTGATAGGGCTGGTTTAAGCATGGAACGCCCATTTGCCGTGGTAAAAAGATTCGCCAGACTAGACACTCCGTTACGGTGACTAGCTGTTTCCAGGGTGCGCCGCGGGGAGGCTCTTTTTATGCACCCCAATTATATATATTTAAATCCAGCCACTGTATGATGTCGGAAAGAGCTTTATTTGTGAATTGTTCCATAGATTTCTTATGAAATGAAATGATCTTTTATAAGTAAAGTTGTGTCGTCTGCGAAGAGTATGGATTTACGTTGAGTTGCATGAGGTATGTCATTAATATAAATTAAAAATAATAAGGGAGCGAGAATACTGCCTTGTGGGACGCCTGTGTTGTTGAGTAAATAAGTTGATGAGTAGTTTTTTTTATAATAATGTTTTCATGAGGATTAGTTTGTATGATTCGGGTGCATTGCAATCGGTTTGTTATATAACACTGTAGCCATTGGTATGGTTTACCTCTTACACCATATTTTTCAAGCTTGTGAAGCAAAATGTTATGATTAACAAAATCGAATGCTTTCGACATATCGAGGGAAATGGCTGAAATTGTTGTTTTACTATTTATAATTTCCGTTACGTACTTAATTAGGTCGAAGCATGCAAGAGAGGTAAAACTACCCTTACGAAATCCAAATTGCTGTGCATGTAGAACCTTGAATTTGATAAAAAAATCGTTCAATCTTTTGTGCATGGCTTTTTCTAGTATTTTAGACATTACCGGTATTATAGTCTATAATTATTCATATCTAACTTATCACCCTTCTTTTTAAACAGCGGTTTGACAATAGACATTTTTAATTGCTCTGGAAAGTGCCCTTGTTCGAAAGATAGGTTAATAATATGGCTGAGTGGATGACAAAGGTTATAAGCTTTAAAATTCTAGTAGTTATGTCGTCATGACCGCTGGATTTACTGTTATTTAAGGCCATCATGATGTTATATGTTTCACTGTTAGATATTGGAGTTAGGTACATTGTGCTTATATTTTCGGGAATGGAAATTTGTGAAACAATAGCATTAGAAGAATTATCGGTCGTAACATTTATAAAATAATCATTAAATAGTTCACAGATTTCCTGAGGATCAGAAAGAGTCTCGTTTTTAAAATGTATACAGTTAATGTCATTGTTATGATGATTATTAGATATTGTAGATGAAATTGTATTCCATATCGTTTTTGAGCTGTTACCATTTTTTTGAAAATATTTCTTATTAAGAATTTTTTGAGAGGTAAAGATACATTTTTTAAGATAGTATTATACTTTTTGTATTTGAATTTTATTTGATTTTTGTCAAGTTTATTTTGGCGTGAACTGTTGCAGTATTAAGGATAGACCTGTCGTTTATTAATACATGATTTTTTTAATCCTTTACTTAACCATTTAAGCTTTGTTACCCTGCTATTTATTTTTACTTTTATACATGGAAAGCACAAATTGTAGAATAAGCGAATCGTATCATAAAAAATATCAAAAGCTTTCTTTGTATCTTTGGTGTTTATAACATCTGCGAACGAAAGAGCTGATATGGCGTTAATAAATTTATTTTGGTTCTCTTCGCTATAATCTCGCTTATGTTCAAACCAGGTAGTAAAAGACTTTTGTTTTTTATATTTAAAGATAATACTTGAGCAGTTTCATGGTCTGAAAGGCTAAGATATAAAATTTCAGACTCTGCATTCTTGGTGTTGCTGGCTATTTGATCCAAACAAGCATTTCTTCTGGTCGGAGATTGAATATGTGCAGTGAAATTATGATTATCTAAAACCGCTATGAGATCCTTAGAAAATGAGCTATTTTTAGATAGATCAATGTTCCAGTCCCCACACAACACAATATTTTTCCTAGTATGTTTCGAAGCTAAGAAGTGTAAAAGTTGATCTAGTTTGCCAAGAAAGTTATTAATATGAGACAAAGTGTGATTTGGGATTCTGTAAATTGTTAAAATGATGAGATTCAGACCAACTATTTCTGTTCCACAGCATTCAAAGTTATATTTTGTGGTTAATTTCGGTGGGAATTGAAGTGGTTTAACTTCCATTGACTTCTTTACCAGAATACAGGTACCACCTCTACTTATTTCGCGACAAAAAGAGGCAACTAATTTATATCTAATTAGTTTAAGTTATTTTCTGAACCCAATTTCACATTTGTTTCTGAAAAACATAAAACATCAATATCTTTACTATTTTTTCCTAGCTCATTTATCGTGTAGTCTATTAAATCAGCTTTACCGCATAACCCCGCGATGTTTTGGTGTAAAATCCGTAATTTATTTCTGTCTTTAATTATTTTTTTCCTTGGTGAGTTTGATGAAAAAGCTTCACGAATGTTGTTTTGCTCATTTGCTTTAGGGACGAAAAAACTTGTCTTGGTTCTCTTTCGTTAGTTTGTCGTCGCAACTATTGTAATAATTTGATATTTCTTTCATTGAATTCGAGATATCGTTGAAAATAGTAAACCATGCTCGTTTGTTTATGCATCCATTTACACTTTGGAACATTTCGTATGAGTCTGATAGGTTTTTGTTTGTATCTAATAAATATGTATATTCGTTATTTAAGTTATCTAAATAAAGCATTTTATTAAATGTCTCTATTCTTTGATTATAGATATTGAAATAGTTACCTACCCAGCTTATAATTAGGAACACAGATTATAATATTGGTGTGTTGCACTTTCTTTAGTCGGTTTCTAATATAACTTATTTTTTCAGAGTACCTAATTGTATGAAAACATAAAATCATTTTTTTTGACGACCGACTTGGTGTAATGGTTAAGAAGTTGGCTACTACACCAGAGGTCGCGGGTTCGATCCCCGCACAGTACAAACATTTGTGTGCATGAACATGTCTGTTTGTACTGGTCTGGGTGTCTCCTATGTATAATAAGTATGTATTTACAAAAGAAAATGTATTTAAGTATGTTTATCCGTTGTCTAGTATCCCATAACACAAGCTTTAGCTTACTTTGGGGCTAGATGGCGCTGTGTGGAATAATGTCCAGGGATATTTATTTATTTATTTATTTTCTCCAATAAATAGTACACAGTAGTCTTTCAGTGAAAAGTCAGCTAGTTTACTTTCTAACCCACTAAAAAGTTGTTGTATTCCCCCACCAGG
Source organism: Udea olivalis (assembly GCA_947369235.1). Lineage (NCBI taxonomy): Eukaryota > Metazoa > Arthropoda > Insecta > Lepidoptera > Crambidae > Udea > Udea olivalis. The sequence goes on along the minus strand of OX376345.1, from coordinate 4,203,068 downwards.
TGTCGTGTAGTGGCATAATTCTGACCGTGGAAAGTAACGATGAGCCAAGTTTAGTGTTTTTTGTTTGTTGTCATTACTAATTAAACAAATCTTAGGCATCATTAGTTTTTCTTTAGTCACATGTTGGCTTTCTGTTGTGATACTTGGACTAGACGGATCATGCAATGGACTGTCAGTCGCCTGATTTTGCGTATTGAACACAGTAGATGTCGCTGTAATTTTCTCTTCTCTACAATCCGAAGTGACGATGCTCGTGTGTATTTTATGATTTTTGCTTCCTGTTAGGGGCTTGTTACAATTTAGTTTTTCTTTCGAACAATAGTCATCCAGCTTCTTACTAAGAGACTGGTTTTCAGTCTTCAAGTTAATGATGGTACTGTCTGCGATTGCTAATTTTTGTTGGAGTTTTTTAATCTTTTTTTCTAAATCTTGTATTAAGGCGTTATTATTTGGTCTCAAGTTTGAGTAGCTGCTATTTTGGTTACTCGTTGGTGAGGCGGGTAGTGATTCATACTCATCTGTTTTTTTACCACTTCGCGGTAAATTATATTCTCACAATCTCACTCAATCAAACTCATTCGTAATCATGTAATTTATTTTACTAAACACTGCTTTTATCAACCCTAGCAACACTTTAAGAGAGTAGTAGATTTAATCGTTTCAACATTGGCAACTCAGTTAGTCAATTTTCGTGAGTATCGTCGTGAGCTCTGGCAAACGTGTTTGCTCTTTTATCAAATTACGAATCCGAATTTGGAGATAACATTTGGCGGTAAGCTTTGTTTCTATTCACGAACTATTTGTCTCTATTTAAAATTTTGTAATTTGGTTCTTGTAGTTAATTTGCAAGAATAAGTGCAAGCAAACAAACAAATGCGTATCTGTCAACTTTAGAACGCATCGCAAATCGATGTTTACAGCAAAAACGAACAAAAGAAAAGTGTTTGACCGTTTGTGTTTTGTTTAAGGTCCCAGGATTTTTAAGTAGGCAGTAAAGTAACTAGGACCAAAAATGGCTCTCGGCGGAGGAATGTCGTGTGTGAAGTACCTGCTATTTTGCTTCAATCTTTTGTTTGCGGTAAGTGTTTGTGGATTTTCTAATGGTGTTTTTCCTTGTTAGAGTTCATTAACTTATGAGGAGAAGTAAGTAGCATTACATAGCTATATAGTTAGTTTCTTACCTAACAATATTTTTTGTTTTTAAGCAAAAAGTAAAAAACACTTTGTTCAACTACCTCCTCATACGATGCAAAAATACCTACCAGGGTAGGATCTGTGCTCATTTTATTTTAGAGAAAGGCTTCGTAAAATATTATTATTTATTGATGTACAAGGTGTAATTTAATATTACATGTATACATAAATACCTCTGTATGACTGTATGAGTCATTGCAAAACTGATTGCACAAAGCCTAATGTTTTTGTTACACATAGCATGGACATGTACACACAGTACAGTGTAACCTTTTTAAATTCCATTCGGGTCTATTCTGGTTAATATTTAATTGCATTGTGTTATATAGCTTTTATCATAAATCAGAAATATTTATTGTTCATAAGTAGCTTATCTATGTTAAGTTTTTAACAATATTAATATAATGCAATCATAATGTTTAGGCTGCTAATTATAATGTACAGGTGATTAAAATATATTTTGCAACAATTGATGGTCAGGCTGGTTTAAGATAATAATTAGCCATTAGGAGAACATAAGATCAAAAATCCGTTGCAAAGCCTTTGTTATAACTGACATCTACGGATCTTCCCTCAGCTCACCAACTAAAAAAACTAAGTGAATGCAGAGCACTTGATGAAAATTCATGGTTACCAGACAAACAAAATGGACAGTATTACTCACTAAGATTATGATGATGGTTCAACACCACAGAACAGGCAAATACTCTGTCAGTTGGTATTGCCTTAAACCGAACTAATATATTTATGTCCGGTAGTCTGTACCCCACAGCACAGGTTAAGTAATGTCCAAAGTCTAAGTGTGCTCCTTGTTATCTTCATTAGTGTAATTAACCTGACCACTTGAGCTGCAGCCATGTTGCTTTACAAACAGAATAGATAGAGGTTATTGTTGTGAGTTATTATTAGCCATTTTGTACTGGAGCACAAAACAAAAAGATAAGAACATCAAACTGGTGAATTTATTTATTAACTACTAGCTTTCCGCCCGCGGCTTCGCCCGCGTTTAGTTATATATTATGGCCGAATTGCATAAATTGCATTAAAGTTTTTGCGTGAAAGAGTAACAAACATACATACATTTTAATTATTGCTCATAGTTTTGTACCTACCCTGCATTTGGAATGGACACTTATAAAACATGTTGACTGGCCTGTTGGTGCAATGGCAGCGATCCTGCCTTTAGCACCGGAGGTCGTGGGTTCGATCCCCACCCATGACAAACATTTGTGACGAGCATTTATGTTTGTTGTGTGTCTGGGTGTTATTATCTATTTATGTATGTATTTAGGAATATTTAAGTATGTTTATCAGTCTCTGACACCCATAGTACAAGCTCTGCTTAGTTTGGGGTCAGATGATCTTGGTGTAAATTGTCCCAGATATTTATTTATTTATTATCATTTTTGTTAAATTTAATTGTAGTAATGACTTGATTTAATGAAAAATGGTTTTGCCCAACAGCCATAGGACAGTCATTAGTGTTATTACTCAGTTTACCAGCTGAAATTAATAAATTAGAGAATAGCTAAACGATCTTGTCTATCAACTCCGGATCATATAACAAATAAAACACGATATAAAATGCAATAAATAAGTATGTTATCATTTTACTAGAAATTGGTGTTATGTGCCAGCATTACGGCATTATGTTTAAGTTCATCTTCCCTTAAAACGAGACGTAGGTGTTGTTTTATCCAAAAGGTCATAGCAACAGGCTTTCTGGAAGGGTCCCGTGGCGCCGGGTGCCCACGCCTTTCTAATTATCTCGGACGAATGGCGCTATAACATAACACAACGTAAGATATAAGTAGAGAGTTGTTGTTAGCATTACGTACCAACATTGTGAAAATGGTTTGTAGAAATCGGGTTGGTTTAAGCTAGTCAGATCTGGGTGTTTATGTGACTTGTTATACGACAAATGACCACAATGATGAGTTTTCATACTTAACAATTAAAATGCCTGGTTATTTCAAGTTCCATTTACTACGGTAAACGAGCTTTACAATATATAATTTAAAACGGACCACCAAATTGCAACATAGACGGAAATTTGCAGATAGATTAATACATTCACGTCACTCCACAGTCAGACTCATTGTTGTAATATTCGACCACAGCACTGCTCAAGCGTCAACATTGTATTCATATCCGCTTGTATTCGAGTTCCTAGTAATAATATTTGATTTTAAGTCCAACTGGTTCTTTAAGTGAGGCCACGGCCCAAAGCTGAGCTACCATGAGTTAACATGCACGTAGGCACGTATTCCAGAACAATATTCAAGCATTGATCTCAGCTGGAGTAGATTTAAAAACGTCATGTTCATACTTCATACAAAAACATCATGCAGGTCTTTACTGACCGCTTTTGTTTCCTAATACGGGTAAACTACAAAGTTTACAACAGGAACTTTTCTGCCATTGTTAGTTCCAGTACTCAGATGACCACACTCCACCTTGTAATCAGCGATACTGACGACCAGATATGAGGTGACATGCACTGTATGCGAGGTTAAGCATGTGATTCTTCCGCCATTCAAAGCCTTTATGCTACGAAAAACCTTAGCTGAAAAGTCGTCGCTCATCGCGAAATCTCTAGGATCTCTCTGCTAGGAGTTTCAAATTGTTCACGGGGGTTCTTTTTAGGATGTAGGTGCCACTAGATTCAACAAAGGCTCTGTACCGAAAACCCATACAAATACTTTACTATAGACCGCTAGCGACTGTCGTCGGCGTTTTAACTTGGTACGGTTACTGCTCGGTTCGCTAGGAGTGGCCTTATTCAGTAAATGGCATCGATTGGTCTCGAGAGTCGAAACACGTGCGGTGAGATTCGCACGTTGCTACATTGCATCCATAGCGTTATCCTCACAAGTCACAAGCGATAGCTTGTGGAATGTCTGTCTCGCTCACGTAATTAACGTCGTAGGTCTTTCAAACACTGGTTACAGTAATACTTATCATGACGGCACTAAAAAAACGACCAATTAAGAGCTCAGCCTGAGAGTCCGAAGTCTTTTAATTTTTTCTATTTTGGGGAGAATATCTATATCTATATAATATGAAAGAAAGTCGTGTTAGTTACAGTATTTACAGCCCAAGAACGGCTAAACCGATTTGGCTGAAGATTGGTGGGGAGGTAGCTTAGAACCAGGAGACGGACGTAGGATACTTTTTATTAAAAAAAACATTATTCATACTAAATGTTCACAGCTGGCATTTGCCAATAACTTTTACCAGAACGAACTTTGTCGGGGCCGCTAGTCCTTGACAACAAAAACCACCAAAGCACCACAAAATTCAAAAAAGCAAACTCAAAGCAAATAAACTGGGCTGGTTTTCACCAGCACGGTGTATGCCATATCACTGTCCTTACTGTATAAATCACCCGCTTTACCAAACAGACCAATAAAAAAAAAAGGAACTGTGGGTGAGGCTACCAAAATGCTGGCGGCGTTTCCCCTCAGGATGGCTTATAATGAGCCTTTGAGCGGAGAAAGTGCTAGCTCCTGGCTTAACTGGCAAATTTTCTCAAACTTCATTTATTTCTAGATCACCGGGCTGGTCATCCTGATCGTCGGTGCGCGCGCGCAGATCAGCCTGTCGCCCTACGTCGACCTGACAGGCGAGAACTTCTACATCTCGGGCCCGATCGTACTCATCATCGTCGGGATCATCGTGTTCATCGTCGCCTTCTTCGGATGCTGCGGTGCGGTTAAAGAGAACCACTGCATGATAGTTACGGTGAGTTTTTGTAAGATTTTAGCCACAGTTACAGTTTATTTCAGCTGTCCTGGGATCTTAATGTTAGCTAATCAACAATCACCAGCCGTTTCTCGTCTTCAGGACGAGAAATTTGCTATTGAACTTTTTGAACTCCTGATTTGTATGATTTGTAAATATTTACATTATGAGTCGATAATTTTTAACCTTGATGAAGCGAAAAATCTAAATAGAAAATGCATTCCATAATACGGAATAATCCAGCCAGTTTAAGGCCTAAAAGTCAAATTGAAAATTTTCTTTCGTGAAGAATTAATTTAACAAGTTGCTTGTAAGTAATTACTGAAACACTGATGTAATTTTCTTACTGTTCGTAACAGTCGTCTCGTCGTTTAGAACGTAATTATAATTGTTTGAACTGCTTTGGAGTTTAACTAAATCTGATGTCTCCAAATGCAACGAATAAATACTCAACATTAAAAAAAAAATACAGGGGTAGACTAAAAGTATGTCTGTGGCAAATATGCCCAAACCTTTATACCCTACCTCCTGCACTGATTCGTGCACCTGACAACTCTGTGATAATAGCGCCATTCATAGAGCAACAGAGAATACTAAAACCTCGCAGTTGTTGCATTCGCATTAAGGCTGGGATTTAGCGCGCTGTCCGATGGAGCATTTGGTGGACCACTGATTAGTTCTGCGCGAACGGAATAACGCCGCGGCTTCCTTCTGTTTTCGTGTAATGAATTTATTATGAAATAACATTACAAATTAAGAAGTTTTAAAAGTTGTCGACCTAGAATATACAAAGACATATATATATATATATATATATAAGTGCAAAATGTTAATAATGAATATTTAAGAGTAAAACAAAAAAATCGTCGACGTACAGCTTTGTGTTTTTTTTTATCGGTGAAATTATGCTATATCGTGTTTTGAAAAAGTTGTCGCCATAGGTTAAGACACTGACCTACTCGTACAATTTTTTATTTGCTAAAATATTAGTAAATATTTAGTAGTTATCTTCAAACAAAGTCGATCAAATATTGAACATCTTGGGAAAGCATAGCCTTAAACAAAAACCACTATTACTCATGCGCATACGTAAATAAATATAATTTGACAACACGGTTGGCGTAGTGCGCTGTAGCACGGTTTCTCGTCTCGATTTCCGTAGTGTCCCGGGTTCGATTCCCGGTCGGGTCAATTCAGGAAACGATCTTTTCTGAATTGACTCAGGTCTGGGTGTGCTGGGAGACGCCCCTGGCTTATTTCCTTGTGTGGTACCTCGTAACAGAGGGATATTAATCCCTACTTCGAGACCACTACAAGAGGTGTGTTGTCTGGCGCATATTTATTTTATTTATTTTATAGGACAGCGACAAAGCTGCAACAACTGCGCTGTGTGCTTGTTTACTCATGGGACCAATACTAGGAAGTCCTGGCTAGAAACAAGAGAGATAAGCTTCCAGCTAAGACTAATCTTTAGTGGACAACTTCTTTCTTGAAGATAACAGAACATTAATACGTCCTATCTAAATATGCTAAGATTGGACACATGTTTTTTCGCATCTTTGGCTTTAGTTAAAGCTGTGACCTTCTTCATCACTGAGTAACTAATTATCCTGCCCCGGCTAGCAATTATGTTTTGATTGTACTGTATAGTTCTAAAGTAAAACAGTGCGCACCATCTAGCTACATGGCATATTATAATTCAGATGCATCTGTTGAGTCGTTGGTCATCTGGATTCAGAGTTATTTATATTATTCAAACTAATATCATAAAAAGGTAAGAAAGAGGAATCTGTCTGTCTGTTTGTATTGAATAGGCTCCAAAACTACTTAACCGATTTTTAATTTTATAAAGCTACATTATCAGGGAGTGATATAGGCTATTTATTTTTTAATTTAGGCTATATTTTGATGGTAAAGACAGTCTACGCGGGCGAAGCCGCTGACGGATAGCTAGTTATAATATAAATTCATTATATTCCACATTCAAAATTCAAATTTAATAGAACTATAAAAACTAACTAACTAACTATAAAATGGGGACATCATAAAAAAAATATTTACAATTTCGCTAGTCGGTAAAACAAAACCATCTACGAGTACTTTTGTAAAGATCGACTGAGGCCTTAGAGCAATAAGTCTGAAATACTTTTTGCAAACCATGGAATTTCGATCAAACGCAATTGTTTTTACCAAATATCACTAGGATTTTGTGTGGATTTGCGACAGCGTAAAGTTAATTACCTACGTTCGCGTTGTGTTTAAGACACATTTTAAGTAGGTATTCTAAGAATAAAACGAAGGCCGCTCTGTTGGTGGTGAAAGGAACCTTATTGGCAGGTGTCGATACTTCTACACGAGGTTTTCCTGTTTCTCCGAGTGAATAAATGGACTTTTATAGGTAATCTCATTACATCCCACTCCTCTTAAATAAGGATATACTCAAAGACTCAAAGTAATCCAATACAAAGCTATTGCCTCAAGTAAAAGTCTAGCAGTAAAATAATGTGCTCTTAACGTGTTTGTAGTGGCACAGAAAACATTTTTTATTTTATGTATGGTAGTGGATAAGTAGGTAAACCTCTGTCCGAAAATCAAATTGCCCTATTAACACTCAATGATGTATATCCATGACCTTACCAGTGGCTAGTTGTGCACACAGACTCAGTCATCCGAGCGAAAACGAGTTAGATACTTTAAACTTCCATCCAAGACGGGCCAGATTAAATAATAAAACTGACTTAGTAGACAATGCCGATGTGTCGTGTGGTTACGGGAAACCTTTGTGGTTAAAAAGCTGACGCTGGTTGGATAGTATAGTTTTGAATAATATTCATACACCAATTACTAGAGGTAATTTCAATCGCTCGGATTTGATGATATACTCACTGTATGTGTGCAACGGATTACAAGTTTTCTAGATCGTCATATTTTTGCATGATTCATATGGCATTAACTAATTATAATTTGCTGTCAAAAGCACGTTATCAAACGCTTGCCATGTTCTAAAGTACATGATTTCAACAAAAAATGCATAGACACTAAATTCCTACTTTCAACGTAAACATCGTAGAAACGTAACCATCTCTCCATTATCTGTGTAAAATTGAGGCGATAACGGACAGCAGTGTAAATAAAATGAATCATTGCTTTTTCTGACTACAGTAAACCGCGAATTATTATAAATGCTGTATTCTTCCTACAGACGCTCTGACAGAACCTTAGTGTCTAACTAAACACACTATGCCGACCGTGACGCGCGTTTTGTGATACATCGATTGCTAAGAACTAAGCTAGTTTGTTGATAATGCACTATAATAATCGGTATATAACAAAACGCGCTTCGATCGCGCGTAACTTCGGCATAGTGTGTTTCGACTCTGAGAGGCTATTACTATCCGAAAATCAATTTAAAGCGAATTCAGCTGAATAGGCTAGAGGACTAACCGCTCGCTTGCTTACGATCGGTAAAAAATGGTCGAACTTTGCTCATAGATTTTGTCATCGTACACTCGGCGCGGCCGCCGTCATTAAAACTTGATTTATTATGGAACCAAGTGGCCTAGAGTGGATTTGTTTACAGTCTCTTAAAGACGATAAGATGAGAAATAAAGAAACGTTAGCTATTTTGACACAAGTTGGGTATGGAATATTATATAAAATACCAAAAATAGGGTCGAACATTTTTTTCCAGTTTCAGTCAAATAAAGCAAAATTCTGAAAAAAAAAATGAGCGATAGGTATATAGTTTTTAATCATTTTTGAAAACTAGATTAGTTATTGGTACTATTGAGGAAGAACAATAAAGATTGTGTGATAAAATCTTCATAAAAATAATAAAATAATCTAAATTCAGTTTCACAATTCACCACTAGAACTAGACAGGCAATCATAGGCGATTTACACAAAAACTACAGAACCTAGATCAAAAATATGAATATGTTGTGAATGGCCAGTTCATTAGCTTCAATTGCAAAATTCAAAATTTTCAAAAAGTCAATAAATTCTTAAAACAAGTGACAAAAACACAAAGTTGGATTTTTTAGAATAGAAAAAGGTATTAATTTCAAATGAAAATTACGACGATATTATGTGCACATTTAACCAGTTTGAATTAAAATAAAATTGAATCTACTCCTGTACTTTATATTTATGACAAAAAACTATAGAATAATGTTTGATTTATACTGAATTAAAAACTATTACTTACGCCGACTTTCAGTCCAAAACTCGTAATAGACTTGAAAGAGCCCCATGAAAAGCAAGATGGCGGTTGTAGGCGCTAGGGTTGCGTCTGACTGAGTAATTTTCAGAACACCACTTTTGAATGAAACTGCATATTAATAAGTATATTTTTTTTAAATGTTACCTTATTTAATTTTTACAATGTACTTACAGTTCTAAATATAAAATAATAATAATAATAATAAATCGTTTATTTCGGACATCAAAGATCCATAAAATATTTAGGACAGAAAACCTTCTAGTGAAAATAAGTAGAACAATCTAGCTAGTGCAATAATAATAATTATTATGAAACGTTTATTCCGGACAAAGATCCATACAATATTGTTAGTAATTGCCTAAAAATAACATTTATAAAACAATATGCAATGCACTAGCAAGAAATACAGGGTGAAACAAGAAAGTGAAATGATTTTAAAGGGAATGAAAAAGGTAAACGACCTAGTTAGTAAGGACGAGTGATTTTTTTTTTAAATAAAAATAAATGTTCGGATTTTAACTATAGTTTAGCAACAGAATCAGCCTCTAAAATATTATTCAAATTTTTTGTTAACTCCTGTAGATAGGTGCAGTAAAACATTTATCCAGTTACTTCATAATTAATCGGTTTTATTTGTTACAAATGAGAAGGAAAAGAATAAAAAATAAATTTTGGATAGGTTGACTTTCCGTTTAATGTACCTAAAAAACTAAAAAAATTGAATTCTGTCAAAAGCAAATCAACAGCCAACACCTGTTTTATGTTGCAACACGAACAAGCAAACAAAAAAGAAAACGTGAAATTAGCCGCCAATGTGCCAACCCTGCGCATTAAACTTACCTTGCTTCTGGAAACGATTGCTGCCAGAGCAATATTTTGTAACAATGTACTTACGTATCATCAATATTCACGTAATCCAGCACATCTATAACATATTATCTTACTATTTTGCTTTTTATGATGAAAATGATATCTAAACTTTGTTATTGGGCACATGGTTACCGTCAGTTTTAAGTAAAAACGATAAATTACCACTTTAAAACAAAATTAACAAACAACGTCAACAAAGACGCTTCAGAATCTTACAATTTTAGCACATTTCACCGTAGGTATCTTTAATAAAATATTGAAATATCATTGAGCGGGTTCTCTAGTTTAATTTAGTACCTTAACTTTAGTAAAAACCATTGAAATAGAATACACACGGCATTTTTTCTTCCAGTACAGTATGTCACTGAGTACACGTAATCACAACATGGCGTCTTCAAACTTTTCGTCTCAATAAAAATAAAAATTGGTTGTTTAATGTTGCAAACTTGCGTTCAGGTGTCAGAAAATATGTTTGTCTATGGTTAATAACGTTTTGGAAGGACTTTATTCACTATGTTATAGAGTTTAAAGTCGCTTAATAGAAATGGATTTTGGCAACGATTGTTGCCAAAAGCAAGCGAGCAAGATACAGTATTGGAAAAGATCGTTGCCAGAAGCAAGCGAGTGGCTAAAAAAACGATTTAGTCCGTCAGTTAGATTAGGTATCAAAAAATTCTAGACACAATTTTTTTTCTCGTAAACGAAAAATGACGACGATATAAACAATTTCCTAAGCTCTTTAGATATCCTTCTCAACGATGATAGATTTGATAAGAATACAATCATCGTAGGCGATATAAATATCAATATCTTGGAAGAAGAAATGGACTATCGTGGCGCCAACTATTTGGAAATGCTTTCAAACCATGGCGTGCTACCTGGTCATCGATTAAATACAAGAGTAAATAGTTGTATAGATCACGTTATGATGAACATAGATCCCACGAGATACTCAGCGTCAATAGCCGTAATAGAAACTACCATAACTGACCACCTAATGACATTATTAAATATTTATTCAAATAAAAAACGTATGGTAAGCAAAAACACAAAAACTATTACTGACTATGCTGGTGCACTCAAAACACTACAAGAACTTAATCTTTCAGAGCTTTTGTCAATTGAACAGCCCGAGAACCTAGCACAGAAAATCATAAATACTATATCTAAATCACTAGCACAAAACACAAAGACTATTAAAGTACCTCACGATAAAAGAATTATTAAACCCTGGATTACTACTGGTATGCTAAAGTGTATTAACAATAGAAATAAACTCCAAAAACAACTCAAATCGGACCCTACAAACACAATCTTACGAATCTCATATAGAAGATATCGCAACTATTGCAATAACTTATTAAAAAAACTAAAACGGCAATATGAGAGAGAACAATTAGCAAAAACAAAAAGTAACAATAAGCTTCTATGGAATACAATAAAAACGATAACTAATCTAAATGTATCAAAATCCAAAAATCAGGAGTTAATAAACATTGCCAGTTCAGAAATAGAGTCGTGTAATTTAATTAACAAACATTTTATTAACATTGGAAAAACTCTAGCTGAGGAGATTTCTTCTGCTCCTATTACAAAGGAGTGCTTGGAGTCACTTAAATCGTTCCCTACTGTAGTCAACTCAATTGGCTTAATCTCACCAGACCCTTCAGAGATTGAAAGTATCATCATGAATTTGAAGTCCGATTCCGCATGTGGCTGGGATAAAATACCTACAAAATTTATAAAAATGGCAAAACTAGACCTCATCCCACTCTTACATCACCTATTCTCTCTCTGTTTTAATAAGGGAGTCTTCCCTCAAGTATTTAAACGTGCAATCATTCACCCTATACATAAGAATGGGGATAGAGACAACATAGATAACTATAGACCAATATCAGTACTTAGTGCTCTCTCAAAAATTCTAGAAAAGCTAATCAATAAACGTCTTGTAAACTACCTTAATAAATATAATATCATTTCCGATTCCCAGTTTGGTTTTCGCGAAGGCAAGAGCACAGAAGATGCAGTTTTATCTTTAACCAGTAAAATTATTGACCACATTAATAAGAAAAAGAAAGCTCTATGTGTTTTCTTAGATCTAAAAAAAGCTTTTGATACTGTCTCTATCCCCATCCTTATAAAAAAGCTTGACAAACTAGGAATACGTGGTTCGTTTCACGTTTCACGCCTTACTCATAGACTACCTAAGCAACAGAGCACAACAAGTAAAATTAAATGAAATTTTTTACAGTGCCGTAGAGACAACCTCATTGTACGGAGTCCCACAAGGTAGCGTCGTTGGCCCTACCTTGTTTCTCATGTACATCAATGACCTCAGTGCAGTTAAACTTGAAAAAGGCACAATAATTTCATATGCAGATGATACGGCCCTGCTATTTTACGGTGATACCTGGGAGGAAGTTCATAATAGAGCGGAGATAGGCCTCCAAGTTGTTATAAAATGGTTAAAAAACAATCTGTTGACATTAAACACAAGTAAAACAAACTACATTACTTTTTCGATTCTTAACTCTCTTCAGCCTAATGTTAACCTAAAAATCACTGCTCACACCTGTAATAATCACATCACTGCATTTAATTGTAACTGTTCAGCTCTTGAAAAAGTCTCTACGGCTAAGTATCTTGGACTTTACATTGATCACCAATTAAATTGGCACACACAAATACAAAATTGTACTTCTCGAATCAGAAAATTAATTTGGCTTTTTAAATATCTCAGACATATTGCTGACAAACAACTTCTCATATATATTTATAAAACTCTAGCGCAGTCAATAATCAGCTACTGTTTGCCTGTTTGGGGTGGAAGTGACAAAACTAATCTGATGCAGCTGGAACGAGCTCAAAGATCCATTTTGAAAGTTCTCCTGTTAAAGAAACGTACTTATAGCACAGTAAAAGTATATGAAGATTGCAATGTTTTGACTGTTAGACAACTTTACATTTTGTTAAGTGTTTTAAGAACTCATAAAATTACTATTCCTGATGACAGAGTTAATGCAAAACGAAATCCCTACAATGTAATAAATATTAAATTATCAAAAACGAAATTTGCTCGCAACCAATTCAATTCAAAATCTGTAATCTTATACAATAAACTAAATAGGAAACTAAAGTTCTATAATGTGTCTTTCATGGAATGTAAAAATAAAGTATTTCACTGGTTAAGAAAAATCGCGTGACGTAACGCCTAGGTACAATTTTTAAATAGAATACGAAGAACGTTACAAGCCTCCACTCCAGAACTTAAATGCTCTTTATCTTTGTATTTTTTTATTAATTTGATAAAGCGAAAAATATATTATTATGTCCAGCCTTTTTGGACGGTCTAACGAACGGACTTACAGAATGTATTTTTTTTTATGTTGTCGACATCCCTATTATTATAGGTGTAGTTATCCAAAGAAACATTCAACCAAAACATAGATTGGAACGATATTTTTACGCGAGACTCAAATGGCCGCCCACTCTCCACGACCTATCTTTTGTATCGTCAAGTGGTGCACAACACAACGAAAATAGCCGGAGTCCAGCGACGATTGCCCCTGATCGGTGATAATGGCGAAATTAAGACCGGTTTGCAAATGAGCTCACTTGGCCAGAGTCGGACTGGCTTACTTCAAACGTTTTTGCCTAAATAAAACATTCATACGAAGAAAGAAAAAAATATAATATGGCTTATAGGCGTATTTCATCCGTCATTCTTTCTTTATTTTGGACGAACGCTTGAACACTGCATTTAATATATTAAAGCAGTAAAAACGTTAGATGTGACTATGTACTCTTTTGCAATGAGCTAATAAACTTAAGATGGGTCATTTCGCTTATCATCAATTCATCATAGTCAATCAACATAATAACAACGATCTGATCTGACGCTATTGTCCGTATGAAAACATTCTTTGATAAATAAAGCAGAAAGCAAGCAAATATTTATACCACTGTTAGGTAAACAAACATATTTTGATGACGCGTCTTGGGGAGAGAACGAGATGACATCAGCACAATCAAGACGTGGCAAGGTGAAGATGTAAGTTTTGCTGAGGTTTCAGACGCACTGACATAATCTCAAAAACCTAAAATGCACTTAAAATTATATTATTTACTGCTAATCAATAAAAGATCTGTAAGTAAAATTGTTTGCATCTGTTACCAATTCGGTCCTGACAGGTTTTCCCGCAAACGTTAACCGGTGCTGTAACAGCGCGTGTCAGCTAATCCCCGGCAATTGTCAGATGGAGTCATGTCAGGTCCCGACCTCCGAGCCGCTCGTCTCGTGCCGTCAATTACCACTTCCTCCATTACTGCACTCGTTGATAGATTCCATAAGATTAGAATGCAGGAAATTGCTTTATGAGTCCTTTCGAAAGCTTTGGACTGCGTTTGGACCGTCTTATTATTAGGATCTTGGTGTAGATCTGTTAAGAAAAGGTTGATAACAGGACCTTGTTTAGCTTTCTTAAGTTAGCATGCTTTAGAACAAACAGATACATTTCATCACCTCCAAATTTGGTTCAAAGTACTTAAAATGAACTGTAGCGATCTATGGCAATTAATCGATTTTTTATTTCATTTTTCATTTCATTTCATTTATTCAAATACAACATACATTATGTCTGAATGCACATTTAAAAACAATAATATCATTAACAATAGAACAATTATTAATTATAAGGTTAGTAGTCAACGGCTTAGAATTAGATTAAATTGGGATAAAAAACAATGTCAAAAAAAAACATAAAACATTCCGAAACAAATTACAAAAATAAAACAATAACAACAATTACAATAGCCTACAACTCCGCCACGCTATACAAACATTTTTCCAAAAGAAACGATTTGAGGGTATTTTTAAAACTTGAATGGTAAACTGCACTTTTATGTCAACTGGTAATCTGTTATACAGTTTGATCGCCTGATAGTGCGCGCAATGTTTAACTATGTCAAGATTAGGCCTTAACACACTTTGGAAGTCTTTTCTTCTCGTATTCTCTCTTTTCTGTCTCTCGTTTTCTGTCTCATACTGACTAATGTGTTTGGCAAAATTACATAAGACTACAAGAACGTATAGGGAGGGTGCCGTTAGTAAATTTAGCTTTCTAAAATGTTCTCGACACGATTCCTGCTGCTTTATACGGACAATTACCCTAATTGCTCGTTTTTGCAGTATAAAAGCTAGTTTAATGTTATAGAGATAGCTACCCCCCCAAAATCCTATACTATACCTTAACCTGGCTTCAACAAGTGCAAAGTACACTGTTTTTAATGTAACATGCCGAACTTAGTGTTTTTTCGATACTGGTCAGTTCCCGTTTCCATTTGAAATCACTATCTAGATATACTCCCAAAAATTTTGCTCCCTTGGTGGTATTTAATTTATAGCCTTGTTATTTCTGTACCGTATGCGAACGCGATATTATTGTTTAGAATTTTAGATATTGGAATGGTATGTACGATTATAATATATATACTATTCCTAAACATAATATCTTGGTGAAGCACAGCCTAAGTTAACAGTTTATTCCCCCAATCACCGAGCTCACAGGATGTTTATGAAGCGGAAGCGATGAATCATTATTTCACATTATTTTCAAATGGTAGTTAGGAAGGTAATATGTTTTGTACAGTAAGCTGATACTGCGCATAAAATTATATCAGTACACTGACATCAAACGTATTGTTGTGCTCTAAAGATAAAATCTGATTGGCGGCACTAACAAATAACATTACCTAGATACTAGTATCATACAAGCCTTCTTATTGTTTCTTTCTTTACCGACATACTTTCATTAGCAAGGATGATGGAGTTGATGTGAATCACCACTTGATGACAAATGACGTAAATGCTACTAAGAGTAAGTGCGATAATATACTCACCGTTTGCTCCAAATAACAATTCGTAGAACAATAAAAGTGGAAAGAAAAGCTGGAACAGCTGCAATTAAGAAAATAAACAATAACAATAGACAACTTTAATATACGAAAAGTAGCGGTGAACACATCCCTCAAGAGAGATTGCTTCGAGCAGATCTTTGACGGAATAAAAATATTTTACATTTATGTTCTTTAGTGTTACCTACATTTCAGTGACGTTTGAGGATAATGGTTGGTGGTTAAGGGTTTAAATCGAGTGAAATGAGTGTAGATGGTAAGTTAGTAAGTATCGTGCACTGTAATTACTTATAATGATACTCAAAGCTTAACGCCTGTCATGTCCGCGTATTGTGTATTGTCTCAAATGTCGGTACCTGCAATCCTTTTTTTTTTCTTTTTTTTTTTAAGTAGGGGAAATGCCTTACGCATACCCGTCCACCGGGGGGCGGACGGGTTATGTCGGACTCTACACTGGGGGGACTTCCTATTAAAGGAAACCGCCCAGTGGCCTACCGACTAAAAACCCTACTACTCCCTCTCATCGTCCATAGTGGGGGAGCACGGTAAGTAGCACGAAGCCTTCTACGCGTTCCCCCGGACGGGGCCCGCCTACACGGCGGGCCGGAAGCGACCCCCCCTTCTAGAGGAGGGGTCGATTTTTTTTTCTTTTTTTTTTTAAGTAGGGGAAATGCCTTACGCATACCCGTCCACCGGGGGGCGGACGGGTTATGTCGGACTCTCCACTGGGGGGACTTCCTATTAAAGGAAACCGCCCAGTGGCCTACCGACTAAAAACCCTACTACTCCCTCTCATCGTCCATAGTGGGGGAGCACGGTAAGTAGCACGAAGCCTTCTACGCGTTCCCCCGGACGGGGCCCGCCTACACGGCGGGCCGGAAGCGACCCCCCCTTCTAGAGGAGGGGTCGATAGGGACAGCCGAGGGTGTCGAGCCGTCCCTACCAGGCGATGGTGGAGGCCTGTGCAATGCCGGCGCGGGGACCCCCGTACCGCGCGCCAGCTGGCCTCCTCCACGGAGAGGTTGGAGGCGACGAACAGGTGGTCGCCGTCTCCCCCCCCCTCCTCGCCCTGCGGAGCGTATCAGCGTCGGGATCTTCTTCCCGCGCGCGCTCCGCGGCTTCCTTGGCAGTCACCACCTCCTCACAGAAGGTGGCAAAAGCTCTCCAGGCCTCTTTATCTGCCAGCAGTGCAAGCACTATGCTGGGCAGAGTGAGGTCCTGGCCCACCTTTGCAATAAGCGCAATGCGCTGTGGGGCCCACTTTTGGCACACCGCTAGTGTGTGGTGCGCCGTGTCCTCCACAGCGCCGCACTCATGGCAGAGTGGTGCTCCCTCTCGACGGATGCGGTGCAAGTAAGAGCCAAAGCATCCATGCCCGGTCATCACTTGCAACATCCTGTAGGAGAGGGAGCCATGCGGTCGCTCGAGCCACAGGTCAAGGACCGGAGCGAGCGCCTCCAGTGTTCGACGGCCAGACTCCGCACCTCTCAGGTCCGCCGTCCACAACCGAACCAGGCCTTCATACGCCTCCCTGCGGACGGCCTCCCGCTCTTCAGGGCAAAAGGGTTCGCCCGCGGCCCTCTTGGCGGCCGTCCAGCGGTATACGGCCGCCAACACGCCCGCCTCCAGCTCCCAGGGAGCGGTGCCTGCCAGCGCACAGGCCGCAGAGAAGCTTACGGTGCGGTAAGCTCTTACGGCCCGTTGCGCAATCGCCCGTTGGGGCGCTCGGAGGAGGCAGGCGTTCCTCTTTTTGGAGAGGGCCGCTGCCCAAATGGGGGCACCATAAAGGGCCATGCTCCTTAAAATGCCGGAGTAAAGCCTCCGGCATTTCGACCCCGGACCGCCAGTGTTCGGCATCAGCCAACTGAAACTGTTGGCTGCCTTGAGCAGCCTAGGTGACAATTCACGGAAATGGGGTAGGAATTGCCACCTAGAGTCAAGAATCAGACCGAGATATTTTAACTCGGTCTTCACCGGCGTCCTGATGCCCCCAAGCACAATACGTGCGTCAGGTGGCGCCGGAGGTTGCCGAGGCCCATGAAACCAAATGGCCTCGGTCTTTTCAAGCGCCACCGTGAGTCCGAGACGGCCGATCCGGTCGGCGACGAGGTCTCCTCCGATTTCGGCTATTAGGGCCGCATCCCTGTAGGACCTCCCCCGGGCAGTCACGAGCGTATCATCAGCGTAACAGATTACGCTCATACCCGGGAGAAGTTCGCTGCGGAGAAGCCAATCGTAGCCTATGTTCCACAGGAGCGGCCCCAGCACCGACCCCTGTGGAACCCCGGACTCAACGGTGTGGCGCTGTATCGCGCCAAGACTGTCCGAGTAGGCTATCACTCGGTCCCTGAGGTAACTTTCAACGAGTCCCTGCAAGTACAGGGGTACCCGGAAATACCTCAGGGACTCCAATATTGTAGTGTGAGGAAGGGAGTTGAAAGCATTCTTGATATCAAACGATATCGCAATCACTCCCTCCCCACTCTCTTCAGCCTCCACGATTATTTCCCGGAGACGGGTTAGGGCATCGATGGTGGAGCGCCGTGCCCGAAACCCGAACTGGGTGTCCGCCAAGTCTGGACCGACCTCTCGTAGGTGTTCGAGAAGGCGGGAAGAGACCACCTTCTCGAACATCTTCCCCACTTCATCCAACAGGATGATCGGTCGGTAGGCCGAAGGTGAGTCAGCTGGGCGCCCCGCCTTTTGAATGAGGCAAAGCTGACCCACCTTCCAGATCTTGGGAAACCTCCTCTCCCGGAGACACCGGTCGAAGAGGTCCCTAAAATTTCCCCCCATTTGGCCAGCCGCTATGGCCACAACCTTGGCTGGCAGACCATCCGGGCCTGGAGCCGTCTTTTTTCCCCGCAACCGGAACTCCACCGCTCCGAACTCCTCCGCGGAGACACCGGGAATTTCCTCGGGCAGTCGGGCCGCGCCACGGTGCGGAGGCATTGCCGGAGGAACAAAGTCCTCGCGGCGGGCCGGAAAAAGAACCCGGACCACCTGCTCCAGGAGAGCCGAGTTGAGAGTCTCGGTCAGGGGGGGGCCAATGGGACGCAGCTGGGCACGTGCCGCTTTATATGGCCTTCCCCACGGGTCTTGGTCGAGACTCTCGAGCATTTCGGCTCTGGCCCGGTCTTTGGCCTGGCCAATGGCGTGTTTTAAGGTGGCCCGTGCCGCCCTGTACACCTCGTAGAGGTTGGTTTCCTCATACGGGTCGACCCTCCTCCGCCGGCGTCTACAATACGTATACGCTCTCCGGGCCGCAGTGCAGGCATCCCGGAGACCCGCGATCTCCTCCGACCACCAATATACGGCGTGTCGGGGATCGGGGCGGCGAGACCGAGGCATGGAGAAGTCACACACCTCGGTCAGAGAGTCCCGAAGCTGGGACGCGGCCACCTCTACGTCGACGTTGGGTCGGGGTGGGCAGAACCACCCCTGGACGAACGCAGCCTCCCTCGCCATTTGTGGGTCGAGCCGCGATAGTGCCCAGCGTGGGAATGGGGACGCCGGCTTTGGAGCCCTTCCTTGTGGACCCCGGTTGGAGATCTCGAACCTGATGAATTTGTGGTCCGAAAGAGTCTCCACCGGGTCCACGCGCCAGTCCGTGATGAGGGCGGCCAGTGCAGGAGTGGCGAAGGTGATATCGACCACCGACCCACCATTGTAGCGGACACACGTGTGCGTCCTGCCCCTGTTGAGTAGGGACAGGCCGCGTGACACTGCCCACGTCTGTAGGGCCCTACCACGGCCTTCCGTGGTCGGGTTACCCCACGCCGTCGACTTTGCATTGAAGTCTCCGGCGAGGAGCAGCTGCCGCGGTGCCAATCGGCCCAAAACCGCGGACAGGGAGTCGAGGAAGTCCTCAAATTCCCTGTAGGGCCGGGTGGGGGAGAAATAGACTCCCACCACGGCGAAATCCCCCCCGGAGACGGCAATATAGCCTGACCCCCTTTCCAATAAGGAAAGGGGGGGAAAATCCGGAGCAGGCCGGGTGAGTATGGCCACTACTCCATCCAGATCGCCGAACCAGCGATCTTGGATGAAGTAGGGCTCGGCCACAACGGCGATGTTCACCTGCCACTCAGCCAGGGTCTGGGACATTAGGTCCTGGGCCGAGCGGCAGTGGTTCAGGTTACCCTGTAAGAATGTGCAATGTCCGACCTGATTCATTATTCGGACATTGCACCATCTTGTGCCGTTGAAGGACCGGCACCAACAGTAGCGGCGGCCTTGGTCAGCGCCGGCTGTTTACCCTTCGTGGGAGGGGGATTGCACTTGCTCCCCCTCATGACGTGCCCAGCTGGCCGGCCACTAGCGGCGCAAACGGCGCACTTGGGTTCGGCTGTGCAACCGTTCGCCTTGTGTCCCTCGACTCCGCACCTGAAACAGAGTTCCGTGCGGTCTGCAGAGGAGGGGCAGCGCGGCCTGGTATGTCCGGTGCCCAAGCACTTGAAGCACCTGAGGGGTTCGTCCTCAAGTGCGCGAACGGATGCCGAGCTCCAGCCGATCACCAGTCGGCCAGCGCTGAGCACGGATTTTGCAGCTGTGGTGGGGCACTGGAGGCGCATTGTCCCAACACCTCCGCGGCCGGTGCGTATTTCACCGACCTTAACCTGTTCCACCGGACAGCCGCCAATTTCTGCTACCTTCATAGCCACCTCCTGCTTAGTGACGGAGTCATCTAGATCCGCCACTTGCAAGGAGGTGCATTTGATTGGGCGGGCCACATTGGCCGCACCCGTCACCACCTGACGCAGCTTCTCTGCGAAGGTGTCCGCCTGGGTGCCGCTCTGCGCTCCCGGGAACTCAAATAATCGAGCGCCCGTTTGAGTGGTGCGGCACCTACTCGGCGTGACACCTAAGGCAGAGGCGTCGCCGATGGCCTCTCGAGCCCGTTTGAGGACAGTCTCATATGTCTCCCCCCTTTTTTACTGCCTCGTCCGTCAAGGTCACGACGACAGCTGCGGATCGGGGGGAGACCAGTTTTTTCTTGCCGGCTTTACTGGCCGCTGGGGCAGAGGAGGACTCGCCCACCCTCTTCTTCCCCTGCCCTTTCTTGTTTGCCCCTGAAGTGGTCGCAGGGGCCGACACCTTGGGGTTCTGCGCCTTTCTGGCCTTGGCCTTGGCCTTCCGGCCGACGACTTGTTCCAGCCTTCATTGGCTAGGGTCGTCGACGGGAGAAGCACATCCTCCTCCATCGGCACCTGAGGTGCCAGATTGGCCACAGGGGCCTCAGCGGTGGAGCCGAGGAACGGAACCTGGGCGCTGAGAGCCACCGGGGTGGAAGCCTCGGGGTCCCTCGACTTCTTGCCCTTGCCCTTGCCCTTGGGCGGTAGGGGAGGCTTAGAAACCTCGGCATCAATTACGGGCTCAACAACAATTTTCTTCAGCTCGTGTGCGAGCGGCGGACGGAGCCTCTTCTCCGGGAGGAGGCGATCCTCGATGCCTGCAAAGCAGGCACGAGTGTATCTGCGCTCCTCCGCGAACTTCTTCTCTAGGAAGGACTCCAGTCTGGCCTCCAAGCCCATTGGAGCCGGAACTGGGATTATGGGCTCCGGGATGGGTGGAGGCGATTTGCGCGCGGGCGATTTAGGATGGCCGGCCTGTCCCGCCCGCAAGGCGGCCAGCTCTTTGGCCATGGCTTCGAGCTCCTCCGAGAGCCGCTTGACAGTCGCCTGTAAGGCGGCAGTCTCATCGGAGACACTCCTCCTTGCCATCTCGGACGCGACGCTGAGGAAGGACAGAGCGTGGTCCTTAAGGGCTTTCCGGAGTGCCACCTTTCCGGACTTGCTGCCAATGCCAATGATGTCCTCGGCGTCCTCCTTCGCGAGCGACTCTAGGTCAGCCATCGACATAGCCGAGTAGTCCACCTCGCTTTCTTTTTAGTAAACCGTTGTAGGGTGCGGCGCTCTTTTGCAGCAACCTGCTCCTCAAGCTCAGCCGACAGCAAAGCCCGTTTGGCCACCGCCAGCTTGGCCTTGCTTTCGGCTAAGGAAGTGTCGCCTGACTTTGGTGGGCGACCTCGACCGCGCTTTGCCGACGGCTTCTTCGACGAAGAGGATTTCGCCGAACCTGAGTCGTCCTCAGTGGCCATGCGCTTGCGCGGCCTCAAAAATCCCGTGCGGCTTCCGTCAGCGTTGTCGCTCATGACGGAAACCGCGTCGGACATACCCTGAAGGGTGTCGTCCGAGTCGGACACATCAATGTCTTCGGCGCAAAAGAATTTACTGCCGGAGACAGCAGGCAGCGACTTGCCGGACGAGCCAGCAGCCGATCGGTCCGTTGAGGGTAGGCCAGAGTTTTTGGCAGAAGCGACGAACATCGGGGCCGACGCTCCCACCGCCAGTTCGTCAGAGTCCATTCCGTGAGCCGAAACAGAGTCCAGAGACAAAGCCAGGTTGTCGGGTGACTTATCCTGAAAAGGACCAGTCACACCGGGAGAGGATAAAGCAGCAGCTGCCAAGCCCTGAGAAGGACTTGGCCCGCGCGCTAGAGACGAAGAGTTCGTCAAATCCGACATTGCAAAGAAGGCAGGGAGATGTTTGCAATGAAGGCCACAAGTTGTTGCCGTTGTCCAGTGCCACTCCGTTACGGTGGTCACTGAAACAACGTTGCCCGGGGTACACTACGCGGAAGTCACTTGTGGGGGGTACCCCATACCTGCAATCCTTCAAACGTATACTTAATAGGTTCGTTACAAACGTAATGTTGTTCTTTCAGTCTAGTGCAAAATCATGTTTATCCTCTTTCGTCTATTATTGTGAAGTCACTATCGATTTCACATTATGGTTTTTTTAAAAAGCTAAATAAAATCATTTTTGTAAGTATGACACACTTTTGTACTATCTAATTCAGATGAGTATTCTAGGGTACGGAAAAAAACAGTATTCAATTTTATGTTTATGCTGATAATTTTATAATCTATTAATTGGACTAAACTGGCGCTGAAAATGATCACAGAAAAAATCGTGGCCAATGCCGGTGCAAATTAGCAAGTTATTATTCAAGCACGAAATATATTCGGCTCACCCGTGTTTTAACTGGATTGTTTTACAACTAGACAAACCGGATAGCAAATAATGGTGTGCAATGTGTAGTTAAGTAATAAGGTCGTTTCACATCCTGTGGTTTTGTTCTAAGCTAATAAGTCTTAAAATGTAAATATAATAAATAAATAAATATGCGCCAGACAACCACACCTCTTGTAATGGTCTCGAAGTAGGGATTATTATCCCTGTGTTAAGAGGTACCACACAAGGAAATAAGCTAGGGGGTCTCCCAGCACACCCAGACCCGAGTCAATTCAGAAAAGATCGTTTCCTAAATTGACCTGACCGGAAATCGAGGCGAGAAACCGTGCTACAGCGCACTACGCCAACCGTGTCGTCAAAAATGTAAGTTGCCCTTCCTTGCGTTATATTGATCAGTGTTGGGGATCCTCCTCCTATCCTCTAACTAGGTGAAGTTCCTCCTTGTTCCTGTCTTCCGCAGACCGGCTTACGGTTGCTGGCCTTGATGTCAGAAAAACAAATCCGAAGCGACCAACAAATATTTATTTTTGCTTTATTAATCTTGGTGACATCGTTATGCCCTTTTGTTGACTATTTCCAAATTCCCATGCAAATTAAATGGTTCTTGTTTTTTCTGTCATTCCTGATTAATTAAACATCCTTATCTTTAAAATATACCGATTCGTTAAATTTCGTTCTATTACCGCACTCTCGGGTCTTTCTATTTCTTTTAACCTTAACCACCGTTCGATTCCCGTGCGTTAACTTCGTACCTGTGTAATTCTACTCACGCAGATAATCCGTTTACGCCGAAAACATAAATTCAACTAGATAACACAAGACCCCTGTTTGTATTAAAACCATGGTGCCATTTTTTTTTGTATTGTGACGTTGACGTTTTCATAGTAGGAATTTAGAAAAAGAGTAATCTAACAAAAATGAATCGCCAAATGTGTTGCTAAGCTCAAAACTCCGAACGACTGATTGGGCTATATTTTTAATATTCGATAAAAAACGTAAAGATTACGAGAACAATAATAAGAACAACTTTTTTCTTCCCATACAAACCACTCTGCTGGTCTAGCCTAGTGTCAAACGTTGAACGAAAATGCTCAAAGATTTGTATGAAAAATAATCGTCGATCGACATTCACGTGACTTAATCGTAGCGAATCATAGATAGGTAGCCAAGTGTATATTTTTTTTCTAGTAGATAAAACGAAACATTAGACGTTCGCTAAATACAGCCAAGTGGCACTTTTTGACAAGCGACTACGCCCCATGAGCGTTTCAACGCTACGATAGTTAGCGAACGCCGGCCCGTTGACGCCAACGTAACAAAATGGCGATTTTTCAACCAGCTGGTGTTGTCTTTGTTTGAAATTTAGTATTTTGTGAGTTTTCTGTTACAATGCATGCTCTTAAAATATTGTGGGCTGCACACAAATACAAATACACTTTAGAGTGATTTAAAAACACTGAAAATATTTCAATAACAACATAAAACATACGTCACGTCAAACTCTTCTACTTTGACATTGCGTCTGGCTGGCGTCGTGCGAAACCATAGACAAAATTCTTATTTTTAACGCAAGTTAGAAGAGAACTAGCGTTCGCCGCGTTCCGTTCATCTTGGCTACCAATCTATTAGCGTTTGCGACAAAGCGTTAGCGAAGGCGAAGTTCGATTCGTTTCCGAGCGTTTGCCACTTGGCTAGGGGTGCTGTTCCCAGCTGTCAAAGAATAACTTTTGACTGAACTAAGTCTGATGCCGGGGCAGCTAGTGATAAATACATGATTTTGACAACCGTCGCCATAAAACGGTTGAGCGTGAAAGATGCAGTTCATGCACTCTTTTTTTAACATGCGAGGTACGTAGATACGTCTTTCTTGACGTCATCTGTGTGAATTTCTGTCTGTGGTTTACCCTCATTCGGCGCCCGCCGGTCAGGCAGACACTTTTGGTAAACAAAAAATTAGACAAACAAGCACCTTTGTCGCACTCGTAGGAGCCTCAGGTGAACGACCGTCCAGCGGAGGGTCGAGATAAGCTCGTCGCACGTAGGTACGCTTAGTTGTACGAGTGTAACTGATATCTTGAAACTTATGCGACTCTAAAAGAGCTTGTCCAGTTAGAAAACAATGAATACTTTTAGTAATAAATACGAAGATCAGTACGTAGGTACCTTTTTGTTGTTACTTACTGTAGCTGTTAAAAATATTGATGCTCTCAAGCAGGGTTCATTTTTAAACGTACATCGGCTCCCGCATAAATCAAACGACGTACGCGGAGAAAAAAGTACGGTCCGCAAATCCAAATACCCGCAGACTCAACGCACACGGTGTGCGATCATTTGTTGTCCGAGAGTACTTAAATATTCTGAGATTATGTCGTGCTGTAACTTACATGAAGTTTAAGCAAAAGAGAAGACGTTTTAAAAGAGAATACTGGGTCAACCCTTTCGACTTTAATCCGCTACGCTGCGCGGGCGTCCGCGGTGTTTCGGCGGATTGTTGGTTCGGCGCACTTTTCGTCGGTCGTGTGCGTTGCTCGGTACAGTTTGTAAGGGATCTATTTTGACGGAGAAAAAAGTACGCCGCAGATAATACGTCGTCTGCGCAGGCCTTAAAACGAAACCTGCGTAATAGTTTTTTCCCAACGGAACATCTGGTTAATCATTATTAGGTAAAACATTATCACTAAAAAGGTTCCTTTATACTTTATACCGTTGTTAAGTAAATAGGTAACATGATTATAGGGTGTATGTATAGTGGCAAGCTTGCAAGAGATCTTCCGCTCTGAAAGCACTTTGCTACCTCCTGTAGCGAATCACTTAAAACCTTCAACACAATGTTAGCTAACTATAACTTGAGTCAAGAGAATACAATACCACCAATACAATGCCTTAGGAATATAATACTATTATTATCATTATCCTTTTTTAACAATCTATTGAAGGAATGTGTTTGATTTACCTTAATATATTACCCCTTAAAATAAATAATTTGTCATACTTCAGTTCTTCTTGCTGTTGTAACAATAATCATGCCTGATGTCAGGCCTTTTCCAACCGCCTATTTAGACATTATAGGTATATACGTTGTATGTAATATAATCTCAGAAAGAGCAAAGTGCGTTTTACTATTTCGTGTTTGTAATCAACCAACAACAAGACAGAAGTTGTGATTAAGCCGACCCATAAATTGGACGAATTTGCGATGACTTCGTCTTGATGAAGCGTTGAGACTGCTAATAAATATCTGGGATAATTTACACCAAGATACTGACCCCAAACTAAGCAGAGCTTGTACAACTATGGGTATCAGAAACTGATAAACATACCTACCATACAGACCAGTAATGGTTTATTATTTATCCTTTTGCAGTTCTCCGTTTTCCTCCTGATCATCTTTATAGCGGAGCTGGCGGTGGGCATCGCGGGCTACATGAAGCACCAAGACCTGGAGGACTCCATCATCCGCAACCTGAACGCCACCATCAAGGAGTACCCGACCAACAAGGACGTGCAGGAAACCTTCAACATCATCCAGACCGACGTAAGTGTCAATTGTTGGATCATCTATGTAACAAAGCGTCGAAGTGCCTACATGATTATAATCAGGCTCGGCGCCTAGAATAAAGGACGTGAATTCAATGCCTATTTAGTAGAAACTAGTAAACTACTTCAATCAAACAATTCTTAACACTGATTGAACTAAGTAGGTAGCTATCGACATTTATGTGCACAGGTTTTGTACCAATTTGGTGTAGAACGCGTTTACGTTGCCTCACTTTCTGTGTGAGCATAATAATATGCGCAGACTGATATTTCAATACCATAACGAATTATTTGTGCAGGATGCCATCAAGGTTATGCAAAATCATACATACACGCAAACGAGTACCTACGCTACAATATCTAATCTCTGACAATACATGTTATTCTACTCTACATGTAAATGCATGTACGCCATAGTCTACCACCGTACTCATAGTTGCGTATAATCATTATTTATCACAATAAATGTTAGTAGCTATTAAATAAACCATACGATTAGATTGATGGACTCTATTGAACAGACACATATCGTAAATGATAGACGATTCCTAGACGGGAATTATAGACACTCCAGTATATTGTTTGCCGATTATTTCGCTCTATGAGAAGGTGTTAGTGTCTAAACATACTATGCCGAATTACCTACGCGACCGAAGTTCGGCATGAATACGCCTGCAATGTTATTTGTATTACTGATGACACATTATGCCGAAATTGCGTTGCGATATAGCGTAACTTCGTTCGGGCGTAAGTTCAGCGACAGCTTATTTTGTAGAGCACACATTAAACGCGACATTGTTCGATTGCCGACGAAGATGCCGAGGCAGTAAATACACACACAAAGTTGAGCAACTGAATTTCTGCGGCATAAGTTCGGCACTTATGGTGTGTCATAACAGGCGAATAAGTCCGAACGTAAAATCAGCCCCGGAATACTACATTCATGCTACCACTTGCTACAATCCTGACATTAAACTTACCTATCGGAAAGGATAGTGTACATTCGCCCATACATTGCCGCCTAAGAACCAACAGTCATGAAAAATACCTATTAGGATTCATAAATACATACACTTTAGTTTCAGAACGTAGTTTGTGGACGGACACTTCTAAGAACTCGTCAAATACAAAAAGCTTAAAAATTTTGAGGTTATATTTAATAATAAATAATGCAAAGTTTTATTTACGCGAGTGGGACTAATGTTCTTCAAGCACATATTTTGTTGATCTGCCACTTCTGCCAGTACCATGGAACCACTAGCTGAGCCACAATTCACACAAAATGTTGATTCCATTGCGATGATCGTAAATCCGTTATTATTGCTGAGTTTGCTATGTGCAGGTTACAAAGTCTTTAAACAGTTGAATCTAAGGTAGTCACTACAGAGAGCCATCAACGTCCGTTTTTAAGCCGAATCATAAGAATAAAGTTATTAATCTAAAAACATTAACACAGCATTGCAAATTGAAAGCGAAAAATACAAGAAAGATGCCGGTATTTTTTTTTGCGTTGACCACACAACCAAACGTCATTAACTTCTTTTTTTTTGGCTTCGTAATAAGCTGATTTAGGCCAATGTATAATCTGATTTAAAATTAAAAGTTGATTAAACATCTATCGCATTGACAGTAATGTATTGTTACTCATTTTTCCGAGAGAAGTGTCCGAGACAATCTATTATGTGATAATTAATTCTTAAATCATGGCCCGAATTATGACAAATGTCAAATGTTTGTTGGTTCATAGGCCAACTTGGGCACTGTCCTTTGTACTATGAAATATTTCACTGCTCAACTTTGAGGGACGTTTCAGACTAGAAGTCAGTCTCTTTTAACAGTACTAGACGGGTGAGTTTCCACCAGAGATGTGCGAGGATGCGTTGCGAGGAATGTGTTTGTTAAGAACCAATAGAATCGCAAAGCTAGGTGAATGAAACAATTCTATTGGTTCTTAACAGACACATTCCTCGCAACGCATCATCGCACATCTTTAATAATAATAATAAATATCCCTGGACATTATTCCACACAGCGCCATCTAGCCCCAAAGTAAGCTAATTAAAGCTTGTGTTATGGGATACTAGACAACGGATAAACATACTTAAATACATTTTCTTTTGTAAATACATACTTATTATACATAGGATACACCCAGACCAGTACAAACAGACATGTTCATGCACACAAATGTTTGTACTGTGCGGGGATCGAACCCGCGACCTCTGGTGTAGTAGCCAACTTCTTAACCATTACACCAAGTCGGTCGTCAAACGCGCTTTGGTGGAAACGCACCCTAAATAGTAATTTCCAGAGACATTCTTGAAAAGCCCGCAGGCCGAGCAGGTGCGAGGTAGGGAGGGACTGACTGAGGAATGTATGGGACGCACAATCCTTACGGTTAGATGTAAATGCCCGGTGCAATGTGTAAATGCCCTACCTATAGTCCGAATGGAGCTGGACCGGTGATCTCAGAAATCAAAATAAAAAAATTGTTTCTATGTAATTTAAAATATTCCAGTGCATTTTTTGGGTCAAATGACAGTGTAAGATGCCCTCAATATAAACTTCCAGCTCCAATGCTGCGGCATCTACGGCCCCGACGACTGGAAGAACAACGGCATCCCCAAGATCCCCGACTCGTGCTGCGCGTCTCAGGAGATCAAGGATGAGAAAGTGGTCGCGTGCAGCGCCGACTCGCCCTTCCTGCACAAGGCCGGCTGCCTCGACGGCGTCGTGGCCTTCCTGACGCGCATCGCGGCCGTGCTCGGCGGCGTGGGGCTCGGCATCGCTGCTGTTCAGGTAGCTAAACTCTTCTATTGTACGAGCTGCCTAGACATCCATCCATTATCACATCTTGCCCGCTTTTTTCCGACTTGATTTCCTTATACTATTATTTTTCACTGATTTTTTTGTTCAATAGTATTAAAATTTAGCCTATATCACTCCTGAATAGTTCAGCTTTCTGTTAGTGAAATATTTTTTACGATCGGATCAATAGTTTCGGAGCCTATTCAATACAACAAACAATCAACCTTACCTCTTTATAATATTAGTATAGACTAGGTACCTCCTGACTCCTCAACATCAGACCAGCACCGGTTCGATCACAATCGATGTTGGAAATCGCTGGTATCATCATTCGCAGCCATAAGATGTCCACTGCTGAACATAAGCTTCCCCCATAGATTTCCAAGGGGCCGGTTGCAGAATAGAATAATTTTATCCTCAGGAATCCTGCTCCTGCCACCTTTATCGGTCGTCGCAACTGACTATGCGACCCAAGCTCGTGGTAGCTTTACGAAAATACAATATTTCGATTTCACCGTTTCGTCCTGCGCGCCTTACGAGAAAAGTAGACACAAAATCCTCCAATAAAATTTTGGCATTTCTCGATTTTGTCGACAAAAACGAGAAGTCGAGTCATGGTGACTTGACGATTATACGCATGGGTTTTTCGCATATGAAAATTGCTGCATTAACTTGCGCGGCAACACTTTACATGCGTCTTAATCTGCCGCGTTCGAGTAAATCCCCTCTACTGTAAATGTTCGGATGAATGGTAAAGGCCTCCGAATGCCGAGCCGTTAAATGAACGGTTCTAGCCAGGATTACATCGTGGATAGCGCTGGTGTTATTAACCCCCAAAAGCCAATGAATCTTTCAAGGCCTGCGCAGACGACGATTTTTTTTCCGCGGCGGAGAAAAAAGTATGCTCCGCGTATAAAGTTTATATACATGCAAACTTGTGGAGCGACTACACCAAAAAAGCTTTCAGCGCCCTGCGCATCCAAAATAACAATGCCTTCAGGGGATTGCATGGCGCTGTAGCGCATCGGGGATGTTCGCCGAGTGGAATACTGACGGCTTCCACGCCGTGTTGCGTAAGAGAGTGGCGTCGCTAAGGGAGCGGGTAGGTGGCAGCACCAACACTCTCCTGAAGGTGATTGCTCATAGGATGGACAGTCCAATCCTTTATCAGTGGATGCCCGTCCATGTCAATCATAATAAGTTATTTAAATTTTACTAACATAGGAAGTAAGTTTTTATTTTTGTTTATACTCATATTATTTTATTTTTAGGTAGGTACTAACAAACTATGAATGTAACGTGTAATATCAGAAATAAACTTTTCATTCATTCATTCATAAAAAAAGTTGGCGCGCAGTTACCGCAGTTCAACGCACACGGTGTGCGATCATTTGTTGTCCGAGAGTATTTAAATGAGTAATAATAATAATACTTATTCTGAGACGTTGTGCTGTAATTTACATGAAGTGAAGACGTTTTAAAAGAGAACACTGGGTCCATCCCTTATTTCGAATCGATTTTTAACGCGGACTAAAATCCGCCGTGTGCGTTGACTGCTCATAGTTCGTTCGTTCTATTATTTCGCGGACGCCCGCGTACTTTAATCCGCTACGCTCCGTGGGCGTCCGCGGTTTCATTCATAAAAAATGTTGGCGCGCAGTTACCGCAGTTCAACGCACACGGTGTGCGATCATTTGTTGTCCGAGAGTATTTAAATAAGTAATAATAATAATACTTATTCTGAGACGTTGTGCTGTAATTTACATAAAGTGAAGACGTTTTAAAAGAGAACACTGGGTCCATCCCTTATTTCGAATCGATTTTTAACGCGGACTTAAATCCGCCGTGTGCGTTGACTGCTCATAGTTCGTTCGTTCTATTATTTCGCGGACGCCCGCGTACTTTAATCCGCTACGCTCCGTGGGCGTCCGCGGTGTTTCGGCGGATTATTGGTTCGGCGTACTTTTAGTCGTCCGTGTGCGTTGCTCGATACAGTTTGTAAGGGATCTATTTTGACCGACAAAATAGTAAGCCGCGGATAATTTGACTAAATCCCCTATTTGGCTCGCTTACTGTAAATGTTCGTATGAACGGTAGTCTCCAAATGCTGAGATGTTAAATGAGCGGTTCCAGCCAGGATTACATCATGGATAGCGCTGGTGTAATTAACCCCCAAAAGCAAATAAATCTTTTAGTATAGAGCTAATCAATAACCTGTGCTATTTTATTCCAGCTCCTGGGAGTGATATTCGCCTGCTGCCTCGCCCGCTCCATCCGCAGTCAGTATGAAACCGTATAAATCAACGAGCACATGTCTAGTAATATTGGTGTCTATAGATTTATTAAGTATCAATGTCTATTCCAAATACCTAATCGTTTTCCCAAGTAAATAACTTTTTTGAGATTTGTACAATTACTATAAGTTTACTGTTTATGTATGTGAATAGATAATTTATTTTTATTATTGTTAATTCAGATTATTTTATTGAATTTATTTTTTTACTTTCAATGATGTTACAATTAAGTGTTGTTTTTTTAAAACAAACGCATTAATAATTACTGATTTTATAATTTAGCCAATCATATCATCTAATGAAAACTATCTCATATTATTATTTCTATGTTGATGTGACACAAATGAAAGACATTGTAGGAATAGATTCGGTTGGAGTATAAGCACTATGCACTGAATTTTACCCATTTTCACCTAAAAACCCATAAAGTGTGCTCAGTGTAGAAGACTGATTTTCGAATAGAAATGGTTGCGAATGGCCAAAACAATGTCATCTCCATTTTGTTACCTTTATATCTTTATAATTACTATTTTCTATTAGACTCTTATATTAATGTAATCTTCGTATTTCATGTAACCGAAGTAGAAGTAGTGCACATTATTGTAATAGAAACCAAAGTTCTCTGAGTCTTAAGTTAAGGTCATTAATTTGAAGAAATATCAAATTTTCTTAAAAATAGATTTTTAACTTTAGCGAACTTTGGATCAGTGTGTTTTGATCCCACATGTTTGTAGGTATTATATTTATAATTAAAAAATTGGCATTATCTGAATCTTGCTTTTCTTTTTAAAATAAAATTATGAACCTAAAATGAGGAATAAAACAGCGATAAGTGTCCTAGTTACACACATTTTATTTCCTATTTTATACCATGATATAAATTTTAACAAAAGATGATTACAAGGGTTCAACATCTATGAACATTAAGTTAGAGGAACATCAGTCGCGTTAAATACAGCTGTTGACTTGCAAGCAACACATTTCGAGTCAGAGTAAAAAATAATTAAAAAATCACATTGACAAAATATAAATCCAGTCCCGAATACAACTTAGTATTCATTTCTATTTGTATGTCGCCAGCATTTGAATCTCACAGCACCAGTTTCACTACAAATGAAGTCGCCAAATTCATCAATTATATAAATATATATATAATGAACTCTTTCATAACGCTTAATCACCAAAACATTCATATACGCGCGACATACATTTTGCTAAAATCATTACAGAGCTAAATATCTATTTAGAACTAGGGTTAAGACATACATTACACATTACCTAGACAATAAACTAGCTTACATCTAATAACTGTTAACTTCCTAAACGGAATACTTCAGAGAAGTCATAGCAATGTTGACAAGAGGAGGTCAAAGGCGCCGAAACTTTTGGCACATCAAGGATACGCAGCGCGGCTCAGGTCAAAGTCGTCATTCATACTTGTTGGAATTTGATATGTTTATCCGCAAACAAATCATGAAGACCTGCACAACCCAATACAGTACACCACTTATCATGGTCAGTTGGGCGATTGATCTGGGTACAATTTATAAAGAATTCCTACATTAAACATCACACAGCATCCTAAATGTAAGTAAGTATTGGTTTTTATTCAATGCAAAAACTATTTATTAGGTCGCGATATAGTTTAAAAGTTCTATCGAACTTATCCGCATTTCCTAAAAAGATCATTACTGATCAAAATCATGTCAAAAGATTTCATTAGTTGCTTTTACTTTCGTAAACCAACCAAGTTGACCTTTTAGAAATAGTTATAAAAGGTTTTTAATTGCACGAAAATACAAGTACCTACTTAACTATCATTGCCTTTTTATTCATAAAAAATTGGACAAAACTAAATCTAGCTAAAACAATGTATGTTTCTATCTAGCGTTGCCAAGTGAAGCCGGGTGCTGACACTGGTGATAACGCTTAGCCTTTCTCAATGTACAGACCGCCCTGATGAAGTGATACATAGTAGTTAAAAATAACTTTCAATGAATTGTATGTATGTATTTATATGCTAGACCTGTGGCCTATGTTGTGTAATTTTTGCGTTCGAGTTCTCTTTTTAGGCCGAGTGAAGTCTTTTCAGATTCAAAAAACTTTGAGCCGCCAGAAGTGAATTTAAAAAGGCTTTTTTAAATTCAAAGGAATTGAAAGGTCAGAGCGATACAATCTCTCTGCCTCATCAGGCCCCACCCACTACATGGATGACAACACAAAAACATCCTGGTATAGCCTTCCCTTTCACTCAATTAGGGCTTCAAAGTTATTTTGAAAAATTGTATTAATTTTTTACAACTAAATCTTATGGAGGCTATTAACGTCATAATATTAAGAAAAGCTACTAACAATCCTGTATGTCAATAATTATCTTAACATAATGATAGGATTCTTCCCCCCTAATTCAGAAACGACAATCAAGTTGAGCATCCTTCAAATTGAAATAAAACAACTTTACGGATTCTACTCCCGGAATTTATATTTTTTCATTTTTCTAACCCGTTTCGACTCCTTTACAGCAGCAGTTATTTTTCATGAGTGGATAGGAACATCCCGAGAATGATAGTGAAAATGAGGGTAGTTGAGAAAATAATTACTTTCTTGACATTTATCATCAGAGCCATCGACTGCTGCAACAAAGGAGTCGAAACGGGTTAGAAAAATGTTAAAATATAAATTACGCGAGTAGAAACCTTTAAGTTGTTTCGATGTGTATTGTTCGCGTAAATATAGGAAAACAACATCCTTCAAATTGCGTCTGTCTTACCTCTCAAATAATAGTTTTTTTTTAATTATTATTTTTAAAATTATTAGAAATGTAAAAATTAAAGAGACAGCTATACATGTGAGGGCTACTCAACTTACGATCGTCGCTTCTGAATTCGTGCGATCCACTAGTAAATTATCACTTCTGTAATATTCGTATAATCGAAATTATATTAACTAATACACTCAAGATCCCCATTTATTTGCAAAGAATCTGGGATTCATTTTCTTATGGTAGACAGTAAAAAGAAGTTTCATTATGCTGTGTGTTGCTGGCATTTTAAAATGTACTCACTATTCTTGACTAAAAGAAATCACTATCAATGTGTACTAAAACAAGATGCTAATTAATACTAATAAGAGTTTCCTCACGATAACACTTCGTTTTTTCACCAGGGGTAATCAAGAAAATATTTTAAATTAAGATTTAAAATAAATGTTAGAACAATAAACAATTAGGTAGAACCAAATTGTTATTTAAAGTAATACTCACTAAAGGTATAAAAGAACATTTATAAAAAATGCAGCCTAAAAATCAAAAACCTTTTCACAGACAATGTGATTTATTCCAATGTTTTATAATATTAGGCTCGCAATGGTCACAGCAAATCCCTACTTATGTGTTAATAAGTGACGAGATCATCGCATTATTGCGAATTGCGAAAATTGACGCAGCTCACTGGTTAAACCTACAATATGCCTTCAGTTAACTGTTGTCCATCAACATAATGAAATTCTGTCGATTTCAATTTTCAACCATGTTTTTAAAAATGCTAGAACAATGCTGACAGTAAGTTTGCAAAATATAAATTAAAAGATTTATATTATTATTAAGAGAAAATTAAACTTTAATCAATTCTGAGAAAAGGCCTGCGCAGACGATGTACGCGGAGAAAAAAGTACGCTCCGCGAATACGAAAGTACGGTACGCTACGCTCCGCGAATACAAAATCCCCCGCGTATTTACCGCGGACCCAACGCACACGGTGTGCGATCATTTGTCGTCCGGAAATTTAGTGAAGCGCACGTTTAGGAGGCAAATATTGTGAGATTACGTTGTGCTGTAATTTACATGAAGTTTTAGCAAAAGAGAAGACGTTTCAAAAAATAATACTGGGTCCATCCCTTTATTTCGAATCGTTTTTTAGCGCGGACTAAAATCCGACGTGTGCGTTGACTACTCATAGTTCGTTCGTTCTATTTTTTGTGCGGATGCCCGCGCACTTTTATCCGCTACGCTCCGCGGGCGTCCGCGGTGTTTCGGCGGATTTTTGGTTCGGCGTACTTTTCAGTCTGTCGTCTGCGTTGCTCAATACAGTTTGTCAGGGATCTATTTCGACAGAGAAAAAAGTACGGCACAAATAATCCCTCGTCTGCGCAGGCCTAAAGTCATTGGTTTATTACTTAGCAGATTGGATTGTTTTACGACAAGCGTAAGAATATAAACAATACATTGCAATATTAGTTAGTGCTTGCAAGAAATTGACAGCATTTACCAAATGGCAGAGAACATGGTTAAAATGAAACTGGTTTTGATTGACAAGTAATAAGTAGGATTATACATTATTACTTAAATACATTAATACAAATAAACACAAAATTAATCAGTACATAACCAAAAAACTGTAATCTCTTAAAATTACATATTTCGGACCAAAACAGATTATTTGAGATGACTCAAGCATCTGAACTTCACATCAATTGCAACTAAACTTTCATAAGCCATAGGCAGTATACACTTTCTTCAACATATTTAAATAATGAAACATCTTTGACTTAATTCAATGTAATTGCAAGATAATTGAAATATGAAGCAAAAAGTGTACACTGGTGATTGATACTAAAATTGTAAGCTTAATATTTACGTGAATAGGATGGATCTAGAGCAGAATGGTACTGAGTATGATAGTTTAGGTTGTTCCTTTGCGGCGAGTGGGGGGGCAGAGCAATCATGTTGCGTACCGCTTGGTCCAGAGGCGCGCGATGCGGTCGTGCTCCTCTCTGTTCTGGAGGTACTGTGTCGCAATGCTGCCCACCAAGGGGTCAGCTGTAATGCAATAAACATCATCATTAGGTATACTTGTAATTGAAATAAAGTTATGAGAAATTTGTAACTACTTTCTAATAAATCATAAAATGACAGGTGATTATTCATAGAAAAATAATTTTGCATAGGTTACAACATAATATAAAAGTAAAAGGATATCAAGAGGGATTCCGGTCCCATGGAGTTATAGAAAAATAAGGTTGGAGGAGGCCTCAATCATAAGACAAACTAGCAATAAATGTACACTAAAGTCAAACTCACCAGGATTGCAATCAGTCAGCAAGGAACAAATGGATAGAAGTACTTTAGATATTGTCAGCGCAGGAGACCAGTTATCCTTTAAAATATCTAGACATATCACACCTTGGCTGTTGATGTTACAGTGGTATATCCTAGTTCTGAATGTGACCTGCAATGAGGAAATTTAGAGAATTGTAAGTAACAATGTTCAAAAATAATCTTTTTTGATTGAATAACAGCTCCAACGAATATGAGACTTTCTTTTTAATTTGCGTGACAACTTGTACTACAACTTGTAATACAAGTGAGAAAGATTCCACCATATTACAAATGAAAAAGATTGCACCTTTAACACATTGTGGGCTCAATCCCTACCCAGGACTTACTAATTTTACTAACAGACAGTTCTGTGTGTTTCTTGTCTGGGCGTTATTACCTATTTAAGTATTGAGAAATATTTAGTTCTTCAGTTACTGACATCCATAGTACACAGTACCATCTCTGCATAGTTTGTGGACAGATGATCTAGGTGTAAGGTGTACTACATATTTATTATAATATTAGTAAATATTTAGTGAATGTTACCTTAGGAGGTTTAAATGGGTACTCCGGAGAGAAATGAATATCCAGGAAAAAGACTCCACCCTCATACACTGAACCAGGGGGTCCCAGGATGGTAGACACCCACTCATATAAGTTATCTCCTTTAGGACCAGCACTGCAGTTTGGTGGTGGGTCTAGTGTGATCTCTGCTAGCTCCTTTTGAATCCTCTTGGCAGAAGTTCCTAGAGCCTTTGACATTTTTGGGTTTGGTTTATTCTCTTTTGAGTCTGGTTTTTCTACTACTGCACTACCCGAGCTTGAACCACCTCTGCCACGTCCTGTTCCGCTTCCTGATGAACCAGAGGCACTGGACATTATCTAAAACCATCAAACAACTAAAACTGCTAACTATAATACTAAGAAGCTGAATAAATAGTGCAATGCAAACTGAACAAAAATAAAAAAATACTACTTCTGTATCATCTACCAGTTCCACAAAATATTGGTGGTTGGATACAAGACACAGTTCAATGAAGAACAGGACAGTTTGTGGCATAGATATTTAAGTATACATCACATCACCAACATCTCCATTTAGGAAAAACACCAAATGCAAAAAGTGAGGTGCAATTTTTTTTTATTTCATGCAGGAACTTGAGAACAAAGACATTGACCACAATACTAACATAGAACTCAATATGATATCATGAAAATCAAATCAACCAAGATATTACTACGTTTCGTACAATAACGTAACAAAAATAACGATGAGAGATCAATGAATAAGTTTTATTTGTACCTTACGAATAACAGTCGGCCATTTTGTGGGCTGGCGTTATCCGACAATTTCGTTTTTCGATTTACCAATGACCCAAATCAAGAAAAGGATGTCTCTAAACAAGCCGGTTAGAATGGGAATACAAGTATCCACACTATGTATAAATGCTGTGCTACGCTATCAATGCAAACTCTTCGCGAGATCTCCAAACTGCAAAGCGCAAAAGCAGCCTGTTACTTTCAAATGGTTCAAAATGATGGAATGACCAAACAATACAAAAATCATAACTAACATTAACTCGAGCAGCTAGTTATCATTGATGATCAAACCGGCAAAATTAGAGCTTCAGAAATCCACTTCTACTACATTTCATCCATCACCCTCACCAATACAATCACAAACAACCACTGAAATATTTCACACGACTGGACTGACGGCACGCTCAAGATGCAAAAATACTAATTACTCATAACAATAGATTATACTCACAATATTCAAATTTGACTTAATATGACTCAATCCATGTGGAAAAAGTATTCATATCACAAAAAGCAACAACAAATCAAATTTTCACAAAATCAAGCACAACCATATTTATGATGAATCCGACATTTTTAAACTTTTTTTAAATATTTTTTCAGTCACAGACAATGTGACTTGTTAATTGTCTATGGCTTTTTATCAGTGTTGTTGTTGTCACTTTGTCACTTACTTAATACTTACTACTTTTGCTATTAATGCAACGCTACGATTATATCGATTTTGTACAACACGGCATGGTTCATATTTCACCAGTGTTACTTTAAGAAAACTTTAACTATAAATTTTTAAGGTGATCTTAGCTACGAACAGGGACCGTAACACCGATATTTCTGAATATCGATACCAAACTATCAGTACTTTTTTGTTTTTTTAGCCTGTATTGTCCCACTCCTGAACAAAGACCTCCCCAAAATCCCTCCAGTGATCCCTGTCATAAGTTAAGATCTGGCATTCCTGTGAGTACTTATCCAGATCGTTCCGCCATCTTTTTCTTGGTACTCTTATCGATATTTTGGTATCGATATTCAGACATATCGGTATTACGGTCCCTGGGATTGAAGAGTATGAGAAACAGAAAAAAAGCAGCTATTTCGTTACCCATAACGTGTAAAGAACTGTTCCTTGTACCAAGTAGTTCAAAGCTCGTCACTACTTGTAGCTGTCACTGCTGGGAGAGAAGGCGGGAAGCTTTCGTAGCGGGAAGTTTAATTTAATTTTCTGAAATTTCAAAAAATCTTTTCTTGTGGTTACAGTAACTAAAATCTAATCCTCTTTCTGCGAAAATGGGAACCGAGAGTGGTGGTACAGGTTTTCAGAAAAAAAGTCTAAAGAGACACAAGAAAAACGAAGATTTTTCAGATGAAGATGAGCAACCAAGTTTTCTTCCGTACAGGAAAGTTAATCATAATCGCACATACCCAGAAACATCACAGGGTTTAACTTTTACTGTTTATTTAGAAAGTACTTAAGAGGAGAAGCTGGGAAATAAAAGTCCAATCTACATTAATAATATATTCAGCCGATTTATCAAAGGTGTAAAGCAGTTAAAAAGAATTAATGCCATGAAATATGCCGCCATTTTTGATACCCCAAAAAATGCCAATGCACTTTTAAGCAATTCAACCTTTCTGAATAACCATGATATTAAAGCCTATATTCCCGCAGCAATTGCAGAAACAACTGGAGTTATTAAGTTTGTGCCAACGGATCTAAGCAACAAACATCTTTTTGACAAATTGGTTACTTCTCAAGAAATACTGGCGGTAAGAAGGTTTACAAAGAAGACTGATGAAGGTATTGTGCCCTTACAAACAGTATCAATTACATTTTCTGGGACTGTGTTGCCGGAATATGTCACCTACGAACTTTGTGCTCTGCGTGTAGAACCCTACATTCGACCAGTACTACAGTGTTACAAATGCATGAATTTTGGACATACCTCTAAATTTTGCAAGAAAATGACAGTTTGCTCAATTTGTGGACAGTCACATTCTTATAAAGAATGTGATAATATTGATAAACCTTTTTGTGTGAATTGCAAAGGTGATCATATTGCCATATCATAGTTTTGCCCTGTAAAAATACAAAAGCTTGAAGAAAACAAACGCAGAATAATACACAAAACTACTGTAAACTCTCAATTTCCACAACTGAACAAACCATCATTCTCTAAAGCCGCAGCAGCTATCACACCTACCATGGCAACCACGAATCAGACAAACCAAAAGAGCAGCAAAGATTTAGCATTGAATTTTATTAATAATGAATGCATTTTGAATGTATTTGTCAAAATACTAACTACATTTTTACACAAAGACAACAAAATACCGGTTAACACCAAATCAATTAAGGAGCTTTTCATTGAAAATTTGAATACTTAATGGATACTAGTTCTCCCATTATTAAATTAAAAATCTGCCAACATAACATACAAAGTTTATATTCAAAATTACCACTTGTTCAAAACGAAACAAGACAAAGGCAAATGGTACGCGGAAATTCAATCAAAAGTTACACGACAGCCATGGTACTTTAAATTGGACACAGCACCTAGAAAATTTGTAACAAACTTAAATAGAATAAGATTTGGTCACGGAAAATTTCCAGCGCAGACAACGGTTGAATGCGAATACTGCAAAACTGAAATCGCCACGCTGGACCATTTGTTTTTACACTGCCCAGCTTTCTGTTTACAGAGATTAGTACTTATAGATGGCTTATTCAAGATATATAAAAATACTGAAGAAATACCCCGCCTTCTGCCATCTATAATGCAAAACACAAACACATACAAATACATCTTTAAATATTTAGTGTCTACAGTAGAAGGAATATGAAAACAGAAGTACAGAAATTGAAGAAAAATAATATTAAAAATTGAAAAATCAAGAAAATAGGAAAATTACTAATACACTTTCCAACTAAGATGCGATTACCAATAAAGAATGGCTGAAATGGACACTTTCCGTAGCCGTAAAATGGAAATACAAAAAAAAAAAATGTCACTGCTGTCCACTGCTGTCACTGTATTTTTTTTGTTATTCTGTGTGTCACACACAGGTGTCACAGCAACTGTCAGTACTGTCCTTCCTGCCTGGCAGTCTGTCACTCTCAGTCCATAGAGTACTTTATTATAAAAAGGAATAGAGATGTGACTCCCGCGTTTTATAAGGTAACGC
This sequence comes from Udea olivalis, assembly GCA_947369235.1. NCBI lineage: Eukaryota > Metazoa > Arthropoda > Insecta > Lepidoptera > Crambidae > Udea > Udea olivalis. The sequence continues at coordinate 4,161,848 of OX376345.1, read as the reverse complement.
GGCGATGGCGCCCCTGGACGCAAGATTTGGCAACTTTCAATGCATATACATCTATATAGCTACTGCTGAACCTACATACTATAGATACCTATCCATAGGCTGTACTATTTAAAATAAGCTAATTACTTAGTGTTCTTAGCTACTAAGATTCATTTTGAACTTATTATTATTTATAAATTCAATTTGAGCTTTTGTTAGCTAAATTAGAAATAATAAAGAGTTAAAGAATCTTAGTAGATAAGAAAAACAGTATTTTTTTAACAAGGATGTAAAAAAGGAACACTAATTTTAAATTGTTTATTTCTTTCTTTCTTTTAAGACATTTTACAAAATGCTTCCTCGCCTTTAATTTAAATTCCTCATCATCATCACACTCTCTCTTGTTTTTTAAAATGCTATTTATTTCTTTGCAGTAGTTAAATATGAAGAATCTACAAGATATTTTTAATAGAAAACTGATATTTTCTTCTTTATGGATGCTGCATTTCATGAAGTCAAATTCTACAAACATGAAAACAAAAGTTTTGATAAATTCTTTTAAATTATTTTTATTCAAATTACTTTTAATTATTGCATAATTAATATCTTGCAGATTCGAGATGCACCACAAGAGAGAGTCAGTGGGACTGCAAAGCCATTTTTTATTAGTGTATTGTCTATATTTTATATATTCTGGCTCATTATCATTAATTAAATCAATTTTACATTGTTCGCACCCCCGGAAAACATGTTTTTTTGCATTTTTTAGGAAAAAGCCACTTACATATTGCAAACCTCCTATTTTTCGAGGATCAGCAGCTTTTTCCTCTAGGGGTGTGATTGTAATGTCAGGGACATTCTCGAATTCGCAAGTTGATGATACTTTGCAGTCATTGCCTGTGATGATGATGTCACTCAAGGCCACACAATCGTCCATTTCACAGTTGGCTCCTGGAGCATGGGCACTAGATAGGCTATTGATTAATAATGTAGAGTATGCTGACTCAAATTTTTCAGCAGAAGGGTTTATATCACGGCACCCATGACTTCTAATGGACCCGAAAAAGTTTTCAATCGGGTCCTGATTCAAGTGCCGCAACCAAACCGAAGAAATTTGGTACTTTGTTTTTTTTTTTTTTAATAAATATTCAATGCCTTCTAACGTCCAAACCCAGTTTTTTAAAGTAGGTACATATTCCACTTTTGTGGAATTAGGCTTCACAAAGTTCATGCTCTTGAGCAATTTCTTGGCTTCATCCCACACCTGATGGTGACTTGAAGCAGGGGTCACCGGTCCCAAAAGTGGCTTTCCGAATTTTTTCCTTTTGCTGTAGCTCCCATTCACCGAATCGAATAATTTGTCGAAAAATATCAAAATATCGGCGGTTTCTTTACACTCTGGAGACAATATACCCTTATCTGTAAAAAAACGTATTTTTAATATTAGTTATATTTTTAATAGTGGCCTTAATGATGGCATATTATACGATGCAATTAAATTGAATTGACTAAAACAGAAGATTATAGTAAAATGTTATATCCTTTGTCCATATTTTACAAAATTAAATAAAATAAAACAAATAAATAGGTAATTGAATGATTAATTAATAATCTTACTAATATTATAAATGCGAAAGCTTTTTGTTGTTACTCTTACACGCAAAAACTACAGAACGGATTTATTTGAAACTTTATAATATCACATACATCAGAATAACACATAGGCTCCAAATTAATAAAGATTTTATGTAATTTGGCCATAATATTATAACGATAAGTGCGAATACCGGGGCGGATGGCTAGTAACTTAATAAATAAACACTAAATAATTGCCCACCTGCTAGGTAACCCATATTTGTTCCCACGGTTTGACTCAGCACTTGAGTAGCATATTTAACTTTTTGTTTAGGTATCTTAGAGGGCACGCAGTGGTAATCTGTTAATTTAGGCACCAATCTTATTCCTTTGTATCCAGGATTTTCGGTATGCAAATCTGTTACATGTGACCATTTAGCTGTGCACAACTTGTGATTTTTCAAGTAATTCAAGTTTTTAGTAAGCAAGTTATTTCTTACACATTTAATTAAATGAGGAGGGTCAAACAATGGGATTATTTCTTGATCATTGATGAAAAATGTATTTTGTCGGAGTTCTTCTCTTTTTCTTAAAAGATTTGCTTCATTTTCTTGCACAAGTAATTTAATCGCTTGCATATTATTTGTGCCTTGATCGCATACTGTTGCAACAACAACCAATCCAGCATCTTGTAATTGGCTTATTACTTCCTTCAGTTGTTTAACTAACTCAGGTCCCTTCGTGGCAGCCTGTGAAAAGGTGTATGCCACAGGCTGCTTATAATTTTTCATGAGCCCTCTTATCATGTACACTTGTGCATGGTCGGCAAATTCTGGCTGAGTGTTTACACCGTTGCATATAAAACCTATTACTTTGTCCTTTCTCTCATTGTATGCAACATTTGGTTTAAGCGCCATCTCGTCAAAAAGCAAGATGCATAATTTTTCTTCGACATTCATTTTCTCTGTTGCCTTCTTAATTTGCGACAATATTTTTTTATTTATTTCAGGACGGATGTTAGCCATGCTCAGCAATTTTACTAGTGTTTGAGGCGATGGTAGAATGAATATCTTTCTGAAAAACCTGTAGCCCTTGGGACTTTGTTTGAAAATTGATAGAGCCTTCAATTTCTCTTCTAGCTTAAAACGCCGGCCTTTCATTCCCTTTCTGTGTTCACGGAATTGTAAAAGTATCAACAATTTTGCCGTGCTAGACATATTTCCTAAGATTTTCAAAAATTCAGGGTGTGACATCATGGCTTGCATAGCTCTTATTTTAAGTGCCTGTTTTTTTACTCTGCTACGGCACTTACTTAATTTAATGCCCACTTGAATTAGTTTTCTGTGCATATCTTCCTCAGTTTTGGACATGAATGTCCGTAGTTTCCTTCTTTTCACTGTCTTTGAAACTCCAGTATGAAATACACATCCTGCAATAAATAAGTACATAATTTGTATAGCTCATATAGCCTTATTTATAATAATAAGTACGACATGATAATATAATAACTACAAAGATAGAAAACTAGAAAAAATCGGACCTTGGTGATCTTGTGCGGGAATCGAACCAACGTCTTCCACAATCCGGGTGGCTGCTTTAACCACTGAGCTACTAAAACTCCAATATTGCAAGCCAACGTTACTTCATCAAGATTTTAAAGGCAAGTACTTTTTAAACAAGTAAAGTAAGTAAGCAAGTATATTCAAGGCGGGAGTGAATACTTAGGCATTTTCTGGGTAAGCATGTACCACCATCGGCCGCGTCATCTCTTACCACCAGGCGAGACAAGCCAAACGCAAACCGATTTTGAATAAAAAATATTACAAAAAACATCTTATAGAAATATATAAACTTTCGGTAAAGATGAGATATGCTATTTGATTATTACCTTGATTATTTTAGCATTTTACAATGCTTTATTTCATATCTAGACAGAAAACTACAAAAATTCGAAGTTCGGACCTGATGATCCTGACATCTATCTTTAGGTATCAAAAAAGCATTGTAGAATGCTAAAGTAATTAAAGTAATAATGATTTATTATGTTTGGTTTATGTATTATTTAGACTCACCACTATTGTTTTTATTTAAAATATCTTTATCTGTAAGTTGGATTGAAGATTTCTGAGCAATTGAATCCAGACTTGGTATCTCTGTTTCAAGTTCCTGGGGAACAACAGAATCCAAAGTTTGAGGTTGCTGTCGGGGTTCTGAAATACAAAGTCATGTAAGTGATTAACATAAAACAATTATGGGTACTCTTGACCTGATTAGACCTTTCCTATAATTTATATCAATAACTTTACGAAGAGAAAGCTCATTATTATCCTGGATGAGGACATTATGACTTTGAACCAACTGTCTGCCAGGGCGGGTCGCTAGTATTGAATAAGATGAACAGAATTGTTTGATGGTTTTTTCACTGGCTCGTCATAGTTAAGTCTTTTAACCATATTTGTAGTTATGGACGTTTAACAATATTTCAGAAATGCTATAAATTGTTTTTATCATCTTAGTCGCGAATTGAAATAATGTAGATTCTTGAATATTTTAACAGAAACTCATGGTTTTTAAAATCTTACATATTAATTCTTACATTTAGATTTACGGAAAATGTCCCTCTCACCATTGTAAGAAACATTTAAGAAAAGGTGAGCCTCACCTAACCCTAACCTCAAATATCACCATGAGTATGTGTGAGATGTGTGAAAAGGACTATAGTTTAATGAATATAGATCAATCCACTTACCGAGAATCATTTCAGGCTTATCTACCTCAGTATTTTGGTCAGGGTACTCTGGAGCCACAGAATACAGGGTCATGGGATCTGTAATAAACCCATATCGTATCCCATATAGCTTTGATCAATAAATATTATGGATACAATAAAGACTTCTAATGATATTAAATAACTTACCATTGGAAGTAGAGGGTACTCCCTCTCTTAAGTTTTGAATTGATCTCAAGGGTCTTCTTTCAGCATAAATGACTTCTGGGACTGATAAACCTAAAAAAATATAGCATTTACAACTATTAAAGATTGCAAACGGGTGAATGTTGACAGTACATTTTCTATGGCACTTATGAAAACAAACACACAAAAACATTTTCATTTAAATGAACTTCTGAAGCCATTTAAAATCTTCAATTTACAATATCTGAACTAAAATTATAAAGAGGTAAGATTTTATTGATTTCTTTTTTGCATTGAATACCTCTGGACTGGTTTTAAAAATTCTTTCAACAGTACATACCTAAATTATCATTGCATTAAATAAGCTACATTATCAGCAAGTGACCTCGGCTATTTCTTCACCAATGGTAGGTATTAGAACACAAAGTGGTAGGTGGTAGCCTTCCGCCGTTATCCGGGTTGATTTGGTTTTTTATCAATGTTTTCCATCACCGGAGAGTAAGTCGGATATTTAACAATGAACACAAACATTTTGGTTCGGGCCAGGTTTGAACTCGGGACCACACAATCAACAATCTGAGTTAGGGTGCTGAACAACTAGGCCACGACACTCTCTTTTTAGTAGAGAGACTTTAAATTAGCCTACTTAACCCAGACAGAAATAGACTAACAAAAATACCAATGAAAAAAAAGGTAACAAAAATCAAGGTTTGAACTTAAAAAATATCGAAACATTTAGCCTTTTTTAGATCTGAATATATGGGAAGAATGGCATTCTCTTTTACACAACTTTAGACTAGGGCCCATGTCAACTACCAGCTGACAATAAAACTCATGTGGACTACTGGTTGACATGGGCAATTTAACGGTTTTATAAAATGTTATGATACTAACTTGGCATATGATTGGTTGGCACGGCAATATTACTGAGTCTATTATTCCGACACCAGTACTTTTCGTCAAAATGCCTCCGGCAAACTCGGCGGTACTTGAAAATGTGATCATTCCCGAGTCCCAGAATATCTCCACCAACAGCATGAAGCCAAGCATTAAAAAGATTCTTATTCTTGGCTGGATTTGGAAATTTATGTAAAACTTCACTTGATCCTGGAAAGAAGATTTAAAACCATTGTAGCACAGGTATACCAAGCCACTGAGACCTAGATACACCGATATATTTTGTAAGTATTGGTTCAGCTTCAGGTACCATACCTTGGCTGTTAGAACAACCGAGGACGCAGCACTTGGTGCTTGACATGATGAAAACAAGAACAACACAAGAGTCCTTTTTCAGTTTATAGCTCACAATCGTAACTAGCACGAAGTTTTACGCGGCCGGAGGAGACCTAGCCTCAACTCAACGGACTTATACGGAAATGGCACTAGAAACAGTAATAAACTATGATAAAAACAAGCAAACAACACCGACCGACAACACTCAGAGCGTCACCGACAGCAGCCATTTGCATTTGGTATTGCTAGGCTAGCAGTTTTTTAAAAAACTACTAACATTTCAGGTTTTAATTTAACCAAATTTGCTCATAGCATGTAAAAAATTGATTGGATGATATAAAGAATGTTTTGCATATTACTAGAAATTTTATAACAAAAATTGAGAATCGTTCGAATTCTAATTAATCAATAATGATCAACCATGTCCCTTTCACCCTAAACTCCGCTTGCAGCGCCATCTAATGGTGTGATTGTAAAAATAACTTGTCAACTAACGCCACCTATGATTAGACTTTGGGGTTACACTATTATTATGCTAATAAGTAGAATTGTGCACCATTTTAAAGCTAATTCCTCGAGTAATAATGCCTTCTAGAATTTGTACCCTTATTTGAAACCAACTACCTTAGCGCTAGTACAGAGATTGTGTACCCTGTCTCAGTCTCTGCAAGTGCTTCTTTCTTTTTGTGCGTAAAGTAAAAAATATTTGTGGATTACAGTAGTAAAGTATTTTCCTGTGCTCTACGCTGACCGATGCGTTTCATTATATTTTTCACGGTTTGACAAAATAGCAACTTTTTGGCAGTAAGATTATTTTCAATCCGCAAACATGGGTAAACGACAACATCAAAAGGATAAAATGTAAGTAGACTCTCGTTAATAAATGATGTCTGTGCTTTTTTCTTTATAATTCACCTATTGATGTTTTTTGTTCTAAGGTATATAACCTATACAGAGTGGACCACTTTGTATGGGGGTAAGAGATCTGGTACAAGTAAAGAAGAGGACACGTCGTTCAAAAGACTCCCATATGACCACTGCTGTCTGTGCTTGCAACCGTTTGATGAGCCATACTGTGATCTGGATGGGAATGTCTTTGAGCTGGTAGCCATTGTAGAATTTGTCAAAAAGTTTAAGGTCAATCCTGTCACGGGAAAGGTTTGTTTATTGCATTTCGTTTGCACACCTTTTGCTACACCCTTTGGTTACTTTTCCATAATAGATAATGTGTAAATATAATCTTTTCCTAGAAAAAGGAGACAAATTTGTAAATTTATACACAGCATCTGTTTTATTGTGATATTGTTATTTTCAGAAATTTGATGATAAGTCATTAAAAAAGTTGAAATTTCACAACAACTCTGAGGGCGACCACCACTGCCCAGTGCTTTTTAAACCATTCACCAAGAACTCTCACATTGTTGCCATACGAACCAGCGGTAATGTTTATTCATATGAGGCAGTCAATGAACTGAATGTTAAAGGCCATAACTGGAAGGACCTCATAGATGATACCCCTTTTGTTAGAAGTGACATAATTACTATACAAGATCCTAATAACCTCGAAAAATTCAATATCTCCACCTTTCATCATGTTAAATACAACCTGAGAGTGGAAACAGAAGGTATATATTTCTGCAAATTTTTATTTTGAATAACGACATGTAATTTTATCAAGAACTTGCCATCTCCGAATTTTCAGTTTGCTAAATAACTGAAAAAAAAAAACAATTAAGTACAATAAATGTTGTATCTTCTTCTTAGCCTTTATCGGGTAGTGCCACTATACTCTGTGTGACCAGTATTCCGCAACTTGCACAGCATTTTTGCTGGCATTCATAAGGTCCTCGCATGTGCAGCTAGCCAGGCACGCTGGGCACAGTACAAGGTGACTCTGGTTTGTGGGAAAATGCCACTTTCCCATGGGTCGCTAGCGCCATCAGCCCCATTTATACAGACTGTCCATGCAGCAAAATGAATTTGACCTTAGTTATTTATTTGTAATTTTAATTATTAGTATAAAATATAAACCTCAAAATAAGTATGTATCAAGTTCCTTCTCAGAATCTTTTTAGTAGGTATAATTTTCATGCTCATGCAAACTCACATGGCATGGGTCATCTATATCTAAATTTAAATCAGCCTGGTCCATCCCACTGCAGGGCAAAGGCCTCCCCTCCCAATCTCCATCCCACAGATTCAGGGCCAATGTTGGCCAATCCCTGCAGTACAATGGGTCATATAATTGCTTAATTATTTTACTGTTCCTCATGTTATACTGAATACCAAAATCGGCCTGTTTATGAAAAATGTAAAGAGTTGTTTATATGCCCCGAAGGAGATGCATTTCAAAGCTTGTTGGAATAAAATAAACATAATTCATTTCAATTCCTTAATGGAGCTAATAACCAACTTCACTCAATGCAGATTGGTGATTGATCAGTGACCGTGGGTTATGTTTCAAAAATTCTTAACCCCTTTTGCCCCACCTTGTAGTTGACCCTGGCAAAAGAGAAATAAAAGAGGATTCCTTTATAAATATCTGCTATAAGATTAAAGCTATGTAATTTTACCATTTCAGAGGAAATTGCAATGAAAAAGGACCCTCATGCCAGATTGAAATCTGTGTCAGCTGAAACAAAGGAAATCTTAAAACAGTTGGAGAAAGAATACAAAGCACCAGAAAAAAAAGAGGACAAAAAAGAGGTAAAATGTTGTATTATTGAATTAGCTTGGGAGACAAATACCATTTTTGGTAGTTTAAAAAATATAGTGTACTTTATGATTGATTCTTTTAGGTTGCAGACAAGTTTAATGCAGCTCACTACTCAACTGGGATGGTGGCAGCCAGCTTTACATCTACCGCCATGGCACCGGAGATGGTCCATGAGGCTGCCATCATCCATGAAGATGATGTCATATACGATAGAGTCAAGAAAAAAGGCAAGTACCTAACCATTATTATTATTATTTTAGGGTTTTTTTACAACTAAGTTTTTAAAATACCTTTTCATTACTCATACACGGAAAGTACGCTTGAAGTTGCCTAAGTATAGGGTTGAAAGCTTCACTTTCAGCCCTAGGGCTGTAAAGTTTTTTTCAGCCCTAGGACTGAAAGTAAATAACTGTCAAATGTCACCTTCTATTTTGACATTCCTTTTGCGGCAAGTCGATGTATTCTATTCAGCCACAGCTGTATTTGAAATTTCCTTATCTTGATTTCAAATGAATGTTTAAACAATCGAAGCAGGAATATACTCATTAATGTATGTTTCACTTAATTAGTATTCAATTGAATAAATTTGAGCTAAGCATTTACGATAGATATGAAAAAAAAAACTCTAAAATAAGGCGGGGGAATTCCATCATGCATCATCGTCTAAGTATGCTTTTTTACAAATATTAAAAAAAATGGTTGAATTCCACAGACAAAATAAAAGGCGGAATTGCAACTATTCGAACTTCATTCAGTTGTTTCGTAAATCGAGTGAGAAGTTTATTTGGTTGAACTTATGTATCTGATTTTTATTTACTTTTCTTATATTCGTAATGAAAAGCAGAGTGTTTACCTCGGAAGAAAGACCTTTTCAATGCCCTCGAACTATTAGCGCTCTCGCTACGCTCGCGCGCCAAACCATCTTGTGCATTGAAAAGGTAACTTTCTCACCTTGTGTAACAATCTACTATTTTTCTTTCAAAGTGACTGTAATTTATAATCTCAATGCTACTATCTTCTAGAATACACAAAAAAACCATAAAACGTGTATTTCTAATTTAATAACCACCCATAAGCCAATTCATATTACACATTCATACACTAATTTATATCAAACTTTGTTGTTTTATTTATATTTTGCGGTAATTTTTGGTTGGTTTTTTTATTTTGATGTTATTTTCTGTGTGAGATAGCAAATGAAATGTTATTCATTCATTCATATAAAAGATATATAGGCACAGTTGGAAGGATCCTGCCTTCTTCGGCTTAAGTCTTGGGTTCATCCCAATACACTATACCAACATTTATGTGATAATCATACACTCTTAGCTTACTTTTGGGTATTTGTTTTCCTAAAAAAACATTACTTTGAATTTCTACAATTAAAAGACATTGTTTCAGGTTATGTTAGAATTATGACAAATTATGGACCACTGAATTTTGAGCTGTACTGTGATGTAACACCAAAGGCTTGTCACAACTTCATCAAACACTGCAACAATGGATATTACAATGGCACCAAATTCCATAGATCTATAAGGAATTTTATGGTAAGTTCCTAAGGATTCATGAAAGAAAATTCATGAAGGAGCTTGTGTTGCATTCGAAAACATTATGATAAGTAACTGAATCACAAAAATATGATGCTGGGCACAACCTGATGGAAGGTAACATTCTTTGTAACATGCAATAGATGAATTAGCTGTTCAATTTCCCTCAATTCATGATTCAATTGAAAATTCCCATAGCCTAGACGCATTCCGCGAAAACGCATCTCCACTTTCTCATGCCGATTATATTCTGGGTTCATAACAAGATTTTTTGATTATATTTATTGTTCAGACAAAACTTATTAAATAAATAAATCGCCGTTACTGTAACTAGTACCCTGTATACAGACCTGTATACCCTGTATAAAACATATGCCTTGGTTTGCAACATGTTTATTAGGTAGCATAAACCCTGAAATCAGATTGGTAAGAATCAATAGTAGAATCAACGCCAATCCTAAGAATATGGATCGTACTTGATCAATATTTTTTTCTTACTACGCCGTTTTTAAAATCACCATAAAGGCTGAGGTTTTACGCTATTTAATACACACATAGTTTAAATATTTACACAAATCTGCATAAGCATTATGCTGTCTCTCCACAGATCCAGGGCGGAGACCCGACAGGCACTGGTCTCGGAGGGGAGTCTATTTGGAAGAAACCATTTGAAGATGAGATTCGGCCTAATCTACACCACACTGGTCGGGGAATATTGTCGATGGCCAATTCCGGACCCAATACTAACGGGTCGCAGTTGTTAGTAGCATTTTATCTGTAATTTGTGGTAGGGGCGCAGAAGCATGTCCTTTTGATGTCTAGGGGGCTAGCCAAGAGCAAGAAGCCACGACGATTTATACAATAGAAATCGCCAGTGACAGCTTATGTCATCCCCATACGTTTGTACGATTTCTATTGTAGAAATCGTCGTGGCGTGTTGCTCTTGGCTAGGCCCCCTGTTATGCGATGTATGTTAGATGTCTATGAAGGCTGCTTTTCCACCAGAGATGCTTAGTGGCTGTGGAAGCATTTGATATCCACCAATTGCATTCATTGCTTCACATAGCATAGCACTGGTGAAAACGGATTCTACTAAGCTATGTTTTTAATATGACACATGACATATAGTTGCGTGCTCTGTGTGCCTGTACTGTCGATACATCGCAAGCCTGAGCTGCGCACCTTCCTCGCACCGCTACTATGCGGCGGCGCATCTTCATAGCACACCTACTCGCTACGTTACATTGCATATCATTTGTGGGAACGGTCTAATAGTTTCGTAGCTTAGCTTGCACATCCTCGCAACATTGCTGCATAGCACATCTCTGGTGGAAAAGTAGCCTTGGACTCACCTTAGCGTGATCCTTCTTATAGCACGGGTTTGATCCTCATCCACTACAAACATTTATGTGTCGACCATTTTTGTTTTTTTCTGTGTCAGAGTGATACAATCTGATTTTAAGTATTTGGGATATTTAGTTTCATCGGTCTTGGACACCTATGATACAAGCTCTGCTTAGTTTATTTAAGTCTGATACAGTCCAGACACAATCCAAATTTCTGCAATAGCCCATACTTCAAAGATGCAGGCTTTGGCCGCAGCAGTGGTATATTATGTTACACTATCATATTATTATGCACATATTTCTCCTTCTTAATAGTTCCTGTGTATATATCCACATAATTGCCTATCTTTCACCACTTTTCCTTTACCTGTAGGTTGTCTGGAAGAGTTTGCTATTAGCGATGAGGCCGCCTAAATGGTTTATTGCTTTGAATGTAACTTAGCTTTCATATTCTCTATTATAGTTCAATAAAGAAGATATCTATAACTACATTCCAGCTTCATAACATTCCGGTCGTGCAAGCAGCTGGACGGCAAGCACACGATCTTCGGCAAGCTGGTCGGCGGGCTGGACACGCTGAACCTGCTAGAGCAGATCGAGGTGGACAACCGGGACCGGCCCGTGCTCGACATCGTGCTCGAAGTGGCGCAGGTGTTCATGGACCCCTTCGCCGAGGCTGAGGAACTGGTATGTACTTTATTGTTAGCTCATACTTAGAAAAGTAAATCATAGATGGCGCTAATACATTGCGGTGGTCGAAAGTCGCTAATAGGGTGATAAGATTTTCCTCCATTCTATGACCCCCTGGGCGACGAGGCGAAGAATTTCTAAGTCTCGACGTGAATCCCAATACCACGTCCTAATATGTCTAGTATTTTGGAACAGCTAAAAGCTGTAGTCTTGCACTTTTGAACTGGTGTACAAAACTTGGCTTGGTATCAGGAGAGATGGAATGGCAGAATTTTTTTCCAACTTTCCCATTTTTTTTGTTTAAATAATTTTCTAGTGCTGCTAATGAGACTAGATAGAAGTTTAAGTTTTCGTTTGTAGTATGAGACATGTATGCTTTTTCAGCCGCTTTTCTCTTTTTAATCGCCTCCGTAAATTTGCTATCCCACCAAGGAGGGGAAGGAACACATTTATTGTTATTATTTTTAACAGGAAATAACTCATTTGCTGAATCTATCAAAAGTTTGGCTAAAGCTTCTGCACATACTGATTGGTTATTTTCTTGTACTGTAGGTAATAAAGAAATTCCAAATTCTACTTTTGATTCAAATAAACTCCAATCAGCATTATCTAACTTAAATTTAAGTCGAGGTGGACTCGATAGTTTGCTGTTAATAAAAGGAAAAGTGATAACAATAGGATAATGGTCACTTCCAAAGGACGAGTCTAAAGTAGACCATGTTAGTGATGAAGCATAATTTGGAGTGCAAATAGTTAAATCAGGAGTGCTCGCAGCTTCATCAGGTTTTGTACAACGTGTAGGACATCCCGTGTTAAGAATACATCGATTATTTTCATTAATATAATCTACAACTTTATTACCATAGTAATTAGAAGTAGCACTTCCCCAAGATTGATGTTGAGCATTCCAATCACCCATTATGACAAAAGGTTTATGTTACACTGACACAAAAGATATATTATTTACACGGACGGCCACTATGGACCAATCGTCATTATGTTGTGCTAAAGTTAAATTGGGAGCTGGGAGCTGTCAAGTAACGAACCGTATCTGTGCTACTGCGTAAATTTAATAAAGAATCTAGTGAATTAGCAACTATCTCGTTGCGGAAAGTGTACGGCGGTGCGAACTTAAATTAGCGACAGCTAAATCACAATCTAAAAGTGACAAAAACAGTGCGTAAAAAACAGAAAAGCGTGAAAACAGAAAACAAGAATAAACATAACCAAACCTAAAACTAGGTCAAACCTACGAGCTGTCACTTATCGAAACGCGGTATCCGGTGTTATGACACTTAAGCTGTCAAACACTTAAGAAGTTGTCAGCACAAAAAAACCACCAAAGACAAAATTAGTGTTACCAACGACTGCCCAGAGTTGCACGATATTAAAAAAATCCTACCAATTAGTAGAATTTAAAACAACTATGGAGAAACAGTTAGCACAGCTTATAGAAAAAATGGAGTCCATGAATATAAATATAAACGAAATGAGGGAAGAATTCAAAGATCAAATGAAAGCACAAACAGAAAAACTCACCACCGATCTAGCTTCCACGATTGACGAAAAGCTGAAACCACTCCTAGAAGAAAATATGGTGTTGTTGCAACTCTAAACAACAAAGTCCGAAGCCTGGAAAAAGAAACAAGAAAGAACAACATTATTCTTCATGGGATCGATGAAACAGAGGAAAATAATAACGAGCTCCAAAAACTGGTCATTGAGGCATTCAGCACGGTGTGCACAGCCGCGGGATCAGAACCGTTCGATAAGTGGGAACTAAGTGATGTCTACAGGCTGGGCAGAAAGCAAGAAAAGAAACGTAGACCCATACTAGCAAAACTTACCCTCGCATGTAGAAGAACAGAACTGCTAAGAAACAACAAAAAGTTCCCCCTGGAGACCTATGTCACAGAAGACTTCCCAAAAGACGTCATAAACACAAGAAAAGAACTCAAAGTAAAGCTGCAAGACGAGATTGAAAAAGGCAACAATGCCGTGATTCGCTATGACCGAATCATAATAAGAGGAAAATCGAAAGAAGCAGAAAAAAGAAAAAGGTCACCATCAATATCACCAACAAAAAAAGACTCCTATGAAGAACTGCCACAGAAGGCACCAAATAAAATAAATAAAACAAATACTATCGAATTCAAAAACAGCACAAGGGCAAATTCAGACCAGAGCACGAGCAAACAATAGCAACGAACGACGGACCCCCGGAAACACACCACAGAAGATCAAACAACCAACATAAACTACTATTTCCCAAGACGAATAGCGGTCATCGTGGGGAATTATGACCGCAACCCTCCAACGAAAAAGCCACAAACAAATCAAAATTCATTAACCATCAAACCCAGCGAAACACAACAACAAAAAACCACACAACAGAACCTCAAACAAAGAAACAATTGCATAACAAATGAAGAGCCTGTAAGCAGGAAAATACCACAAAATGACACTAAAACAAAGAAAACATTGAAAATTTGCACCTATAATGTACGATCTCTAGCATCAATAGAAAGATATATAGAGTTAAACAACGCACTCGGTAAAATAAACCATGACATAGTAGGATTAAGTGAAGTCAGGAGAATGGGCAGCAGCATAGAAGAGTACGAAAACTACATCTTCTGGTACTATGGAGAAACCAAAGGATTGAACGGAGTGGGGTTTCTAATTAAAAAGAATCTGAAAAACCAAATCACCAATTTCATAGGACTCTCGGAGAGAGTAGCACTGCTTCAACTCAACATAAAAGGAGCAGAATTTTCGATAATCCAGGTATACGCGCCTACAGATAAATCAAGCGACGATGAAATCGAAAAATTCTACAGTGCAATAGACAAAGTTCACTCTCTAGCCGGCGACAACGACAAAATAATCGTCATGGGAGATTTTAACGCAAAAATAGGCTACCCCAAGAAGGAAGAACATCTAATTATGGGCAAGTATGGCTACGGGGACCGAAACAAACGAGGAGAAAGACTCATAGACTATGCACTAGGAAATAAACTCTCTGTAATGAATACCTTTTATAACAAAAGATCGAGCAGAAGATGGACCTGGATATCACCTGGCCAAAACACTAGGAATGAAATAGATTTCATAATGACAAACCGACCAACACACATCACTAATTTCGAGGTCCTGAATAATGTACCATTCCCATCAGACCACCGACTTCTGAGAGCAACATTTAAATTGAAACATCCAAAAAAGAGTCGAAAAAACTTCCATTCCTCGATTAAAGGCTTCTGTCTTGAGCAGAAGAGGAAATACATAATTATATCAGATGCTTAGAGAAAAAACTAGAAAACAAAAAAGAATACACAGGTGTTCAAGATTACTACAATAAAATAGAAAAGTCAATAATAGATAGCACAACACAGAAGACTAAGACTGACCACACAAGAATAAGCAATATCTTTAGCGACAATACAAAACAACTAATAAAACAACGCACAGAACTAATCTTTAAGAAAGACAAAGATCAAGACATGAAGAAAGAACTTACCCGGCTGTTCAAGGAAACAAAGAAATCTATAAGAAAAGACTACAGAGATCACAGGAAGGAAGTAATAACAAGGAACCTAAAGAAACACAGAAGTACAAAAAGAGCTTTAAAAGAACTTAATCTAAACAAATCCTGGATACAAAAACTTGGACAAGACACAGAAGAAACAAAAACAAGGCAAGACGTGATAAAACATGCCACACACTTTTATGAAGAACTCTACAGAATGAAAGACTACAACCACATACAAGAGGAAACACCCATTGTGAATAATGTAAACTTGTCAGTAAAGCAGATCGAAGAAAAAGAAGTGTATGAGCACATAAAACAGCTGAAAACCGAAAAAAGTCCAGGTCCAGATGGAATAACAAACGAAGCTCTAAAACATGGTGCTCCAATTCTGCTACCACATTTAACACATCTATTCAATATGGTACTTAATTCCGAAACCGTACCAGAGCAATGGTGTACATCCGACATAATATTGCTGTATAAGAAAGGCAATTCCTTAGACATCGGTAACTATAGGCCAATCAGCTTACTGGCGAGCATCTACAAACTGTTCTCCTCAATAATGTTAAGGCGACTATCCAAGACAATTGACGACTCGCGACCAAGAGAACAGGCTGGCTTCAGGGCAGGTTTCAGCACCACTGACCACATACAAGCACTAGATCAGATAATAGAGAAGTATAAAGAGTTCAACAGAAACCTATATGTCGCCTTTATAGATTATAGCAAGGCATTTGATAGCATCAATCACAGCGCAATCTGGAATGCATTG
This sequence comes from Udea olivalis, assembly GCA_947369235.1. Lineage (NCBI taxonomy): Eukaryota > Metazoa > Arthropoda > Insecta > Lepidoptera > Crambidae > Udea > Udea olivalis. The sequence continues at coordinate 4,145,541 of OX376345.1, read as the reverse complement.
AAACAGCTTAATGTGGGCCAAAAATACATTAATATTATAAAGAATATATACGCGAAAAGCACTAGCCGAGTCAAGCTGGAGACAAGAGGAAAACAAATAAGGATAGAGAGGGGGCTCCGACAAGGAGATCCTTTATCACCCAAGATCTTTATTGCTGTCCTGGAAATCATATTTCGGAATCTCAATTGGAAATCAAAAGGCATTAACCTGGAGGGACAGTTCATGGACCATTTGAGATTTGCAGACGACATTGTCATAGTAGCCGAAACTGCAACAGAACTAAGAGAGCTTATAAAACAACTTGACGAAGAAAGTACCAAAGCAGGCTTACAAATGAACAAAAATAAAACCAAAATAATGACAAACAGCAAACAAATACAAATAAATATCAACGGCAACAACATAGAATATGTAGACCAATATATATATCTAGGAAAGCAACTGTCCTTTACAAAAACAAACAACGAAGAAGAGGTCGAAAGGAGAGCCAACATAACCTGGAGGAAATTCTGGTCACTGCAAGAAATCCTAAATGGCAAATACAGCTTAAACCTTAAAAAGATAGTGGCAGATACATGCCTTCTACCGAGTCTGCTCTACGGGTGTCAAACATGGACTTTTACAGATAAAATAAAAAGAAAGACAAGAACCACCCAAAGAGCCATGGAAAGGAGCATGCTCAACATAAAAAAGATACTAAAAATAAAGAGTATGCCTATAAGAGAAAAAACAAAGATACAAGACGCACTAACTCAAGCCCTCAAATTAAAATGGCGATGGGCAGGACATATCGCGCGGTTGACAATATTGGCAACGAAATGGAGAGGCCCTATTGGCAAAAGGAAAGTGGGAAAGCCATACAAGCGATGGCTAGATGATATAAAAGAAACTGCAGGAACAGACTGGCTGAACAAAGCGGAAGACAGGCAAAAATGGAGAGAGTTGGAGGAGGCCTACACCCGAAGAGGGGTCCAAATTAAATAAATAATTAGTAAATACCAAAACATAACACTAACTAAATACTTTAAGGAACATATTAACCAATACAGAAAAACTAAAATGTAACAACCGGAAACTTGGAATAAAAGGCTTTTTTATTTTATTTATTTTAAAATTAAATTAGTAAATGTGACAGATTGATTCACAAGTATTGCAACACCTGCGTATCTGTCAAATCTGGTCTTTCATCTTATTAATTAACCTAGTGATCATAATGCACACTCCTATACCATAGATAAACTATACAAGATTGCTCATCTCCAACAAAAAACGAAACCACCCGAAAACCCGTCTATCGTCGCCGGTACCTCCCGATTCTACTTTTTATCGAGAGATGCCGCTCTTATCGTCGTGAGACCGATTGAGCAGGGCTGTCATTTACCCGTTGCTTAATAGACTTAAAGCAAAGATTGCATAGGGCTAGTAAAATTCCCATAGATGTCATTGCTACGGAGTCATTCGTCCTACAGTACAGGAATTGTTCTATGACCGTAACGACAAATAAAAACTGAATTAAAATTAATTCACAAAATTGACAAAATATGGATCGCCCGTATAGTTTACGCCTATACTAATTCTGTTTTCGATTATTGAATTTAACCATCAAACAAAATACTAAGCTTAGGTACAACATGGCCATAGGTGGGCATTTTATCTGTGGCCCTGTCTGTATGCAGTTTAATCTTAGCATAAAGGGAAATAGAATTCAAAAAAAGCTAACTGAAAAACATGAAATAATGTACCCAGGTGCCTACAATTTTCTTTTCTCTTCAAAGTTCTTCTGGTTATAGCATGCCAACCTTATTACAAGGCATAATGGATCATTTTGTACATTGGCCATTAGCTTATAGGTTTAAATTTTCATCCACTTCCGTAACTAGGCATTGGTGCAATGGTTTTGCATTTACCGGTCATACGTAAAATTTTCTTCATATTTTAAAATTTAAGTTGATAATAAATTGGCTAAGTTGCCTCTTGTTTTTCACAGTAAAGCGTGTGTGTATGAAATTAATTAGTTTTTATGTCATAAAAAACCAAATGATTATAGTTTTACACACATTTAAAATTACTCTAAATATCGAGGTCAATCCTTTATAATATTGCACATAATCTTGAAAAGTTAACAATGATAAATTACAATCGGCGGCCTTAGCCGCCCAAATGAGCGTACTTCTTTATTGACGATGTTATAGGAATACTTTTTTGAAACGAATATTAAATTACCAAGTTGCATTTCAATTGCGACCCTGCGCCAGAGCGCTAGCAGAACAGCTACATCGGTTTCGTTCATCGGCGCACAGTCAAAGAATAGGTAATAGTTTAGTGGAATACTAACGCTCGTGCCACGTGTTAAGTTTCGATTCCGCATGCAAGCTACCTAAACTTTGTTCAGTAGCAAGGCCGAATTTAAAAGTACTAGTGAGACAAGGACTTGTAGGCGTAAAACAGCCTTTTTTACTCGTCCACGTTTCTTGAGTGATCCTTCTGAACGGAGTGCTATTACTTATTCTGTGAAACTGCGAGCGCACACGCGAGGCAGAGCCGGGCTGTAAAACCAAAACTACTTGTTTGTTTATGAAACAAAAACTTCCTTATTTTTATAAGCACAAGCTTCAATTTACAAACAAAAAGACAAAAAAAATAATGTTGTATTCGATCTTACTTCACTAGGCGGGTGAACGTGTATTTCATCCATTGAGCCATTTAGTGCTTAGTAGCGATGGCGAAAATGCAAACCATATTTAAACTAATGGTTAACATTCACAATTTAATTATCCTTAACGCCTTGTACTAAGGTTGACAATATCTAACGAACACACTACAACCGACCTTTAAGAGAATTTTAGGCTTCTGATTGTTTTTATATAATATTCAATTGTTGATTTACTTTTTTTAAAGTCGATTTAATTGAAAACACGACTCGTTCGATTTGCTTGATGAGTCTCTCGCCTTGACGTACAATGGTGTCCAGCAGGGCTAAGATGCGCAACATCGAGTAATTTCTCGTTTCTCGTCCTAAGAGTAGACAAGACCATTTCCTCGCATGACAAAGCAGTGTGTGCATGTTTAGCATAGATTTATACTAAAATTATAATCGATATTATCAATAGTTCTGATTTAAAGAAACTTTAGTTTCGAAATAAACAATCGAGGCAAATAATCAATACAACTAATCAATTCAAATAATCAATGTAATCGATGCAACTAAACGATACAAATGATCGATTTGGTCTATTGAACTGATCGAAATAATCGATTCTACTAATCGATATAAATCGATTCAACTAGTAGATATAATCGATTTAACCAATCGGTTCAACTTATTGGTTTAATTAATTGATTCGAAATAGTAATCGTTAAATAAATGATCGTTTTATCGATATATACAATCGATTCATTGATACGATTAGTCTATTAATCGATACAAATTGTCGATTTAATCGATATCAATATTTGATATTAATCATTTTATTGATAGTATCGATTACTATCGATACCCCACCCCAAACTATTTATACAGCACTTGTTTTTTTAAAAATAAATAATACCTAAATAATTTCTTTCGCTTTTTTTCCGCTTAATTTAAAATGAATATTTACATTTATGTGAAATTTACACTCATAAGTAGCTTAAATAGCGACGGCACATAAATGTATCGCTTTGTTATGGCACTTAGCAATGAAGTTGGTTGAAAATATCAGCATTCGACGCACTGCGAGGCCTGTTTTTACGTTAATTTAATGCATTATTGGTTTGTCGTCCACAAAAATGACCGACGAGGAATTTCTCGCTAAGATCGAGAGACATAACTTCTAAACCACGATAAAAATAGGGCGACGGCGAGGCGGCAAAAGTTAGGGACCTGAGTATAACCTGGCAAAATTGAAAACCCCTTGCGCCACAACGTATGGAGGGATTATGTAACATTTAAGAATTGGTAGAGTTGTAGTGTCAGTGAAAATGTTTTTGGAACCCCTGCTTCTTTTAGGTTTTTAACAGCGACAATATTTTATGGAAAACAAAATAATTTATTTAAGCAAAAGCCTCATACATTCTGAAGTTATTTACTTTAAATGAAAACAATTAAGTATGACAGCTGCTATATAAGTAGATTTTAATAAATTCGTCATAAATATTAAAAGTAATAATGTTTATTGTACTTTTAGCACAAAGTGTACCCTTTTTTAGCTCTGTCTAATGCTAGAATGAATGGAGTATAGACGATACCAACGTCATTCTATTATAACTCCCGTACTGCTGACTTCATCATCATCATCTGTGCGGTCCATCCCGGTTGTGAACCCACACTGGTGTGTGGGGTCCTAAGGTCCGCCTTTATTATTCTCTTGGCCCACTTCGCGCGGTCTTGTGCATCCTCAGTGGTGAGTCTGTTGGCACGCATGTCACCCCTGACGACGTCGAGCCATCGCTTCTTGGGTCGACCTCTTCTACCGGTACCTGGCGGGGGCGGCTTAGCCAGACATTTGTTGCTCACGTATATAGTTTGCCGATCTCCGTGAGACATGACCATACCAACGAAGGCAGCACTCCTGCAGCTTGTCTGCGATGTCACGAACACGAAGGCTGCCGCGGATGTGGGTTTTCCGCACGAGATCTTTGCGTGAGACTCCACACATCCACCGCAGCATCTTCATTTCCGCGCAGCTCCTGCTTGTGTCGCTCTAGTAACCACTGCCATATAAAAGGACAGAGGCCTTATGATGGTTTTATAGACCTGTCCCTTCAGCTTGATCAGCAGTTCGGTAACTCCCGTACTGCTGACGTCATCAGCTAACACATTACTTATAAAAAATTTGAATAGAAAGTCGTCCTCCTAGGGATCGGCGTCGGCGGTGTTTTTATGACACCCCATGATATTCTCGCAACACTTTAATTGCACACTTTTATGTTATTTTATCGTCATATAAAGACAGAGGTTGACAAGCACAGTAATGCATTAACTGCTGATGTATGACTTTTTGGGATCAAAGTTTTGTATAGAATACGCCAAAATCTGGATGAACAATTGCGTATACGACTGTGCGAATCACTTGTTCTATCAAAGCTGAACTAATGTCTCCCCGTGTTTGGGCCGTCTCTGTTGGAGCGTACAAGAAAGTTATTGCAACGTGTACAGATTGCTTGTGCGAGATTCTGCTTCGCTGTGCCTTACAGAAGCCACATTACCCCTTTTCTCAACAGCGCAAATTTATTGAAAATGGAGGCTCGTAGTAGATTGCATTTTGCAGGTATTTTATTCGACGTAATCGATAAGCATGCACCTAAGTACCTAAAAAACAAATTAGTTCGGGGACACTCAGGCTCTCAATACAAATCCTCAATACAAATCCCTCAACATAGAACTGCTGCTTTCCGAGGCAGTTTCCGATATCTGGCAACCAAATGTTGGAATAATCTTCCACCCTCGAAGTAAGGGTAAATATCCTTGTGTTACGAGGTGCCAGACAACGATTTTAAGCCAGGTGAACACGCCAATTTAAAAAAGTTCGTGTCCTGAATTGACCCTAACTTGGGATACTACGCAAGTCAAGGCAAGAAACCATGCTACAGCGCCACTACGCCAACTGTGTCGTAAAACAGAAAAAAAGTTTATTTATCTATATCAATATTTCTTTACACCGATTTTTTTGAGAAACCATAGAAAGAAAAACATTTTTTATGACGATAAAATAACATAAAAGTGTGCTTAATTGCACACTTTTATGTTATATGCAGGAAAAAACGATAGTCTGTAACCGCACTTATTTTTTTTACGAAGTTCGTTTTTTTTCTTGTAGGTACAATGGACTATGTTAGTTTCCCACGTGGTATATTCGCGAATCCTTAGCTGCACATAAATAAGAGCTCCTCGCTTTTTATCTTCTGAAGGCAATCATAATAATGCAGGCATGAAAAATATTGTTTAAGTTCAAAGTAGGCAGATTTCACTAACATATGCTGGTAAAATATACACTTTTATACTACTGTACTGTAGTGACCTACCTTGCTTTAAAAATTGATGTTAGGTATGTCAGATGAGTTATTCGCAAATTCACGCACATACTAGCACCTACACCAATAAACCTAGTTCAGATTAGCGTTGAAAATGACACGTACCTACTACCTACCTAGCTACATATACCTCCTACCTAGGTATGGACCTACATGTATTTTTCATACGCTACGGCTACTGTGTTTTTCAATGAAATACAGAAAGTTTCATACAGTTCTGATGAATCTTTCGCATGTTTCGTTTCGTGTTTTACATGTACAGGCAGCAGTAGGTACCTACGTCAGGTTATACAAAGCTGTCAAACATCTGCAATTTAATTTAACCTTAATTTCTTCGAATTTAAGTGTAATATTGATTGATTTTAATTAGGTTTTTAGGTTATACAACGTGTTACAAAAAAAACCCTAAAGCCGAATATGGTTGACCCTCGATGATAGGGACCCTCAAACTGAACAACTTTTGCTATGGGACAAAGGACAGTGCCCAAGTTGGCCTATGAACCAACAAACATTTGACATTTGTCATGATTGTGGTCGTATTTTAGACAAAATTGTCACTTATTAGATTGTCACCGTAGAGACCTACCTCCTTTTAGATTTAACCGTTCATAGACTTTGTAACCTGCACATAGCTAACTCGGCAATAATTACGGATTTACGATCATCGCAATGGAATCAACATTTTGTGTGAATTGTGGCTCAGCTAGTGGTTCCATGATACTGGCAGAAGCGGCAGATCAATAGAATATGTGCTTGAAGAACATTATTAATCCCACTCACGTAAATGAAACTTCGCATTATAATATTAAATATAACCTCATTTTTTTTAACATTTTTGATATTTAACGAGTTCTCAGAAGTGTCCGTCCATAAACTGCGTTTTGACACTAAAGTGTAAGTATTTATAATAAACCATACGAGGTATTTTTCATGACTGTTGGTTCTTAGGCGGCAATGTATGGGCGAATGTAAACTATCTTTTGAAATCGCGAAAAAAAAATCAGCGATTTCATGTTTGCTGTTTCTGTTTTATTTATGTTACGATGCTATTCTTGAATAGAGAGCCTATTCAAGAATAGCATCGTAAGATAAATATTGAGTATTTTTATTCTTTCGTTATTACAAATTAAAACTTTTACGTAAAATATTTGAGTAACAGCATCATATTTAATTCGCCCGCGTCATCGTTATATACATTATTAATATATAACAAGTAATTTAAATTTACAGTCAAAGTATCGGAAGTGTACAATTCAAGATGTTATGGTATCAAATAATAAATTACAAAAAAACCAAGTGCATCTTTTAATGAAATACATGAATTGAAATTGACACCTCAGCAGCTATTGGCGCCTCAGTGAAAAAAAGAGAGACGAAAGCGACAGGGGTTTCCGCGCAAGAAGTAAAGTAAAGTAAAGTAAAAAATATCTTTATTCATATAAACTTATAAAAAGTACATAAGACAAGTCATATACAAAAAAAAATTATAGCAAAAATATACTGAATAAAAACTTACTTATAATAATACTATGATAGTTAATATCATAATTAAACATAATGTGACTCTACCACCGGTTCGGAGGTTGTTTCCGATCGAGAAGACTCCGGCAAGAAACTCGATGGTTAATCTTTTCAATCTTGTTTTTATACACAGAAATTGAATTAAAAGAGTAAAGTCATAACAAAAAAGTGTGCAGGCAGAGGAGCAGTTTATACCTAAGCTGACCACAAATTCTTATCATCAGTGGCTCGCTCTTGCAGGGGCCTCGCGCAACAACCCAAACTATATTTTTTTATTTAAAACTTTCGATTTTGATCCTTAATTATTTATTAAGGCTATAACAAAACGGTAAATTAAAATAAAGTTAGATAACATTCAAAATATAATTAACAAAATCATTATGTAGTACCTACCTACTTGAATATCGCGCCTCGAAACACTTGAAGATCGGTTTTTTAATCGCATAATCGCATAGCACTCGGGAATCGGGACGTAAGGTGCCCCTGTTTCGCTCGGGGAATCCCGTGTTTCATTTCGTTCGTCAACTCTTATCTGTATCACCTTGGAATTATTTTGCTTGCAATATGAGTCGTTACTGTACCGAACATATCTTCCAATTTTATTGAATATTACGTTCTTGTAGTATTCAATTAGTATTGAGTAAGCTGAAAAAGTAAATAAAAACTGTAATATTTAAAAAAATACTTCTGAACGGTCGTGCGAAACAAAACAAGATTTACGAAATAAGTTCGCGTAATCGTGATGCCGTAGAAAATTTGAGTCAGGTAGTTCAGAAAGAAAACGAGCGATCAAAAGAAAGCAGGTAAAAGAAAATCTACGTGGATTTAATATAAATACACACATCAAAAGTGTCTAGGGATCAAGCATTTTTATTCGGATTTCTTGAGATTGAGATGTGGCTTTGTAATAAATTTATGATTTTATAAATTTATATGGATCCTTTTTGGTGCATTTTATAATTTGAAACAGGAACTGTCAATCAAATTCGAGTAAAAGATGAAAATCAGCTGTCAATATTTTCCCTATAAAAACATACAACGCATTGAAGACATTATTAGTGCTACTGTTTCCCTACTACTGATTAAAACCAACGTTATTATGGAGCGGCGACGTCATTTAAGCAGGGAAGAAATGCTCAGAGCCGTGGGAATGATAGAAGCTGGTTCCCGGCAACGTACTGTGGCTTTAGCTCTGAATACAAGTCAGAGTGTTATCAGTCGACTTTGGACACGTTACCGAAGCACTGGTACCGTGGCTGAGCGCCATGGAGGACGGTATCGCTGCACCACACGGAGACAAGACCGATACATTCAAATCACAACTCGAAGAGCTCCAACAATAACCGCCATGATGTTAGCCGTGAGGCTTCATCACTCTTCAGGGAACTTAATTAGCGACCAAACAGTCAGAAACCGCTTGCATGAAGTGAACCTTCATTCCCGAAGACCGCTAAAGGTACCACCTATAGCAATGCACAATCGTAGGATTCGATATCAATGGGCTCTTGAACACAGAAATTGGGCAGAAGAACAATGGCGTTTCGTGTGCTTTTCTGATGAGTCTCGTTTTGGTATGAGACCGGATACAAGACGTATACGACACTGGAGAACCCCTGGACGCCAACAGCGATTAAAATCCTGCCAGGAAGTCCATCCTTATAGTGGTGGAACCATCATGGTATGGGCGGGTATTTGGATCGGCGGAAGAACTGAGTTGATTTGGACCAGAGGCAACCTCAACGCTCAAATTTATGCTGAGACGATTGTATCAGACGTCATCGTTCCTCTACAAGTGCAAATCGGTCCCTTATTTCAGTTAATGCATGATAATGCACGACCGCACACCGCAAGAGTTGTAAGACAGACTCTCGCCGCAGCTAACATCAATGTCCTGCCCTGGCCTGCTCAGTCGCCAGACTTGAACCCGATCGAGCATGCATGGGATATGCTACAGAGAAGAGCTCTGCCGAATATGGAGGGTATCCAGTCGCAAGAAGACCTTTTTTTTGTTGTTGCAACGAACATGGGCGGCCATTCCACAGCGTGATTTGGATGAACTCATTTTGAGTATGCCAAACCGATGTTCTTGTGTTGTTAGTGTTCGCGGTAGAAACACGGATTATTAATTGTTTAAGTTACCCAATAAAATTTTAAAGAAAACTGTTATTTCAGTCTTTTTTTCGAACTTTAATGTTAGTGGTTCAAATGTCAAAAATCCCTTTATTAGGAAAATGGCAAATTTCTTTATTAATGCAAAGGTGACTTGGTTTATCGTTACTGTAGACAAACGAAAACACTTTATTTGATGACTCCTTAAAGAAAATTTTAATTAATATCAATCAGGAGAAAAGTTATTGCAAAAATATATGTTGATCCCTAGACACTTTTGATGTGTGTATATAAAAAGTGATGATTCTCTCGTGATGTAACCTTTACAAAATGGTTATTGACTGAAAGTAACTCTTATCCTGATCCAGCAGAAAACATTTTTTCAGCAATGAACGACACGATGGGCATAGTGCGCTGTAGCACGGTTTCTTGCCTCGATTTTCGTAGTGACCCCGGTTCGATTCCCGGTGGGGTCAATTCAGGAAACGATCTTTTCTGAATTGACTCGGGTCTGGGTGTGCTGTGAGACGCCCCTGGCTAATTTCCTTGTGTGGTACCTCGTAACATAGGGATATTAATTCTTACTTCAAGACCAATTTGAAGAGGTTGTGTTGTCAGGCGCATATTTATATTTATACATCAAAACTGCGAGAATGATGATGAATTAAAGTAGGAGAATCATGTGATATTGATGGACATGAATTGTACGAAGAACTGAATATGTTCATACGTGTATATGAAGAAAACAACGACATTATCTCGGTGCCGAAATATATAATAGAAAAAAAAATACTGAAGTTCACCCCATTATCGAAATAGTCCTGAGAATTATTGCCACCACACCCGTTACAGTTGCGTCTGCTGAAAGGAGTTTTTCGAGGCTTAAAATTATTAAAACATATTTGAGGAATTCTATGACACAGGATCGGCTTTCAGCCCTTGCAATTCTTTCAATCGAAAATGACGTAGCTCATTTATTAGATTATTGTGCTTTCATTCAAGATTTTAGTCTTAGGAAAGCCGCAAACTTCAATTTAAAAATTTATCATCTCTGTTAATTTTGTAAATCTTTCAATGTAAAATATTTTAAAACTCAAATTTTATTCATTTGTATAGCTTTAGCATTTCTCATCAAACATTACAAGTACCTATACCAAACCACCTACTAGTACTTTCGTATCACGTTCTTTTCACGATGGTCAAAGGGCCTTGCAAAGAGTTGCCGCCCGGAGCCTCACAATGGGTAAGGCCGCCGCTACTTATCATTTAAGAAATCCTCAACACTATAATAACCTCGCTCCATTAACTTAGCTTTAATTTGTGACTTAAACTGGTGAAGAGGCAGTTCAACAAGAGTTTGCGGAATCTTATTAAAATATTTTACACATTGACCAACAAATGATTTCCCTAACCTTATGCAGTCTTAGACTGGGAGTTACGAGCTTATTTTTATTTCTGGTATTGAGTTTATGAACATCGCTGTTTTTCTTAAAGAGATGCAAGTTTTTACGGACATATACTACATTATCATGAATAAATTGAGAGTACACAGTTAAAATATCTATCTCTTTGAATACTTCACGAAGCGGGTCGCGTGGTCTAAGATTGTAAATGGAGCGGATGGCTCTTTTTTGAAGAACAAAGATGGTGTTGAGATCCGCTGCCGAGCCCCACAACTGTAGACCATACGACATAACACTGTGAAAATAACTGGAGTACACTAATCTTGCTGTTGAAATATCAGGCAGGAGCCCTATTTTTCTAACAGCATAAGCTGCCGAACTAAGTCTTCCTGCCAGAGCAGAAATATGCGAACCCCACTGTAACTTGGAATCGGGAGTAATTTATTTTCTCGGGCTATTTCGAATGAAACTCACGGAAACGCCTTGTTCACCACGGCTCCGCACGGAGAGACGAGTCTGACAGGGGTTTTCCGCGTCTAAATATCTGAAAACCCCAGTTCACCACGTCTACTGCAGGTGACGAGATCAGCTGGGCTTTCTCTGGATATTTCGTATGATAAAATCGACTCAAGTCCTCATTCTGCTTACAAACTTTGTTTTTACGAAAAGTATACAAGGTATTAATGAAAAAATATATCATTAGAAAGCTCAATATGCAAGCTTTCATAAAACACTAATATTGTTTTAAAAAAAAAATCTACCGCATTCATTTTCACATCAACAGTACTGTATGGTTATTCACCTAACATTTATAGATTGAATGGTAGATAAATTAAAGTCACTGGTAACGGGAATGGAACTATATTCTGGTTTAACTAGACTAACTAAACTAAATGGTAGAATGGTATGGTAAGGTGAGCACGCGCCCGGTATGTATGGTAGCTGAACGTGTACTGGTGTGAAAACTAATTATAAAGTAAAAATGAAATAATTGATTGACGTATGAAAATGCTGACCAAGCGTCGAGGGCGCCGGGCGCAGCGATTGCGAAAGGTTCAATGTACGTTGACCGTACATGCTCCCGGGCGAGAAAAGATGAGATGAGGGATGGTATCGGTGCAGGTGAGATGGTATGAAATACAAGGTGATCAACAATAGTTTTGTGCTTAACAAGGTGATTGGGCATTTGGTCTAACAAAAATTATTAATCTAGGAGTGTTCAATTGTTTTGGAAGTGGTAACGTGGACAAGGCGACGTTGCCTTATCTCTTCGCGCACTATGTTTATCACTGCCGCTAACACTTAATGGTTTTTCACTAGCACTAACACTTACAATATCACTGTTAGACTCATTTTTAACACTAACGCACTGAACATTCGAACTACACACGGCGCTGACGGCACTGCGCGTCGCAGCGCGTCGCTCCGCGCGCCGTGTTCGCGCCCGGCAGCAACCCCAGGTGACGACTGCTAACACGGCTCCGCCTATACATACGTATATGGCTACGTAGTGGTGAACATCGTGGTAAGAAATTTGACTTATTTCACCGTGCTGTTCCTTCAGGTGAGTTATCTGGTCTCCAATACTCTTCAGATCCTTCTCGAATCCACTAGGCTCTATTTCAAGTGTAGTATTGGGCATGGACACATTAATGACGTTATTGATAGGCGGGATGTAATGCGTCATTAGTTTTGGTTGGACATCAAGCCGATTACTAAATTGCTTATGCGACACTATGGTAAAGGATTCGCCCTTGATAACGCATTCTTCGTCTAGAGTGATAACACCGGCCTTGCTGACTCGTTCGGTTACGATCATATTTCCGCATATTATTCTTATGGTGCACTGACCGCAACATGAGAATAGGTAGGTATTTATTTTGTGTAATTGGGTCCACGCTTGTTTACAGGTATCAACATTGGTTCTGCAGGTTTGTGTGTTTTGACTTTTCACACACAGGGACTGGTCATTCTCAATCTGGTACAGGGGACTGTGCAGAGAGCAAAGATGTGTGGTTTCATCAAAGCTAATGCACGTTTGGAAATCATTATCGGACAAAGGCAAATACACGTCTCTTTGTAGGTTCATTGCAATATAGCTAGAAATTGGCACTAGGGTGACCATGGTTCCGTTAACTTCTCGGGATATTGGTATGGGTTTATAAATATCGTAGTGATCTCGACTGACTAATGGTATTTTGATTTCGAAAATCACATACTCGCTGGTAACTCTTGCTTTAACCTTCAATAAATGGTATATTTTCGCCAGATTATACCGTATGTTGTCAATTGGTAACGAAAGATCTTTGGACAGCTGGCCGGAGATGATATTCAGCTCTTGTAGAAGTTGGTCTGGTTTCAGGAGGTGAATATTAAAGTTTCCGTGAAATATGTTGGTAATGGTTTCTAACAAGGTGTCCTGGATATGTCGCAGATTATTCAAAATGTTGGTAGCGATTATCGATGACATGGCAAAATCGTTAGTGTTTGCAACACCTTCAATTCCTAACTTCAAATCGTTCGTGGCCTTTTCTAAGGAATTAAGGTGCTGGTTAAATATCTTGTGCTGCTTGTCCATACTACTTTCTGCTCTCTTTAGAAGATTGTACTCGGCTTCAACAACTGAAGTCTGGTTTTTCCACAATTTTGCAAGATGTTGTTGATTGCTTTGCAATATGTCAATGTCCTTTTTGTATTGTTCGGCAAACTCTTCGTCCAAGATTCCGAATAAACTATGGGCGACGTAGCCAACGCCATTTATGAGTCCGCGACGCTGTCTAGACTGCGGTGCGAACTGCTGACTAAGAAGCATCGTGTTGTAGTAATCGTACTCCGCGTAGCCGTGTCGCAATAATATGACATCGCATTGCGTTTTAATTTTAGAATTTGCACAAATACTTTCCAGATGGTCGAGATATTTATTAAATAAGATGTTTCCTTGTTGATATGGTTGTAAATTATAATAAACTATCAGTTTCCATTCATCACGCACGAGAGACAAGGTCGAAATTTGGTCAAAGTAAAACATGGTGTTATTGTTTTGAAGACTGGAAACGTGATAGTTTCCGCTTATTGGTGTCCATAATAACATAAACATTGTCATTACGAATGATAAATAATTACAGGTCATCTTTGGTCGTCTTTTACTATTTTGTACATGATCATTTACGTCCGGTTTGGTTTCAGGTACTGAGCTTGATTGTTCTTTATGGTGTGAGTTGGTTTTTATTAGGATGCTCCCAGTAGAGTCGACCCCCGTATGGTAAAAGGGTCGAGATGGGTTGATCCTGGAAGCTGGTAAATCTTCCATTAGCTGTTTTAGCTTGTAAGGGTCCGTCCGTCGGCACTTGATGCAAAGACGCAGCTGTTTTTTGGTAACACTATTACCACCCACAATCCAAAATCTTTTCCGAAAGTGTCCTGTGGTAACTCTGGCTCCCCCGTGGAAAGTTAATTTGTGGGCATGGTCAATTAACAATTCAGTTAATCTGCTGGTATGTGGGATAATCGTAGGGTGCTTCATTTCACTATCGATGTATGCGTTTTCGAGCCTGCCACCTACGCGTAATATGCCATTCTTGTCTAAAAATGGTTTCAAGTTACAAATTTTGCTCCTTTTTTCTACAAAGTCTTGTATTTTTAATTGGTTAATTTCAGATGAGAATTCTAATAATTGCGTATCTTTAATGATTGTTTCTCTTGCCTTTTGTAATTCTGCTAAAGTTAAATAAGGTGTCTGGTTATTACGTGTTATCGCTCGCAAAATCCAGGCTATGACGCGTACGGCTCTAGTAAATGTGCTTTGTTTATTTATTATTTGTTGTATAATGCTGTCTTCCGGTTTCGTGACAACATTACTTTGAGAAGATTTTTTGATTTCTATGTCTGTGGTATAAATTGGTTTTTGGTGTTGGTCTTGGTTACTATTATGTGATGATAGCCACTTTGGTCCCTGCCACCAAAGAGGGTGTTTGTTCAATTGCTCTGCACTCAGGCCACGGCTGGCACAATCGGCAGGATTGTCTTCTGGTCTTCGTCTTTCTGGCTTGGTTGACTCTGGTTGTTTGAAATTAAAACTTTCTTGGTCTGTATGCTGGTTTGGTAATAATTCTAGTGTATTTGAACGCCATTTTCGCAGGTTGAAGCCACCTGATTTTAATAACTCTATTAAATCTGACTGTAATTGTATGGCGTCTGGTAGAAAATGACTTCCGTCTAACAAATCGTCTATGAAAAATGACTTTTGTATAACCTTCGGCGCCCTACTGTTTTGGTAATTAGGGGTCTCGTCAAAGGCTAATTGTTTCAAAGTCCTCATGGCTAGAAATGGTGCTGCCTTGGTTCCGTATGTAACTGTGGTAAGCTGGTATTCTTTAAGCGTATCTTGGGGGTTATCTCTCCAGATGATCTTTTGGTATTTTAGATCATCAGGATGAATCCATATATGACGAAACATTTTTTCGATGTCGGCAGTAGAAACATAATGGTATTGTCTCCAACGTAAAATCAAAGCTTGTAAATCTTGCTGTAAATTGGGACCCGCTTCCATAAGGTCGTTTAAGCTTCGACCAGTGGTGGTTTTCGCGGAAGCGTTAAAAACGACTCTAAGTGCAGTAGTCGTAGAGTCGGGTCGTAAAACTCCATGATGCGGTAGGTAGTAATCGCGTGCGAGCGTCGAGTTACCGGCGACGGCGCGTGCGCTAGGAATCATATGACCTAAGTCTTGGTATTCTTTAATAAATAATTTATAATCATGTGCTGTTATTGGGCTTCGGCTTAATTTTCTTTCTAATTGCCGAAATTGTGCGATGGCCATTGGTTTTGAGGTTCCCAAACTTTCTTCAAAATTAGGCTTGAAAGGAAGTCTCACAGTGTACCTCCCATCTTCCTTTCTCTCGGTGGTAGACGTATAAAATTGTAAACACTGGTCTTCAGCAGCAGACATATTTGTGTCAGATGTTATATCCTCTATTTCCCAAAACCTTTGTAGATCTTCAGTATTGTTTATGACAATGTTACACTGGAAAGTTTTCACGTTCCCACACAAAATCCAACCGAGCTGCGTTTCCTGCGCAACTGGGTGATAGGCATCGAGTTTTATGATTCCACTCATAATTATAGACGAATAAATGTCAGCCCCTAACAACATGTCAACAGGACGACTGGTATAAAAATTAGAATCAGCGAGGTTAATTGTTTCTAGATAAGGCCAAGATGGTTTTTCAAACGATTGATTTGGTAGTTTATTTATTAAAGTGTTCATAATGAAAACATCAGTCGACATGGTAAAATCGTTGTATAGAGATGACAGTGTTATACTGTCAACTCCCTTGCAATTATTTTCTCTAGCTCCCACCCCGTATATGACGCCCTTGCAACGCTGTCGTGGTAGTTGTAACAGCTGAGCGGCGTTTTCCGTGATGAGTGAGGTCTGAGACCCTTGGTCGATAAGAGCTCGCATTCTATGGTTAGTTCCATCAGCAGCTAGGACATTGACATAAGCAGTCGCCAGGAGAATTTCCGCTATTTTCTCTTGAGACACATTGCATTTCCGTTGGTTAGATTCCGTATTCGGGGCGTTGGTAAATTGATCGCTAGATGTCGCAAACGCTTCATGTAGTAGCGTATTGTGCTTGGCGTTGCAATCACGGCACGTTTTGCTAGAGAAGCATTCTTTGCCTTGGTGATTAATAAGACAATTTTTGCACAAGTTATATTTCGCAACTGTTTTCCGCTTTACTTCTGACCTAGATTCACGGAATGACTTGCACAAAAATAGTTGGTGATTTTGATTGCAAAATATGCACTTATGCACTTCGACATGTAAAGTTTTGAATGGTGGTGGTGCGTTGAATGATGGTTTGTTGAAATTCTTATTGGTTGTTGGTTGGTATGTTGGTCTTCTGAAGCGAGTTTCTTCTTGCTGGTGGGACTTGGCGACATCTTGCTTGCGCCTAAATGCTTCCAAGGAAGTAAATTTTGATTCCAGGAAAGTTTGGAAATCTTCTATGGTTGGCAGCTCTCTCGGATTGCGGAGTGATTCGATGTAGTCGTTATGGGTGTCAATATCCAACTTCTGGGACAATATGTGTACCAACAGTGGACCCCACGTCGAAACGTCGACCCCTAATTTTTGAATGGCGTGTAGACATTCGTTGGTAGTATCGTGCAACCTCTTGATATGGGCTGCCGATTGAATCTGCATAATTGGTACGTTCAACAGAGTATGGACGTGAGATGTAAATATTAATTTCGTGTTGTTGAAGCGATGGTTAAGAATATCCCAGGCAACTTGGTAATTGTCTGAGCTAATATTTAAATGCTGTATAAGCTTTTCAGCCTCTCCTTTAACCTTGCTCTTTAAAAACTGGAGCTTCTGCGCACTGGATAGGGAGGGGTTGTTATGGATGGCCTCTTGAAATAAGTCCTTGAAGGCAGTCCATTGTTGGTAGCTCCCGGCGAAATTAGGTATGTCCATTTGGGGTGTCATCCTATCACGATGTGAAACCGACCACATTTTTGTATTTATCGATTTCTTAACATCCTGGAACGTTTTCTCATAGTGTGAAAACTCCAGGTCATACCTCGGATTTTCGCCATCTAACTCGCTGTCAATATCCCAATGAAGCGAATCAATCACTGCCCATCGTGACTGTAATGTTCTCAGAATATCTTCAAATTCCCATTTTTCAGTCACCGATGAGACATTGATATTCGACACCGTACGGGTAAATGCTTTGAAATTGCTGGTCTGTTTCTTGAGCATTTCATCCAATTTGCTGCTGGTACCCTCTGATTTCCTAAGAGAAGCAACTGGTAGATTGGTAGAAGTTTGTGAGGTGGTAGGTAACGGTGTCGCTGGTTTAAGAAGTGGTGTTGATGGCCTACTTCCTGCTGGGTAGCTTGAAATAGTTTGCCTTGCCCGATTATGAAAATCCCTGGTTTTTTCATAATCGTTATCAGAAAAATATGCATAGTTCTGATCCCCCTGAGAACATAAATTCAAGTGGTTGGAGTGGAACTCTTGCCAGTAAGAGTCCAAAGTCTCTAACCTTCTCTTGATCGAGTCTGGTGCTTTACGATCGTGACCATCTTTTTTAAAATTGGTAAGAAGCAGGTCCATGCCCATCATCAACTGGTTTTGCGTTTCCAACAAAGCCTCCATGGTAGTTATTATTTTGGTAGATTATAAGACAAATTGGAAAGAGCTTACTGGTTTTCTGATGAGCTGCTTACAACTGGTAAAGTGAGCCTGTCTGACCCACTACTGGTACGCTGGTTATGGTGAGTGGCTTGTAAATCCAATGGTACTGGTTGTCACAGAACACACCGCGAGGTCACAGTTATCACTATGGTCTGAGTCACTATTCACTCGCGGATGGTTCCTTTACGAATCGAAGGACCATTTAAATGTATGGTTATTCACCTAACATTTATAGATTGAATGGTAGATAAATTAAAGTCACTGGTAACGGGAATGGAACTATATTCTGGTTTAACTAGACTAACTAAACTAAATGGTAGAATGGTATGGTAAGGTGAGCACGCGCCCGGTATGTATGGTAGCTGAACGTGTACTGGTGTGAAAACTAATTATAAAGTAAAAATGAAATAATTGATTGACGTATGAAAATGCTGACCAAGCGTCGAGGGCGCCGGGCGCAGCGATTGCGAAAGGTTCAATGTACGTTGACCGTACAAGTACTATGAGTCGTTTTGCTCATTATACTACCCGCGACTTGCGCTAACTGCCACCCCTATAAAAGCTCTCGCAACCGGCACACCTTATCAGTCGCTTATCACAAGTTGACAGGTACACATATCCGTAAATTGCACTTATTTTTTCCACGTTACCATGGATACCACACCTGAAGAAGCCGCTCAAGTTGTTGCCTTGTTGGAACAAGGACTTAGCCAGCGAGTAGTCGCTGCCCAGCTTCGCTTGAGCCAGTCTGCTGTGTCCCGGATCTACAGACGATTTCGAGAGACCGGTGCCTTCAATCGAAGACCAAGAACCAGCCGCCACCGGTGTACTTCTGACAGAGACGACCGTTTCATTGTCTCTGCATCGCTGCGCAATCGGCATCTGAGGGTGTTGCCGAACCGACCGCCATTGCCCAATGGCAGTCGCTTCTCTTTACTGACGAGTGCAGAATGTATCTGCATGGCAACGACAGAAGAGGCCGAGTCTACCAAGTATTGATTAAATAAATTGTTATGTGTTTTCTTAATCAATTTTCTTTTATTTGTAAAATACTAAACCACAACAACCTAGGGCTTGAGTCGATTTGGTTGCTCGCGAGTGTATATAAATCTAGTATCTACTCATACATACGTAACTAGGAACTTAATGTTAAGACATATACCTACTATTAAATTATTATTGACTAGCTGTCCGTCAGCGCCTTCGCCCGCGTAGACGGTCTTTCCCGTCAAAATATGGCCTAAATGAAATAAAAATTCGCATGTCACTCCCTGATAATGTAGCTTTCTATTGGTGAAAGAATTTTTAAAATCGGTCCAGTAGTTTTAGAGCCTATTCAATACAAACAAAGAAATCTTTCCTCTTCACAATATTACTAGTATCGATGTAAGTTGAGCAAGGCTAAAAAAATCTTTCTTTACTCATCCATCCGCCTGTGGAATTACCTACCTTTGCCTGTCAGGCAATCTCAATCCCTACCTATATTTAAATTCCGTGTCAAAGCCTATTTCCTCTCACTATGACCTACTCCTCATGGTTGTTATGTTGGTGTCTAGTATGAGCTCACTGAAAGGAACCTAATGAACCGTGTACTGTACTCATTTGTGATTCTTTATTAAGGCGTAATGAAACCGAACCATTTTTGAAGAAGCTGATAACTGGTGATGAAAAGTGGATCACGTACGACAAGAACGTGCGAAAGATGTCGTGGTCAAAGGCCGGTCAGGCTTCACAGACTGTGGCGAAACCCGGGTTAACTCGCAACAAGGTGATGCTGTGTGTGTGGTGGGATTGGAAGGGCATTATTCATTATGAGCTGTTACCACCAGGCAGGACCATTGATTCTAAACTCTACTGCGAACAACTGATGAGATTAAAGCAAGAAATTGATAGAAAGCGGCCGGAATTAATCAACAGAAATGTAGTTTTTCATATAACGCTAGACCTCACACATCTTTAGCCACTCAGCAAAACTTAAGAGAGTTTGGCTGGGAGGTGTTGATGCATCCGCCGTGTAGTCCTGACCTTGCACCTTCAGATTTCCACCTGTTTCTCTTCAAAATTATTTAGGCAGTGTCAGGTTAACATCACGAGAGGACTGCCAAAACCACTTGTCGCGGTATTTTGATTAGAAGCCTCAAAATTCCTATAGCAATGGGATCATGACCCTACCTACAAGATGGCAAGAAGTGATCGAACAAAATGACACCTACATACTTTAGTTGAATGTAAATAAAGTATATTAAAAAAAAAAATGAATATTCTTAAAAAATGCAAAGAAACTTTTTACCCAGCCTTGAATTTGGAATTATCTTCTTTGAAATTTAAACTTTTAATGATACCAAATCCCTGTCTGGTACCTCGTAACAAACACAAGGATATTTATTCTTACTCCGAGATCATGAAAAGTGGTGTGTTGTCTGGCGCACATTTAAACATTCAAATATAAAAACCTTACGAAACGAATCTCGCTTGGGGTATTCATAATTCTTTATTTGCATAAGAACAGACTATTTATTGGCAGACTATTTTCCTGAAAATACTCTGCCAACTCGAACTTTCACCAATTCTTGGACCGAAACGATGGCGAAGTGTTATGAAAATCGTCACCAAATGTACACAAGAACTTTCGTATCCGAATAACGTTTAAAGGTCGGTTTACACTTTGCTTAGTAGTTAGTGCAGGTGCTTAATTTTAGTAGAAAACACGTGTGGAGACCGCGTTCTATTTTTTTGCGAGTGCCTCCCTTCCCCCTCAGCGTGCCTGTCACTAAACACGTCTGGACAGCAGTTGTTAGTGTTTAGCGTTTTGCAAAACTTCCAAAAAATGGCGAAGTAGACGGAAGATATACCATAAAAATGTGTGCAGGAGTATGTAAAATATGAATGTCTTTTAAATTGTAAGGACCTTAGGTATAAAATTAAAGCTGTCCGAGATAAACTAAACAGAATTGACCACTACTTGCACTACACACCTGCACTAATCACTTGTTCTTACTAATTACCTGCAGTTGCACTAAGCAAAGTGTAAACCGGCCTTAATGCAGTGCCGCTGCTGGAACGCAAAGGGTCGGTTAGATTCCCTCGAAAGCTTAAATATGTAGAGATATTTGTGTAGAGCCTGGTTGTTTTTGGCAGCTTTGTGGTTTTTGGTTTCCTTCATAATAAAAGTTAATTCGTTTTTATTGTCAACAGCTTGCAGTGGAAAGAACAGAAGTATTAAAACGAAAAGCTGAAACAGAAGGCCCAGGAGTAAAGCCTAAGAAAGCTTCCACACAGCCCCTCAAAGTCTTTAGAGAGGGTGTTGGTAAATATTTAAATCTACAGGAAGTAGCCACATCCAGCAAACCAAAGGCTGAAGAAACTCCGGCTAAGAAACCCAAGAGGGATGCAAAGTACAATTTTGGTAGCTTTGATGCTTGGTAATAACCAGAATAATCTTGGTTTAAACATTTGTACAGAATTAGTAAATAAACAAGTAATCTTATTTATTGTTTTCTTTATTTAATCTAGAATAGTGACAATTACATATAATAATTTAAATATTATGTGCAATATAATAATGGTTTCACAAAGAATCACTTAGCTACGCATATTAAATATAATCAACAGCGCCCTATTATAAGTTATTTATTTTATAAATAATATCATATAATTAAAATGTGATGGTAAAAAATATCTACTAACTAAACAATAATATCAACAAGTCCTTAAAAACAATGCGAAAATAACTACAAGGCTCAAGTAGGTACATACATTATTTCCTGAATTAGTACAACAATATTGGGAAGTACTTGCCGTACTATAATAATATAGATAAATACTGAATTCATACTCTCACTAAGTCCTAAACTACTAATAAAATTCAAAGAATGAAATGAACACAGTTGAAGCTCTGGAATGAAGTTCAGTTATAATTGGTGCGCCTTCTGGCTGTTCTCTGTTTGTCAAATCTCATTTCCATCTCCTCTAGTACCTTTGGTGTATAGCGTACAACCAGTTTTACTGATCCAACAGCTTGCTTCAGAAGTTCAACAGCTTTCTCGTGGTTTTCGCCTTCGACTGAAACTCCATTTACTGAAAGCAGTTGGTCTCCTCGCTTCAACCCACCATGGCGATCGGCTACTCCACCGGGAATTATTCTAGAGATGTATATTGGAGAATTCTGCTCTTTACCACCCATAACATTGAATCCTAGTCCTTCTTCAGTCTTCGGCAACTCCACTACTCTCGGATGGGCATGCCCTTCGGCTGCTGCGAATGCGGCTACTGTAGCTTTCGCAGTAGCCGATGCTCTGATGTCAGCAGATCCTTGGATATCAACAGTTTCATAGACATGCTCGTAAACTTCTCGCACAGCGTTCAAGAAGTCACTCTGTAGCACTTTCTGCAGCGCTGCAAGCTTAGTAGCAGGCACTTCTCCACTTTGTTGAAGTTTTTCCAATAATTCAATGGCTCTTTTGATATCTCGTGCTAAGGTTAGTTGTTCTCCTGTAGTGCTCATTATGTCAGAGAGTTTCAACCTTTTATCTATGGAAACAAAACTAATGTGTAGGGCGTGCAAACATGAAACTTCACGAGAGAAAGGTTTCCCAAACCAAATTCATGAATTATTTGAGTATTTGCACAGACTAACTTGAGTATTTGACAGTGACAGGTAGACTAGGGAGGGATGAATGATCAATGTTGGGTTGGGACTTGGGACCTTTGGGACGCCCACGCAGACGTTCAAAAACAAAACTGTTGACTTTCAAGATCTTACAACTGTCCTAAGCTATTCCGTCTACGGGCCTCACTGATATTGTAATGATATTCATAAGTTATTAACTGCTTTATGTATTTGTTACTACATCAGAAACCGAAATTAAAGGAGAGCAAGGTAAAAAGAGAAGAAAGAAAGGTCATTTTATTTTATTGAAGTTTTCGAACAACACAAAAGTGACACGTTAATATTGGTCATGTTGGCTACTTATATTTCGTTTAGAAACAGTGACGCAAAGTTTTTATCTCGATTTTAATCGATCTGACATTGTTATTTTGTTATTATGTGTAAAAAGCCTAAGGCCGGTATTCACTTTGCTTAGTTGTTAGTTCAGGTGCTTAGTGTTAGTAGAAAAAACGTGTCGACACCGATAGATTAGTGCAAGTGATTAGTAACCTGCGTAGTAAAGCGATTAGAAGCGTGTTCTATTTTTTTGCGAGTGGCCTCGTCCCGATCGCCTCCCATTCCCCTCACTCGCCACGTGCCTGCCACTAAACACATCTGGACAGCAGGTGTTAGTGTTTAGCGTATTGCAAAACTTGCATACATTGGCAAAGTAGACGAAAGATTTACCATAAAAATGTATGCAGGAGTATGTAAAAATTAATGTCTTTTAAATTGTAAAGACCTAAGGTACAAAATTAAAGGTGTCCGAGTTAAACTAAACACATCCACTAAACAGAATTGGACATTACTTGCACTACACACCTGCACTAATCAATCACTCCTACTTGTGACCTGCACTCGCACTAAGCAAAGTGAATACCGGCCTTTAGGCACAAAACAACATACTCTAGCTAGCGAGTGCTAAGCAAATACCAGTCCGTTTGCAATTTTAATATGAATTAAGAAGAGCAAACAGTAGGTAGGCCAAAACTTGAGTGTCAAGGTGACAGGACACCTTTTTTGACAACGCTCTGACAGCCAGTGATGCCAACACAATTTGTAAATTTGCCATATTTGGGTTGGAATTTATTTCGTGTTTGATTTGCAATATTTATGAAGTATTTTCGGTCTAATTGAACTTGCACAGTGTTAACTATTAAGTGATAATCAAGTGCTACCACGTCCTTGAGCGGCTACCATCAGTATCCCAACTAAAACTTTAACATGGATGACCTGGGTGAGTATTTTGTTATCATAACCTGTTTGGTTCGGACTCATAGCATGAAGTTTTTGACCAAAATTTTACTTCAAATCTCTTAATAATTTATGCATGACTTGTGTATTGGAAATGTCTACATCACCACCTATAATAAACTATGCCAAAGGTTATTCTTACAATAACCTGGTTACCTCAATGTGAATGATACATAGGGTACCTACCTTATTTCTTGAATCATTGGCCTCTTTACAGAAGTTTTTCCTATTTTATTTTCTTTATGATTATACAAGGAGTGTAACAAACTAAGGTCAATAACTTTGGCCTGTTAAGGCTTGTTACGATAATAATGTAGAGAAAGTAATACCCTCTACTTTTACGGCATTGATTGATAGGGTCAATCATAAGGATCAAATCTCTCTAACAAACGTGGTAAATCAAACACAATCGTTTCCTGAATTAACTCAATGGGGAATCGAACCCGTGACACTACTTTAGTCAAGGCGAGAACCATGCTACAGCACGCTACGCCAAGCGTGTCGTCCAATGTGCTATTTGACTATGTAATGTTAAAAAAAAGGTCTTGTATTATTGACCATGATTGATTATTATGACGACACGATTGGCGCAGTGCACTGTAGCACGGTTTCTCGCCCCGATTTCCGTAGTGTCCCGGGTTCGATTCCCGGTCGGGTCAATTCAGGAAACAATCTTTTCTGAATTGACTCGGGTCTGGGTGTGTTGGGAGACACCCCTGGCTGATTTCCTTGTGTGGTACCTCGTAACACAGGGGTATTAATCCCTACTTCGAGACCATTACAAGAGGTGTGTTGTCTGGCGCATATTTATTTATTTATTATTTATATTATTGAGTTATGCCTAACGGGATGTGAGCCAAAATAATTGAAAACGGAGATTCATTGGCATTTCATTGGCACTTTTAATCATCAAGGCGGGCATGGTAAATCAGAAAATCAACTTTCTCTCTAAACATTTATTTGAATTTATCAGCCAAAAGTTTACAAGAAATATAGAAAGGTTAATTCTATTTGTGAATACAATAACTATGAGTAGAACAAGGTACTAAGTTGTAAAAAACAATTAAGTTATTGCATCATACTGGTGTTCACATGGGAAACTTTTTTAGAACAAATTTTGTGCGAGAGATGCGGCTTCCCTCAGGTGGGACAGGAAGGACGAGTCCGAGACTGCATCTCATTCGTAATGAAAAGGTAGTGGTACCTGGTGTTACGGTCTTACGCTTCCGAATTCCCATGATCTCTCCAGATGAGATAATTCCAAATGCATGTACATCATCCTGTCATCCCTCGGACAGAATTCAATCCTCAAGATTTCTGAAGAATTTAACTATATAAAAGAAAAAAAAACGCCGTAGGTATTACTAAACAATTTGATGTAATAAACACATTATGTCCTTGTTGGGTTTGCCAAAAGTGATGACAAATTAGTTTCAAGTAGTACTAAAAGATGGAGTTAATACTAGTTAGTTCGGTTGTTTAGATCACGCTATAATTGTGTTTCGTCTCAATCATATCAGAACTTAAATTCATAACTCTTGTTTGATTTTATTTCACTAGCAATGTATTACAGGTGCCAACTTCCAACACTCTTATATAAAAATGTATGAGCGTTATTGATTTTTTGCAGTTGTAATAAATAATTGTATTTTTCACTTCTCATGCTATAAAAGTACGCCAATATAGCGGGACTAAAGTGACCACTTTAGCCCCTGGGGAGTAAAAAGAAATTAGTTTTTTAATTTCCTTCATGTGACACAGACAAACTCAAACAGCCAGTAAATATACTATTATCTGTGGAGTGTGGACGGACCATCTTCGTTGCGAAAATGTTGAGAGTTTTAGTTCCATGGTTTGTCCGCAAAGAAATTGGCGCCATGTGTTTTAAATTGATAATCTATGACTAGTTTAGAAGAAAAAACTGACCGCGTAAATTTCAGTATTTTTGTCGAGTGTAAATTTGTTCGGTTTTAAATAAATTTATTAAGAATGTCCCGTGACAGTGAAGAGTTTGACATCGAGCAAAGAAAAAAAGACCTAATAGGTAATCGTTTGGCGCCTAAATCGCGGAAGATTTACCAATTTTTTTTTATTGAAGTAAGTCTTTAACAAATAAATTGCCGGGGCTTCCCAGAAAGTGTTCAAAAGATACTTGTGTTTTTTTTTTTTAATAATATTTATTAAATGTTTGTCTATTAAATTGGCTATTTTTCTCGCACTCAAAGTGAAAAGTACAGTTTTGGACCTCGAGACTAAACGCCAACTTAATATACCCTCGGTTTCATTGACTCAAACCACCTCTGGTATATTCACAGGTATATTATAGCTTTGTTTAGTCCCTCGATATAAAATATACTATTATGTTCATTTAATTCATATCATTTAAGTGCTTGCATAGAGGTAAACAATATATCTATCAGAACATAATATGAAGTTTACTTCTTTACGATTAAGTATAACCTCAAAATCGAATACATTCTTATTAGTCCACGGTTTCTCTAGTTGTCCGTGTTTCAACAAATGCCTGATGAGACTTTGTGAATGATTCCGAACACAACTAGCATTATATAAAAATGAATGAGCATTAATGATTTTTTGCAGTTGTAATAAATAATTGTACCTATTTTATGTTCATTTAATTAAAGGTAAACAATATATCTATCAGAACATATAATAAAGTGTTTACGATTAAGTATAACCTTAAAATCGAATACATTCTGAGTAGTCCACGGTTTCTCTAGTTGTCCGTGTTTCAACAAAGGCCTGATGAGACTTTGTGAATGATTTCGAACACAACTAGCATTTTCTCATTGCTGTGCGCTCTGGGGCATTCAATGTATAGGGAAAGAGCGATGTCCTTTAAAAATTGTTCCCGGCAACAAATTATCGGGCATGGCGCTAATAACAGTCAATTTAACGTCATCGCGGCGGTGCGTAAACGTGGCGCAGTAATAGCTGGTAATAGCCTCCGATGGCTCCCTTTGGCGTGTGTGATTAATGACTCCTATCGAGGCCATCCCCACCTCACAATCGTCTAATAGTCGTGAAAATAGACACTTTG
Source organism: Udea olivalis (assembly GCA_947369235.1). Classification (NCBI taxonomy): domain Eukaryota; kingdom Metazoa; phylum Arthropoda; class Insecta; order Lepidoptera; family Crambidae; genus Udea; species Udea olivalis. The sequence goes on along the minus strand of OX376345.1, from coordinate 4,118,329 downwards.
GAAAGGGTGTTGGCTGGCAATCAACATGCGATAAATAAGAAATTCTATGCGCGCCAAAGGGGAAGCCAAGACCAGCACATCACGAAGTTCCTACCTCTATACAACTTTTGAAAAGTTTGCGACTGAAATTTAAGCGCCGGCCAAGGCTCCGATTCCCGGCCATACTGTTTTCATCGACACCCGCTTTCTGATACAGCAACAGCAAAAGTAAATGATGATTGAACAAACTTCCAATTTGTCTACTATATGAATGAAAAATGAGATAAGATAAGATTAACTTTATTGCACAAACAAAATATTACAGTTTCGTTTAAATAAATTAGGTGTACAATATAGGCGGCCTTATCGCTAGCAGCGATCTCTTCCAGGCAACCTTCAGGTAGAGAATCAGGAAGAAAATTAAGTGGCGGTGCAAGATGATAAATAAGAGATACAATAACTAATTTACTATATCATAAAAATAAACATACATACAATAGTAAACATACACACAATACCGAAGCAAAATAATAAACTTACATAAATACTTACATACTTATCATACATATATACACGCACACACACCGAAACACACAAATACACTCACGTTCAACCATTTTTATATTTAACATCTTTAATTAGTATATAATCTTTAGTTCACTGTTCTTATCTTACTAATAGTCGCTTATAATTTGAAATGTTTTGGCAACATGTGACCAATGATTTTCTACAGGACAGGCTGTGCCTAGTGTAGAAATCATTTTGCCTTGTGTAATTATACGTTTGTCGACGCAATTTCTGGCACTCTAACTAAGCTGCTGTGTTACATTGTTTTTATTATTTTATTTTCTGTAATGTCAAAGTTTTTTAATAAACATTTATTATTATTATATAAAATAAGGTATGGATTAACATATATGTGAAAGTAAACTGGAAAGAAGGCGATTAAAAAAAACGTAAAAAGATGATCACAAGCAGCATAATATCCATTATTGAATGGAACGTCTCATTTATAGTATCATATATCTCAGTAGTTTAATAAGCTTTATAGTTTTTGTAAAATCATCAATTTTGCCACGTTTAATTTTCACTTACTTCTGCTGTTGACTGTACCTAGGTACTCCGTTTATTTTCCTAAAATTGTTTGTCCAAAATTCAAACGATAATCCTCATCAAGTTTGAACATATGTAGCACCATTAAATAATGGTTTAATTTGCCTTTTCTAAAGAAATTAAACTAGATTAAGGGTGAAAAGTTTATGAAAAAAAGTAGAGAAGCATTCTTCGTACATGACCTACCTGAACTACCCACTTCTACTTTAACTTTGCAAAAGCCGGCATCGATTTCGAATGTTATCATTTTTGGTTGTTAGTAAAGAGATGCCCGAAGATTGTTTTTACCTCTGGTGCCAAACCTGAGCTGATTTTCTCATCCCGAACATTTGCTGGCGCCGCTGCTAACCGGGCGTTTGACGAACTTGATTTGGGATACGCTGAATTGCTGACAGTACCTATTCCAATATTTTATTCATTACTTACAGCTTTTAGTTGCACTTATTTCTTTTATTTGTAATCTGTGTAACCTGTCCCCTAACAAGCCCGGGGCATACCTAATCAGATCATTAATTTACGTACAATCAGTGTTATTTTCAAAGGCTCTTCTGTCGTTCAAAGCACAATTCCTTATTTCGTAAGCATACGACTCTCCCCTTCTTTGAAAGCACTAGTTGTAAATAAGCCTCATAAAATTCCAACAACTTGCGAAGGAATTTAGATAATTTCAAAACACCATCTGTCTTCTTTCCCATAAGAAATCCCATTGACGAAGTGCAGCTCCGCATGCCAATCTTCGGAGATATGCATCTTCTAATGAACGTTTATTTATTGCTCTGTACTGTCTCGATGTATTTTAAGAACATACTTCAAGTGTTTTATTATCTGTATATTATTAGTGTTTTATTGTCTTCACGGTTACGGTTTTGCCCGGCATCGCTGTCGGTGCCATTTACGACTGAACAACAGTTCTAAACAGTGGTCACTAAAAAAAACATTTACTTCTGAAAGGGGTCGCTGCGTAGCGATCAGACAGCCTAAATTAAATAAATATCTGGGAAACCTTACACCAAGATCATCTGACCCCAAACTAAGCAGAACTTGTAATATGGGTGTCAGAGACTGATACACATACTTAAGTATGTATTTATGTAAAAATATAAATTTTTTAAAACGGCTTTCAAAGTTCAGGGAAAAAACTGCATTTCTAACTTTTTCAATTTCATAATTTTTTTAAAAGTTATGATAAGCGTTATGGATGTGAATTCTTCAGAATCATCTATCGCTGTTATTCATCTAATGAATAAAAAAAAACAGTCATTCATCTCAACAGATCACGCTACAGTGACCGAAAAAGTGACTCAACCCAGAAATTTTCGATAAATCGTAAAAAAAATCATAACTCGAAAACTACAAAAAATCGGGTAACATACATGGGGTATTTTCGGATACCCCTGAGTGTAAGTAAGCTAAAAAAAATTAAAAACTATGATGATGAAAAAAAAACAACTAATTAATTTCTATCTATCTTTTTTTATCAGTTTTTAGTTTTTTTTTATATCATTTCAAAAACAACAGTCGTTATTGTTCTTGTTAACGTGACCAGATACCAGGGTAGAAGACGCAGGCAGCTCTGACACAGTTCATACTAGTACAGCCGCCGACGTTAACGCATTATTAAATTGATAATTTACACGAAATTTTTAAGATTAAAGGTTAAGATTTTATCTGTTTTTTAAGGAATAAAATAACTTAACAAATGTTCGTCACATGAATGTTTGTGATGGGTGGGTTGAGGATCGCACCCAAGACCTCCGGTGCTAAAGGCGGGATCGCTGCCATTGCACCTACACAGTGAAATTGTACTTGTCTACTTTTTAAAATGATAAATCATACTTCTATTACCTTTTCAATAAAAATGTATTTTCGGAACAAATCCCGGGTTTGTGTAAATCGGCCTTTGGTATCCTGTAGCTATGTTTTTAGATATTTATTTTTAATTTAAGTAGCCAATGTAAGGTATCCTTCGAAGCCGAGGAATTTGAACACAACAAAAACACACTATGTGGCTTCCGAAGTTCATGACCCGGTAAATACCTATCTGATTAGTTATACTTTATGGTAAAACGTTCTAAAACACACGAATTATATAACTGATTTTGTATGAAAGCCTCAAAATTAAATTTTTCACTTTGATAATGTCTACATCACTAATCAATCACCCAATATAGATAGGGTCTGCTAAATACGTTCTTAATTTGTTAATTTCTATATCTACTGATAAGGAACAAGTTCTCTAAGTGCATCTGCATTATAATTCCCCGTTTCAGAAATGTAATTATTTCCCAAGAGTATTCTTATCTAAATTAATTACTTGCGCGCTATCACGCAATGTCGACGAAAAATGTCGTTAATTTGTATCAAACCTTAATTAGGGAAATTAGTCGAATCTGACGAGCTTCGTTACCGCGTGTCGTAATGTGGACGGCACACCCACCCTATAAATGTCATTGTTACACATGCTTTCACATGTTTGGTTGTTTATTATAATGTATAGTTAGCTGAGTTTTCACCACGAGTTACAAATTCTTTCTCTTCTCGAGGGGTTTGGCTCTTTCAGTGTACGAACGAACTGCATTGAAAGTTCTCATATTACTGCCTACCATCCTGCGCATTGCATGCTTTTTGCCACAGCCCTGTTGTAATAGGTTGAACGCACGCATAATCGATATCATCACCAAAATTAAAAACAATCGCCCTAAAATACGTACTAAGTTATAATGCTATTTTCCAAGGTGTAGACTTATTTAATGTTTCGTTGTATGGATTCAAAAAACAAATTAAAGATATTTGTGTTCCATCATAGCTTTCAGTTTTGCATGTAACTGATAATCTTAATTTTATGTTGTTATTCTCAGATATATATATATTTGTTTAATTTATAGTTAGTAAGTTCCAGTTTGCTCACATTATGTTAAATCATACCAGTGGAAACTTTATTGGTTTAACTTAGATATTTATGTTAAGTTTGTTCTGATATATAACAACTGTCTGTTTCCCAAATAAATAAATAAATACAGGAAGCTATACAATAACTTCACTAGCATAAGCTGAGCACTAATTGTTATATACTAGCACAACTAATATAAAATAAAGGCTAATTCAGTCCGTCATAAAAATAATCCCCTATCTCTCTCTACCCTTAAACGCTCTGTGAGTTAATTTGCCTGGGGCTTGTGAATACAGGCCCCGGCCAAATCAAAAATAACTGTAAAGTTTTCATGCAAGGTCATCCAATCACGGCGATTGGCTTAATGATTTCCTAAAGACTTTTTAATCTCCTAAAGACTGCGAAGGATCTAGATAGTCCGCAGCAGTCCGCGTCAGTGTTCGTGATAAGGGGATTGTAATCATAATAAATGGTGAGGTCACCGTGACGTCACAGGCCCATGAGTTGCGTGCTGCGTTCCCAACCCATCATCCATCTGTCAGTCGGTCGCGTACACCCCGCCGCATTGGTGATGGATAGTGAAACGGGATACCCAAATTATAAAATAATTAATGTTTCGTCAAAATTGAACGAGACAATCCGTCACTTCTACGTAATTGCCAACTTCTCTCTTCAAATTTGTATTATACCATTTTTATGGCACGTGTTCGTATTACATATAATTTTCTATATAACGAAGTCATCGAATAAGGGTTTTATTTATTTATTTATTTATTTATTGCTTTCTCGTATGTAATACAAAGGTCTTAAAAGTAATAATAGTAACAATACGGACCCTGTCGGGCACAGCAAAAGTAGGTGAGAGAAGGACTTACAAATATCATAAATGAGCCATCATCTACAAACATGAGGAGAGGCTGCAGTATGATATAATATTTATTTAATTAATATTTATTTTTGGCTTACTAATGCTTTTAGCCGCAGATGTCTTTAGAAGCTTTCTTGGACTTTTCTTTTTATAGTGAGCGCAAAAGGTTCCCAATCCGTATTTATGAAAGGTCGTATGTGCCAATAAAGAATTGATAAAATATAATCGAAAGCTGATCGTAGCTTTTTAGCGCTAAAACTTTTGATTACAGCACATCCAGCTTTTAATTTTTAAAAAGGCTAACCACGACGCGCGCCCGTACTGTAGGTTGTCTTGAGTATACATACAATTGTTTTTAAAACAAAACATAATTATGAAACTATTTAAGTACTAAACTTGAAATAAATTATTGGTACATAGACAATATTTATATACGCTTGGGAGCAAAGAAATCGAGTCACCCCGTATGTCAGGTAAGGTTTTTAGTTTTAGTAAGTATTATTTAATAATAATAACGAATAAATCCAAAAATCGGAGGAGGCACAATTTATCCGCTCCCAAGTATAGTTCATGCCATAATACATCGTGTGCTTAGAATTAGATCTCATCTAATATTTCACGTTGGCCTTGTCTGCATCACTAAAAAAAATGAAAACTCAAATACTACACCAGCTAATTACGAAGCTGCCGTATGTCGCATGTAGTTTCAAATAAGATCGATAATTCTCTTCCATTGATGTTGCGTCCAATTCCACCCATCCCAGGGCTAGTCTGACTTGGCATTGATTCAATGCCTCGCCAACATTTGAGTTCAAGTCAATAGTCTGAAAGAAGCAACGTGCTCTTCAATTCAACATTTACACTAATGTAACAAGTGACTAAGTAACTAATGATTTGTGAATTATTAAGACCCCATTGCTTATAACTTAGTTTCATCTTATCTGCTGTACTCTTCTTCCTAATTAACGCGGCAAGAAGTGACAACTACCAAGATAACGTTGAATATGGATTAAAAACCTGCTTGCGGGAAATATCCAGGGGATCTGCCCACTGCCGCTGGTTCGTTTGACATACTACCGAACGTACTTTAACTGTCCACGTAATGGATGGTAATTCATAGCAATACGAGCTCAGCATATGCTGGCAGTGATGCGCTCTAGCCATAGGAAAGTCATAGGTACCTTACAGCAAGCCAAACGTCGCAATGTTTCTATTGCAGTTTCTTGGCCTATCCCTTATTGCGTTTGTACGTGCCGAATAGTCTCGTTTGGTATGCAAGTGGGTTGGTCGAAGACCAGCTCAAATATTTACTTCCTTATTAAAACCTCAGGTCGGGAACAATGGTACAGTTAGCCAGGTCGTAAAACGGACATGCCCATAAACTGCAATTTGTTGCTTAAATGAGCTTTCGCATGCAGTTTGAATTAACACGCGACCCGCTTAGCGCAGTGGTTATTGGGAACGCTGTCGGTTGAAGCTCAAAGAGTTTGGTTTAGTTCTATGTTTATCAATTGTCAATTTTTACACTAAACAGCGATATAAATTGTAAAGTTTATTGGAACTCGTTATACCAGGGAATAGATCAAAGGAAAACTACTTTTCTTCTAATGACTATCGTAAATATGAGGAGCGGTGGGATGAAGTGAGAGTGATGAGCCGGAAGCGATGTCACAGGACACTCGTGCGCATTGCGCTCCCGGATGCTAGAGATATTGTGAGGGTACCAAATTAGAAATTCCGGCTGTGATTGATCGCCCATTCTCTGAAATGTCGTCTTTTCAGCATTCACACCTGAATTCCCAGAAGGCGACCTAGCGGTTCATACGTTTTCTCAATGACTATCCAGATTGACAGATTGTTAAATTGGACTTAGTTAGTTAGTAAGGAGTATTCACTGAACATGTACATGCTGGTAAACTTTCGAAAATCCAGACGTTATTCAGAGTTGCGTGCCTTTCTATCGTAAATCCGCCTAGGACGTCGGAACAATCGTTCAATTTTGACGAATGCATTTGATTTGTAGCTGCGTATAAATAATCTCCAGCCGGTGGGACTGGAGTGGCGTGCGCCGGCGCCGGCATCGCTGGCCCAACACTAGAGACTTTAGTTGTGGCTGGGACGCGTTGACGAATACTCAAGTCGGAGCTCACCTAGCGAGCGTCACTCGCGACCTCGCCCTCGTGACATTGTGTTATCACTCATCAGTGCGCTTATCGGTAACCGATTCAAATCCCCGATACATGTTCGAGCTATTATCGACTCTAGTGTACTTCAAAGACATGCATAGTGTACTTCGGACGAATAAGTGATCGAAGCAAATAATTAATATTCAAACATTCGTTTTACAATTGCAACGATTTTCTGCATTTTCGCATCGCGTAGGACTGTGTTTACTCGATTCACGTGTAGGCTGTGATTATGGAGCTCTGAGCTCGGTGTGGAACTAGTGGGTGTTTTATTTCTAAAAAACAAGCTCACGATTGGCTCGACATGGATCGGACAATGTATGGCAAGGTGCTGCCAGGCACTTATTACCCGTTCCGCTGCGCTATGAAGGAGAACGGAATATCGCCCGGCTGTGAGTATTGTTTCATTCATTAAATCAATTTAAATGTGTTCTAGTAAATCTGTACCGTTTGGCAACTTCCTCGTGAGTTTGTTTACTACATGCTGAGAGTGTTGCAGCAGCTGATTGCACGCACTCTCGTTTTCATTTTATTTATTTGCGTGTTTCGTTTGAGTGCATCTCGTATCGTCTTTCGTCGATTGCTTGTTTATTTGGTGCAAGATTATGTGTAGTGCTACCGTCAGTGTTTTAACTACCGTCTCTTTTGTAATTCTCGTGATGTTTGCCAGGCTGTTATTTTTAGAGTGCTTAGTGGAGAGTTTTATGTCATAACATGTCAACATGTTTGAATAGGCACACCTAGATGTTGGTAGCAGTCAATCTGTTTGGTGTAGTAATTATGAATTTGCTTGATACTGGTGATATTTAAAGAGTACTAAATTGTAGATGAAGTCATCCCATTTGTTGAGCACTAGGTTAATTCTGTTTCATTAGCATCATTTAGACGGTTTGCGGTTTTGTTCTGGCTTCTTTTATGACGTCCGCGTCTATTCCTGGAAGACCTCGTGGGTGGGGGACCAAATAATAGTCCAACTTTTACAATGCCATTAACTATTTTATAGAGACGCGAAGGTGAGAATTGGTGTAAACAGCAGCTGGAGTTTGTGTATAGTATTTCTATTGAGTTGTTTGGTACAATGTTAGAAAACAAACATGCCAAAAGACAGAAGGAGATGTATTTACATGAATTTTACTATTCAATTAGTTCAGAATTTGGATAAAATGCTAAATCATGCGATATTATTACAACGAAGACCTGCTCCAGTCAGTAATGCGAATATTGAGGCGTCGTTGAGAGGTTTGGAATAAAAAATGCACTGGTAAATTGTATCGATTACTGAACGCTGTGGAATTAAGCAATTTTTCTTTGTCTGTTCAGCTTCATGTCTGATCAGCTTTTAGGTTTGTCTCTACACCTCATTCATCATCAGGAGAGTTCTTCCTACGTTTTGTATGTGTTGTACAGAATTTTGTTCGTTAGGATAAACAATTTTCATCGTGTTTATTATTCTTCCTTCCTACTCACTCAGATAGCTGTTTAGATATCTCGTGAATGACATCAGTTTCTCGCAGTGTCTGCTGCTAATCACGGTGCTGAATGCCGTGGGTAGTGACTACATTAAGCCAGTTTGGTAGGTACTACTAATTCGAATGTAGGGTCTATGGAAATGAATGTTTGTGCACATTGCAAAACGTATTTCCATAGATATAAAATTTCTTCATCGCTTCTTCATTAGATAGCGGCAGTAGTGTGACATTTGTTAATTTTTGCAACTTACGTAGTTATTTCAAATGAAATAGTTAAATCGTAACACGCCATGCTCCGTCAGTTCACCTTCCTTTAATTAATCCGTTACACATGATCATAATGAACCTAAAGCCCGTTTGTATTAATGCACGTACCTAGGTTTTATTGTGTATGGCGGTACAATAGATCCTTATGTAAAGGCAAGGACATTAAGACCATACACTAGAGAATGCCACATTGTTTACTCATATACTCTTGTTTCATTTGTTGCATTGTGTACGTTGCGTTTTTGAATTACTAGATGTTGATCATTGAATATTTTACGGATTCAACTCCATACACCATTATTTGGGATTGTGACAATTTGCGTAATCAGCATGCACCGTATTTTGTCAATGAAACGCTTTCACTTTCCATCGTCTAGTGATCCGCGAAAGAAAACTAACTAGTTTTTCATATCTTCATAAACTTGCAAATATTGCCACGTGATTCCGGTTTTTGCTGTTTCACGCTCATGCTCACAACAGTGTTGTCCCTTGTTACCGTTAATTTTCGCCCACCTCGTTTCCTGCCTGGAAATCGGTTTCAATCGGTACAGTCAACGACAAGCGTAACCCAGGTGTTGTCACAATATGTACCAAGCCCGGCGTCATGTCACGTCGAAGTACAGCCATCCATACTTCCTTAAGTAAGTTAAGTCCTATATTCAATCAAGTATAACACGTAGAAATAACAATGAAAACAAGTCAATTTAGGGTCAACCTGGTCTTTGTCTCAGCATGTGCCGCTGCAGCTTCAAAACTGCTACAGCGCTAGTAATTGAACTTCGTTTTAAGTTGATAGTTTCTCCTCCTGACATCTTTCCTCAAGCATTTTCGCTTATTCGTTCTTCAAAGGAAGTTTTAATGTTAATGTCCTTAGAAGTCCTTAAAAGACCTGAGTAGTCAAATATTCATCATGTAGTTTCTCGCACTTGCAGTAGTTATGTTAAAAAAAATCCGTCCTGTGTGGTCTCTTCCAACAGTTCCAACTCATGTTTTGAGGTCGTTTTGTATGCAATTTCCTTCGTCCGGCAAAACCCCCCTGTGACATAAGATAGCGTAATCTTCCAATTAATCAGTTGACGGAATTGCCTGTGATGACCTTGGCATACTCTTGGCTTTGCCGGAAAGAATTTAATAAAGTTCACGTTTAATGGGTAAAACAAGTTTCCATTGAGAACATGACAAACCAACTTGACTCCGGCGACCTTTCTGAGGGTCACTTGACATGATGTAATGATCAATTGCCTTAAGATTTATTTGCAGTAGATTCGTTATTACTTTACGAGAGTATCCTGAGGTGACAATTATGCATCAACTACCTACGTTAATGTGTTATGATAGATGCTACTCTTGTATGATATTGGTGATGATGTCAGCGACCAGAATGATGATCCGTTTGGAAAATTATGAACATCAGGTTGTTGTTACCTTTGCTCTAAATTTTGATTTTGTGTTGTGGATTTGTATCTCTCATATCGATAAAGAGGTAACGAAAAAATTCTAATTAACGTTATTCGTTTATTGGTCCAAACAATAAAAAAACAAATAAACAAACCAGTCAAACAGTAGCTAGATTATCTTTATCATAAAATATCTTCAAATACTTCTTAAGCCTTCTAGATACGGTAGGACTAATCAGTTATTGTCGGTACTTACGTTAATTGAAGTTTAAATCATTAAATTAATTTCGGCGTTCTAAGAAGTTAGCCGCTGTACGTCTGCCACGAGTTGCCACTTTATATTTACGTTGTGGTTCGAAAAAAAATTGTATTGGGATGACACATGACATGACATGACATTGTCAAATCCCGATACATTTTTTTACGCGAACGATGATATAAATTCAAAGTGGCAACTAGTGGTTGACGTACTGTTATTATTGTGCAGAGATAATAGTGCAGTCATTGAAGCATTATTGCTCCGAATTTTTTTACTGTGAACCGAATTGCATACATTTTTGGAATTAGGTTCATCTTACCCTTAACTTCAAAAGTGAAAATGATTTGAACTCCGCAACCACCCTGGGGGTGGTTGCCACCCCTTCTCGGGGGTGAATTTTTTTTTTGCAAAATAACCTCGGATATCGATAGAAGGCCTAATTTTAAGCAAAAAATCATCTCTAAAGTTTTTCAAAAAATCCAATACTTTTCAAGTTATTGGCAATTGAAAATTCGCAATTTTTTCACGTTTTTCATCGGTTTTTTGCAAATATCTCCAAAAATATACGTTTTATCGAAAATTTTACGAAGAACAAAATTGTATCAGGTAAAACAATGAACAATTTCGTTTTTTTATAAAGTATTCTAAGTGCAATATTAAGCTAGATATTAAAGATCAAAGCCGTTTTTTATTTTGTCTGAAATTTAATCGATGTGGTCAATGCCATCTAGCGGCGAGCAGATGCATTTTATGCATTCTAATACAAAAGGGTTTTGTAGTGCTTGAAATAAGCTTTAAAATGAGCACTATTAAAAGTCTTTTGCACGTAAAATAAGTGAGCTGTATTGCAAATAAGGGGAGCATCTAATGTTTTTTATTTTAAATCAATGGGTTTCATAAGTGCCATTTACACCAAAATTAAAATTAATCGTATTCCGCCTAGAATTAACTTTATTATGAAGAGTTTGATAGATAGTATCAGTTTGGCTGCTTCAGGACACACATTTTCCAAAAAAGTCACGATTAAAAAAAAAAATCAAATTTTTAAAAGACCCACTTTTTTTAATAATATCTCAAAAATGACGACAGATACGTATAAAAGTGTACGGATTAAAAATTTAGGTATTTTTCTGACAAACAATTTGGTTTTTTTGTTTTTTCTGTCAAACAAAAATTGACGGAGATATGATTGTTTAAAGAGCGCGTGGCAGCGCAATCACAGCCTCTCTTAAGCCCTTTAACCCCTCACCGTTTTAGAAAAAGGTTTTTTACTATATATTGCAATAAAGGATGTTGTAGCTCTCTTAATTACCTTTACAATGTTTTTTTATAAATTGTGATAGCATGAAAATTGAAGGAGTTATGGTCCAAAAACTTATCATATTTTTTTCTACTTAGTAACTGTTTTTTTTTTTTTCAAGGGGTTGAAAATGATTTTAATATGAGGTAATTATGTTAGAAAATACTTTACAATTTCACCACTTACTATACATATTAGACATGTTTTCTTGCGATAAAATGGCTCAATGTCAATTTTTCCATTAAGGGGTTGTTTACACCCCTTAAAAATAATAGGCGGAGTTCAGATCATTTTCACTTTTGAAGTTAAGGGTAAGATGAGCCTAATTCCAAAATTTCATGCAAATCGGTTCACAGTTAAAAAATTCGGAGGTAAGACCGTATTTTTCGCTTCAATGACTGCACTATAAAAGGTATCTGAAATGGGTAACGATTTCAATCAGATACGTGTTTACTAAAATATAAATCTGTCTTCACAGATGTGTTTTCCTTGTAAGTACATACTGTAAACAATTGATAGGTACCGTAGCAGTCTATATGTTACGTTTTAATAATCGCTAGCAAGATGTTCGTACTTGGTAGAATATTATGCAACACATTAGACCATATGCTGGAACTTGATTCATATTATTACTTAAAATTCACAGGATGTCGTGATAACCATACTCGTATTAGGAGGCCTGCTGGGATTACTGTTTGTAATTAAAATATTTATGCTAATTAACTCATTATATAAATGTATGAACATAAATCGGATTTAAATGAAATCGATTACGTTTATTAGTCGTTAATTTGAGCAAAAAGGCAACTTTTAATAATGTTCAGCTAAGAATCTTGAGAGGATGGAATACAATTTTGTCTAACTAGGTATTTTTATTTTACATAAATTTATAATTTATGAGTCGTTGACCAGAATGAATTTACCACCTGAATCCTATTAGAGACGTTACTTACAGTTTCAATGGGTTCGGTCGGTTTTCGTTTTGGTTTGACATGCGTTGCAAAAGCTGAATTCTAGTGTACTCTTGCGTTCATCTATTCACAGGCTTGACCTGTCTTCAATACTCTCTCGAATTCATTAATCATTTCAATAATAATTTATTAAATTTATTGTGAATAGGCTTAATCGGACCTCAAGAGCTTATGAGTCATTCTTGACATAAGGCCAGCTCGGACGAAAGTCACTTGACCATATAGGGATCTTGCCTTTATATGGGGGTCCATTAACGTCTTGATCTCGTGACCGTTATGGATTCGCGTCACCTTCGCTATAGGAGGAAATAAGGACTTCCAGTTGTTTTTTTTCGTGAACTAGTAACACACTGCGATTTAACTGAATGTTACAGCTGTCTATGAAGAAATGTAAATCTGCGCAGCAAAAAACTATATAGGGCATTTTTTTTCAGTCGAATTCATGTGAAAACATCTTACAGCAGGACAGAAAAATTGCCACTAGAGACATCGGAAAATTATAAAAATAAGTCTGTGAAATTAAAGCTGTATCATGTTTCCGAATGATGTTCCATTTTACCTTGGAACGAACAGACCCTAACTAACCTAACTTAGAGTACCTACGCAGAAGATGAGCTTAGGCCTCGATCCTGATAGGAGATAAATTGATAAAATTGAAGCTAATGGTTTTTTAAGGTAATTCCTGATTTGCTTAATGTTTCATGATACCAGTGAAATGCCTAGAAAAAAAAATCAGTTCAAAGGTTTCGCTATTAACCGTAACATGATAGTTAGACTAGGTCGGTTAATTGGTCGTTGCTAACTGAAACATGATTCTGTACTCCATTTAAGAACACAATGTTGATATTTAGGAATTAATTAGTACGTCTGAGTTACCGGTGCTTAAGCGCGAGGCATGCCTTCCTACTCCTAGTGCTTCAGTTCTCATTTAGCTGCCTACGGATTATTTCCTGGTTCCATAATTAAATCTTCGATCTGTGCTTCTGTGCTTTTGCTTTATCTACATTGTAAAATGTTTCGAGAACGACGTTTTTCTCACTAAAACATTTTAAGGATCCCGGTCGAAAACAAATTGGTTTTAGTGAGCCTTTTAGTGCTGCCAATAAATTTCAACGTTCCAGATTCAGTTTTACTGTTCAAAAACACGTAATATAAATTGTTTTAAAAGGTCGTTTCTTGAAATTTACTGTATCGTGAATCTCTTTTATAGATGTTGTTGTTAAGGGATTTCTTTTCTTTGCGATAAAACGGATTACGCTATGTAATTATTTATCAAAGGGACTGAAAATAATGTACAACAGGTTAACATTGACTGTTTCTTTCAAATAACTCTCGTCTTTCTTTACTTCGAAATTTGTAAAACTTCTATTTCAGATCATTGTAGTTAATTTAATTCAAATTTGTTTAATTAAATACTAGAACATGCCTATAAACTAGTGGGGTCGGTCAGTGGCTCAGTGGCTTCAGAATTACTTGTCTTCATGCGATTAATTGTCACAAATTGGCTTCATGCCAATTCGATCTCAATTTGCTGAATTAGCATAGAAAATTTCAATTTTATCAGTTTCGGTTCTGCGCATGAGTCATATCATATCAAAAGTTTGTTGAACTTTCCGAGTTTTCCGAGAAATGTGAAAACGGGAGAAAGCGTGTGATATCTACTGAACAGATACGAGTTACGATGCTCTTTCCGATAGAAAAACCTCTAATTGTTCTTCAAAATACTTCCTCCGTTATTTCTTCTCAATCAGTCATCTTTATAATTTCCTTTATCAATTGTTCGCATTGCTTTTTCTCCTGACGTGGAAATACGAAATTAAATGTTTTTTTAGCGCGTAGTGTGTCGTCATACAGTACATTGTTGTTACATAGAGTGCATTGAACTAATTACTAAAATGTCGAAACTTCATAGCCAAGCCCTTCCGTCCGGCCTTTATTAATCTATTCATTCACATCGCGTGCTTAAGGGAGTGATAGATGTACATACCTACTTTCTATGGCCAGTATGAAATACTCGTGCATATCAATTAGGTAAGTCTTACTTATAACCAACGCCGCTGTCATGTCCAAAGACAGGTGGTTTTGTCTTTCCTTTTTCAGAAAGAGTACTTTTAGTGCTGAATTGGTGCTCAAAGAACTTCGTAACGTCACACATGATCCACCCCATCATTAGGCTCGAAGCCACTAATATATGTTCAGTATTCGTCAGTGAAACCTTGACCCGCTTTGCTAATCCAAAGGCGACACGTCGAGTCACATTCAGGGAATTCAGTTAGGCAACTTATGCGTTGTCCTTATAACATTATCATTTTCTATTTTATGTAAATGACCTTCATCAAATCTGAAACTAAATAGGATATAATCGCCTCTAATTTTAAAAGTATGTTTAAAAGAAACTGAAACTCATTGAAATTTACATATTTCATCTAATATTCTTCTGCTTTTCTGCTCATAAAAGCTTGTTTTCCCTAGATGTGAAATACCGGTTATCGTAATCTCATGATCTGTTGAAGTGTTGATCTAACAGACACCTTATTTCCTGTGACAGAGGTGAGCGTTATTTTTGTAAATTGTGTAAACTACTCATAACTTTACATAATCCTTTGAATTTGTTGATTTATCTCAAAGTTACGTAAACTCGGTGAATGACCTAATTAGATTCGGGTTTGATGCCAAATTCTTTTCCACCGGACCCTTTATTTTCGTCTGCATTGAAGCCGCGTATTATTAGCTTTGTAAAAAGCATTATTTGTCATTTCTGGACATTCGTTTCCTTAATATTTTTATTTGACTCCCACTCTCAAGCACCAGCTGTTAGCCTTTATAGTGTGACGATAATACTAAGCAGCGCCACCTACTGATGCGGTCAAACATCAGTCAAAACCCGAGCTCAGCATGCTCGAGTTTGTGATAACATAATACCAACACACTCGTGTGTTGTTCAGGATGAGCTCACTAGAGGGCTTTTTCGTGTTTTTCTTCGTCATATTATGTTGTTTTGATAAACAAATGTACTATATATTTTATAGACTGCCATGTTAGGTTCACGTTTCTTAAAGTATAGCTAGGCGCTTAGTAAATGCAATCGATCGTTATCAGCGGCGCGTCGGTCCCGTGACGTCACGACTCACGGGTGCATTAACCGTTGCACCGAGTTGCACCCGCCCGCCCACGCTCGGGAAAGCTGCAATGTCACTTGCGAATCCTTGAACCTACCACAATTCTCACCTAGGTACGCTTTAAGTCGGTGCTTTTGCATTAAACACTTTTATCATCTGTTACAAAAGTATTTAAAAGCAACCAGTGATTGTTGTGCCTTTGTAAGAACCGCTGAGAGTTTCCGCAACGGCTCTTTGCAGTTCCTTACCGGGAACTGAATGAAGAGCTCTCTGTAATAAACAAAAAGTGGTATAGTTTAAGAGCTGCCAATACGATTCTGACTCAAATACTAAACATATGGCGGGAGATCGCATTCCTTCGCGTCCAATCTGGAATAAACACTCAGTTTTGCTATAATCCCCAAGCTGGCCAGTGCGGATAAGATTTCTAGCCGAGAATTTCCAGGAAACTTCGGGAACATGTCAGGTGAGTCAGTGTTTTTTGCTATTATTGTTATGAGAGTGTTTTAATTCATGATTGCAAAGACTTTATGGCGTTAAGTCGAGGGTTTTTCTACTCTCTGTACTAAGTAATAATGTACGTATGCGACGATCGTAGTAATGGGCGTTTAAAAACTGTTTTAACAGTCTATACTGAAGTTCCCTTATAAGCAAAAAACATCATGTGTAACTTGTGTAAGTGATATCTAGTTTGGCTTTCGGTTTAAATGTTTTTAATTCAATTGACTGCTGTATTTGTCGTTCGCCAAGTATTCGAAATTAAGTTCAACTACGCTCATCTACCTATATCACATCTGCTTCTGTACAAGTTTACACCTATGACATATTCATTTAAGTTTCGTGCTTTGACTTATTAATTATCCCATGCAAGTTTTGGATTTCTTGTGATGATTTACTAATTAATTTACTATGGTATTGAAATATAAACTACAAAATTTATTTTGGGAAAAAAACAGACATGTATAGCTTGCCTGTAAAACCCTATAATAAAATGTAATAATAAATTGGATGCGTTTACTCGCTAGTTGGCTTCACATCAACGGTTGTAAACTATAAATTCTTGGCTAGAACTCCCTTTCCCGAGACTCGATTCCATTGCTTTAAGTAAATTGACGTAAGTCAATTGACTGAAACCTAATTATGCCATAATATCCTACTTCACAGGGAACTAACTTCTTCCAACATGTATTCGAGTTTTCTTGTAATAAATGTTTATGGCGCGGGCGTACAAAAATGGGTAGAATGATGAATTTGGCAAGAGAGCCAAGCGTGACACCCTAACTCTGACGTCAATCGTCTTCTAGTTGCTACCACTGGAAGTGGAAGTAGCTTTTCTTTAAACCACTGTCGATAGCCGTAAAAAGATGAGAAGATCTGGACAAATTTTACCAAGACTGGTTATACAGTCAACTCTAGGTCTGGTTTTAATAGAGGCAGGGTACGGGATTTTATCGCTCGTACGACTGCCGTGGATGCAAATAGTAATACCTCCACCTTACGGAAAACCGCAGCTAAGTAGCTTTGGTATTGTTGTGATCTTGCTGGTGAGATGGTAGCCAGAGCTCATTATAGAGCTGTTTTCCAGTTAGCTGAAGGACCTTATTTCTTCTTGCTGACTCTGCAAGTGTTCCCTAAAAAAAGCTAAGGCGTTACACAGGATCGAACACGCAAGACTAGAACCTCTACTGTTGCAAGTATGCATAGACTGCGGTAACCGCTTACTATCAGGCGGTCCGCACTCTGTATGCTTGTTAACCACAGACGAAAGATCACCTGAAGAAAGGGTAGGCTAAGTAGAGGAAGGTGTGCAATTATTGTTGGGAATTATTGCACAGCAAACTTAATAAAAACTTAGCAGAGGTAGTTATACCGAAGAGCAGTGACATTTATACAAATAGCATAATTTAAAAAATATTCCGCGTTAATGACGCAGGTCCGTGATGAAAAAACCCACAGATTGTGTGTCAAATAACTCGCCAAGTGAAGGCTGTGAGTACGCTATCCCTCCGAGTATGGGCCGCGTAGGTTTGAAGTGCCAAGTTGGTCGGGAAATTGCTACTTGGATGCTCTCGAAAGTGAAGGCACGGCACATTTGAAGAGGTCCGTATGTCGTGCGGTCGTTGACCTCTGAAAACTTTACAGAGTACACGACATGATAACATAATATTTTGCGTAATATGCTTCATAATGGTGAAGAAACTAATAGGTCATTAGTTTCTTCACCATTATTGCAGTTGCCATAATATCACAAAAGGACCTATGATATGATATTACCTAAATTCCTTTAACAACCTGAGGTATAGATACAGGTATCCTTAACTCCTCGTGTTAATACGTTATGAATTAACAAAAATAGACAACTTCGAAAAAAAACTATTTCAGAACAAAACACTAAAAAGTGAAAAAATATTGCGTATTCTTCTAAAACTTATACGTAACATAATGTAGGTACAATTATTGTTATTGTTGGAGTCTGTGTCAGTAAGCTAATGTAGGTTTAACTACCTACGAGGGGCATGCCAAAAGAAATTAGATACTCAAACATTATAAAATTTATGCTTTACTACAAGTATCGATCTTTTCGAAGTATTCACCCTGAGCACGTATATTTTCCATACGCTTGAACCAATTGGAAAATACTTGTGACCACTCTTCTTTAGACACCTCAGAAATCTCTAAATTATAGGCAGCCAGTGCATCTTCTTTGCTTTCAAACCTTTTCCCCTTTAGTTTTTATTTAATTTTGGGAAACAGGTAAAAATCACAAGGCGCTAGGTCAGGGGAATATGGTGGGTGGGGAAGGATTGACACATCTTTGAGTTGAAAAAGTAAAGTGTTTTAGCAGACGTGTGCGGCGCCGCATTATCGTGGTGCCAGGGAAGGTGCCGGATTCCTGACTTCGGTCGCTTGTGAAACGAAGCTGATATTACTGTTGGAGCAGAAACTTTCACATATACCATTCAGAGTTATAGTAGCAATATGACCCGTTTTGCAGAAAAACGAGGCTACCATTTGTTTCTGTGTGCTTCGTGCAAAGCGACATTTCGTTAGAGTTGGTTCATCCTCAAAACACCATACAGTCGACTGTCGCTTTGTTCCAAGATCATAGTTATATAGCCATATTTCGTCACCAGTCAGTAATACACGTTTTTTTTCTCGCTACCGTCGAATTTATCTACCATGAATAGGCACCTATCCACCCGACGTTCTTTCTGCTCATCGGTAAGTTTGTGCGGCACCCACCTTGAACAACGTTTACGGAGAGAAAGGTGGTCGTGAATTATGGTTTGCATTGCAGCTGATCCAATTCCCAGTTCTCGCTCCAGCTCTACGTACCTAATTCGTTGGTTTTCGCGAATAAGTTTTTCGACTGCACGAACGTTTCCTTGTGTGACCGGGGTTGGCGGCCGGCCTGTCTTCGCTTCATCTTCGAGACATCCCCGTCCTCTTTTAAATTCAGCAAATCAATTAAATACTGTTTCTCTTGAACAAGCAGACTCGCCAAAAGTAGTAGCTAAAAGTTCAAAACATTCTTGAGGCTTTACACCATACTTTTTACTCCCTAGGAGCTAAAGTGGTCACTTTAGGCCCGCTTCGTAGGGCTATATTGGCGTACTTTTAGAGCATGAGAAGTGAAAACCTTTTTTATATTAATTAAATTAGTCATAGTCAAACATCAACGTACGCAGACTATAGACTTTCTATCTCCCGATAGTTTAGTCGAGTTGGGCTGTTCGTGCGCACACTGGGCCAACAAAACAGTAGGGTTGGACGTGGGTGCGCAGACCAGACAACCAACAGTCGGACGATTGATTACATTCACTAGAGTTGTTGAAGAGTTAACTCACTTTGAATGTTACCCAGAAATATTATTATTGCTTTATACTTGATTTAAAGAAGAAGAAGGATGAAGAAGAGAAATCGAGCGTATTGGGTACATCCTATCTACAGTAACATATTATTGTAAGGGAAGTGTTACGCGATTCATACTAAATTATTAGATCTCCCGGATATGTTTTTCTCTCATTATCCAATGAGCATAACGAGTTTCAATGAACTTGCTAAGTACAAGCACGCGCACGACTTTACCGCATCCAACGCGGAGCGAACGAACTGTACTGTGTGAGTCGGCTGATGAAACAATCTGCAAGTGTGCGGTCGGGGAAGAGCGCCAAACTGATCAAGCGTTCGGCCGATAGTTCGTCGATATTTTAGTTTGAAGGCAATTATTGTGAAGCCCATCAAACTTTTTAATCGGCCGATACTGAATCACTGTAATGTGCGAATTTCAATACCTCTTCATTCTGATTAAGAAGCCGACCAAATTATCGGGCGATAGAAAGTCTGTAGTCTGCGGGTACTCTCAGGCTTTTGGATCATTACTGTTTTGAAGCTGCTATAAAAGGAGGGTGATGATCACCTGACCATCTTATTCTACTATTAGCGAAACTAGGATTCTTGACATTATTTACTATGAATTAGAAGCCACCCGAACAATCGCCTATAAATCAAGTGTTCACGTTTATTGATATACCTTCGCGTACAATGAATGGAACAAAGCAGCTCAATTATTTAAAGCCAATGTCAAGACTTAAGTCCTTGTCGTCTTTGTATATGGTCACTTAACTCTTGTGTTCCCACTTGGCAATTTGTTCTCTCGGTTATCTAAAACCCATTTAAACTGTGACCACTGAAAAACCTATCAGGTTAACCGACAACTCTTGCTATTTTATGATTATACGCTTTTAAAGTTTTTATGCTTTTTAAAGAGATACACTATGGATTTTGTTGTTAGTGTTACTTTTGATTGATAACATAAGGTTTTTATGGGATTCCTTTCAAGGTAACGTCGAAGTTAAGAAATAACTAGATATATCTTCAATATGCTTGATAAGCTGCAGAAATTTTAAAATCTCTGTATATGGAGCTATATACAGAGATTTTAAAATTTCTGCAGCTTATCAATCCCAGTAAATATTTAAATTAACATTCTTATTCCTACGTGTCACCGAAGACAGGTTACCAAAAATAGTGGTCGCCCACTCTCAAACTATCCGGAAGCGATAGCTAATTAAGTATAGATAATACACCGATAATTGTTGTTACGAAACTGCGAAGAGAGACGAATCGACAAGATCCACGCTTCGTTAGCCACGGCGATGGCAATGGCTGCACGATCGGACACGGTGTTTGGTCATCAAGATCCTCGTTATTTTCGGAACGTATTTTTTTACTGCCACCAAAACATTAGTATTCGTATCTAAATGAAGCATTCAAATTACCCAAAAACATCTCGAGCGTTTCTTCGTAGCAATATCGGTGCCGTAAATGTACACAATTAGGCTAAACATGGCCTCAAATTTTTTGCCGCCTACATTATGGTCATCAAACATATTCGCAAAAAAGTTGCTAATGCAATCGGCGCCAGATGTACTTAAAGTGGGTTTTCCTTTATTTAATTAATAAACGCTTACAGATTACGGATTTAATTTCTCGCTGCCGCCCGCGGTCAGGAAGCGTAATAAGGTTGCGTTCCGCGATCTACCTCGTCCCGCAAAGTAGTACCATCCGCGGAGGGTTCTGAGAACGAGCCGGCCCGCCACACACCCATGCGACCTTCCCTGGTCACTCGTTACCGGCTGATACGATTATCGCCCACACGTCCCCATTAAGCGCGCAATTCCTTGCCACAATGAGCCGAAGATCATTAGAAACCGTCCCACTGATGTAGCGTAGCGCTAGGCCGCGGCTCTTGGCGGGGCAGTCGCCTCGACGACAGCCATCCGACCACGCCGCTGCAAGCGCGCGGGTCCCGAACGAACTATTGACAATACTAATTACGATAGCAAATGCAAACGGTTGCGTTTTCAGTGCTAGTGCGGTGCGTGTGATTCGATTGGTGACGGTTGATGAGTGAGACAAGTGAGACGAATCTGCAATTTGTGTTCGTTAGCGCTGTGCGCACTGCTGGCAGCCGGGTCTAATATATCAAATAACCTGAAATATATCTTAATTTATAACTCGACACCAAATAATGTCACTTTTCAACTATATTTACAAAGTCTTGAACTTTGTTAACTTGACTTTGACTTTAACTAATTAGTTAGCCATGATGAAATCTGATCTGATGAAATTTCATGGCTGAACTGAGATAATTTTTATATAAATAGATCATTTACTAAAGTTACAAATACGTTAAAAACTGCACTTAAGGCTTCAATTGCAGTAACCTTGTCTTTACAATACCCCCGGTTTGCACTCAGTGTTCGAAACACTGTGTTTAGAGCATTGACAACGTACGATTGATTGTACGTTGACGTATTGACATTTAAACATTGTTCTATTCGGAGGTTGTAACTGTGTTACTATTTCCTCCGAGTAGTGCTGTGACAAGCCATGACGAAACATTTTGTCGTCACAAAATGTCAACAGTCAATCAAAGAACATGTAGCGATAGTATTTGGCGCCGCCAGGCATCAGTGTTAATTGCCTATAAATAAAACAGAGTATCACATCGACCAATGAACTGAGAGCTGTCAGTGGCCTTAAAAATAGACTACTTGAGTTTATAAGTTCAAATTAGAAGGCTCTCTGGCTTCTGGTTATAGTCAAACAAATAGCTTTGTTGATTCTTCCGGGTTCGGAGGCGTTTACTCTTTCGGGCTCATCTAACAGAAGTCTTTAAGAATAATTATTTGACTTCAATAGTAACCAACAAAATGCTTGGGTAGATTTGTTAGATATCGTATGCATAATGATATAATTTGAATCTTTCCATATTCCATGTAATCCTCGCTTCTGCGTATTATTCTCTCAATTACTTTCCACACACATGACTTGTCCATCGTGCTGTCAAATCAATTGACATGTTGTTTATCCAGGCTTCGGTTATGAAATATGCATATCGTATTGCCTGTTTAGTAGAGCGAGCCACGCGTTGTCTCTCCTCGTTGTCTGACGTCTACTTGTCAGCACCATAACGATGACCGGGATTTTTAATTACTTTATGCTTCGAGAAAGTTTACTACATTTTGTTTCTGTGAAGTTAAGAGAAACAAATGTATCAAGCAAGAACGTTCAAAATCTAAACGTTCATGCTTGAAACACATATACTTAACAAAAAATTATAATCTAATAGTAAAATATAATATGGTAGATAAGCTTTTTTTAAAACCTTTTCATTTGTCGACTCAATATCAGGAACAAAGGAAACAATAGATAATACTTAGATGTCATCCAAAAGAATAGAAAAAATGATTTATTGATTTGGTGGCCATTATTCTAAATTAATTACATGAGGTTCTTTTGTTCACATTAGAACGTAGGCAGATAATCCTTCCATGATCACACAACGTATTATTTTAAAGCAATGTTTAATCTTGAAAATCTATGAAATGGCGTTTAATTATAAAGTATGTTTGTAATTTATAATCATTAGAATCCAGGTTGGTGCCATGTGCCATGCTTAGTCGTTGTTCGAGTGTTAAGAATATGTTTGTCAAAAAATCGAATTATGAATAATCTTGTTTAATTCTATTTAATTTATAGACATTTTATTTATATTATAATTTTTAAAATGCGCGTTTACACCCATTTGTTATTGCCACCTTTAGATATATTGTTAGGGTCGCCTGTTTGCGGCTATATATGCAAATTTTCAAGGTGTCAACACTGTGCATTTATATTCCTAAACAATAGTTGTAAAACATCGTCTTAGGTTTCTCTTTGGTTATAAGGTGTTTGAACGCCGCCAAATATTGCTTTACTAACACCATACATTGTTACAAGACTTAAAAGAGCTTGTTAGCCGCAACAACAACGAATATGCACGTAGTTCCTTTGTATGTAATTTTACACACCTCACTTAAAGGTGTATTCACAATAACTTACTAAAACTGTTTCTAATGTTTTGTACTAATTCGCTGTGATCCACCGTGGCGTGAAAAGAAACAAACAAATTCATTTAGCTCTTCGTAAATTTTAAACACCAGTCATGGAATAAGTACCTCCTTGACCACGAAAACCCAATCAGCACTCAAAAACATGTGTGCATGTTCTGTCGCTCTTGCGCAAAGAATGAGAATAAGAATATTTATTTCGCAAGAATGTGGTACATTCTAGGTGGTAGAGAAAAATTAAAAGTAAACAAGACACATACACCCATTGAGGCATGCAAATACAATTTTATATAGCAATTAAATAATGTCAACTTTTAAAATTAAAATTATCATACATTCATTAATTTACAAGCACAAACACAATTAATATCAAACACAATAATTTAAATTCCCATATCAAAGTATTCAGCTAGGTTGTAAAAGCAATCTTGAATGAACCAAACTTCCAACTTAAACTTGAGTTGAATTAATGATAGATTCTTTAAGTCCATTGGTAATTTATTATATATTCTAATGGCTATTACACGGCTGTTCCTAGAACACATTGTCGTTTTCATTTTTGGCAGAACTAGTTTATTCGGTCAAAACTAACAGCATTACAAATAATTTTAAGAATATATATTTTTGTTCTATTAGTTGTTATGCATTCTTAACATGAATCTGGCCTGTAACGTTTGGTTATGAAAGGAAAATAATAATTCTCGGTAGATTTAGTGTGAATGACGCCTAACCCATTCGCCTCAGGTAACATACGTTGTTGCTCAAACTGTAGGCCAGTATCTCGGGATAGCAAAGCCATATTTTACAGAGCTATTGTGAAGTAACCC
Organism: Udea olivalis; assembly: GCA_947369235.1. Classification (NCBI taxonomy): domain Eukaryota; kingdom Metazoa; phylum Arthropoda; class Insecta; order Lepidoptera; family Crambidae; genus Udea; species Udea olivalis. The sequence goes on along the minus strand of OX376345.1, from coordinate 4,093,786 downwards.
AACTGGAAATAATTAATTTGAAACATTCAATTCAATATCGCTTCAATGGTCGATTTTCTCCGGATAATACTTTATTTATGAATGAGTGTCAATTGAGTTAAATTTTCGTTGCTAGGTGTATTTTAAAGGCCATTGAGTCGAGTCTATAGCCTAGACGTACTACGCAAAGACAGACTATCACACTTAGGAAATGGGTAGTGTAGTGAGTATCTCTATAGCTTAAATGGGATAGTCTTTCTCTGCGCTTAGTAAACGGAACGTGATTAAATGGTGGATACACACGAATTTACGACCTTTACGCCCTGAAAATTTAAGACTTGGTTTCGACTGTCTGGTCATCATTACATAGCTGTTCGTCACAGTACTACTATCTACCTTGCTATGCCACCGACTTCAAATGAATTTGTTTTATTACATCAGCGGTTACTATGTGCTTTCATTTCGAATCAGTACCTAACTGCGACGGCATGAACTCTTCCGTTCCGAAAATCAGATGAGAAGATGACAACTCCATGTGATATATTGTATCCTGATATTATAGTTCTCTCTGCGTGTTCTAGAGGTCTGTAATTAGATCCAAGTCTGAAAAATCCTTTTAGGTACAAATAACATTAGGTGGGCTGATGATATTTCAAAAAAAAGGTTGGCATTGTCATAATTAAAAATAGCGCTTATAAACTTATTTTAAATTTGGAAGTTTGGAATACTTTTTGAGCTGGTTAAAAACAAGAAAACCTAAAATTGTCGTTCTCCCATCGTAAAATAATGTCCTGTCCCTATTTTATCGGAGAGAGTACCTAATCTGTGTGTGAAGATAACATAACTTGTGCTTGATTTTTAAATCATGTTGTTGCTGGTGCCGATGATGAACTAGATAAGGATTATGTAGCCGACCTTCTAAATTGTTGCAACTCCTATCTGGTCAAAGCCATAAAAATCAGCCATGTCTTGTTCCTTCACAAGTACGTTATGGCCTTCAGCCGTGTTACACCCACTTTAATGGACGCCGCCTACTATGCTATATGGACAGAACAAAGCTAATCTTTATTTCATAATAAATCATATTATATTCAAATTCCCCGGAAAATATCCACTCCGCTTTATTCAGTGGTTAGCTGAACAATGGAGTTTTAATAACTTCTAATCACTTATTTGAAGTTGGCTTCAGTCGTAAAACGATGTTATATCCTATTGTGTCCGCAATTAGGCCTATTTGGCTGTAATTGACCCTGATCGTTGTTGCTGTGATTAGACCATGTATCAGAAGAGTAGTAAAGGCAAAAACAACAGACCTCGTTTGTGGGAATAACTACTTAGAGTTGAAGACTCATCATCATCTATATGTCTACAAGAAACAAGCATTACCTGCCAGTATATCATTACATATGTTACCTGGGAGCTGAAACTGGGATAGGTTAATAATAGTCGCCGTTTTGTTGTATTTTACCAATCTTAGAACTAAACCGCTACAGACTTTAAACGTTTAGAGTTAATTAAGGTTGCTTAAGTGAGTAACTCTACTTTATGAATTGTATGTTGAATTGTCTATATCATGCCATTCACTAAGAACAAAACGTTGGGGGATTAACGCCAATGTTGTTTTAGGATTGTTATCACAGAATGACTATTGATGTTACTTTTAACAAAAATCTTTAATACCAGTTTACACTTAAAGTGAGGCAAACAAAACCCCTTGTTTCGAGCACCGGTTCGGCAAGATATAAAATTGATTTAAAGAACACCATCATGTACATCATCTAAAGGTGGTAATTGAGTATACTCTAAGCAGGGGCAACTGTATAATGATTTCGGCGCCGCCCGCCCACGCTCGCGCACTCTTATGTAACGACGCACAGGTGTCGTCCCGTATAATGAGTGCATGATTTCTATCTACCTACGATAACTTGCATATCTTGTATAACTTTCTTAAAAGATATAGTTGACATCTATTCCATAAGCTCCAGAAAACGCTTTTGAAACGAACCTAATCTCTCATCGAACTCATCAGCTGTAACCCTTTCTCAAAAATAACATCATGGTTTCCTAACGCTCATAAAGAACGATTGTGGTGTCGCCGACCTAAATTTTTCGTCTCCCGTAACCAAAGAAAATAGGTTAACGAAGTCAGTTCGCGATAGTTGTGAAACGGCGGAAATGACCACCTGCCGGGAATAGCACGTCGCGTAACTCTGTCGCCGGTCAGCAGTGCGCCCGCGCTATCACCAGCGTCGCCCGTAGATAACTCACCATCGCACCGAAAATAACCAGTCTACTCCGAGCCGCGGTACGACCACGACTGCCCGTGAATTTGACCATCTCCGCCTTTTATACCCCGCGAAGCTAGAGGGATGGCGTCCGTGCGCACGCGATCTGCATCCCCCAAATCGGTCTCGTTCTCCCCCGTGCTCGAACGCAAGTACAGTGCCGACCGGGGACCTCTCAACCCCCCGGAACTGAGCTCGACGGACTGGAGGAAGTACTTCTCGGATTTTAGTGCATACTTAGGTAAGTGAAAACAATTGGTGCAGTTCAGGAGTGAGTCAGGTGGCTTTTATAGTACGGCCTTGCGCTATATCGGTTGCGTGTCAGTGGCGCGTTCGGAAGCCGCTCCGTAAACAAACGTTGCGCAATCGCATCTAATCGTAATGGGTTGGAGCTTTTTGTCTATTATGTTTGATATAAACCGGTGTGTTTCAGTCTGAGTATCAGTTTCATTGATTGACGGCTTTACATTGCCATATTGTCTGGCCAGATTAAAAATCGGCTATGCTGGAGGTTTTGGAGGAAATTTCTTGTATGATTTAATAAAAACGTTCCCTGAAATTGATTCTTCGTGGTCATAAACCTACATCTGGACATACAATTATAATATGATCATCAATAAATGCTGTGTTTACTCGTCATCTGATGTCTGATAGTAGTGGTACCTAATAAATTTACTACCATTCCGAATAAATAAACAGATTACTCGTATGTATTATTATTGCAATCTTATTACCTAAAAACGGCTGGTGTATAAAAAATAATAAAATCATTTATTCAAATAATCACATATATGATCTTCTCGTCGCCCATACCACAGTGCCTGCAGACTAGTCTTTGACCAGTATTAGTACGAACCGTCATGACATACGGAGCCGAGACGTGGACCTAACAGTGCGCGTAGCCCACCACTTAAAAGTCACTCAGCGAGCTATGGAGAGAGCTATGCTCGGTGTTTATTTGAAGGATAAGATTCGCAACGAAGTAAGCCGACAGATAACTAAGGTCGTCGATATAGCTCAAAGGATTAGTAAGCTGCAGTAGCAGTGGGCAGGCCACTTATGCCGTAGACCGCTGGGGTAAGTGTATCGGCAATCATAGTGTAGGACGCCCTTCGGCCAGGTGGGGTGATGACTTGCGAAAGGTTGTTGCTAGAAACTGGATGCGTCAAGCTGAGGATAGGGCGCGATAGCGCGTATTAGGGGAGGCCTATGTCCAGCAGTGGACTATGATAGGCTGATGATGATAATGACATATATGATCATAACATTTGAAGAAGTCAGGCACGAATGAATTTCATATACTTATGATCTTTGGACATGTTGAATCGCCACATGGGCCTAGTAAGAGTACTAAAAATCCGTCGAATAAAATAACTACGAGTTTATTCTACGTCACTAGTTAAAAGATTCTCAAAGTTGCGGCTAGCCATATATGCCGTATATCAGTCGGCCAAGAAGTGTCACCTCTCAGATAACCTTGTGGTTCGCATCACATCTAACGTTGCCACCGCCGCATTGTTTATGTTTACAGATGTACCTACTTGATACTTCTTGAATTGCAATTATTACATTATGCCAATAGGTCTATTTGTAACTTGTTACGAGTAATTGATAACTAAACCTTATGATAAAACTTGGCGCCCGCCGTGGTTTTGCTAAGATTCTGGTTGTAATTTTGTTTTTGTGCAAAAAGTTCGATTAGCCTACGTGTAAGCAGTCGTAGATTCATATTGGTTGTCCGTACTGTCCGTGTAGATACCTTAACATCCCTTCTTTTTTCTGCGGGGGAAAAAATGCATTACGCACTATCCCGCTGCCTGGATGGGGCGCCGGGGGAGTGTGGGACTCTCCGTCACTGAAGGTGACCGCATACCCACTAAAAAGACCCCCGGTATACCTCATCGCCTTGACGGGTCGACATGGTGGCAACCGGAAGACGGATATCGTCAAAGAGGTCGACCAAGAAAAAGATGGCAGGACAATCTGGATAAGTACTCACAGGAATGGCAGATCTTTGCTGATGATAGGGATCACTGGAAGGATTTGGGGGAGGCCTTTGCTCAGCAGTGGGACAATAATAAATAAATAAATAAATATCTGGGACAATTCACACCAAGATCATCTGACCCCAAACTAAGCTGAGCTTGTAATATGGGCGTCAGAGACTGATAAACATACTTAAATATTTCTAAATACATACTTGAATAGATAATAACACCCAGACACACAACAAATACAAATGTTCGTCACACAAATATTTGTCATGGGTGGGGATCGAACCCACGACCTCTGGCGCTAAAAGCAGGATCGCTGCCATTGCGCCAACAGGCCAGTCATACAGGCTAAGTTAAAAAAAAATTACTGGTTGTGAATTGAAGAATCGATTATTAGTTATTCCAACCTACATTTCAATAAGGTTAATTTGGTAGGCCAAATAATTTTATTATATTGATTGGGCTAAAAACGTCATAAATCTTTAACTTAAGAGACTGATGCTATTTTGTCGAAAACGCCTTGCAAAACCACGGAACATAACTTATCGCAAGTACGTGTTATTGCTAGCGCAATATCTACAGGCGCATAGTAAAGTAGGTGTATCGGCTATCGTCGTAGTGTTTATTGTGTATACAGGTGGTTATGTATAGTAATTACTTTATGAGTAATGTTCTACTAACTTACTTATCAAATAAGATACTTGTCATAGCTTGTAATGAAAACAGACTGATTCAATTCCGCAATAATAAATCATTGTCCTCTAACTGAAGGTATTTTAGCTTTTAGTATCGAGAATCCCCGACCTCTCTAGTAAGCAATGGGTTCAAAGTTAATCTTTCATTCGATCGGTATGCGCTTATGGCGCTAATAAGTGAGAGCAAGCGAGACAAATTCCGCGCGCGCGCATCGTCGGATGACGCCCGTTTTTAATGACGCGTCAGCGTTTCGATGACGATCCAGCGTAAAGCGCTTGAACAAGTTGAGTTATTTTTCTCTGTCAATGCGCTATTATTTAATTGAACGTAAATTAAACCACAAATATGTCTGATTTCCGTATATTGACAGCTGGCTTATCGTAGGCGATCATTCGTATTTGCAAAGTTAGATAGCATCTAATGTACCTACCCTGGTACCCTCGAAGACCATGGGTTAAAGGGCGTAGTACCGTGCAGTTGCATATTTAGAAAAGCAATTAGAATTGCATATTTATATCTTTATCTCTTTCTCGTTCCCACTATTGAGAGTTGAGGCATGATAGTAAATGGCGTGTAATCGCCCAGTTGTACCATGACGTCATCTTACCATGCGAATTAGTAATGTTAAAGCTAATTTTACAGCCTTTAAAACTATTTAAGAAGTTATCACTCTTATTTAAGCTTTTAAACGAAAACCACTGTTATTCCCAATTGTAAAAAAAGTAAGTGCTCTCATTGAATACAGGTCAGACAAATGGAGCGCTCTGAAGCAACGCGCTTTAATTTCAAACGAAGAAACGCAAATATTTATGTGAACAATGTGTTAGGCAGCTAGCGATTTTTGCGGTCTGCGCCTGAGTGCGCCTCGAGGTGAATCAGTACTGCATTAGTCTATAGGAGAGCCGCCCGCGCCTCCTTAGCCGGCCTAAGGAGATATTTAAATTTAGAATCCCTGCCCTTGGTGCGGATCCGCCTTTTTTTTCGTAATCCATAAGGCGTCTCACGCGAATTCTCCAGGCCAACCGGCCAGTTTGAAGTGAACAGTTCAGAAAACGGTTTTGCTTTCGAGTCAAGATGTCAAGAGCACACTACACGGTAAACGATGATGTTTACGGGAAAATTTTAAAACCTCAGACGAAGAAGCCACAGACGGATTATGCCGAGGTTTTCGAAGCTTGCGAAGGATTAGGTACCTACTTATCTTTATTTTTATACTGTTCCATAATATTATGAGGAATTCATCACCAACTACCATTTACATTATGTACATTACATTATTATGTATCATTATTAAATATTTCATAACTTCCTTAATTACTAAGTAGGTATGTTATCAAAGGTTCACTGTAAAAACATACTATCACAATCTTATCTTAGTTGAGAGGGTTTCATTATTGACCGATAAGGAGACGCTATACCCCTCGATGATTATTCTTTTTGTATGATATTTTTTGGTCCCCTTTATTAAAAATTCTGTGAAGCCATTTTACGAGTGCCCAAAAGGCGACGAACTCCTAAAACCAAACTAGTTTATCGAGAAACACGTTCAAGGACGAAAAATCGAAGATTCGACAAACATGCATTAGCCGCACCAACCGCGATAAATAAGTACCTACTCTAGATAAAATCCATAGTACCATTGAGTATTTGTCAATAAGCCCGTAAAAAATATCCCTGGTGTGAAACATGGGCTGACCAAAAAATATCAGTTATTTCGTGGTAATTAGTTTAGTGTAAGTAAGAGCTCGCATTAAAATTTACGTTTTTCTTATGATTTTTTTAAGGTAACCAATTTAAGACCATTCGTAAAGTTCAAAGTTATTAGTAAAGTAAGTTCTACTAACTATACTGCATCTAACCTAAGATTACGAAAATTGGCAGAATTAGGTGAGAGGCCTAATTAGGGCATTACAAAACCAGATAATACAAGATAAGCCGATCCACTTTTGTAAGAAGTGACGTCAAGTATACTCTCTATACTGATCTCGAATATACTGTGATTTATGGTTAAGAAACGAGCGAATGTTCATTCTATCAAATTCTCTTTGTGTAGAGAGAGACAAGAGAATGATCTATCTCTGTTTAACAGAGAATTTGTGAGAGTGGGGATACAATGAGCATTCGCTCGTTTGGTCTAACTAAACCCACCTTTAGCTGTCACTTGGAACATTTCGATTCAAGCTAAGAAACCGTTATACAAATTTTATCCATGAAAGCTTTCAAATTGAAAGCAACGGTTTTACAACCGCCATTACGTTATGATTATAAAAAAATATTACGAAATACGGAGAAATAAGGAGATTAACCAGTTGTAAATAATTTGCAGCAACTGCACCAATTCTTCAGTAATGATAAAATTTTACATTATTATCTTGTAGTCTGCAAGACGAACTGTCAACTGATTGGTCACTTAAGCCTTATTTTTATTAAGTGCAGTTCCTGTCATGGAGCGTTTACCTACAATTGCCTAATTAGTTCTCGTTCGAAATAAAAATGATGTCATGACCAGACAGCGCCTGATCAAGCAACGGGTTTGTTTATATCTCGATTAAATTAATTAAGCCATGTAATAATATTGTCATAAGTGCAATATAAAAGTATTGCTTCATACTTCTAAGACCAACACTGAATTTGTATCTTTGGACACCAAATACTTAGGTCGTGAGCGTGACTGATTTAAGTAAGACCCATTTTATTGAAACCGAAGTCGCCAACCAGGAAACAGCTTGAAGGGTTGGTGCCGTCGCTATTATCAGAAAGAACGAACCAGCCAAATAGCCCCCAATATCAGGCAGCACAAAAGTAATTTCAGCAATCAAGACATTCCCAAGCTCTGACTTAAAGTTACCTTATCTTCTTTCCAGATGCGCTGCTTGCAGACCTCCAGAACTCTATCAACCCCGGTGCCCGCGTCGGGAGCCCTATCGGTCGCACCGGTTCTCCCGGCGGTCGCACCATCTCCCCTGGCAGGACCAGCTCCCCAGGTGGCAGAGGCGCGTCGCCAGGCCGGCTGAGCTCACCAGGGGGCAGCCTGAGCTCACCCACCTCAACAGGATACGGCTCCATAAATGGATCAAGAAATATCAGCTCAGATTACAACAAACCTGGCTCGGTAAGGGCGATATTTTCCTCATAACTGTATTATTCATAGTGCGAATGTTTAAGGGACTGATTTTCGATACTGATAGTGTTAACGTCAAATCATCAGGATGTTGATGTTCAATATAATGAACAAACCCGAAGAAAGAAGCCACATGTTTCAGGTGGATCCCTAGATACGTTTAAGAATGTGTACATCCTTTCCTTTAGTTAGACTTTAGATGCATTAGTTCGTTCTTTAGGCTGCTTAAACTTATATTTCGGTGTATGAATGGAACAAGACATATGTATTGTTCCATCGTTATCATCCGCAGCCTCATAGGTCGTCCCTGAAGATTACCAACATGTCCGTTTGAGTTGGCCTTCGTCCACTGAAATCCTGCCACTATTGTTAATCCGATCCATGCTGTGTTTTCATAAATCTCCCAGTTCAATAGCTATAATTTATTCATCAGTCATTATTTTAATTCTCTCTAAAATAATAGCCCTTAGTTATTTAAAGTTATGTTATTTGTCGAAACGTAGATTTGAAAATCCTACGGTAGGCTATCATTTACCTGTCTCCCGTCTAAAGCATTAACTTACACTGTGCATACTGTATTATTTCGATGATAATTTCTTTTACAACTGAATTCGGGTAAATAAACAAACAGTACAATTGCCTTCAGTTATTTACAGGTAAAACTAATACTAATATGGCTTATCATGCATAGTGATTACGTAAACGTTTGTAACAACGAAACTCTTGACGTGTTGAAATATTTTGTAAACAGTTGTGACTATTTGTTATTTTATGTAAGTCATAGTGAGACAATGTGGTAATACCCAGAAATGTATGAGATCAAGCAGAACTTTTAGCCCTATTCCACTAAGTAATCTGTATAACGCGCAGCATGTAAAACAAGGCCATGTTTAGTATGATTCCAGCAATTAGGTAAGCTTTGGTCCAAAAATACCAAATACTCGTCATACTGCTCAAAAATTATGAGTATATGTGGTTACTCTTTCGTTACATACGCACTAATAATATTCACTTATGCTTATTATGACTAATTACACAAGCCAGTTAATTCTTTGTTTTACTAAATCTGTCAGGCAGGTGTCACTTATTGACTTATGCACTCTTCGATTGGCAATGCACAGGAGAATAAGCTAATCTTAATTTTGAATGTGGTGAGCATATGTATATTAACTATTTTACATTTATTAATGTTAATTATTTATTTTATTTATGAATTTGAACCAGTGATGTAGTATGATTTAAAAATGTTTCTACCATAAGGCTGCTTTTCCACCAGAGATATGCTATGCAATGCAGCTATTTGCAAGCTAAGCTACGAAACGATTAGACCGTTTCCACCGATGCTATGATGCTATGTAACGGAGCGGGTAGTATGTGCTACGAAGATGCGCCGCCTAAAGAAGATGCTACGAAGAAGAAGCGAAGATCGAGCTATGCGATATATTGACAGTTGGGAAGGCACGCACAGCACGCACCCACAACAGGCATCCATTCATATAAAAACATAGCTAAGTAGAACCCGTTTCCATCAGTGCTATGCTATGTGGAGCAATGGATATGATTGGTGGATATTAAACGCATCCACAGCATCGTAGCATAGCAGAACTCTGGTGAAAATGCAGTTATTTTTATATAGCGAAGCCATCTAGACTAGCTTGGTTAATAGTCACTATAATAACTATTTCATGGTCTTCATTTTTCTTCGTTAGGGTCCGGTTACGAATCCTTTAAAAATAAAACCTATATCTTTGTAAGCCATATATTAAGTTACTAGCTTTCCGTCCGCGGCTTTACCCTCGTTTCAGTATATTATAGCCAAATTACATGAAATCTTCATAAATTGTAGTCCATGTGTTATTCTCATGTATAAGCTGTATCACTGTAAAGTTTCACCCTAATCCGTCCTGCAGTTCTTGCGTGAAAGAGTAACAAAAATACATCCATACATACATCCTCACAAACTTTCGCATTTTAGTAAGAAGTAAGATGTACCTTTTTCTAGAAAGCGCCATCTAGCACTTCTCGATTTTACTTCATTGTAGTTACAGTGAGCTAGCTCTCCATTGGAAATAGTCCAAGATGTTCTCAGTCGCTACTAGATGTCTCTACTCACCAACACAGAGGCAGCTTCACTGTACCTTGACATTGAAGATATTTCTGTCTGTTACTTCTCCAGTAAAAAATATATTAGAGTCAGTTTACAATCGTGCTATATCGCCAACAATTTTGTAGGAGTTTTAAACTGTTTTTTTTTTAAATTGTTTGATAACCACTCACATTAATTTGAAATTGTGATAAATAATATTTATTTGTTTTGTTATGAAGCGAAGCGACCAAGCACGATTTCCTCATATTATTATTACTTGCAAACCAATCATCAAAATATGCGTTTTTTTCAAATTGCGTTATTAATTGATTTCTTAGACCAGTCAGTGTGATAATATTCTTATTAACTTAGTAATCACATCTAGCGGCGTGGCCTAGTAGTTAAGCACTCTAACTGGGATCGCGAATCGTGTGGTCCCGAGTTCAAATCTGGCCAGAACCACATCTTTGTGTTCATTGTTTAATTTCCTACTAACTCTCCGGTGATGTAAAACATTGATAAAAAACCAAATCAACCCGGATAGCGGCGGAAGGCTCACCACCTACCACGTTGGGTTCTAATACCATTGGTGAAAAGTGGGCTTCTGAGTGTTCCGTTCACCATGACGGCAACAGTCACTTACCTCTGACTACCCCGTTTGGGATAAAGTCGTGATGGTATTTTATGTTATGTTATGATTAACATAACATAAAATACCATCACAACTTTATCCATAATATACTTGGCGTGATGGAATGGCTGTTTGCAGACGTCGTGACATAAAGAAAGTCCTCCAATCAGTTTCCAAGATATACATACCCACAAACAAGAGCTGACATGTCTGGCAGCCGCAGTGAACTCGATAAAGCGCGCTAGGAGCGGCTGCGCATGATAAATTACCCGTGTCCGAGACGCTATAGTGATGTAGTATTTAGGGCATTCGCTGTACATATCGTAGTGTTGCCAGGACTGGATTTGTGCGGGACTTCCCGACTTTCAGGTGTCTGGTGACCCGTTCCGATATACCGTTGAGTGGGTAGGTGGTAAACCCCTTATTTTTACAAAACCTTCACGGTCTATGTCGATCGAAAAAGTTGACAAATTACAACAGATATACATCTGTGAGCTATTATCCATAAAACCGACCGATAAGGATATGGTTATATTCACCTTAACACATATTTTGGACTGTATCATATGTTAAACTGGTATGATCCATTTTTTGTTAGTGGACGTGCCATGCAATTATTATCGTTACACGAGTGTAACAGACAGTATTCGATTTATTAAACATTCATCGTCTTAACGGCGCATTTAAATATTGATTTCCGTGAGTACAATGTCAGCTGTCGTCAGTAGAGACACATCTGTTCTCCCATGGCCTCTTTCTCAGCGTAAATTACACACAATTACTGTGCCCCATACATACATTACGGTAATTTACTTCAATCAAAGGGTCATTCAATATTAAATGTCTAAGAAAAGAAAATACATTCTGTGTTAGATTTTATTCATGTCTTGAGTTTTCATGTGTGTAAGTAAACAACCGCATGCACACGACGGAAGTATTTTTAAATACTCATATAAGGATTTTTCTCATTTTGTGAATTCGTCATATTCTGTCAGCTTTTTGATGACACATAAATCTTAGGCGTTCGCGTTGCATATGTCCATGAGCTGCGGTAAACGCTTGCCAGCAGGCATAAGAGAGACACACTATTGACTTACCTAGCATCCACAAATCATTAAGACAGCATGTTAGACCGTCAAAGTGCACACAAATCACTCGTTCTAGGATGACAGTTCTACAATCGATAGTATTTTCATTTTATTTAGGTACTGGAGAGAAAAGAGGAGAGTTTATTCTGGCACTTATCCAATTTTAACAATTATCTTTCCTTGTCCACAGCCTACGTATCAAAACACAAGCTCAATACACGAAAGGACGATACCAGTGAAAACCTACGGTAGCCAAGCGAGCTATGGCAGCCACACGCCGGGTTACGGCACGGGACAGTCCGCGGGCTACGGGCGCACCACCACAGGTCGGGGAAACCTCTCCGAACTGGACACTCTACTGGACGACCTGAGCAATGCACGATATGGCAACTATGCTGACAAAACCGCCTATAGCGAGAGAAATGGTAAATATTATTCTTTTTATAACTATTCCTAATGGAATATGGATTATCTATATCCTTTCACTGGGTGATCTCGAGAATAAAGATTCTTCAGAACCCAACTTCTTAACCATGATTAAATTGATATCGGTATTTATCAAATCTCCAATAATCTGCACTTACTTGACTTAACCCACGTTTTCGAATAAAGCTTGCACCGTCTTATAGGTAGTTAAGGTGAGTTCTTTGCCCAGCAGAAAAACGTACGAGCCCCGATGCCAAATAGTGCGTCTAGTATCAAAAATAAGGCACGGTATAAAATAATATGATGTAAATTTGTGTAAATTTTATTTAACTTTCTTGATTAACAAAGTTAAATAAAAAATAAACCACAGTTTGAGCAAGATTTTAAAGATTATTTTAACTTAACTCAAATTCTTGCATGACCTTACTTATTATAAAAAATACTCTGAAAACATATCGCGAAAGTGTTCGTCTACCCTTGGCAGTCACGCAGAATAGTTCGTCTAGCACTTAGTTGTGTCGTGTCGCCTTTACTTTCAATGTCAGCTTTAATGCGAAGAGGCATGGTTGCAACCAACGCTGCACACTCTTCAGTCGCAATTGACTACCACACAGCCGAGAGTTTAGCCTATAAGTCGCTCTTTGATCTTGATGGATTTTAGCAGATAACTTTTTTCTGTTTCCACCATAGGGTCTCGATCGGCGACAAGTCCGGGCTGTTAGATGGCCATTCGATTGTAGGGATGCTCTTCTACAGTAGCCATGCCTTTCTTGTCCTTGCAGTATGACAGGAAGCACCATCTTGTTGAAAAATTAAGGATTCTCGATGTTTGAGTGACGGAATAGAGGGCAGTAGACTTTCTTCCAAAATGTTTTAATATCTCTTGTCAAAAGTTATTAAGGCGAGGTGGTTCTGCACAACATTTCCTGAAAATAACTGGTGAGCGCCACGCGGACCGAAAATCACTAAAATAACCGATTAAAAAATTAATAGATGTAATAAAAAAAAGCATCGGATGAAATCCCTCTAGTTATCATTAAACTTTGTTTTGGTAGTGGACCCATATTAACAGATCAATTATTTTAGGAATATAACCAAGAATTGAAGACAAAATGTCACGAAAAGAGGTAACTTTGTGAATTTATTCTATCGAGCCAACATTATCAAATCATGTTTCCACCGTATGAATTCCCTGTATTATCCCCTCAACAATATCAGTGAATTTTATTACATTTCAATTTCACTGTTTACTACTTCTAAAATGAATTCTAAAAACATGTTTTTGAACCACGGGGACTTAATGCTTTACGTTGTTTGAGTATCTCAATAAAACTTGATAATTAAAGGCAAATCTATTTATTTCACACATAGCTGGAAGACCACTCGGTATTCTATACAATCACTAGAGATTGTACGCATTGCTTAAACACATCCGGCAGTTCTTATTGTATGGCAATAAAGGTTTTTAATCAATAAAAATCTTGCCGTTGCAGATCTTTAGGAAGAAAATACACGCCTTATTAGTTGAAAACTGCTTTTATTCGATTCAGGAATACTTTAACTTAACACACCTACCCTTATAAATTGTAATCATCGGAATATTATGAATATGTAAACTGTTGCATGCTTGGTGGAAAGACAAAATATGGCTGGATGTTAATAATTTTAAAAGTAATTTGTACCTGTATTTATGCAATAAAGATTATGATTTAAGATTTTATCATTTTGCCCAAGACAGGTGGTCATTATTCATATTGACCGGGAAAATTTATAAATTAGGCCGTTTTACTCACATTGCCCATTTGACAAGGTTATTATGCATACAGACCGGTCAATCCCGGTCCCGGACTTATTAAGTGGCCCGTAACAGAACCATCTACAAGCTGCATCCCACCAACACCTTGTGCGGTCATGCAGCCCCATATCATAAGGGACGCTGGAAACTTAACTTTTCGTTTGATGCAATCAGTTCTCAATGCCTCATTTTAGTTCTAAATCATTTTTTTTTTCATCACCGACTGTCACTTCAAATTTGGACTCATCATTCCAAATGATACTACGTCACTGATCAGAAGTCCAATTTAAGTGATCACGAGCGGACATCAACCTCTTTTTCTTTTGTGAAGCAGTCGATAGTGGTTTCTCCTTAGCGGTGTAAAAACCGTAACCCATTCTTTTTAACACTCTTTTGCAGGTATCAACTGAGACATCTTTGTGAATCATGTCTCTCCATTGTATTTTTTTTGACAATTTTCTTCAGGATTCTATTTTCTGCTTCACTTGTGATACGTGGTCGGCCAATTTTCTTCAAACAAGAAGTATTTCCATTCTTTTAATAGTGCTGAATAATAGATTGCAAGGTAGATCCGGGCAGTATCAAGTTTTTATATAGAACTCAAACTCAAACTCAAATAACTTTATTCAAATAGACTGTATCAGTACTTTCAAATCGTCGAATTTACAGCAAAATATACTAAATAATAGACATAAATACCATAATAATATGGATATGTAAATAAACAGTATACAGACATAATGCGACTCTACCACCGCGTCGGAGTTGTTTCTTACTGAGAAGACCCGGCTAGAAACTCAGCAGTTACTCTTTTAAACTTGTTTTGGGTTTACAACAGGCGTTAGTAAAGTACAAGCAGTGTGTCATTTTGATACAAATAAACCTAAAAGAATATAAAACAAAGAGAAAAAACCAACCATAAAAGAATATAATAACAAGAATTCATTTAAACAATTCAAAAACAAAAATTGTTAGTCAGTACATACATACTAGGTACCTATTAACTCTTACAATAAAACATCTGTTACAATAGAGCTATTTAATCCCGCATCGAGCAGAGCGCTTATACCCAGGCATTTTTATCTATAAGGTAGTCTTTTGTAGTATAATAGCCCTTTTTTAATAAAGCCGTTTTGATGTGATTTTTGAATCAATGTAAAGGTAACTCACAAATTGGTTTGGAATTTTGTTGTAATAATGTATACCTTGCCCCATAAAGGATCCTAAAACTTTTTGTAACCTAAAGAGTGGAAGTGCAATTTTATCCTTATTCCTAGTATTTCTGCAAATAGAGACCAATATTTTTTCTCCCCAAAACAATGCAATTGTAAATGTATTGTGACGCTACAGTGAGGATACCAATTTCCTTAAAAATCTCCCTAAGTGAAGCCCGTGCACGAAGCTTATAGATGGATCTGATAGCTCGCTTCTGGAGGATAAAGATGGTTTGTATATCCGCCGCTTGACCCCAAAGTACAATGCCGTAAGACATTACACTATGGAAATAACTAAAATAAACTGAACGAGCAGTATCAACATCTGTTAATAACCTAATTTTTCTCACTGCAAATGCAGCCGAACTAAGTCTGCCTGAGAGAGCTGTTATATGAGGGTTCCATTGCAGTTTTGAATCTAGTGTGATTCCAAGAAAAACAGTTGTATCTACAAGCTTCATAGTATTACCATCAATTTTTAGACTAATGGGGGGGTTATCTTTAACATTAGGCAACTTAAAATTAATACAGTCTTTTTTGCATTAAGCTGTAGATTATTTACTGTGAACCATTGTAAAACCTTTGAAAGTGCGTCATTAACATCATCAAAAAGGTTTTTATTTCTGTCAGTTTTAAAAACTAAAGATGTATCGTCTGCAAACAATACAACATCACAAATATCTTTTAAGTAAAAAGGTAAATCATTTATACATATCAGAAATAGTAATGGACCTAGAATGGATCCTTGAGGGACCCCCATTTTAACTTGTGATCCTGTAGAGAGTACACTGTTAACATCAACTTTTTGAGTTCTTAAACTAAGGTACGAAATTACCAAATCTAAAGCATTATCCCTAACCCCGTAAAAATCAAGCTTGCGTATAAGTGTATCGTGATCAACGCAATCAAAGGCCTTGGACAAGTCACAGAAGACGCCAAGAGCGTTCTGTGAATTCTCCCAAGCCCTAAAGATGTGTTTTAGAAGTGCGATGCCAGCATCAGTAGTAGAACGGCCTCTCGTAAATCCATATTGTTCACTGTGTAAGAGATTGTTCTCATAAAAATGGCTTAATAGTTGTTCTTGAATGATTTTTTCAAAGATCTTACTGAGAGCTGGTAGGATTGAAACAGGCCTAAAGTTACCTGGGTCTTGTTTGTAGCCTGATTTAATAAGTGGTACAACCCTACTGTGTTTCATTAAGTTTGGAAAAACACCTTCATCAACACAGTCATTGAATATTACGGCTAAATAAGGGGCAATCACGTCAATTATGTGGCTAACAGTTTTGACTGATATACCCCAAAGATCAGCGGTATCTTTTGAATTAATTAATCTGAATGCTTTTATTATATCTAGTGACTCAACATGTTTAAATTTAAAGAATACACTGCAACAAGATACATTATCTTTCAACAAATGTTCCGCTCTAGTTGGTGAGGAATTTAATGAAGCTGTAGTGATTATAGGTATATTACTGAAATACTTATCAGAGATATTTGGTAACTTGATTTGCCCGCCGAACCCACAAACTATTCGCGTTAATTCGAAGTTCTTCACACACGGGTTTGCCACTGAAGAAAGCAACAAAAAACTTCAAAATGTATACAGTCTCACTTGTAAAAATGACGCAGAATTACTTTTCCAAACTTAATTTAAAAATGTATATTAAAGAGGGAAAATGTATATTTAACTCAATGTTAGACGAACTCTTTTGCATCGATTAACAACTAAATGAACTATTTTGCTTACAATTTCCACGAGTGCAAAGCAGGATATTTTTAAATTCAAAAGGCTAAAATAGTTTGTTGCTTCATAATTAAATAGTCCATCCAGTAACACAACAGATGGTAGAATAGTTTTACTTTTTACATAACAGGACAAAAAATATTGTTGGGGTTGCCTTGGCGGTGTAGCGCTTCTGTAATGTTCGCCGAAGCGCATATCGATGGTTTTACCGCTATTATGAGGTAAAGGTGTGCTTCGGCGTTAACGCGTTTACGTGGCAGCACCAACACTATTCTTAAGGTCTTTGTTGACCGTTGGGACTCACCGTTCCTTGCTAGATGGATGAGGACCCATATATTAAAATAAATATCATGTACCTACTACTCTATTTAACTAACATTAGTTTTTTAAGAAAAAAATGTTACTAACTATATATGGGCTACCTGGCCTGAAATAAATGATTTGAATTTGAATAATTAAGTTAGAAAAAATCTTTCTTCATGTTTTTTATACTAGACAAACTATTTTGCATCGGAGTTCGTATAAGGCAGTATTTGTTTGTTTGTTGATATGTCACAATGAAAAATCCGCATGCAGCATCATGATGTTGTACTTCAAAAGGAAGCTCTCATCACATAAGCTTTATAGTAAAATAATATAACATGCGTTATTAAAATCAACAGTTACTTAGCGTGGAGGTTCATAAACGACATGCTAAAATATTATGATAAATGTTGTGTTTAGTGTCATGGAAACTAATAGTCGAATGTTGGTTTTGGCAAGGCCACCATTTCCCCGCGGCCTTGCAGAAATAGCCCGGCGGGTGCACCACGATTTGGTTTGTTTAGCTCACCAACTGATCTTGCGACCGATCTTCATATTGGCATATAACTCTTGTATTTCTTTGTTTATTGCCATACGTTTCAAATATGTTTAAAACAATCTAACTTAACGTTGCGGAATAACAATAAATAAATAAATAGCCAGACAACAACACACCACTTGTCATGGTCTCGAAGTAAGGATAAATATTGTTGTGTTACGAGGTACCAGACAAGAAATGAAGCCAGGGGCGTCGCCCAGCACTGGAGGCGCTCGCTCCGGTCCTTGACCGGTGGCTCGAGCGACCGCATGGCTCCCTCTCCTACAGGATGGTGCAAGTGATGACCGGGCATGGATGCTTTGGCTCTTACTTGCACCGCATCCGTCGAGAGGGAGCACCACTCTGCCATGAGTGCGGCGCTGTGGAGGACACGGCGCACCACACACTAGCGGTGTGCCAAAAGTGGGCTCCACAGCGCAGTGCGCTTATTGCAAAGGTGGGCCAGGACCTCACTCTGCCCAGCATAGTGCTTGCACTGCTGGCAGATAAAGAGGCCTGGAGAGCTTTCGCCACCTTTTGTGAGGAGGTGGTGACAGCCAAGGAAGCCGCGGAGCGCGCGCGGGAAGAAGATCCCGACGCTGATACGCTCCGCAGGGCGAGGATGGGGAGGAGACGGCGACCACCTGTTCGTCGCCTCCAACCTCTCCTTGGAGGAGGCCAGCTGGCGCGCGGTACGGGGGTCCCCGCGCCGGCATTGCACAGGCCTCCACCATCGCCTGGTAGGGACGGCTCGACACCCTCGGCTGTCTCTATCGACCCCTCCTCTAGAAGGGGGGGTCGCTTCCGGCCCGCCGTGTAGGCGGGCCCCGTCCGGGGGAACGCGTAGAAGGCTTCGTGCTACTTACCGTGCTCCCCCACTATGGACGATGAGAGGGAGTAGTAGGGTTTTTAGTCGGTAGGCCACTGGGCGGTTTCCTCTAATAGGAAGTCCCCCCCAGTGGAGAGTCCGACATAACCCGTCCGCCCCCTGGTGGACGGGTATGCGTAAGGCATTTCCCCTACTTAAAAAAAAAAAAAAAAAAAAAAAAAAAAAGGGGCGTCGCCCAGCATACCCAGACCCGAGTCAATTTTGAAAAGAGGTGTTTTAAGGAGATAAAATCAATGAAACAGTAATGAACCTTTAGCGTTTCTGTATTAACAGACATTAAAATTATACAATACATTTGACTGTCGCATAAATTTGTTTAAATAAATTGATCTTGTTTAGCTGATGAATTACTGTGTAACTAAACTGTTTAGTCCTAGAAATCCTGTTTTAAACGTATTAAATTGCTCTCGTCCGTAAATTCAACTTATAGACTCCATAACGACAGTTGGCAACTCGCTGATACTAAAATTTAGATATTTTGCTTTAAATCACTAGTTCGCATTTATCAAGTCGACACTCTACTGACGCTACTGTATCTCCTCCTACGAAACTACATATAATATAAACTGCTAAAAATAAATTCAGTTTTAACCGACTTCTGTTTAAGAAAACGATTCCACCTATTTCAATGGCTCTGAAATTCCTTGAAAATTGGTAAATTTAGTTTTCTTGTTAGATGAATAAAAGTTAAAGCTTCGTATCATACATAACATCTCCGTGAAAGAGTGGTATAAGTATGCCATGTAGTAGGTGACCAAATGACGCAGTATCTTGAAATTAATCAAGCTAAGTATATTTTCGAAACATGGTACGACGAAACCAGCATTTGGCACGCATGGTTATCACACCTTACTAGTGTTGTAAAAACTCGAGGCGTCAAGTTCTACTTTTGAAGCTTTGAGGCGGATTGGCCGGACTCAGTGAGCTTTCTAGGCTCGTAGACCCGAGCCCAGCCGAGACGCGAGCTTCCTGAGCCACGTGTCGAGGCTTCAAAAAAGTTCGAGACTTCAAAAGAACTCAAGCCTTAAAAGAGCTCGAGTCTTCTTAAACCTTTTCACTATAATATTTTTCACGATGATTAAAAACATCTTTTTCTGTTCATTAAACGTCTATTTTTCAAAATACCCTTCTGGTCTGGTGGATATTATATTCCACAAACACATATTTCATTGCCTGCTTTGAAATGGAAGACTCCAAACGGAAACTAACTTAGGCGCGACTCGCCACGTTAAAACGTCTCGAGCGCTAAAAAAGACTCGCTCTCTGAAAAAGCCTCAAAATCGATCGAGCCCTGAAAAAGCCTCAAGATCGATCGAGCTCTCAAGAAGGCTAGAGTTCTGGAAAAGACTCCCGAGTCGTCAAGCTTCATCAAACAGCCTCGAGCCTTGTACATCACTACACCTTACCCATTAACTGAAGCTATAAACATGGAGACCTTAACCTGTAGAATGGCAGTTGGCCGCTAATTACTTTAGCTTTAGTGATTCGTTTGCACGACTGGGCTTGTCAGCCACATATCTGGACCTCACGACACGACCACTTTCCATCAGGTGGAGTGAGGTCATCTTGACGGGCAAAAAAAAAACTGAGTGCAATGATGAAACTGTACTAACCCTCTGCCATTTTAAATAAAAAAGGAAACTATAATTAAATATACTAACAGAGTGTCTAGCATGGAACTCAAGGAAATTGAACAAATGTTCTTAAGTCAGTCGATGATCTTACTTACATACATTTTTGGACCTGTCTCTTAGTCTGCTGACGCAGGTAATCCAATGTCCGCTCGGAACAGCACATGTTTACATCATTGGCGGAATTGTCAACACAATGCTAGAAGTTGGCATCGCTGACATGTCGAGCGTCGTGCCCAGACTAAAATGTCGTTACTCTTTACGCGTTTGAGGACAAGGGCTTGCGAGCAAATCAAAACACAATTATTGCTGCTCCGTTTCGATTTGACAGATGAAGTAAACTGCTATAAAATACGCTGTGTTTTAGCCTATAATGTAATCAAGCGTTTGCTGATTTACGATGATCGGAGGACAGACGCTTACCGTCATTTAGATTCAGTTATACTGGGACAGCCGTCTGACCAAAAGTGCTTTCCTTCAAATAATTTGTTATGCTTTATTTTTAATCTAATTAAAGAGTAGCTTATTATAGGTCTCGCGTTGTCCCCAGCTGTTTTAACCTATGGAGACCCTGCCCTAGCCCACCTGTTCTTCGCCTAGCCATGAGCAAAACGTGAACAGAATCATAATTTTTGGCCGTGTTCCTAATTAGAGAATCGCTTTTATTTTCATCCCATCCCTCATTCGTGGGTTCACGCTCTATTGTAAACATGACTTTTACTAATGTACCCTTGAAACCATTACTAAGTATGACGTTTTCGTAAAACTTGACGTTTATCGCTGGCACTGTCGGTTTACTTTTAGTCGTACTTGATTATGTTGTATGTCTTTTGGCAACGACAAACGGTAAATATTAATTTCGAAACATTTTCTGCGTAGCTGAATGTTAACCAGCAACATTGAGTCCCTTGATAAATATAAGTACCTACTTTTACTATGAGATATTTTATTCAATTAACAAGTACTTTTGATGTGTATATTTGCTGAGTGATTATGGAGTATTATTTTATTTCTATAGCATAGCAGCTTCTCATAATATCAATAATCACATTTCTAATAGAATAGGAAACTGGGGTATTGTTAATAATGATAAATCTTTCGACATGTTGGTTCCTTCATACTATTTCGTGGATACGTTTAGGGTCGACAACGCGCGAGTGATACTCCTGGTGTGGCACGCGTCCATAGGCTGCGGTAACCGCTTGCCATCAGGCGGTACGCGTGCTTGATTGTCACTGACGCTGTAGTTTAAAAATAATAATTGAGTATGCTCTCTTGGTAGGCTCGATTACTCTTAATAGGAGGTATTTACTTCTTAAAGCCAATTATTTTCCAGAATTAAATAAGGTCCAATCACCAATTTTTCACTTAATTTTCAATTGTTGCAGTAACAGACGGATATGCGCGAACCAATGGCGCCACAAGCCCAGCGTCTTCTCGGCCCACCGTGGACTCGCTCCTCGACCAGCTCAGCACAGATGTTCCCAATGGGTGAGTATATACGCTATGGCATTCCTTTGCAGTTGAAAATACTACAAGGAGAATAAATCAATCGTGATGTTGTTAAAGTGTTCGTATGAGCTGTGGCTCAAGCTGGTCCCAACTACCAGGTTGACGTGCACGATTGCATTTAAACAAAAAACTTCACAAGGCTACCTGGTTCTAGGCTAATGCCAGACTTAAAAAGTATATTTTTTCTATATATTTGTTATTTACCATAAAAGATTAGACTGGGAACCTTTTGTACACCACATTAGTGCTTATCAAACTATGTTATAAATGTAGCGGTTGTTTCTTTCTTTAGAGTAAGTGAAGGTTCGGTGACTCGTTTCTTTGTCGTACCATCCAGACGTGGAACGCTCTTCCAGCACATGTGTTTCCTTCCTCGTATAGTCCCGGGTTCTTCAAGCGGGGCGTGAAAAGGCATTTCTGCAGGCCTTCAAGGTGAGGATGGCCAGCCCAGTGATTCGTTTGAATGACTGGGCTTGTCAACCTCATATCTGGACCTCACGACCGCTTTTCATCAGGTGGAGTGAGGTCATCTTGACGCGCAATATAAAAAAAAGTAAAGCAAATTATTACTACTGGGGATTAGCAGACGAACTTTACTCAGCTGCCATTCTCTGTCCATTGTTACTAAAGTAGTGTAGGATTAAATAGAAATAGTTGACTACGAAACAGTGTAGCGACAGCGACCTATTTCAGCACCAATGTAAAGCTCTAATGACCTGTTTACACACTGCGCTCAATTTGTGGCCCGAAACAATAGCTTTCCGGCAGTTAACCGCTGAAGTCGTAGAGAACAAAGTAGACTCATATTCTGAATTGCCTCATTGGCAATTAAATGATAGAAATAGAAGTAACCCGATTTTAATAGCAGCTCTAAAGCTTCAACATTGGGATTGTGTTTTGTATCGTACAGAGGCGTTGACATCGACCTTTACATAGGGGCACCTTATGCCGTTGACAATAAGACCCATTTTGCAATGGTTTTTGTAAAGGTTGATGCGAACGCCTTGCTACCACATTGCAGGAATCCGTCTTTCACGTGAACAGTGAACATGACATGTCAAATTCTAGGCTCAGTAATGAATAATGTTACCCATTTACACCGGGGCTTGCGGGCCTACTCGATAATCGATCAGTTCGTCGCGATCCACCTAGCCTAGCCAGTGGACGTCCTTTGTTGTATTTACCATCAAATGGTCTATCATGTAGAACTCTTCCGCCTAAACGGGTATCTGTTCTTGTCCACTGCCACTTCACCTTACTTCGTCGTGGGGCTACGTCGTGGTAACTTTAGTTAAATCCAGCCCATGTGTACGTGCCCAGAACGTGTGGTCCGACATTACCCGCGCAAACCATACGGGGTAAACTTCACTTCTGCGTGGCCGCCGTGGGTCGTAGGGGCCGTGTGAAAATCTGTATTTTTGTAGCGCCGCGTCCAGAAATAGGGCGCTACGTCACAGATACGCCAGTTTTGTTGTAATGATCGCCTGTGCGTAGTGCGTCCATTGATGTGCCAGAAAATAGGACAGTCTGAAACAAAAAATAAATGCGTTGAACAATGTGGAACTGTCCTTGATCTTTGTTATTGTACAGTGGGCTCTCATTGTTATGAACTTGCATACTACGCGCGGACGCCTGATGGTACGAAGTCTACAGTCACTAGGTAGGTAGCCGTTAATTTGTTGAAGCTGTCTCTAAGAAAAAATTACAAGTGCTCAGTATCTCATCAAATTTTAATCGGCCCGATGTCAATAATTTTGTACTATTATATTTATCTTTATTATTATTATATAGAGGAAAGATATTTTGTTAATTTGTTCGTTTGTTTGTTTCGAATAGGTACCGAATCTTCTGGACTGATTTGAAAAATTCTTTCACCAATATGAAGCTACGTTATCAGGAAGTGACATAGGCTATATTTTTTCAATATAAGCTATATTTTGACGGGAAACCTAGTCTACGCTACGCGGTCGAAGCCGCTGCCGGACAGCTAGTTATATATGTTATAGTTAAAATCCGTTTTTCGTTAGAACTCGTTTTCTCTAGTTAAAACTAGTTTTAACGTAATGCCTTTGTTAAAACTAGAATTACCTAGTTAAAACTATAATTTACCACTGACATATTTGATTTTCAGACAAAACTAGTTGTCACATCGAGCTTAAGTTAAAACTAGCAGTGAAACTAATTTGGGGTGAAAACAAGAGTTTTAAAAATGGAGGACTAACTTTTCGCATAATGCGGTCCCCTAAAGTAGCTTAGCATAACTTTTGTGGCATAACATCATACAGCATAAAATTACGTGTAATGGTTTATGCTTCGAATAACTTTTGAATAGCATAATAGTCCAAATGCATATTATTACATAGCAATGAGTAGTGAGAGCCCTAATTACTTTTGGTATAGTATAGTTCTTCCTAATATCATGAAGCATAATTTAATATGGCATAATTACTAGTACCCCTAATACCAACTTCACTTAGTTTGTTAGTGTAGATCAATTCGACGAAAATAGCTAGGTTTGGTTAGGTTAGAACTGCGACCCATCGCCAGAACCAAATTATAACAACTTTTACAACTGCTTATAAACTACCACACAAATCGCTCCACTTTAGTGGAGATTGCAAATGAAAATAGCATACTAATACCTACCCTTACTGGCACAGCCCAGGGCTCGGTAATCGGTCCAATAGAATACCTGATATACGCAAACGACATGCATAAAGTAGTTAACAAAGCGTCTGTCTACCAATTCGCTGATGACACTTGCTTACTGGTGCCGGGAGTAACATACAAGAGGCACAGGCCGGCTTGCAGGAATCTTTTGATAAATTGTGCAAGTGGGCACACGATGTGGGGCTTGTCCTGAACGCGGATAAAACAAAACTTATGCACATACACTCGCCACATAACAAGGTTCAGTGCAGGCCTGTCATCGTTGCTCACTCCCACATATGTTTAAACAACAATGAACCTCAGTGCGCGTGCACTCCGGTAGAAAACGTTAACACACACATGTATATAAGCCTGACTATTGATAGCGTGTTTAATTGGAGGCAGCAAAAAGAACTAGTTTGTACAAAATTAAGATCAAACTCGGTAGGCTGGCTGTACTCAAACATAAATTACCCTATAAGATACTTAGGCTTCTTTACATGTCTTTGGCCGATTCATATATTAGTTATGGATTAAGCAGCTATGGCTTAACATACAGTACTTACATAAACGATATTTACAAATTACAGTGAAAAATTCTTAAGACTATAGTACCGAAACACTTAGTAAATACATTTAAAAATAACGACAAAGCCCTGTTTGATTACTGTAAAGTAATTAATATATATGACAAAATAAAATATTGCCTTCTTACAGAATTTAATAATCCTGATTATATAGGAAAATATGTAAGGCCTGCTTCTTTAAGAGTTTCATCTTACACTAACAAGTACCGCCTACCAAAAATAACAAATGTATACGGCTCAAGGGCACTCAACTATGTAATACCTAAATACTTAAATGAAATACCAGCTAATTTACAGTGTATGTATCTGAATTCAACTAATTACAAAGGTCAATACAAAAGATTCTACTTGTCAAATCCAAGTTTAAGTGAACTTTGATGTGATTGTATTAGATTATTATGCCTATCATCAATATGTATTGTAGAAGAACGTCTCACTCCTACAGATAAACCTACAAGGTTTTTGTATGGGGATTGTAAGTCATCCATTGTGTATTTAAAATGTTTCGAATAATAAATAAATAAATAATAATTAGGTAAAGCCTCGCAACCAATCAGAATAAGGTATGATGAATTTTAATCTCAGTTGCAACAGTTTTAACTGACTCGTTTCGGAAAAACACGTTTTGTCTAGTAAGAACTAGTTTAAACTGATATTAAATTTTGAGCATTAGTTAATTCTAGTATCAACAAAGGCATAGTAAAAACTAGTTTTAACTAGGAAAAACGCGTTCTAACTAAAAACGGGTTTTAACTGTAACATTTAAATATAATTATTATCTTACAACTGTGATCGGAGGAGGATCATTTCCCTCGATTTTGATTTACAGTATACACATTTGACAGTATATCATTTGATTTGAGGATCATCGGTTGACTTTCAGGCTTAGCACGTGGAGTTGGGTAAATAAAACCAGTAACTGTTGTCTCTTTATAGTTTTTTGGACCCAGAATCCATACATAACGTACTCTCCCTGAGAAACTCGTAACCTGCATTTAAAGAAGCCGAAAGTATTTAAAATTAAATGAAGCCTGCCCTTTGAATGTATAATTTTTAATTGTAGTTATGTATTGAAATGAAACATACGAAACGACTTTTGTTTTGGTCCATAAAGTTTCCTTTTGTCAAGTCAATGTGCTTGCGAAAAAATCACAAAACAATGGTAATTGTATGTATTATCTGTGTATATTGACATTCTTGGCTGCTGTTCCTTTGTAACACCCATATTATTTTTGTCCGTCCAAAGTCATGGTTACCGTCATTACACAACCGCCTACAGTGCGCTATTGCAATCAAATCTATAAATCTTTATTTTTTTGCTGTATTTAGAATGGTTTCCATAGCTTGTGTTGTAATCTAGATGTACGTGATCGTAACACGTGATTCCGCGTTATTCCTGTAACATCATCAATAACACTGTCTGGCCATAAGATCCAAACAAGATGAACTGTTTATGCATTACCGTTCAACTGTCTTCAAGTGAGGAAACTTTGATATTCTGTTGTAGTTGAATAAATGATTTTTAGAATCCTAGCCCGGTCTCGGTTTGTTTAAAAAGCAAATTATTCTAAGCCTCGGTATGTTTCAGAAGCATTATTTTATAGCAAAATGCTTTCATAATGTTTCCAACTGAAACTGTGTTCACTCGAATCTAAATTCGTATTATTCTTAAATGTTTACCATTGCTACATTCATTTTCTTTTTATCTTCGGGATATTGTTCATGGGCATTTGACCCTCTACTAAGGGGAACTATGGAGAAAGTTATATGATTTTAAATACATACTTGAATAGATTTTAGCACCCGGACTCAGAACAGACACAATACTCCATCACATGAAGGTGAACAACGTGTCCTCTCTAAAACATGTCAACTAATCAAATCTATGATATAAGAATACTTTCTTCAGAGAACTGATATCCATGAATATTTGTAAGTCTGTTGATAATCAGCCGATAAATGAAAGAAGAGAAAACCTCACTCATTGGGTATAAGATCAGAAAATATTTAAGTTACCCAATGAGGCTCCCAATGCCGCTACAGTATTCCTATATACTGCAGCACATAAAAAAACATAAAAATTCTGAATACCAGTCTCTGTAGTCTTTTACAGAGACGTTGGTATTCTGTTTTTTTGGTTTTAACACAGATTTTCATGTAAGCCAAACCTAAGTCAGCTTATACAGGGTGGTCCAAACATACACGTCAATATATATTTTTAGCTTCCTCACACTCAGATGTATCCGTGAATTACAGCGCTAGATAATTCTGAAGAATTTACATCCATAACGCATATTTAAAAAAATATATGAAACTAAAAAGTTGGAAATGCTGTTTTTTCCTGAACTTTGAAAGCAGTTAAAAAAAGTTAGTTAGTAATTTTTAAAAAATTCGAAAAAGAATCATAACTACAAAAATCGGGTAACATACATAGGGTATTTTCAGATACCCCATGTATGTTACCATGTATGTATGTGTTGAGTGTGAGGAAGCTAAAAAAAATTTATTGACGTGTATGTTTGGACCACCCTGTATTATGAACCATGTCTTTGCATTACTAAAAAACGGGTGAAAATGTTTAAAACATTGTATTTTATCACCTTTGGCAAGCAAAACTTCCACAGACGTCTATATTTTACGCGTATACTCGTACTTGGGGCAAAACATTTTTAAAGCGTGTAATATTATTTTAAGAGGTTTCGTTCGTTCCATGATCGAATGCCAGTATTGATTTATGATTTCCTCTTTGCTGGCCAGAATTATTTTCGTACTCTCCGTTATCCTCGCTTTTCTTTATTAATGTCGTAGTGTATTTCTAGGGCGTGTTGACACGATCGGATTTGCGTCAGAGCCTAAACTTAGGTCGCACGAACAATGGATCAAGTTACGCGGTGAACTCGAACTCATTTGACGACGATAATGCAGTGTGGGCGCTTTAAATGCATGAGATTTGACTTTTACTGAGCCACCCGGACAGTATTTCCATATAGTGCAAGTGGTTAAGTTAATTAATCTACTTTTACTACTCTATGTATAAGTACATGCATGGGAATATATGGCGTCCTTCATGAAGGACTGGTTCGCAAAGCGATTCTGATAAATACTTAATAAAGTAAAAAGTTCCGAGGAGCAAAGTGTGGTAATGAACAAATATACCTAATGCTCAATGCATAGCCTCTTAACAAATATACCTAATGCTCAATGCATAGCCTCTTAAGTTAACTCAAACTTTCAGGCATTCAACAGTCAAAGAGTCAGTTTAACATTTTAAATGTTTCCAAAGCTTGGTGCATACGTTCATTTCACTTTTCAAATCCGATGATAAACATTCAACGAACACAACAAAGCCCACAGTTTAATTGTTTTTGGCAGAACAACTCCTCCTCCGCGCACGCTTCCGCCCTGTAATTAGATGTGCAGGCGCACCGTCGCGTCGGTCGCCGCGCACCTGTCTCGCCCTTCTCGTGTGGATTAGAGGCATTATTTACTAGATCGCATTCATTAGGGACACAGACTAATTTGCGGTACACCAAGCAAGCATAGCTTTACACGTAAGCACCTTATAAACAGCCAACAGAGGACTCATCCGCAATGGTTTGATCAAGGAAGACCTTCTATCCTCCGTACATAGTCACATAGGGTGCGGGTTGAAACGGAAGATGTTAAGTGAGGTATGACAAGGGCCTTGGCTATGGGAAGTTTTCATATTTTGAATATGAAGAGCTTTTTGTGGAAAAATCAATACTGAAAAACTGAAGGGAAACCATAGGTTCATTCATTACTTCATTTAAATAACTATGTATTTAAATAAACCCAAGTATTCATTACCTATGTATATGTCTCACAATGTCTTTGTTACACGATGAATGTGTTGAAATATCCACGAGAATTACTGCTGACAAACTGTTTCTCAGTTTGGCAGATGTTGTTTATGTCAATAAGTGTTGTAATATAGAAAATAAATTTTAAAAAATAATAAAAATTGTAATTTTCACAGGAATAAACAACGTGTTAATTAAAAAGCGCGAAACTGCAGACACCCCAACTTATTTTTATTATAAAAGAATAATGTAAATTATAAAATAAAATTTTCGCGTATTATTTACGAAGATACGAAGATTATTTTTTGTTTCTTGTCTTTGTTGCAAAATTAAAAAGTCTATGGTAATAACGCGCGAGCTAGTGCGACGTTCCTGTTACGCGTCGTGCCGCCGCAATAATAGAGTAAAGTAATGATTAATAAACACGGCGTAATGAAAAAAATTTTTTGGTTAAAATTTTACCCCCATTTTTTATTAGTGGAATCGATTCTACTCTCGATGCTGAACAAACTAATTTCAGGTTTTGCGCTTATTCATTAACACGTTATATAGGTATAGTACCATTATGGCACAGTTTACTTATTATTCACACCCAGACAAAGAACAAAAACTCAGTATTCGTACTATTTATCTTTTTTTTTGTTTGTTACAGCCGAGCATCAACGTCTCCCGTGCCCCCAACTTCCGGCACTCTGCCCCGGCCAGGCACCAAACAGGTGACCGTCACGGTGCAAGAGACGGTGGTGGAGCCGGCGCAGCAGGCCCCGCCGCCCGCGCCGGTCATCGTCAAGCATCACTACCACGCCTCCAGCGCTACTAGGGAGCTGGATGATCTTATGGCGTCGCTTTCGGACTTCAAGGTAGGTTTTTAAAAGGTTTTTTGCAATCTCCCAGCACACGCAGACCCGAGTCAATTTAAATAAGATCGTTTGCTGAATTGACTCATCCGGGAATCTGACCCAGGACACTAAGGCAAGAAACCGTGCTACAGCGCACTACGCCAATCGTGTCGTAGTCGGAATCTTTGATAACTGCAGGTGAAATGGTAATGACGTCAAAGCAGTTTTAAACATTTATACAAAGAGGAAAAAGATCGAAGGAGAAGTGACTTCAGTCATTCGTTTAATTGGGAAATAATGGTGATAGAAAGCATCGTGACTGGAATTCAGAAAAATAGGCTCAGGTTGTTAGGATATAATCACTATCGTTCGCAGTCATAAGACGTGCACTGCTGCACATAGGCCTCCCCCATAGATTTCTGCATCAACGGCCATCAGTTATTCGTAGTGTGTGCCCTGCCCACTGCCACTTCAACTTACTTACCCGCTGAGCTACGTCGATCACTTCAGTTGTTCTACGCATTTCCTCATAAAACATATAGCGAGGATCAATGGAGTGAGATAAACGAAAATCATATGTGAATGTACCTAAAGGGCATTCTGAAGAAAGAAATTAGTTAAGAGCAGTTGCAGAAAGCGAGTGGCAAGCTTCAGTCTCTGCCTACGTCTAGGGAAATAAAAGACTGCTAATACGCATGTATGTGACATGTGTGCATGCAGACGGTTTATAAAAACGTGAAGCTTTTTTTGCATCTAGGTGCCGGTGGAAACCATTTCGGTGCCAGGTCATAAATGAAATAATGATGCGCATCTAACAACGCAATAAACTGAGTGATAAATGATTACAACGCAATCAGAAAATTTAATGCTGGCCATAAGTCTCGCACCATATAATGAAGTGGACCATATATCACTCGAACAACTGTTTTTCGTCAGACTATGTACTGAGAACTACTAATTGGACTTTAAGTTTTATTTAAATTCCAATGTCCAATTATTTTAAATATTAGATATACGAGTAATGCTCATATTAGAACTAATTATAGCTTAATGGATTTGCTGCATGTCCGCTACTTGTTTACATTAGCGGCGCACCCGCACGATGCAACTGACAGTAAGGAGTGCAAGGTCGGCTGTCAGCCGCCTGCACTAGTTATTAGCCCAAATTCATTTTAAAGTAAACTTGCCCAAAACACACTTGACCTGATAGTCTTGCTCTCATAAAACCTACGTTTCATGCTCTTGCACGCAGCCTATACAACTTTTCTCATTCATAAAATCAGTATTTTCAGAGTAAACCGTCGTATTTATAATTTGGTGGACTGAATCGTTTCACTCAATTTTACGAGTTGCAGATTCCATAGTAGCGGGTGAGTCACGTACCCTAAGGTACAGTATCGGGCGGCTGGCCCCTCGGCACACTGCACCACAGTAAACTCAGATTTTCCGTTTATTATAATATTTACAAGTCTCCTTTCTTGGTCCACGTCTATTTCCAGCTGCGACCGGCAGCTCTCCAGCATCTGTCGTCCCGCTCGCACCCGCCATCACGCCCCTATCTAAAGATAGTCCCGAGCGTTACATCACAGCCGTGGTGGGGCCGCGAGCTTATAATATTAGAGTACATAGTCAAACATTTCACTCGGACCGCATTCGCTCCAGTCCACCACGACCAGACGGTTACTTGTACGTCGACGATCTTAGACTGAGACTTGACCCGAATCGAAGTCTTGGATCGTCGACTTAGTTTGTTTTTTTGCTTTCAGGTTAGCGGCTCACCAGGAGGCGAAGGCGGCACCCACGTGTATCGCGAAAAGCGTGCGTGGCAAGAACATTACCGCAGCACACCCAGACAACCAGAGTCCGCCTCTCTAGAGCATATGCTCGGATCCCTCCGAGCAGACATGAGCCGCCAAGGAGTCCAAACCCCCCAGAAGGGATGCTGCAACGCCTGCGAAAAGCCCATCGTCGGACAGGTGGATGCTCAAACATTGTGCGCTCATTTGTGATCAAAAGTGTGAAAGTGTTACTAAGGAACGTTTTCTGGTTTAGGTGATCACCGCGTTGGGTCGCACGTGGCACCCTGAGCACTTCACCTGCGCTCACTGCAACCAGGAGTTGGGAACGAGGAACTTCTTCGAACGCGATGGAAGACCATACTGTGAACCGGACTACCACAACCTGTTCTCGCCTAGATGCGCGTATTGCAACGGCCCGATCTTAGACGTCAGTGGATTAGAATCTGGTTTATTTTAATATTTTTCTTCGCGGCATTTGTTTTCATAAGCGATTTTTGCGTTACAGAAATGCGTGACAGCTCTAGAGAAGACCTGGCATACGGAACACTTCTTCTGCGCGCAATGCGGTCAGCAGTTTGGGGAAGATGGGTTCCACGAGCGCGATGGCAAACCTTACTGTCGCAATGACTACTTTGACATGTTCGCGCCCAAATGCGGCGGATGCAACAAACCTATCATGGAGAACTATATCTCAGCGCTCAACACACAGTGGCATCCCGACTGCTTCGTCTGCAAGGTCAGTATTTCTTCCTCCTTTCTCTCGCAGTTAGCAGAGCCACAGCAAACAGGTTTGTTTACAAAGTTCCTCTTCAAAAGCATCTATGCCAGGTCATGTATATCAAAGCTACAAGTTTGTTAGCAAGAGGTTTCTGAACTTTTAGCATTCGACACTAATTGCATATTTCCATCACACAGGAATGCCAAATTGCAGTCAAAGGCAAATCTTTCTATGCGATGGAAGGAAAGCCGGTATGCCCAAAATGCGTCGGAGTCGATGAAGATGAGTAGGGGATGATACGAATGTTCCAAACCCCGAAATGGATGCCCTCCCCCAATTTCTTTTGCAGCTATGCTCGCCAGATCGGCGTGGGAGTGAATGAAACACAAACACAGATGCTAATTAAGACACACAACACACCTATACACTGAACACCAAAGAGCTAAAACGTACTTTATAGGGAATAAACTATGTAATATATTTTTGTAATGTTATTGTAATGCTAAGATTTATAATAAAGAGAACAGAAATAAAAAATAAAAGAAAAAAAACACAAAATAAAAAAACAAAACAAATGATGATAAATAAACAGAATGGCGCGGAATAAGACGCACCCTGCGTCGGCCGCGGCCTCTGATCAAGGTCACGTGCGTACGCGCACGGCAATGACCTTTTATCAATTCATTGTTGTCGCCCCTGGGGGGACGGCCGGACTCCCTGGTAGCCGGTAATCGGGGTCAAGTGCTAGGCGGATAGGGTTTCCCGAGGGGACGCAAGCGCAGTCGCTATCTTTAGTCCCGTGACGTCACGCGCGTCTGCAGCCGGAGTGGCCGCCGTAAATCACCCAGCTTTGTTTATGGGCCATCGGATCAAACGCTATTTTTGAAATTTCGCCTCCTATTTATAAAATGTCGTTAGGCAACTAATAGATTCGTCGACTCTTTTTCTGCCGTCTTCACGGTCAAGACAACATTGAAGTAGAATTATATGTTTAAAAGAAACTAAAAAAATACACACTCGGATTATAAGCTCATAAAAATTAAGCACTTCAAAGATTGTGTATACTCTATTTACAACACTACTAGAAACAAAACGAAATGGACTATTAGTTACGATAAGACGTGCTGGCGTCAGTCATAGAATGCTAACTAGATTCCTGCTCTGTTCTATACATCCTAAAATCATTACACGAATGAATTCTCAGCAAAATCAAAGGACTCCTAAGAAAATTAACATGTTACATTAATAATTTAATGTGGTTAAACGTCCATAACCAGGGTGAAAACATGTTTCATGACAAAAAGACAGTTCCATGGCTAGAAGCCAAAAGTATGAAATATACGCAATAAAAGTTATACGATCGTGCGAAATCATGTGTTTATTATTCATTTAACACAAAGACGCAGTTTTAAAAATCTGAAAAATATTATGCAACTTTTAACTGACCTTGAACTAAGCAGGGCTTGTGCTAAGGGTGCCTGCAACTGACCCACACACATTCTTAACCAGATAAATTTCTTCACCCAGACATATCACTTAGTTAGACTGTTTGTCACTTCATTTGATCGTTAATCTTGGTTGGGATACAAACCCCTGCCTTCGGCTCTGAACGCAGGACCCCTTACCCATTGCGCCAGCAGGTTACGTGTATGATAACTCTGGTCGCCAGTAGTAAACACGATCACCTTAAATTAATAAATCTCACTTATTATCACCTGCCCCTAAACTAAGCAGAGCTTGTATTTCAAATGACAGAAACTTAGAGTAAATACATACAAAACTCATTTGTCAGTTGGTTGGTTCGTATTCGAATCTTGCAGTTGAACTGACGTACACGCACTGACCACTGACTGACATATTTATCGAAAGAGAAAGCCCTTGCAATACGTGCCTGACACATGACAACACGCATTTGAAAATGACAAAATTTAAAATTTTCTATGCAGTGATTTACCTGTTACGCAGTAACTATTATGTAAAATAGGTGCTCTAGTGGACACTAACACCCCGACACAGAACAACCACAAATGTTCTTCACATGAACCACAACCACTACACAAATACAATCGCATTCTCGCCCACTACGTACAGCGCTATATCAACTACAATATACATTTGTTCCTAACAACTAATATTCCATAAAACTAGAACCAGCCCCATTGTGCTCAAAATAATAAATAACACAATAAATAACAAAAAATAAAATAAACAATGCAAATCGATAGCTAGTCGCTTGAATTTTGACAGTTTCCAGCCAACGACGATGCAGGTTTCGACGTCAATTAGTCATAATTGCTGCGAAAATGCGTTTTAATAGTGACACTAGTAGTTAGCACAGCCGTTCAGTTGGGTTGCGCCAGCAGGCCATACAAACATAAACTCTAATTTAATTTAATAACCATTATCGTCTCCTACCCAATCTAAGATCATATTCCTATCTCTTGCAGGAATGCCGCGAGCCCTTCCACGGCGGCTCATTCTTCGAGCACGAGACGCAGCCGTACTGCGAGACGCACTACCACGGCAAGCGCGGCTCGCTCTGCGCCGGCTGCCACAAGCCGATAGCCGGCCGCTGCATCACCGCCATGTTCAGGAAGTTCCACCCGGAACACTTCGTCTGCGCCTTCTGTTTGAGGCAACTCAATAAGGGCACCTTCAAAGAACAGAATGATAAGCCTTATTGTCACACATGCTTCGATAAGCTTTTTGGGTAAATTCCAGATGGTATCATAGATGGCGCTGGAATCGATTCGCATCTGCTGTTACGGTTTTGAACTACAGAAACAAAAATAAAATTAGAAGTTATACAGATCAGATAAGGTTATTCTACAGATCGGGTTCTAATAGCCAATCGCCGGCCCGTGCATCACCGATACGTTCAGAAAGTTCCACCATGACCATTTTGTGTGCACCTTCTCTTTGACGCCACTCAAAAGAGCATTTTTAAATAACAGAATGATAAGCCTCATTTGTTACATGTTCTGAGTTTACTCAGGGTGAATGTTAATTGCTGTCAATAGATGGCGCTGGAATCATTCCGTATGTGCTAAGCTAAAACCAATATGATTTCTTTGAAACATTTATACATTATACGAAGTTGCTTTTATAAAGCAAATATATCAGCGCTCTTCCGAAAATCAATGCAAATAAGTACGAGTATTGTCCTTTTTGGATTGCCACATCGCCGAAGGATGGCGCTAAAATTGAAGTATAGGTACTGAACTTTTTCTGAACATAACAATAGATGTAAGATAATCTGCTTTACAAAATCATAGTAAAGAAATGCAATACAATAGATTAGATAGATTTCAGACAAATTGTGTGTAGTCTTACAAAAACCGTCTTGCCGCTTGCCGGTACTCAACCCACACAGCGTAAAGATTTCTTCCCAGTGCCATGAATGAAAGCTTGACAAATAACG
This sequence comes from Udea olivalis, assembly GCA_947369235.1. NCBI lineage: Eukaryota > Metazoa > Arthropoda > Insecta > Lepidoptera > Crambidae > Udea > Udea olivalis. The sequence continues at coordinate 4,058,017 of OX376345.1, read as the reverse complement.
AAAACTGTACCCAATTATGCAGTTAAATAAACGTGTATTATTACGGCTCTGCAGCTCCGTGTAAATAAATAATCGATTTAATCGATACGTTCATGAAATCTTTTTGATTGTAAATTATTAATGTACAATTCAAATTATGTAAGCGAAAGATCATTATTATATCACATTAAGTATTCTTCCATGTAATGATCAAAACTATTTCATTTATGTAAGTATGCATCACTTAAAACGCACATTTCATGTGAACAATTATTATAAAACTAATATTATGCCCAGAAAGTCACTAACATTTTAACACTGGCCACTTTCTTCAAAGTTATCAATACGCTGGTTTAAAAAAAAAATATTTGCTGTGGTTGCGATTGTTAAACAAAGCGGAACCCTAATATCGGTAAAATTCACATAAAATATTTTATAGCAAAAAACATTCAAAGACAACCTGCTAGGTTGAAGGCCAATCAGGTCTAAGTCCCTAAATTCGCTTACTCAGGTACTGACGCGTTCGTTTGTTGATGACGGGAACTTAACCTGATAAGTAAATTAATTGATCAAAAGTATACATTTTAACGGTATCAAAGTGTCTGTTTCTGATGGGACATCATTTATAAGTCCTGGGATGGGTATCTCGATCGATTATCTAAAAGGTATTATAATCCTATGAATGAAGATACTTAATATTTACATGAAAAGTCTATTGTATATTATACCTATTATAGAATGATTACTTACGTGATGAAATCTTGTCAAGAAATATTTGTTGTTATATTATTATAAAAGTAATAGTCGACATTTAGCGTTGCTAGAAATACTGAAGAAAATAATGTAAGTAACGTAATCCTTGCTCAATAATGTCACCATGTGTGACGGTGAGTGGGATGTTACGGAAATGTGGGTTCTTGCGTCAGAGAGTGACGAATCAACGTGAATGGGTCAATAACTATATCCGTAAATTGGAAGGTTTACTACATAACTTCGAGATCATTGCTAGGATTAACAAATAACGAAACTAATAGTTTGAACATTTGCTACAGTCAAAAGTTTGTGACCCTGCTTAGCTGAAAGTTGTATGAACTCTCATACTACTTACCTATGAACGGTTAAAGTCGACAGTGTTATAGTTATGCACTCACTTAAATTGTGAATCTGTTTACTTTTTCTTGCCATTTGGGCACATTTCCTACAAATAGGATTCCAATATCACAATGATGGTTCATTTCACTTATCTATATCCGAGGTAAAATAATACGTCTCTAAATATTATCAATTTCCTGTTTGTCGGTCTGTATGTTTCAAAATCTACGCAATCGGAAGCTATTTTGCTTCATATCGATCATTTAGATAAAAATACGATTAGTAATTTTGATAATTATGAAGACCTTGAAACGATATATTTTCCATTGAAAAATATATTGTACTTTTGAATAATAGTTGAGCGTGATTAGATAAACCCGCAGGTAATTGTCAAGTTTTTGTTAATCTTATCAAAAATAGACACGTTGTCAGACAACGCCATGTTTCGGGATTTGTTGTTGTGTGTGTGGACATGAAGTAATGTATGCATGAAGCAGTACATAAGTATGTATAATATTTTGTACTTCTGCTTCAGAAGTACAATGTATAAATTAGTGATAAATATTGTACCCAGAAAATACAAAATACTTATTTTAGTGATACCTTTTCGATATGTACAAAATAAAAGTGGTATTTATATGATTGATAGTATTTCTGTAAGTGATAGATCACCTATAGCGAGTCCATATGTATTATGATTCTCAACGAAATTTGGCCTTTCTAGTATTTGTCCCAGCGGGGCGAACTTCTGTGACTTAATACTAAATGTTATGAATATTTTAACTATATGTATAATAGCATGTGATTAAAACTAATTCGTAATGTTTCTACTAAATGTTTTGTTCTTTGCTAAATTAGATAGAGATTGTCTCTAAAAAATGTAATTCGTGATGTGTGTATAGATGATCGAAAGTGTCACAGACAATTTTAAGCTTCTATGTAAACTTGTTATTGAATTCTGAAATAGTTTTAATAAAAGAAAGCGCTATGTGAAGTTCTGTCCGAGATTAATTATGTTATTACATTCAACAACAGGGCCGTCTGAAAATAGTCCTCATTCATGAAAGCTCAGTCCTATTAAGACACTGTTCCGAGGACTGATAACTTTTATGAATAAGGAAGAGAGTAACAATGTCCGCCTACCATTAGTTTAAAATCATTAAATCTATCTGATTTGCTGGCTAATATTCATAAAATGTATTTTTAGCTTTGACTCATAGTTTGCCCCTTTTTTATCGAATTCAAAGAAGTTCCGATAAGTGTAAAGAGATGTTCATTGGAAGGATTTGGGCTCCTTTATACTTTGCCCTAAATTATAGTCGGCCCTATAGTTATAAACTCTATCGCATTTTATTTATGTCATACGCTTTGTTCTGTAAACTCAGTTACTCGTTAAGTTGTATAACTTCCATTAGCGTAAAGTGTCCGTGCTGTACAGGTATGTACGTTGTTGTTTATGATTATATTTTATCGCTCCCAATTAATGTTATCGCTTGTATAGTTAGTTATGTGCGAGTGCCAAACTTATGTGGGGCTGTGATTGCCGTCGCTCGAAACCATTCTTGTAATATTGCGCATTTTTGTACTTTCACAGTACAAAGGAAAAACCCCATGATACCTACTAAGTTTAAAAAAATTACAGATGATGTTATATCTAAAGTAGGTACAAATAAGGTCCAAAGTACAAACAAAGAGGAAACATAATCATGACTAATCAGTCTACTACGACCTTAATATTCAAATGGGTATGTCATGCATGACTCAATGACTAAAAATGACCTTAGTTTACAGTTAAATTGCGAAATCCTATTCCAAACTTGCGACGATAATTCGAAAGTCATTAAAACAAAGAAAGTATGTCATATGCACCGAACATGCTTTCAACCTGTGATCCAAGTATATACCCAGATAAGAAATAACTATATTGTCGCGATGGATAATTGCCAATGTGACATTTCTCTGAAGTAGCTAAGTACATTGTTTGTGCATGTGGTCGAGCGGCGGCTGCGCCCGCGCCGATGACGGCTTGTAGCAGGAGTGGGTTACATTAACCGCGAGTTGAGATGGTAGTTAGACATTAATTGATGTATTTAGTCTAAGACACGAGATTTTATTGAATCTGTAATATTTTAACAAATATATTTAATGTTTTTTTATTTATTGTCTTTTCATTTTTGTCTCTGAAGGTGGCTAGTAACCTAAAATTAGGGTTAAATAAATCTTGGAGCATGCATGATGCTGTTTAAATAGCTCTTTTGTATTACAACCCTAGGTCAAAGAGCATTAATTACTAATAAATAAGGGTTGGCGCCACGTCTCCGAGACCGAAGTCAGAGATGTGAGACACTCCAAACACTTGTTTCAGTCGCCAACTTTAGATTTAGCTTTTTTTTGTTCCAGATACTGTATAAATGGTAGTCATGGGAATTGGTAGAGATTTGATAGATATTGTTGATTCAGAAAACTCACAATCGAGTGTGTACCTTTAAGTTGTCTGGCACTTGTTGTGAATAAAATTGTTATCGGTACGACACTATTTGTTGTTACTAGGTTATTAAGTAGTAATTATGCAAAACACTTCAAGGTCATTTTTATCTGAAACATTTGTGCTAACACAAAATACAGCGTAATTAATTATATTTATTAACCTTTTATCTTTTTCGTTTCTAGAAAGAGTACAGCTTATGGTTATCATCTTTAAATCCCTCAATAATATGATAGTAATGATTAACGAGTGTCCTTCTACCCTACATCTCAGCCATATCTAATCTGTTGCAACCGTGTCGTGTTTAAGCCTAATCTTCTAACCTTTTTTTTTACCTTTTAATTTCTTTTAAATGTAACGGTTTTAAAGCTGTAACTTAAATGTCAGAAGACAACATTCGTTTCACAGGTTTTACTTTTACTAAGTTTAACTATTCGACTTTAATTGTTTAGGTTAGGCAGCTTATCTCTAGGTATGAATATTAAACAACTATAGACATTCTTAAAACACAAGTTTATTTATAGCACTATTTGTACATCCCTACACTTAACTTATTCAAAACAAAACATTCATTATATTATTTTTGATTTGTCATTTCATAAACTTAATAAATAAAATCAATAATTTCAATAGATCTAACGACTTTTAACTTAAACTAATCAGTCTTTTGAAGAGAAAAATTCAGAAAATGGTTTCCTCACGCTAAGCCAGGAAACAATTCTGAGAATGATTCACACCAAAAGTCTGACAAGTCCATAGATTCTGGCTCGCTGAGCGGCGAGGCCAGCGACTCGTAGCCCAGGTCGGAGCTCAGACTGGAGTGAGACGGGGATAGAAGCAGGTTCTCTTCTGCAGATTTGGGAGACAGACTCATAGGTGATAGCATTTTGAGATCACACTGAAGAGACACTCCGGAATTGTCTGTTAAAAAGTCCGTATCCACATGGATCGGCGTCACTTCTTCAACGACCTGGTCATCGCACGGCACTTCCACCGTTATACAGTCGTTGGCCTCGTCGAAGCTGGCGTAGAAGATATCTCCTTTGTCGCTTCCGTCTTCTTCTTTCTTCAATTCTAAAGGTTTTGTGATGATTATGTCTGGCTTGTAGGGATGCGCATATGAGTGCTGGGACAATATCCTGTTGACGTCGTGTTTTATGTCTACGACTGCACCTTCATCGGATTCCAGGTGCTCTGCTGCGGGCCCCACCACTTGAGTTGCTTCAGCGCACTCTCCACTGACCCTGACTGAGTCCTGGAACAAAGTAAGATAATGTTGTAGGTCTCGCACATTCACTTTGATTGAAATGAAATCTGAAGGAAAGGAGTTTGGTTGTATAATAATTCGGCTGCACTTTTAAGGTCAGGTAAACTTTGTTAGGTATATACATTGTTGCAAACTTTGTTGAATTTTACGTAAACAGTTTAAATACATTTTATGGCAGTATCCAAAACTCGAATGTATGTTTAAAAACCGTTTCTATAAGATTTTTTCAGATATTGGTCATGTAAGTTTAAATGAATGAGTCTTGAATTTTTGATAGAGCATTAGGTATATTGTCTATAAAAGTAACATTATCATTGAATTATCAATGAATTCCTAATCAACTTTTAAAATGATGATTTTACCTATTGGGTTTCAGTTGCTTTATTGTAAGAGTTAGTTTAAGAAGGTACCTCTTTTTTACGTTAATAAGCGATTGATGCAATAGTTAACAGGTCATTGCATCATAAATAGTACCATCTGAAGATAACGTTAAGGTGTTGAACCTGTTTGACATAAAACAATGATAAAGGTCTTCATTTCCTCTGAGGCGGATGAGTCATGGGGAATGAACAATGTTCATTTTATTTTTCTTCATCGTTAAAAAATTATCTTCTGGAATTTCCTTAATTCGGTTATAGAAGTTAAATTTAGTTTTTTTAAATATATGCTAATATTGAGTTAATTTATTCTGACAGTGTTAGGCTATGGCTGCAGTTGATTGTATAATATGTAATTCAATTCAATGCATCAAACTACATCAGTTACTTACATCTTCAATCGCTCCTGCAGCACCTGCATCAATTTCTTTGAGGAGGGAGTCTGCAAGTTGATTGAGGGTGTCGAGGTAGTCATCGGAGTCGAGGTGCGCGAGGATGTCTGCGAGAGCAGGCACATCGCTAGCAGCAGCCGAGCCGCGCCGACCGCCGGCGGGGGCCCCCCCTTCTGCTGAGGAACAGACGCTGCCGGTCCTGGGGCCCCCGCGACGGGCCGCGCCGCCGCCGCCTCGCGTAGCGAAGCGTTCTCACTTAACAGACGCTCGTTTAGAGCTTTCAGACTCGACACCTCGCTCGTCAAGCGCTCGTTTGAGTCTACGAGTAGCTGAATCTTGTATTCCATCTCGTCCATTCTAGCTTTTTTTCTGTCACGCGACGTTTGTGCTGCCACGCGATTCTTCAGTTTTCTGTAGAAAAATAATGTTGTTTTAATTCTTACCTAAGTATGTTATTATCTAGTTAGAGCGTCGTGGCCTAGTGGTTCAGAACCCGATCTCAGATCGTGGATCGTGTGGTCCCGAGTTCAAATCTGGCCAGAACCAAAATCTTTGTGTTCATTGTTAAATATCAGACTTCCTCTCCGGTGATGAAAAACATCGATAAAAAACCAAATCAACCTGGATAACGGCGGAAGGCTCTCCACCTACCACGTTGGGTTCTAATACCATTGGTGAAAAGTGGGCTTCTGAGTGTTTCGTTCACAATGACGACACAGTAACTTGCCTCTGACTACCCCGTTTGGGATAAAGTCGTGTCGTGATGGTATGTATGTTATGTTATTAAATCAGTTCCGCCACAGAATTACTAGGTATAGCCAGTTTTAGAGAATATAGGAGATGTAGAGATCTGCTCACATGAGTAGATCTCTACAAAGAAATTTCTTCCAGTAGACTAATGTGACCTAATAATTGAAGTGTTGATAGATTACTTATCAAAGTTAAGTAAAAGTATATTTAGATGTAAAATCTCGCTTTTTATAATACTGTAAACATAATTTAAGTACCTACTTACTTATTTAATAGTTCATAAGTAAGTATGGGTCATTAACGAATGCTTTAAAATCTAACCCAATCATGCCGAAAATTCTGTATTTGGTCGGTGCTAGTAACCACTCTATTATGATATGCCTACTACGGTAAGACCGATTAGAAAAGTTAAGTAATACCTTTAATTAAATGGGAGTCAAATCAGATTTTACTGTGGTGGTAACTCATGAATGACTGCTGAAATTCTGTTGCATGTTGCATCATTTTATGGAAATCGAACCCAAACCTAGTTTTAACGTTACCATAAAGTACTAACATGAAAACTACACATTTCAATCGCTAGCTGGAAGCCGACAAATTTCTAGAAAAACCCAGCTTTAGCAGGTTCTCATGAAATTGGCCACCGAATAAACGTACAACGCGACCGGTGTAAATTGGCCTCGGGTCGATAGCGCACTGTATAATGGTCACTCATTGAATTTACTAAAACGCCCAGCAAGCGCTGAGCTCCGATACCGTTATTGTGATAAAGTGGACACGCAGGCATGCATAGGCTGATGATGGCATTACTCACTTCCTTTGCATTTTTTCCTCCCATGTTAAATGGTCCAGACGCCGCTTTCTCGAAGGCTGTTGGGAGCTAACATCCACAACGACCTCAGAGTCCTCGTCCATCGCCAAGTAATTGTTGGGAACAGTGATGATTATAGGTGTGCTCATCTTGATTCTTTTATTTATTTCTAATACACAAACAAACACTCCACACCACTGATTTGATTTCAAAGTCTTAGAGATGACATAATATTTTTATTCGGTGTCTTCACCTTCGTTAAAGAACTTTTCTACGAAATATCTCCGCAAGCGAGTAACAAACGATTGCGTCGTACATTATCGAGTTCACGTCAATAAATAAAAAAATCATGCGGGGTTTTAGGAGCGTATGTGGTATTTCGTGATTGGTGGTTAAGTGAAGTAGGCGTAGTATGACCCGTTCCCTGCGTTAGACGAGCTCAACATGTTCGACGCTATGAAAATGAAAGAGATGGCTATAAACAACGTTATTGGCTAATCAAACGGCGGTAATTTCCCCATATTTCAAATGTATCACATGATCGCAGTTTCTACCTTGCGGAAAGTCTACTGCAACAATGTATTTTATGTTGAAAGACTGGTTTATTAAACGTTTGAAAAATTATATGAAATATTGCTCTGAAAATTACTCCAACGCGCGGGCTAAGTGCAGAAGTTGCTCTCCTAATGATTCTACAGGGAAGTAAAGAAACACTATTCTTCAATTTTTAAAGCTCGTTTTTAATTATGCTGTATCAATACAGAGGGGCCCATTCAGGGCCCATTAGAATGTTGTCAAAGTTTTGGATTAACCTTTTTGGCCTTTGTTTTGTAGAGTAATGATTAGTGTTTTGCTAAATGAAACAAGCATAAATAATATAATATCTTTTAAATTATAAACACCCGAATTCTGAAATGACATCACATGATCACTGAAATCACATGGTGTAGGCTGTCCCTTTCACTAATGTAGAAAAGCTTATTCGAAGCTTTTACGCTTGTTGAACTACGGTCTATGCTATTAGCAAATTTAAATAATAATAAAACATAAATTAATAATCAGATGATAATCAAAAATCTTTATTATTTTGTTTTGTTGTCTCGCTCGTCTAGGATATTAAATGACAAGGTTCTAGGTCAAATAATATCCTAGACGAGGACCTAGGACGACTAGGACAAGGTCCAAGGTTTGGTTGCTAAGATCCACTCACCTGACGTAACCAATATCAATCGCTTGAAATGTGAAGTAAGAAGTAAGAACTTGATTTTTGATTTCATTCGAATAAACATTGTTTTTAAAGACAATTGATTTTAACCATAAAAAAATAATTACTATTATTTTTTTATGGTTAAAATCAATCAAGTTCTTACTTCTTACTTCACATTTCAAGCGATTGATATTGGTTACGTCAGGTGAGTGGATCTTAGCAACCAAACCTTGGACCTTGTCCTAGTCGTCCTAGGTCCTCGTCTAGGATATTATTTGACCTAGAACCTTGTCAATTAATATCCTAGACGAGCGAGACAACAAAACAAAATAATAAAGATTTTTGATTATCATCTGATTATTAATTTATGTTTTATTATTATTTAAATTTGCTAATAGCATAGACCGTAGTTCAAAAAGCGTAAAAGCTTCGAATAAGCTTTTCTACATTAGTGAAAGGGACAGCCTACACCATGTGATTTCAGTGATCATGTGATGTCATTTCAGAATTCGGGTGTTTATAATTTAAAAGATATTATATTATTTATGCTTGTTTCATTTAGCAAAACACTAATCATTACTCTACAAAACAAAGGCCAAAAAGGTTAATCCAAAACTTTGACAACATTCTAATGGGCCCTGAATGGGCCCCTCTGTATTGATACAGCATAATTAAAAACGAGCTTTAAAAATTGAAGAATAGTGTTTCTTTACTTCCCTGTAGAATCATTAGGAGAGCAACTTCTGCACTTAGCCCGCGCGTTGGAGTAATTTTCAGAGCAATATTTCTCAGAAAATTTTAGTAGATTTAAGAGTCAGTTAAAGCTTGATAAACTGTTAATTGATGATGCAGGTAGCGTAAGTAGTAATAATGTTCGTGGTATCAAATTTTCTATATTAATAATACTTCATATTATTTATTTCAGGCAACAAATTACACTCAAAGATCTTAACTAAACATAATCGACCCTTAGATAAATACCTTAAAAACGAACATACATATTTATTACATAATATATTTAACTTATTCACTAACACACGTAAGATCTATCGGCGACGTGCGACGCATCATGGTGTCCGGTAACCGACCTCGAAAGCGCCGGTAAATGACACCTTTTGGCCAAAACTCCTCTTTCATGTAGGTCGATAGATGTTCAGTCGGCACCCTCACCACAAATATTTTAAAATTCACATTAGGGCGGGATACCAACCGCTCGACCCTCAGAGTGAAGTTAGCTTTGGTGGTGACCTTTATGTACTCTGCGATTTCCTCAGCCTTCGTAGAGTAAGTAGTGGAGGCGGGAAACGTACATCAGCGTCGTGGGTATTGTAGCACGCAACAGCAGCTTCGGTCCAGCCGGTGCAACACCACAAAGATTGCGGCGATCGGGCTTCTTCTTCTTTATTTCCACTTTTTGGAAGCCATCATCGTCGCAAAGATGTGCTTGTGTTGCGACAAGTGCAGGACGCTCGATAACTTCCTGCCGTGTTTCCTTCTCTTGAGGCGGCCGCCGCTCAGGCCGTAGAGACTAGGTAACTAGGTGGGGACTAGGTCGGCTTGCGGCTGCAGTGGCGTAAGCACGCTTGGGTGTTGACGTGCAGGCGCGTGACACCTTTGACCTTATCTTACGCTGGCTCTACACGTCGACAGATGCGTCTGCCGATGTCATCTGCAGATGCGTCTGCCGACGTGTAGACGCATCTGCAGATGACATCGGCATGTATTTAGCGTTGGCAGACGCGTCTGCCGCTAATCCGTTTGTTGTCGGTTTTTTGGCACACATCAAAGGGTTTCCAGTGAGATGCCCAGTGACTGTCCACAGTCCACACGTCTGACGACGCATCAGTCAGTACGGAGTTGCCAATGGGAGTGCATGCGTGCTTCTTGCGGTTTTTTTCGTTGTTGTTTGTTAATCTCGTTCGCTAAAATGACTATGAGCACTAACGAAACATTTAAATTTATTTTCTTGAGTCTCTATTCTACTTACTTTGTTGTGTTTTTTCATGTATAGCCTGCATCCACCACCTTCTTCTTCCCCATGTTTTTTTTAATAATTCTACTATGCAGTAGTTAAAAGTAGGTACTAAACAATAAATTTGGTGCAGCAGCTACAGTCTCAACATCCATTTTATTAAATATTTCGTACATGTTCCGTCTGTCGATCACACCGATCGGCCAACGGACGTGTGGACGGCTCGTGGAGATCCATCTGCTGATGCATCTGCCAACGTCCGCGGACGCATCTGTCGACGTGTGGAGGAGGCTTTAGGCGAGGTGGAGGGGCGGCGGGGAGCGGGGCATCGCGCGTGTCGATGACCGGTGACGAAATAATATCAGAAATAATAACATCGATTTGTTTTTACAAACCCTATTCCATCGATTTAAAATTGTTTTTTTTTGTTGGTAACATAGATAATGACAGCCAGACATGATATGACAGCATGATGAGCATGATGTTCTTGTCGTTCCCTACTCCCTGGTTAGTCTGTGGTTCTTGTCCAACTTTTTTCTCGTTTGCCCGTGTTTTTTGTTCATCAATATTATAGTACTTTTTAATTATATTTCGTTAATATATTTATTATATAAAAGATGGCATCTACCAGCGCTGACTCGCAGTCTACAATAGCTCAAAAAACATGGGCAATGGCAAACAACATTGAAACTGTTTCAAGTGTCGATGAAATATATCGGTATGACAAAAAGCAACAACAAGACATTCTAGCGGCTAAACCATGGGAAAAGGAGTAAGATCTAACTTCATTATGTTTATACGTATTAAAGTTAGTTCTCTGATCAGATAAGGCATACAATGTTCTTTTTTCTAGTCCACACTTCTTCAAAGATATCAAGATTTCAGCATTGGCTTTGTTGAAAATGGTTATGCACGCACGCTCTGGTGGAACTCTAGAAGTCATGGGACTATTACTTGGTGAGCTTCATGACGATGGTGGCATCACAGCTCGAAATGCCTAATTTTTTCATGATAAAACAAAGTGAGGTTGGATATTCCCTATGAGTTTCTTAGGTGTATTCTAGTGTCTCAACAATATATTTTTGCAGGCAAAGTGGATGCAAACACAATGTTAGTGATGGACTCATTTGCATTGCCGGTGGAGGGCACGGAAACACGGGTGAATGCCCAAGCCCAGGCATATGAGTATATGACAGCTTACATTGAAGCTGCAAAACAGGTAACACTAGCTTAAACTTGTGTGAATAGCCTGTTAACAATCAAGTTGTTATCTACTCTAATCAAGATGGAAAATGTTTGTTCACAATAGAAAGACAAGAGGAATTATTTGAATAGTCAATACTATAAAGGGGGAAGATTTGATTGTTTGTTTGTATTGAATAGGCTCAAAAACTACTGAATTTATTTTAAAAATTCTTTCACCAATACAAAACTATATTATCTGCTAGTAATATAAGCGTTTTTTTTAGGCTGTATTTCAACAGGAAAATTCGTCTGCCCAGGCAAAACTGCTGATGGACAGCCAAAAACCTATTTACTAAAAAAAACTAATGTTTTGACCTATTGTATTTTGTGTCATGTTATTTTGTTTAGAGTATGTGTTATGAATATCAAGTATGTTTATCAGAGTCAGATGTATAGTGTCCCCAATATTTTGTTTCATAGGTTTGTCAATCAAACTCAATATTTATTTCCAGGGAGAGCTATTTCCTCTCTTTGTCTAGTGTAGAAGCCTGACGCCTTCTTTTGAAAAAAGCTTTGAAAAAGAGATTGTTTAAATTTGGAGTTTCCTCTTTTAGGTTGGCAGACATGAAAATGCAATTGGCTGGTACCACAGCCACCCTGGTTATGGGTGCTGGCTATCTGGAATTGATGTCTCCACTCAGATGCTGAATCAGAATTTCCAGGAACCTTTTGTAGCTATTGTCATTGACCCTGTCAGAACCATCTCAGCTGGTAAAGTTTGCCTTGGGGCATTCAGAACATATCCTAAGGTGAGTATTTCAAATTTCCAAGAACACTGGCGTTCACATGCAAACACCTATCAATATTTTTAAATTATCCAAGGACAAAAATATAAGAATAACCTTCTTTGTCAGGTGGGATTCAAACCTGCCAAATGTTTGTCCAGGCAAATGCACTTGTATTTGAGCTACCTTGACCCTCACTCATTTGATGTTTTTTTATTCAGGGATACAAGCCAGCAAATGAGGAGCCATCAGAATACCAAACCATACCTCTGAACAAAATTGAAGACTTTGGGGTCCACTGCAAGCAGTACTACTCCCTTGAAGTGTCATACTTCAAATCCTCATTGGACCGGAGGCTCCTTGACTCTTTATGGAATAAGTACTGGGTGAACACCTTGAGCAGCTCCAGTTTGATCACAAATGCAGAATATACAACGGGACAGATATTTGACTTGTCTGACAAATTGGAACAAAGCGAGGTTTCATTGGGTAAGTCACTTCTGCTAATTAATAATTATCAACTGACCTGACTGATGTTTATGCAGCCTGCAGGTTTTTTTTTAAATTTCTCCTTTTCCAAACCTGAAAAGACCCCTTGTACAGAGGCATCCATATCAACCTTTACACAACCATTGCGAAATGGGGCTTATGTCAGCAGCATAAGGTGCCCCTATGTAAAGGTTTATGTGAACACCCCTGTACACATAAGTGGCACAATACATTGTTTTGTTCCACATAAGGCCTGCGCAGACGACATATATGAGGAAAAAAAGTAAGCTCCATGAATACAAAAGTAACAAAATCCCCTGCGGATTTACCGCGGACTCAACGCACACGGTGTGCGATCATTATTTTGCTGTCAGAGTGTATTTAAATATTCTGGAGATTACATTGTGCTGTAATTTACATGTAGTTTATGCAAAAGAGAAGATGTTTAAAAAGAGAATACTGGGTCCATCCCTTTATTTCGAGTTGATTTTCAACGCGAGTAAATTCCACAGTGTGCGTTGACTGCTCATAGTTCGTTCGTTCTGTTTTTTCGCGGAGGCCCGCGCACTTTAATCCGCTACGCTCCGCGGGCGTCCGCGGTGTTTCGGCGTACTTTTAGTCGTTCGCGTGCGTTGCGCGATACAGTTTGTAAGGGATCTATTTTAACGGAGAAAAAAGTACGCCGCGGATAACCCTCCGTCTGCGCAGGCCTTTATACTGAAGTTTCATATTAGACCAATGCAACTAATTCTCATAGTAGGTAGTCTAGTCAAATCAAAATGAAAAAAGACAACATAATATATATTTGTTCCTCCTGTAACCTCCAGGTAGAGGTGGTTTCATAGTGGCAGGCTCGGATCCCCACGAGAAGCGCACGGAGGACAAGCTGGGCAAGGCCACCAAGGACGCGTGCAAGACCACCATCGAGGTCATCCACGGGCTCATGGCGCAGATGATCAAGGACCGCCTCTTCAACAGCGTGAGCGGCCGGCCCGCGCCCGCCACGCCTATGATTGAGTGAACCGCTACACTAGTCATAGTACCTATAATAGTTTTTTTAGAGATAAGTCCAGAAAACCAGTGTAAGCTTTTGTAAGTAAATAATAACTGTGAATGTTGTCTTTTGTTTACGTCATCCTTCTGTCACATAGTTGCTATCCATAAGGGTGCACGCCCACGTCAGACTTTTTGTGGGACCGATAATCGGGCCGATTTTGTATTTCACTTTATTGCTGACCTACTTTTTGTAGGACGTGTGCGTTGCTCCATTGCTATCAGAATGTTCTATTTTTCTCCTACAAAAAATCGGTCACCGATTATCTGACGAGGGCGAGCAGCCTTATATGTGCAATAGTGTGATAGACCAAAAAAATCGGTTTATTTCATATGATAAAATTTTAAAAATAGGTGCTATGAAATTGGCTTCATTAGTGGACGAATACAAAACACAATTTCGATTATATAAACATTCTCAAATATTTATTAACCAATTTACATAAAATCATTATAATCATTATGTACATCTTTCACATAGCTTTAGTTACACAAAAATCATAACATCTCACATAACATGTGGAGGGCCTTCTATTCAATCAGATACTTTATAATAAAACAAGCACCAAATTACGATATATCTTGCTAAGCTCTCTTTACATAATGAAAAGTAAAATATATGTTTGTATGTATCCATGATTACACAAATGTGGTCATAAATTTGTATAAAACTAGAGGGGCGTGCATCTACTCCATCTGTGGGTTATGATACAAAGTATCTCCTAAATTTATATAAATGTTCCTAATATTTCATTCAAATGTGCAGGGTTAGTGAGTAAACTAAAACATAAATATAATAAAATAAGAACTAATCACTAATTGTTAAAACTTCCCAAAAATTAATAATTATGGGATGGAAATGTTAGGATTAACCACATTGTATACCTATATTTCAAGATGTATGCCTTACTTATTTACATTTTTGCAGAATATAGGTAAATCGTTCAATGACTTACAAAGGAATAGATCTAAACTACAATACTAGCATTTGAAGCAATTAACAAATCTCATACACAAATAACTACGCTTAACCAAATGCAAAGGGAATAACAGTTTGCTATAAAACTAGTTATGCCATACTTCTCGTTCGTCCAAATAAATAAAATGTTTCCAGCGTCATTGTTATGTCAAGACCGCTTGGAAGTCTACAAAGTAATACCCAAAAATACCTAGTAGTTGATTATCAAAGAAAGACTAATTTTTTCGCTATTCTGCTTCAGTACAGTGAGGGGATTTATTTATTTAAAATATGAACATTTAGATATCTTTCAAGCAGTCCTAACATATAGGTCATTTGAAACCTCTCTTATAGCGTCACTTATATGAGGAGTGAGGTTTCAGAGACAGACAAGCAAGGATAATAATTTCAACCAATGACTATATTTTTACATCGAAGAAATCTTCGACATTATATCTAAGTGCTTTATCACACGTAAATAATTTTAATAGTGTTTCTTTACCCATATTAAGTACATACCATATTCTTTACAACTTTCTTTACATCACTATACAGTCACAATTTCATCTTAAATGTACGTCACGACATCGTACCTCGTGAGGGGATAGGGAGACTTAATATTGTTATTTTGCGTATATTTTCGGCTTTTGACAGTAAAGAACATAGGAGAATCTTTTAGTTGTATTGTTAGTCTGAGCTGCCGAAAACAGGTTATCCTAAACTCTACTCATAAAAAAAACAAAAGAAGTATCTGCAATAAGAAAAACACACTGGGCATTAACACAAATATCTTTCCATTAATCAATTAATATATAATTTAAACACTTTCAAACAATAAGACGATAGATTATGCACATAAATTGAAAATAGATAATTTACCAAAAACAATTTTTATATGCCGAAATTACGTTAGTGGAATGTTTGAAATCTCGAGATTTTTGAATAGGTAATAAATATAAACTTACAAGTACAAGCCGTGGCAGAACAGTGAGCATACATTTTGGAACGTGGACATATGATTATGCTCTCAGTCTTAAAACGTCTCCAAGAGATATCTTCATAGAAATCGAAGCAAGCTACAGTTACAATAGTTTTCAGGTTCCCTTGCAACATTCTAATGGTACATTTTAAAATCACAGACATTTGAAAATAATCCTCATGTTGTACACAACCGTTGCAAAAGGAACAAAGAAGAGAAAGTAGAATTCCTGCAACTGCTAGAAAAGCTGGAAGAAAACACTACCAAACAGTCAGCTTACTAAAAACTGGGGTCATTTGGGGTTAATGTAAACATGGAATTAATTACTTCATTGATGACATTACATCAGGGGTAAGTAACCCTAAAATGAGTCCCTATGTTCACATTTACCTCAACTGCGCTTAGGCTTATTTGATTTAAAATTGACGCTGAGATGATTTTCACCGTTCACTGTCCACTCAAAACCACTGAATAGAAAACTACCGCGAGTGATATTCCGATTTTAGCAGTTCTGTCCGCGATGAGCCGCTACGAAACCACGCGTGGCAGCGGGTACGTAGCCGCCGTAGCACGACGCACTGAAGCTGCTACGAGGCTCCGCCTGCAGCGGCTACGTAGCCGCCTGGCACGGCCGCTCGCTGCTACGGCCGGCTACAGGCAGTACGCGGGGGGGTGGGCCACTCGTCAGTTGAACAGGTCGGGCGGAAAGTTGTTGACCTCCGCTTGCTCCAGCACGGGGCTACCTTCCGCGTTGTACGACACGCGTATCCGTAGTCGGAGGGGTGTCTGATAAAAGAAAAATAATGTTTAAGGCACTTTTATAAAATTACACAACACCATCTTAAAGATTTTTTTGTCATATTTATCACGAAACGGTAAAGGATAAAATAAATAAATAAATAAAGAAAACTATTCAGCTCAAAGGATTACACGTTATAAAAATTAATGTGTTTATGAAATGACAAAAGACTTACCCTCGTGGGATTGGTGATTTTCAGAACTTGTGTAATTTCACCCTGAGGCGGCAGCACTGTTCCAGACGGCGACATCATGTCCAAGCGGAATGTCTATAAATAAATGGAAAATAGGTTTTGAGTGGTATCAATAATACTATCAATAATAAATCTCTAAGTGGAATGAACAACAGTGATAAAATCTTGCAAAAGACAACCGATTTTGCCAGTCGCTAAGTTTTTGACAGGTTGTAACCCAATTGCGATGCTCTCTATTTGACGTTCAATAGCGAAAATATCTGCCGATTTATTTGTGTTATTGAAGTTAGTGAATAAGTCAGCTTATATGTGATTGGTTGCATTGCGTCTTTTCATTTAGACTCGCTGTAAAAAGCCATTAAAAAGTATCTTTTGCAAATTTACAAATAATTTTTAGATTGTCTTTATCGCAAAACGTCCCTTTAGCTGAATGTCAACTTCACATGACCATTTAGCAGTACATCCGTTTTTATTTCTAAAATTATAATGAGGGCTTCTTCCAAATCACTCTTCGCAGAGTGATTTTCACCGTCGGCGGATAAAAAGAGACATGACTAAGGTGAATTTCATCGGGCTCTAGACACCGGTAGAATTCGCACTAGTTAAAACAGAAGGAAGCCGCGGCGTTATTCCGTTCGCGCAGAACTAAGCAGTGGCCCACCGAATGCTCTATCAGACGGCGCGCTGAATCCCAGACTTAATAAATATGATCAAAGGTGCTCACCCTCGGCACGGCGGCTTGGAACAGGAACTCGGTGAGCGCGTCGGCGCGCGAGCTACGCGCGCGCATGGTGAGCGCCGCCGCGTCGCCGCCGCGCTCCGCCTGGAACACCACGCGCACGCCGTTCTTCTCCAGCGCTGGTATTATTGCTAGTTCTGGAAAAAACACTACCAATGAGGATAACGACATTTATAACTGTGCACTTCGAGTTGTCAAAATCGTTAGGTTGGCAGCATTGAATTTCACCCGCCTGCAAACTTCCTCACCACTCCGCTCACACCCGACAGCGCGTCATATCTGTTTGTTATTTTGTAATGCATTTTGTTTTTCGTTTTAATAAAAAATATTTGAGAATTTATATTTTTAGCATTATAACAATGTACTGTTTTTCATCTAAAGATAGAAACACTACCGCTCGAGCCTTAGGATAAGACCGATTTTTTGAAAAACTGGCAAAATTCGATTTTTCCAGTTTCACAATTCAGATGACTGCTCATCAAGATCAGAGATCAAATTTTCCCAGTTTTGTCTATCTTTAGATATGATAATATTAATCAAAGTAATAACCGATTTTATTCTTTTTTCAGAACTGCCAAAGGTGCCTTTCGAGAGCGTGCAAAGTAGCCCGACGTAGCTTACCGGGGCGGTACCTAGTTAATTTTTCAAAGGGTGTGTTCAAGTAATTAAGCGCTACCCTTAGGAAAAGTCCGCATAAGTTGACAGAGAGAAAAAAATATGTCAATCTTCAAATTTATAAACATTGTGATGATATTATGTTATTAAAAGACCAGGTTTCCACTCACCCTGCGCGTTATTGAGCGGAGAAGGCTCAGCGCCGAACAGTCCGTCGAACATCTGGCTGTTGTTGTTGTTGCTGAAGGGCGCGCTGGGGCCCGACGCGGATAGGTCCAGACCGCTTAGCAAGTCTAGAATGTCCTGAAACAAAATTAAAATTAAATTAATAAAATGTATTTGGCATAATCACATTGGGCTTTTGGGCATATTGCGTTGAGTTGAGCGTGAAAAGAAACGTCAAAATAATCTTAATATAAAATAATCTCATTTCATTTCATAATCGAGTAAACCTTGTCTAATTTTGACTGATACGACCCATTAGTTTTTTTACTCGATTTAGACGTGCTTAGTGTACTTTTGCGAAAAAACGACACGTGCTCCTAGGTTCCAGTCCAACCAGCTAATTAATTACCGACCATTTACACTGGCATGTTTATTTGTATTGCGTCCGTATTTAAAATTGATATTCGTGCATGAACACGGTGGAGGGGCGCGTCATTTCAGCTTAGCTTATTGGTTCATTTTGGTGACGCGCGACGTTAGTATAATGTGGACATGCCATAACATCAAAGATTGTACCATTAATGTTTTACTCGTCTTTGGTTGTTCTGCTACATTCATGCAGAAATTTTGGCAGCGATAGAAATGAAACAGTCAAAATAGTAAGTACATCATTTGATGACAAACAGCCTAGCCCCCGGTAACGCCTGATGAAGTCCAGTCGGCTCATCGCCGCATGAAGAACCGGAAAGCTGTCGGACCCGATGGAGTCCCTATCGAAGCGTGGATATCGATGGGCTCTCGTGGTGTGGGCATACTTACCCACCTTTTCAACCGCATTCTCCTCACCGGGAAGATACCTGACCAATGGAGACTGAACATTATCAAGCCGGTCTTCAAGGGCAAGGGCTCGGCGCAGGAGTGCAGCAATTATCGCGGCATTAAGGCGATGTCCCACACCATGAAGCTCCTCGAGTGCATTGTGGACTCTCGGATTTGACAGGAGTGTACAATCTCGGAGTGTCAGTATGGGTTTCGACCGGGTTGCGGGACCATGGACCCCGTATTTGCCTTGATAACGCTCATGGAGGGATACAGACTGAAGAATACACCTCTGCATCTCCTTTTCTTAGACAAGCAGAAGGCCTTCGACTGTGTCCCTCGTCAGATGATCGGCTGGGCGCTGCGGTCCAGGGCTGTTCCCGAGGTCATTATTGACATTATCCGGGACATGTACCACGATTCCAGTTCCATAGTTAGGACTGCGGTTGGTGACACGCTTCCCTTCCCTATCACCGTTGGAGTACACCAAGGCTCCGTGCTTAGCCCGTTTCTGTTCAGCGTAATATTAAACGTTCTGTCGAACAGCATCTGAGACCACCACGAGCAGCTACCCTGGTTGCTCATGTATGCTGATGATATTGCGCTAGCAGATTCGGACATAATACCTTCCATTTACAACAAATAATCTTTGTAAGGATATTATAAACAGTACTCACATTACTGGACGTGTTGTTGTTGCTGGCGGAGACCTGCTGCGGCTCCAGGTCGCCGTTCGTGAGCGCCTCCGACCCGATGATGAGGTCTAGTAATGCGTCCTACAACAGTACGAATTGGTTATATCACACATTAATTACGTTATTCAGTCAACATGGCTTTTGAAATTATAAAAAAAAGTTTATCAAAGATTGTAAACACTTAACTACTTACACAGTAAATAATTTATAATATCGAAGAGTTAACACAAAATATATTTCAACATTTATGCTAATGGTTACGTAATGTGATCTTTTGTGCATTGTAACCCAATGTTTGAAACTGTGGACTTCGAGCAGTAAAAGTCGTTAGGTTGACAGCATTGAATTCACCTACCCGAAAATTTCCTAAACCTTCCGTTGACACTCGTCACACTGTCACAGGGGTGAATTCAATGTTGTCAACCTAATGACTTTGACAGCTCAAAGTGCAGTTAAAGAACTCGGGTTAAATGACAGAGGGATTTTGCGTATCATATCGTATCGTAAGTATAATTTTAAATTCGACAGTAAATAAAGAAAAATGTGTTTCAGCGTGACGTTACAGTGCCGTTGTTTTCAGGCTGATTAATAATCTGTTTTCGCAGGTTCTTTTTCAATTACGTTAGCGGTATAAATTAAAATAGACATACCATCACGACAATATCGCAAGCGGAAAAGTCAAGTTGACTGTTGCTGTC
Organism: Udea olivalis; assembly: GCA_947369235.1. Taxonomy (NCBI): domain Eukaryota; kingdom Metazoa; phylum Arthropoda; class Insecta; order Lepidoptera; family Crambidae; genus Udea; species Udea olivalis. The sequence continues at coordinate 4,037,513 of OX376345.1, read as the reverse complement.
ATGGTGAACGGAAGACTCAGAAGCCCACATTGCACTTAGCGTATGAGAACCCACCGTGGTAGGTGGTGAGCCTTTCACCATTCTCCGAGTTGCTTTGGTTTTTATCGGTGTTTTTTAACACCAGAGAGCCAAATATAAAATATCGAAATTGTAGTTAGGGAAATATTCTGGGCCTCGATTCTGGTATTTAAATCCCAGCAGAATAAAGCTGTGTCTCCTGGAACACTGTTTTGTGTTTTCTAACATCAAACATCTAACAAAATATAGGCGTGGCCTAACTGTTCTGTTAGCTTAACAAGCAAACATGTTATCCAAAGCGGACGGAAAACATCTCCGTGTTCGCCCTGCGAGGGGAGGGGTAATTTCATTAACCGTTGCTTGCGAACATTGAGCACGTCTTCGTGTTAAAAAGTCGCAGGAGAATGCAATGTTTTGCTAAGAAATATTTTGATAACATTTTTTCATACTTAACAGTTTTAAGCGCAGGAGATACGCCTCAAGGCATTTTTTTGTACGATTTAGTTAGTAGGGTATAAAGTAGTGTGGTACATGCCTGGTCGGGCTTGCGGTCGGGGCTGCGCGCGGGCTCGGGCTCGGGCTCGGCGCGCTCGGGCGGCGCCTCCATGGGCGGCATGCGCTCCAGCAGCGCGGGCCGCAGGTGCGCGTATTGTCTGCAATACATTCACATTTGTACCTCCTGAAGGAATTCAACCGGAACGAAGCTAAGTTATTTATTTATTAAATATACTCCATTCATTATAGCGTTAGACAGAAGTAATAAAGGTTCTTTTTAGGGTACACTGTGTGGGAAAAGTACAATAAACTTTATGACTTTTAAGATTCATGCTGAATTTATTGAAATCTACATAAATAGCAGCTGTCACACTTAATTGTTCGCATTTAAAGTAAAGAAACTTCAGAATTTATGAGGCTTCTACTTAAATAAATTACTTTGTCTAACATCAAACTATGTATTGTCGATGTAAAACCTAAAAGAAACAGGGGTTTTTATCGGAACACATTTTTACTGTCACTATAACTCTACCAAATCTTAAATGTTACATAATCCCTTCATACGTTGTGGCGGAAGGGGGTTTTCAATTTTGACAGCCTATACTCAGGTATGTCATCGTCATGGCAACGTCAAATGCAAATTGTCATTCATTTTAGCACCCCCGCTTCTTATTTCTAATGTTATAATGAATGAAGTATAGCTGCCTCGACAGACTTCGTTATTTCAGTCAGTAATTGCAAGTCGCGGCGTCGGTAAAGCAGCACATCTCACCGGCGTTTCTCCGACTTGATTTACATATACTATTATTTTTTTACTGAATGCTTTGTTCAATCAAAATAAAATATAGGCTATGTCAATCCCTGATAATGTAGCTTCATTTGGTGAAAGAATTTTTAAAGTTTCGGAGCCTATCCAATACAAACAAACAATCAAATCTTTCCTCTTTCTAATATTAGTATCTATATAGATTATGGTATAGAAGAATATATGTTTAAGTACAATAATTTAAAAAAACAAGAACCTTAATGGGATTAATTTGTTGTATCTGCAACTGTCAGGACCATTTTTCGTACGTATTGAGTTGAAATTACTATCATAATGCATACACTCCTATTGAATTTGAAATTGATAATAATAAGACATATTTCTTTATATTAGACATTTTGTTAAACACATATGACTATTAAAATTAAACTTATTTTACCTGTATAACTGCGATAGTTCCACTCCTCTTTGCTGTAACTCGACATGAATGTGAGATCCAAATGTGTCTATAATCACCCGTATTTTGCTGTAACAATGCAAATAACAAGATGAATGAAAACTACGATTTTTACTAGTAGGTATCAGTTTTGCACTGTATTGTCTATGTTTGATAAATATTGACTTGACAGACCAGATAAATATATAAAGGTGCTCCCCCCTCCCCTCACTTGGAGCATTTGCCTGTAATGTAACGTTGCAGAGTCGAGCATTACATCAGTGAGGGAGGAAAACCGATTCGAGCATTACGTTGGTGAAGGATAAGCACTGAGTATTACAGTGCGCAACTTGATGATGTTGACAATGTTTGTATCATTTTAATACAACTTCCCCGAAGTTTTGTAAGACAGTTTTGTAATGTAATGCTCGAAATCTTATCTGAAATGTACATTACATGCGAATGTGTTGTGGAATAAAATGAGGAGGACGAGTCTCCCCGGTGAGATAACTGATATTTTTGACTACTGGTACAGGAATCAAATAAATGTTGTCCGATGGGCGGGTGAGATTTCTGACGAGTACGGGCTTAGATGTGGAGTGAGACAGGGGGGCCTGACCTCGCCTCGACTGTTTAATCTCTATATGAATGGACCTATCGAGGAACTCAGCGGTGCCGGAATTGGCTGTTCCATTGACGGTAAATTGGTTAATAACTTGAGTTATGCCGATGATATGGTAGATAGATAGATATACTTTATTGCACAAAAAAGGAATAAAAACAGTTGTATTACATAAAACAAGCAATTTGTACAATTTAGGCGGCCTTATCGCTAGAGAGCGATTTCTTCCAGGCAACCTTTGGGTAGGGGAACTTTTTAAAGCAAGAGCTTTGTGTGGAGTGAAAATGAATCTATGAGAAAAACAACAATATATATATATATATATACATAAACAAATCCATCAATCAATCAAGATTAAATACATATAAAATAAATGTATATATCTGTATATACAAAAAAAACATACATATACCATACACACATACAAAGAATTATTATGGCAAGGACGTCGCAGCACAGTAGACACCAAAATAACAATGAGGAGCAGAAGGTCACAGTGAAAGGAAATAGGCTTTGACACGGGATTTAAATATAGGAAGGGATTGAGATAGCTTGATAGGCAAAGGCAAGGAATTCCACAGGCGTATGGTACTGCTGGCTCCCTCGATAAGTGCCATTCATAAACAGCTAAAGATTTGTGAGGGATATGCTAGCGCACATGGGCTCAGATATAACGCGAAGAAAAGTGAACTACTGATGTTCAAGTCTAGGGGTCATAAGATCACATCAGTACCTAAATCTTCTTGGATGGTGTTGCCCTCAATCAAGTACCGCGGTTAAAATATCTGGGTCACTGGGTGACAGAGGACCTTTCTGATAATGAGGATATTGAGAGGGAGCGGAGGGCGTTGGCGGTAAGATGCAATATGCTGGCTCGCAGGTTTGAACGTTGTACAGAACCCGTTAAGGTGATACTTTTTAAGGCTTTTTGCCAGTCCTTTTACACGTGCAACCTGTGGGTCAATTTCACGCTGAAGACCATCAACGCCTTGCGCGTGCAATATAACATCGCGTTCAGATTGCTGTTGGGGTTGCCGAGATACTGCAGTGCATCAGACATGTTTGCAGAGGCTCATACTGATGGCTTTCACGCCATCCTTCGCAAAAGAGCTGCCTCGATGCTAAGCCGTGTTCGAGGAAGCTCCAAAAGCATTCAACCTGTTGTGGCTGGTCGGATAGATTGTCCTTTTGTGACGAGGTGGATTCGGCTGCATGTCGATTGAATGTAAATTTTTGCTGTTTTTTTTAATCCTTTTTAATGTATGTTTGTTGTGTTTTCTTTCTTTTTGTTTATTTGTATTCTGGAAAAACTGTATGGACATTCGTCTGAATTAAATGTTCGTCCAAGGAGGCAGTCCTGTAATGCTTAAATTATTATTCATGTTTTTGTATTATATCTCAGCACAAATGCTGGTTTACGAACAGTTATGGGTACAAGACCAAGCAATCTGTTCTATTTTGTACCTATGACTTGCGTGTGTGATTGGTTATTGTAAGGCTCATACTGGAGGAAACGTCTAACAATGCGGCAAGTGTTAAATATAGCAGCTTTCTGCAGGACTGGAGTTTTTATTGACACACTGCACACATTGCACACACTTAACATGGTTTCAGAGCAAATTGACTTATTTTCGTGTGCTCTGAATGAGTTCACGAGGCTGACAATGTTTATTTTGTGTAATTTATCCGATGCATTGTACTGTTTTTACTAAACTATGTACTTACGCTTGGCTAGGCTGGGTAGTAAACCTGGTGGAGAGCTTCGCGAGCTCCACAGCAGCTTCTGGTACTCACTCTTGGCTAGGCTGGGTAGTGAACCTGGTGGAGAGCTTGGCGAGCTTCACAGCTTCTGGTACTCACTCTTGGCTATGCTGGGTAGTGAACCTGGTGGAGAGCTTGGCGAGCTCCACAGGAACTTCTGATACTCACTCTTGGCTAGGCTGGGTAGTGAACCTGGTGGAGAGCTTGGCGAGCGACAGCAGCAGGTACTCCTTGCAGTTGATGGACAGCTGCGTGTTCCACAGCAGCTTCTGGTACACGTCTATAACGTACTCTTCGGACGGCCGCTCGAAGTCGTCTGAAATATCCTCTGTTGTTGTATTACCCGATTTATATAACTGTGCACTTCGAGTTGTCAAAATCGTTAGGTTGGCAGCATTGAATTTCACCCGCCCGCTAACTTCCTCACCACTCCGCTCACACCCGACAGCGCCTCAGCGAATGTTAAGAATGTTGAGGATGTTTGCGGGCGGGTGGAATTCAATGCTGCCAACTTAACGATTTTGACAACTCCAAGTGCACAGTTATAAATACACATGCAAATATACGACTCTACTTTACTAACAGTCGGAATTGTCATCCTGCCTTGAAGAAAAATAAATTATCAACCATTAAAACTATGACTACAAGAACATACCATAGAAAATCTATTGATGACAAATTACATTCGTTTGAATGTTAGGATATAGCGAGTTATTCCCCTATTTTCTAAAGCAACCTGAACTCAACACCACAAATTGCCTTTGAAGTGTATTAAGGTTAGTTAAAAAAATTCAAATCCAGAATTGGCAGTAGGATTTGTTATAATTAGTGTTGTGATAATTTTAGCGCTGTAGATTTTTTGAAAATTAATAAATACTTGAACAAAGTTAAAAAAAAACACTTTTCTTACCAACACCATCTTCATCAACCATAGAAATGGCGTTGCTAGCTTCAGAAACTAATAAATCTCCGTACTCTCCGATCGTCCACGCTGCCACCTGAAATAAAGCATCGGGGATTTATTATAACCCTGCCAATGACACTTAAACTATTTGCTGCGAAGGGGGGTTCATTTTATTGCGGACATCACGACATGTCTGTGATTTTCTAAACTTTTTTTTGTAAACTTATTTTAAATGTTATATTTTAATGCGAAACACTAGTTTTTATGTTTCATTATAAGGCATACCCGATATGGGTAAACTGTTGTAACATTCACCTATGCAATGTCACCCCTGCTGTACTGACACAGCTTATAAGCAATAAATTATCTGATTCTGAGTCTAAGTTCTGTTTCGGTGATTTTTGACTTTTGTGTGTCCCAGTAAATAATAATAAATTAACACTATTTTGAACTAACTAACTTAATTATTGGCGTGGCGCTAGGCGCGAGGAACTAAGGCGCCAGGAACGAAAAAAGTCCTACATTGTACAAATTGTCTATGTTGTAAAATTCTGGCTATTGTTTTTGATGCAATAATGTATTTCTATCTTATCTATCCTAGTATACGGTGAAACGTTCCCCGGTACCGATCGTGGCTCTGATCATGTGCTACTGGTAGCCTATTTTTCCTTACGTTTAAAGGCAAGCCCCAAAACACCGCGCCCCGTGACCAGATCCCTCAAACCCGCAGAAAAACTTCGGTTCCGAGACCTTACCGAAAAGAGACTGTCCGAGACCTCACTTACTGCCATCACAGACATCAATTCGCAATGGACACAGCTTATAGCGATCATGAACGATTTCCTGCAGCAAACTATCCCGAAAATGGATAAGAACAACACCAAGAGAGCGACATGGATTTCAGAGCACACGTGGAGTCTGATGCAAAAAAGAAAGGAGGTAAAAACTAAAGGCCTACAGAACAGCGCTGTACTGAAGGAATACTCAAATCAGTTATAAAGAAATACTGCCGCAGCGACAAAAATCAATTCCTTAAAATATATGTAGTGAGGTGGAATGTCATGCAAATAAACTACAGACAGCAGACCTGCCCCCCTATTCAGAACGAAGTTATCGACCAATTCGGTAAATTTGTTTTAGTTATAGTAAATGATCCGCTTAGCGGTAGCAATCAATATTTTCATATGTTCAAGCCAAAGGCCTTAAGCCTTCATGAAATAAATTCCACAAAAAGTACCTTACTTAAAAAAGGATTTTAAAATAAAAGAAAATAACCGAATCGGTCGATAACTTTGTTCTGAATCGGGGGGCTGTTCACAAAAGTCCGCCTGTTAAAACCAAAATCGTGGGACATTGCATTGAAGACATCGACGGCAAACCACTGCTCGAACTCGACAAGATTGTAGATAGATGGCGATCATACTGCGAGCAGCTCTACAAAAAATCGTTACCGGCGGTTAGCATACATGTAGTCTGGGAGACCCTGGAACTGGAGCCCGACATCTTACGGTACGAAATAACAGCCGCATTGCACAAACTCAAAACCAAAAAAGCACCGGGCCCCGACCAAATAACAGCTGAGGTGCTCCAAGCCCTGGGCGAGTCGGGTATTGACACACTGCACAACATCTGCAACAAAACCTGGAAAAGCGGTTTATGGCCCGAAGAGTGGACACAGTCAACAATACTACCACTACACAAGAATGGGTCCACCAACAGATGTGAAAACTACCGCACCTTAGCCCTAATATCGTACGCCAGCACGGTATTGTTACATGTGATCAACAACCGGATTCGGTACCATCTCGACTGGCAAATCGCACAGAAGCACGCTGGGTTTGTGAAGGGAAAGGGCACCAGAGAGCAAACAACTGGTGGACAAGTGCTATGAGTTTGACACCCCAATGGTAATGTGTTTCGTGGACTACACCAAGGCTTTCGACTGCGTGGAATGGAGCTGTCTGTGGAAGGTGTTAAGCGAGCTTGGGGTGCCTAATCACATCACAGCACTAATTCAAACACTGTACTATAACAGTCAGGGCATCGTGAAGATTGACCAAGCAACATCTGGTTCGTTTGTATTTGAAAAGGGGGTTCGACAGGGCTGTATTCTCTCGCTAATCCTGTTCAACGTGTATGGCGAGTACATCGTAAGGAGAACTTGCGATGACTGGAACGGTCGGGTTAATGCTGGCGGGCGGAGACTCACTTACTTGCGCTATGCTGACGATACAACTCTGTTGGCAGCCAACGAGGCAGAAATGCACGAACTACTACTTAGAATGGAATGCGTCAGTGCCGATTTGGGTCTCGCCATTAACAGGCCCAAAACCAAGGTCATGGTCGTGGATCGCACTGGCAAGTTAAGAGCTCAACGGGACAGACCCTTACCTAACTACTGAGATTTATTTTAGTGGCCCCCCCGACCAACCTCCCGGTTATGCAGAAAGGCACACTATTCCTAGCACACCGTGAAGTGTACCAGGGACCATCTGCGGTACGTCCTGCCGCCACAAAGCACAATGCACAATGCATTACACATTATGGTACTCATAGGCGAGTAGCCCGTGGCATTACCCACTCCCATTTATCCAGAATGGTACCGGAGCAGTTATAGTCGCTCACCACGCGCAGCCAAAGAACGCTAGCGGCTTCAATCCCCGCTGGGACGTCATTGAAGCCAACTACCATTTCTCCAGAATGGTGCCGGAGCTGTACAGCACGCTCACCGCTCAATGCACTGCCGTACATCTACCCTTAGCTACAGCAGGGTGGCCGGATAGGCAATCTAGCGGATACCCATCTCCTTGCTATCCAGGCAATTACCGAAGGAGCGGCAGGCCGCTATAAGGGTTCCTCACTAACCCCGCATCTAAACACTTAGCGGCCCAACGCCCTAGACCAGTGAATTTAGATGCTCGTTGCGCGCAAGGAGGGACGCTCGGTACACACTACCGAGCAGACGAACATGCCCCACCTCTGCAACTAACCACATGCCACCACGAATCCAACTCCAAGTTGGGGCCTGCCTTAAGACAGGCAGTGCTGGGACCCCCCAACACCCGTGGTACCCTGATCCAAACAGCCAGACCCGTAGTTCCGGCTGCGAAAACCCTACCTACCCGGGTGGAGTAGATAGGGACAACAAAATTAGAATCTGGGCTCTGAAATCTGTAACAGGGGTTCCTGCGAAGAAGAAATTCGTCGGAGGATTGGTATGGTAAAAGGCGCCATGTCTCAATTAGAGAAGATATTGATGAACAGATCCATCAGCATGAAGACAAAGACCAACCTTGTGCGTACCCTAGTGTTCTCCATCTTCATGTATGGCTCAGAGACATGGACTTCAAAGAAAGCCGACTGAAATCGCATTGACGCTTTCGAAATGTGTTGCTGTAGGAGAATGCTGGGCATACCATGGACAGTACGCCGTACCAATGTGTCGATCCTACGACAATTGAATATAAAAACAAGGCTCTCAACACCACCTGCCTACGTAGAATCCTGAAGTACTTCGGCCATATTGCAAGAAAGGATGTCAACAACCTAGAGAGACTTGTGATCACTGGCAAAATCGAGGGTAGAAGAGTAAGAGGAAGGAGCCCTATGCGATAGAGCGACCAGATTCGCACCACCCTTGAAACCTTGCACGATGCCCTTCACTCTGCTTCGGACAGAGGCAGATGGCGACAAATAATACGCGATAAGATACTTCATAAGGATGATCACGACCCTCAGCATTGAGGAGACCGACGCGAGGAGGAGGATACGGTGAGAAGAACAACAGTTTTTAGGGTTCCGTACCTCGAAAGGAAAGAACGGAACCCTTATAGGATCACTTTGTTGTCCGTCTGTCTGTCTGTCAAGACCCTTTTTCTCACGAACGCGTAAAGGTATCAAGCTGGAATTTATGTCAAATACTCAGGTCTATTTTTTCACAGCTCCAAGGGACAGTTCCCTTGGAGCTGTGAAAAAATCAAATTTCAAAGCCAATGCAATCAAAGGATACAGCAATTTAAGCAAATTTTCGACACTTGCAAGCGAATCAAACCCTACTTCCCGTAAACTCAGAATCTTGAAATTTGGTAAGAAGCAACGTCTTATAGCACGGATAAAGGAAAAATTGCGAAAACCGTAAATTTATAGTTACATCATATAATCTAAATATACCTACAGGTTTGTACGGAACTCTCGGTGCGCGAGTCCGACTCTCAATTGGCCGGTTTTTTTATTTCTTTTTTGTCTTCTTTTATTGCCTACCTGTACCAGCGGCTGCTTCTCAGTAGCGAGCCCGGAGACGGCGGCGCGCTCCAGCGAGGTCCACAGCCGCATGGCCGCTCCACGGCGCAGCAGACACTATCTGATAATGCTGGATACTGTGTCGTCAGCAGAGGTAATAGAGCTTGTTGTTGCCTACCTGCACCAGCGGCTGCTTCTCAGTAGCGAGCCCGGAGACGGCGGCGCGCTCCAGCGAGGTCCACAGCCGCATGGCCGCTCCACGGCGCAGCAGACACTATCTGATAATGCTGGATACTGTGTCGTCAGCAGAGGTAATAGAGCTTGTTGTTGCCTACCTGCACCAGCGGCTGCTTCTCAGTAGCGAGCCCGGAGACGGCGGCGCGCTCCAGCGAGGTCCACAGCCGCATGGCCGCTCCACGGCGCAGCAGACACTATCTGATAATGCTGGATACTGTGTCGTCAGCAGAGGTAATAGAGCTTGTTGTTGCCTACCTGCACCAGCGGCTGCTTCTCAGTAGCGAGCCCGGAGACGGCGGCGCGCTCCAGCGAGGTCCACAGCCGCATGGCCGCTCCACGGCGCAGCAGACACTATCTGATAATGCTGGATACTGTGTCGTCAGCAGAGGTAATAGAGCTTGTTGTTGCCTACCTGCACCAGCGGCTGCTTCTCAGTAGCGAGCCCGGAGACGGCGGCGCGCTCCAGCGAGGTCCACAGCCGCATGGCCGCTCCACGGCGCAGCAGACACTATCTGATAATGCTGGATACTGTGTCGTCAGCAGAGGTAATAGAGCTTGTTGTTGCCTACCTGCACCAGCGGCTGCTTCTCAGTAGCGAGCCCGGAGACGGCGGCGCGCTCCAGCGAGGTCCACAGCCGCATGGCCGCTCCACGGCGCAGCAGACACTATCTGATAATGCTGGATACTGTGTCGTCAGCAGAGGTAATAGAGCTTGTTGTTGCCTACCTGCACCAGCGGCTGCTTCTCAGTAGCGAGCCCGGAGACGGCGGCGCGCTCCAGCGAGGTCCACAGCCGCATGGCCGCTCCACGGCGCAGCAGACACTATCTGATAATGCTGGATACTGTGTCGTCAGCAGAGGTAATAGAGCTTGTTGTTGCCTACCTGCACCAGCGGCTGCTTCTCAGTAGCGAGCCCGGAGACGGCGGCGCGCTCCAGCGAGGTCCACAGCCGCATGGCCGCTCCACGGCGCAGCAGACACTATCTGATAATGCTGGATACTGTGTCGTCAGCAGAGGTAATAGAGCTTGTTGTTGCCTACCTGCACCAGCGGCTGCTTCTCAGTAGCGAGCCCGGAGACGGCGGCGCGCTCCAGCGAGGTCCACAGCCGCATGGCCGCTCCACGGCGCAGCAGACACTATCTGATAATGCTGGATACTGTGTCGTCAGAAGAGGTAATAGAGCTTGTTGTTGCCTACCTGCACCAGCGGCTGCTTCTCAGTAGCGAGCCCGGAGACGGCGGCGCGCTCCAGCGAGGTCCACAGCCGCATGGCCGCTCCACGGCGCAGCAGACACTATCTGATAATGCTGGATACTGTGTCGTCAGCAGAGGTAATAGAGCTTGTTGTTGCCTACCTGCACCAGCGGCTGCTTCTCAGTAGCGAGCCCGGAGACGGCGGCGCGCTCCAGCGAGGTCCACAGCCGCATGGCCGCTCCACGGCGCAGCAGACACTATCTGATAATGCTGGATACTGTGTCGTCAGCAGAGGTAATAGAGCTTGTTGTTGCCTACCTGCACCAGCGGCTGCTTCTCAGTAGCGAGCCCGGAGACGGCGGCGCGCTCCAGCGAGGTCCACAGCCGCATGGCCGCTCCACGGCGCAGCAGACACTATCTGATAATGCTGGATACTGTGTCGTCAGCAGAGGTAATAGAGCTTGTTGTTGCCTACCTGCACCAGCGGCTGCTTCTCAGTAGCGAGCCCGGAGACGGCGGCGCGCTCCAGCGAGGTCCACAGCCGCATGGCCGCTCCACGGCGCAGCAGACACTATCTGATAATGCTGGATACTGTGTCGTCAGCAGAGGTAATAGAGCTTGTTGTTGCCTACCTGCACCAGCGGCTGCTTCTCAGTAGCGAGCCCGGAGACGGCGGCGCGCTCCAGCGAGGTCCACAGCCGCATGGCCGCTCCACGGCGCAGCAGACACTATCTGATAATGCTGGATACTGTGTCGTCAGCAGAGGTAATAGAGCTTGTTGTTGCCTACCTGCACCAGCGGCTGCTTCTCAGTAGCGAGCCCGGAGACGGCGGCGCGCTCCAGCGAGGTCCACAGCCGCATGGCCGCTCCACGGCGCAGCAGACACTATCTGATAATGCTGGATACTGTGTCGTCAGCAGAGGTAATAGAGCTTGTTGTTGCCTACCTGCACCAGCGGCTGCTTCTCAGTAGCGAGCCCGGAGACGGCGGCGCGCTCCAGCGAGGTCCACAGCCGCATGGCCGCTCCACGGCGCAGCAGACACTATCTGATAATGCTGGATACTGTGTCGTCAGCAGAGGTAATAGAGCTTGTTGTTGCCTACCTGCACCAGCGGCTGCTTCTCAGTAGCGAGCCCGGAGACGGCGGCGCGCTCCAGCGAGGTCCACAGCCGCATGGCAGCGTACGCCTGCCGCTCCGCCGGCGCAGCAGACACTATCTGAATGGTGCTGGATACTGTATCGTCGCGAAGGTAGTTGCCCGCCTGAGGAAGGAAGGGATATTTAGATAATACACAGATCAATAAAAAAAAGGACTTTAGAGACTTGTCAGAGATACCCAAACTAGCCTAGGCATGTATCTTGGGAAACCAGTAACTAATTGAAAAAATAAAGTTTAAAAGGAAAGCGTGTGTGTGTGTGAATGTGTTCGAGATTAGCGTGTTTTCCCTATGTATATTAGGATATTTGTCTTATTCTGAAGCCGCGTGCGGACAGTTACAATATTACTACGCGTATTTGGTAACGCCTGTCCTGGAACATCATGTCCGTACCTTGCAGCTACGCGTACACTCTTGAGGAACGCGTGCCGCGCGAGCTAGGTCCCAGGGAGCCGCCGCGCCGTCAGTCGGTTTTTGGTCGCGCGTCAAAGAAGACGTGCACTATATTTGGACTGCAAAATGGACAGTTACGCGTATTCCTCGACTTTCAACGAGCACAGGATCGCGCTACCCTCACGTAGCTTTACAATATCACCTGCAGACGAGCTTAGTCAGTTCTTTTTTAGTGAGCGACCAACCTTGAGGAAGCCCAGGAGCAATGTGCCAAGGTTCTACCTAATTTCCTTAGATGATAGTTCTATCACGCGCCTTCGACGACACTTGACCATACAGCAACTCCTCAGACAAACCTTGAGGAAGACTCGGAACAGCGTGTCCAGGTGCCACTTGTTGGAGGGCGTGTATCGCTCGGCGGCGAGCACCATCGCGCTGCAGCAGTGCGCCTTGAACTCCGACGTCCGAGCGCTCCAGGAAGCCCAGGAGCTCCTTCATCATGCTGCGGATGTTCTGCCCGTTGATCAGCGCGAAGGAGAGCTTCACAGCGCGCCTTCTTAGACACTTGACCATACAGCAACTCCTCAGACAAACCTTGAGGAAGACTCGGAATAGCGTGTCCAGGTGCCACTTGTTGGAGGGCGCGTATCTCTCGGCGGCGAGCACCATTGCGCTGGAGCAGTGCGCCTTGAACTCCGCGTCCGAGCGCTCCAGGAAGCCCAGGAGCTCCTTCATCATGCTGCGGATGTTCTGCCCGTTGATCAGCGCGAAGGATAGCTCCATGGCGCGCCTTCTGATGGAGACGTCAGGGTCCTGAGATTAAAGAGAAAGGGGTTTTAGGAATTCAAGCCCCGCTAGAAAATCAAATTATCAATCGCCGTATTTTTCTGGACAATACTCCCAAGTGGTAAAACAGATAAAACCAGAGGGGAAAAACTCTGGCCACTAAGTTATCCTGTCTTTGACCAGAATATCAATATAAAAAACCAGTACTGCGATATCATTTTATAAAATATCGTTATCAAACCAAAAGTATAGCATTTCAAAATTTACAGTCTTTTTATGAATCAAATGTTAAATTCATGCCATTTAACTATAATTCTATTAAGATTTAAATAACAGAATCAAGGCCGGCGCCTGGGTATGGGAAGCTTGAAAACTTACCACAATATTATTGACATAAAAACAATAACAAAATAATGATTCGTCCAATTACCTTCAAACATTCCAAAATAGTTGTCCTATGCCTCTGCACAGCCGACGTATCAACATGCACAGTTCTCAACAGCGTATTCAGCGCTACATATCTGATGTTCTTGTCGTTATTCAGCAGGAACCTTCCCAGGATGTTGATGGCGAGCACCCGCAGACTGCTCTCAGACTTGATGTCCATGATGGAGAGGACCGTTTCGTATAGGATGGTGTTGCCGACGTTTTTAGTCGTCTCGGTGTTGGTGGCCACTTGGGCCAGGATGTCGTTCATCGCTTCCGACGCTTCGGCATCGTTTTTTCCTAGTATTCGTAGGAGCCGGAGGATTTTAACCTGATTTTGAAAATAACATAGTTCGTAAAGGCGGCTCGTAAAACGCTGTTTGTTGTAATTAACTATTTGTTAGCTGCAAGAACTCGCTTGCTGACTAACGCTCTCATTCCTAATAATGTATTGTCTATTTTGTTTGAAGTGTAATTAATGTCAGTTACTGAAAAGTGCATAAATTCGTGTACAAACTTCATCCCTAATAAAACGTATTTACTCATGACTAACCCAGGAATTGTGAAATATTTTACGTTTCACAACATTTTAGTACTTAGAGATCAAATAGATCCTGCAAAAGCACATCAGTATAAATCTCCGTAATGTGACAGTAACTACAAACAGACAAACAGTTTTATTACCTGCAGAAATGGATCCGACACGCCGCTGACGTCATGCTCGGGAGAGTATCCCGCGAGAATCAGGTTCTTTAGTATTCTCACCAGGTTCGGAACGATCTAAGAGCAAAAGCCACATTTAAATATATCCACATTGAGCACATTTTTGCACAAATGCACGCACACAATTATCTGCAAAGCGTAAATAAAATAAAAATAGAATTATAATATAATGTTTACATATCGACTGATTACATTTCAGGCATAATATGCATTTTCAAAATACTCTATATACGTTCTAAATGAGTTATCAATTCGAATGATTTTATACAAAATCAAAAGACAATGCCATATAAGATACGAGAGCGACTACTAATGGGTATATTTTAGATTAAACAGTTCAAAAAACAAATTACTTATACTTTGAAAATGAATGAAAATTACTTCAACGCTGGCAACACCCCATTGCATAAATATTAGTCACATTTCCAAGTGCCACTTAACCTTGTGATGCTTTTTACCAGCAGTAAGTAAGTGTGGAAGTTTCGAAGAAGATTTGAAAAAAACTATCTACCTGAGTATATTTTTTGCAAGTGCAATATTCACACTTAGGGCCGATTTTTTAATTCTCAGTTTAGTCCCTAGATGGCTAAATGAAGTATAAAATTAACTAGCTGTTTATCAAGCGAATCGATATTTTAAATTTTTCAACCTTCTTTTACCCAAAGAATAGCTGTCTATGCACTTATATCGCTAACTTCACACTGATTATGCACAAGCGAGATGGACTTATACAATCATTGCAATGTTAGGATGAAACAAGACACATGTTGATGCTTGACAAATTGACACTGACGTATAAGAAAAACAATTGCGAATATAATAACACTCCAAAACTCCATTTCATGCCATGTACTGAAATTATTAGGTCTGTCTTTTACAACTCGATATTTTTTATTGGGCTCATCGTTTAGATATACAGTTAAGTATCTGCCTTTCCTCCTCAATTTTTACATCCTCAATTTGGACAAAAATATTCATTGGAATGTGTGTGCATGAGAATTACAATATAGGCACCAAAAAAACCACACCAGACACACCACATAACCTCAAAATGTCAAAGAAAACGCATAGAAGAATCTTA
Source organism: Udea olivalis (assembly GCA_947369235.1). Lineage (NCBI taxonomy): Eukaryota > Metazoa > Arthropoda > Insecta > Lepidoptera > Crambidae > Udea > Udea olivalis. The sequence goes on along the minus strand of OX376345.1, from coordinate 4,022,276 downwards.
TCCAGCCCCTCAAGAAGCAGATAACTTTATTCCTCAGTTAGCGGCTTTATTCAACAGATCACATCTATCTGACTATTTAAAAATTAAAAATCTTGTTAATCTTCGAATAAACTTTATTCTGCAGATAAATTTCATTATCTGAGGATTGTAAAATCGACCCTTAGTCAGTATGTTATACTATGTTTTATTATTTAAAGATGACTCGGTTTATCAATCTTTCCACCTAAAGTTTATAGAAAGTCAAGTAGATTGAAGGTGTTTTGATGAGACATTTTACCCAAAAACTATTAATTCAGATATCTGTCACCGCCTCACCGGCAATACTAGTAATAGGCCAATCAACGAAGCAAAAATAGGTGAAATAAATTCGTGTAAAAGCTAATTTTGGCATGAATGTAGGGCATTGTGCCAAAATCGCTTTTACACGGATTATTTCCCCTATTTGGCAGTTTTTCGTCTTCGTTGAGTGGGCCTCTATTGAAATAAGAAAGTGTCGGAATGATGATATATGACCACGACCCTTGCCATGCATACAATATTTCAGGTTGTAGCACAGGAATAAATATTATAGCATCACGCGTTTGAACTTTGAAAGTAATTTACTCGATTTTTCGGTAGCATTCGCATGAGTGCTAATAACTGCGATGTGAATTTTTAAAAATAATAACACTAAAACTGTTTACGTTAGTCTATTCGGTTTTGGTAAGCAAACCTTTTTTATTGCACACAAGACAATAACAATAACTCACAAAGAATTTAAAATCCGTAAACACATATGAAATCCCAAATCTATCACTTAAGTCTCGTGGTAAACAATTTTTTTTAATCAATTCCATGTAAGTCAGTCGTCAATAAAATATTGTGTCATTAAACAATTGGGAATAGCGGGAGAGGCCGGGTTCATAGGTTACTATAAAATCTAAGCTACGTATCTATACGTATTAGTAAGTCGTATGGCAAAAAGCAAATTTTCCTTTGCTGATACTTCAATCTAGAAGACTTTCGATATAGAAAAACCTGCAAATCGATACATAAACCAATAACCAACACAATACACATTCATGCTTGTTCTCATTCTGTTGACTTTGTACTTGATTCATTTCATCAAAAGTATTGGAACTAATTGCCATCTAATGTTTACTAAGAAATGCATGGGTGAGTAATTACAATAGCATCGACTATTTAATCCACGAATTCAGAAACATAACTCAAAATTTAGCACTCTTCAAACTATTCAGGGCTAAGACTTAAATTACGGCTCTTTGTCTAATTTAGTACAAATGAAACACAAATGAAACAAAGAGACGTTTTCCTCGCAATACCGATTATGGTTTATGTGGACAAAAAAAAACATTTTTTCACCTACACATTCATCAAATAGACTAGTAAGAATCGTTAATTTTAAATAATAACTTAAAACGTGTTTTCCTCTTTTTATATTATCGTCATATAATATAAACTTTGTACAATGTCATCAGAAGACAGATAACGTAACAAAGTGCATGGATCAGCGATAGTGGTTACCTCGCGTAGTCCGCTTTCCTACGGGATAACACAAACAAACTATTAGTTTACTCGCTGGAAGGCCCCTTACAATAAATCTAGGTATTTATGATAGGTTGATGAACGAATGTCATATGACTCATATGCGATAAGATGTAGTTACGAAGGCAAGCTATGGTACATGAAAACTCGAAAAATATATTCTCGAATAAGTTACTATAATTTAAATTCAAGCAGTTTTAACGTTCAATTGTAGTTTTTTTTAACCCTTACCTAAACTAAAATAAAGCCTTGTTAGGCAACTCTAACGACATTGACGACGAAACATTTCCTTAACCAATAAGTAACATTTATAAGGAATCGTGTGTAGAACCTGTGTTATTATTACATTTAATTATTAGGAACCTTTCTCTGGGTCTTGAGTTGAAATCCCAAGTCAGGAAAAACGTATATTCGGATTCATGCGACGTAGCACAGATTTGTTCTAACTAACCCGCTTTTGGTGATGGTGGTGGTGCTAATAACCACTGATCTGTGGCTTACTCCTTCAACGGTGTGTACAAAATTACTCTTTGTTTCGCGTTGAATATCAACACACACACCCCGATAAGCTATCTTCTTGATAACATCGACAGCGATTAATTCTCAAAATAAATAAATTCCATTCCCCCTGGTATGATTTCGTTCGAGTAAAACCTATTAGCAAGTTGTTTAACGCGTGGGGGAACGACCGATTGGTCGATCAAACTGTTATCTTGATCTAATTATCGCTGTGGAAACATGCTTGCATAAATCAGGGCATAGATTCTCCGATATTCGTTTTATGGATTTGACATTTAAGTGTAGAACCATTTTATTGATTCGTTAAATATACACTATAGCACGTCAAGTTTTACAAGAAGAGCCACCTTGGGCAGCAAAAAAATCTCTTAATGTTTTTAAAAGTTGATCTCCTTCCTTCGTACATACTTGTTTCTCGTAGAAAATTACAGACAAGACACTTTTTAACCCGGTGCGTTGTTATGAAGGCGAACAATAGCAATGAAGATTTGAAACATTATTGAACTTCGACAGTTAATAGACAGCATAATACAGCACACAAATGAACCTGCCACATAATCGGTACACACTTTACTTCCATGTGTAAAATTTGTGTTTCATTCATCCTATTCATTGGTACGATATGAAGTAGTAAATGTCTGGGTAAATTAAGATTTTAAAAACGAATGCAAAGAGATAAACAATTCAAATACGTTATCTTATCATCCTACTCACTCAGGTAATTTTATTAACCATTCATTGCTCTTGCTTCATCTATCTCGTGCATTACAAAACTAACTTAAAATATTTTGTGCAGCTACGGACATGAATCTTAAACTTAAGTGTTATAAGTAATCAAACCGCTTAACGCAGTATAACGCGCCGGGCGACACGCAAAGAGTTAACTGATTTTGTCAAATATTTCGCATTGCTGGAACTAAAACTACCTAATTCTAAATTTGTTATTTTATGTAAAAAATATTTTGGCATATTCCCGCACATTTTATTTCTTGAATAATTAAAAATACATGCCACCACACACCGACGACGACGAGTAGCACCGAATTTTTATTATTTTTTTGTATTTATTCCGATTTGCTTGAATTTCGGATTCCATCACTTTAGTTCTAAGGATGAGAAATATTCAATTACTCGTATTACACAAAGTGACCATTATAAAGTGTGTATTTATATTCGTACATATCAAGATAGCGTAATCTTCGCAAACACAGTTTTCAGGACGGCAGTGTTACCAGCAAACACCTATAGCCGACCATATACAGCTAGAGATATGGTACAAATCAGTGTGTTAAGGAGAGTAGCTTACCTTTTTAAAGTGATTGAGTGTGTCGGGGCTGTTTTCACACATCTCGGTGATGAGCGTCACGCCGGTGATAAGAACACCTGTAATATTTTGTAGAGTTAGATTTCATAAGTTTTTTTATACTTGTCTAGACAGTAATTTGATCGCAATCGCACCTGGTGGTAAGTGACGATGCGATTCATGATGGAACATGTCTGGCGTCTGCCTAGTAAATGCCTATTCACTCTTTTCTTTTAGTTTCAGTTAAATAGAATTCAATAAAGGACAGTAGCTTGATATTTTTCTACCAAGTATAAAAGAACAGTCATAGTCTGCTGGAGTTCAAGGTTCAAGTTTGAACTTTACAAGGTAAAAATAGCAATTATTGCGTAGCGCTTTTAACAATTCAGAATTTGTCTTCCGAAGGTTTTGAAAAATAATATTTTGAGAAAATATTAATTTAATAACACCTGCCAAACCTAGGCTACGTTTCCTTAAAACTGGCTACTCTGACCAATGTGTTAATTTAATTTATGACAAGAAAGTATTTTTTTCTAATATTTTGTTCATTAAAACTAATAAGGAAAAATGTTCAAATGTAGTCTTAATTATTCTATTAATACTCTTCGTATCAAGTCAACGTCGTAACCGCAGGTCGAGCTTTACGCCCATTTTACGATGTTTGCCCGGTCACAAAACATTCAATAACGCACTTTATGGTCACAGTCACTGTCGTATTCATTAATTTATGGGGTTTCTTATTCACACATACTTGTTAGCAATCTCGTTACAACAAAAAATAAATATGGGATGTCTCGTACGTAATATTGGTTTTATGACGTGAATCTGCGTGGTCATGCTAACTATCAGTTTAAACAAGGCAAGGTAGTTCGGCAGATTTTTGACTAAGAAAAAAAAACAATAAGTTTTTAATCCTCGCATTTTTTTTAATTCAATAAAATGTTATGAAAAATTACTCTACAATTTGAGAGTGTACTACTAGCATATGGTCCGCCTGATGGAACGCGGTTACCGCAGCCTAAACACGCCTGCAACACCAGGAGCATCACTAGCGCGATGCCGACCCTTAAAGTATTAGTTAAAAGTGTGCACCTTTTTTTAATAACTTACCATGATTCTTCTCCGTCAGCAGACTTCTCGTAGCCGGCAGGAACATCTCCATGAGGTCTGGCACCCTCCGTATGATGCGGAAGGCGCACAACGCCGCCTTCTTCTTTATGTAAGCGTTGGGCGACTTGATCAGTCTCTCCACTTCGGAAGCCAGGTCCCGCGCCATCTCCGGCGAGGCTATCGCGCCTAGTGTGCATAGTGCTAGCCCGACTACGAACTGTGTGTTGCTGTTCAGGTCACTGTGGGAGAAGGAGATATTTAAAATGCAATATATTATACAGGAATGCTGTTGCGTTCTATGGTGGGAGGCCTATGTTCATCAGTGAACTTCTCAAGGCTGTTGGTGATGATGATATTTTACAGAAGTATAAGTCAAAGTCAAAGACAAAATATTTATTGCAATCATGTGGTTACAAAGATGGTAAACATATTAAACCAGTACCAATAACATGAACCCTTTTAGGGCATAGCAACGTTGTTTAAGTAATTAAAATTAAATCAAATTAGAATAACATAGAAATCAAATTAAATCAATATTATTATCGATAAGTAGTCAGATAAAAAAACGATGAAACGTCTGCTCTGTGTTATCATATCATTATTATAACTTCAATATAAATAATGTCCTCCACACATTGAATTAAAAGAGAAAATGCGTCATATTGAATTCCTCAAATGTGTTTCAGTCCGAACGCCAAAATCGTGCCTTTCAACTACGATTTAGGATCTGGGTTAGTTGTTTGGTCACAACCAGGATTTCATAAACTCTATTGTGCTATAGCTGCACAGTTGATGATTAAAGTGAGTTCCAGCCAAATAGCCGCGGAGCTGACATGGCGGGCGGATTACTGGTCACAGAAAAAATAAGAAGCTGTTGACACGATAAGGAGAACAACAAAAAAATACATAATTTAAGTCTTGAGCAGTCAAAGACTTAAAATGTGTAGGTATTTTTTGATAATATAATCGGCCTCGTCATCGCTTCGCTTACCACCAGGCGAGACTGAGGCCAAACGCAAAACCATTTCAAATAAATAAATAATAGAAAATGTATTGTTTGCCGGTCAACGGTGGTGACCTCCATGGCATTGTAACCGGGCATTAAAGGATAAACACAGATAATTCATTCACAATCCCATCAAATTTCAACAGATAGATAGACTCGGTAGGTATTATATGCCCTTTACTGGAAATACATAAAGAGCTTGGGATATACACTGGGATATCTGTAGCTTGCGGTCATTCGACAAGACTTTACAACCACCCTAGCAAATTTAAAAGTTCGCTTTTTATTCTTGTTTCTGAGCCGAAACAGCAGTAAAAGTGGAAATAGCTATCTGTAATGTCGTCATAAATCTTCCAAGGTGGTTTCGAGACATTAAGTCGGATAGTCCGGCCGGTGAGCGTAAAGCTTGCGGTTTTTGGTCAATCGATATTTTGCTAGGAAGAGCAGCATGGGTTGGGTGGCTAGCCAGGTTGATGACCCAGATCTCCGAGTAAAATCGCTAGACCTGAACCGTGCAAGCAAATTCAACCTTTGGAATAATAGAGCACTTAAACAAGTCCCATTTGAATATATTCAAATTACGCAAAATGGTGTGAATTATCAATGAGGATTTGAATGAATGAATTGGAATGAATGGAGGAGGACCTTTTGTGTCCTGACATTGGAATGCGAAGCGATAGCACAGTTTAGGTACGATGAATGAGAATAGTAATTTAACTAAAGAAACCGAAAATATAGGTACAATCGGTACAGATAACATATACAATATGATAATGGAAGAGTACGAGGAGGAGCCCTTAAATATGTCACATTTACAAGATGAGGAGATGACTGATATAAAACATTCAGGAAAAAGAGAACGAGAGGAAGACGAAGAACCATGGAAATTAGTTAGTAAAGGGGGAAAGAAGAGGAAGGAAGAAAAGTCAGAACTATATATATCATGCCGGGAAAAGTTACCTAAACAATTTTCTTTGGCGAAAATATTTAAAAACCTTGGTATTATAAAAGTTGAAAAAATTAAATACTTAAGTCCATACAAAATACGAGTGGAAATGAAAGATGAATGCATTGATAAAATCATGATTTGCGAGGAGCTGCTTGAAAAAGGCTGGAAATTCCAAAAGGCATTTGAAGTAACTTTTTCATATGGCATAATAAAGAACGTTGACCTAGAATTAACTGAAAAGGAAATTATTGAAAGTGTGCAATGTCCACTTCCCGGAGTTTTGATATCAGCATTTCGTCTCCAACGTCGTGAGCGAGACGGCTGGACGCCGAGTGAAACTGTGCGGTTATGCTTTAAGGACAACTATTTACCACCCTATGTAACGGTAGATAGTCTACAAATCAAAGTGGAGCCTTACATCTTTCCAGTGTCACAGTGTTCACGCTGCTGGAAGTTAGGCCATTCCGCAAAGAGGTGCCCTACTAATAACATAGTTTGCCCTAAATGCGCAAAAGAGCACGAAAATTGCGAAACGAAGGTTTTCAAGTGTGTAAACTGTGGAGGTAACCATATGTCACTGGTTAAGTCATGCCCGGAATTTATAAAAGAGAAAAAAATACGGAAAATTATGTCGGAGTTTAACTGTACCTACAGGAGAGCGCGTACTATGTATGTATCGACGTCCCCAAAAATAGAACCAAATTTAGCTACTTCTACGCCTGCTTTCGAGTATAAGTACAGGCAAACAGAAATGGTGCTACAAGGAGATAGAGAAGACATAATTGAAGTTGATGTTACACCAGGACCCTCAGCGACTACCGATAATACGGGATCGTACGCGCAAATAACAAAGAGTAAACAGAAGAAGGATGAGAAGAAAAAGAAGAAAAAACAGAAATACGAAATGGAGATGGACGAGGAAGAAACCGACTCGCAAATAGAGGAGAACGGATTTAAAAACAAAAACAACAGCGATAGACGAATTACTTTTAGTGAACTACTTGAGAGATTGAGAGAAATAATTTTTTGGAAGAGTGGCAATATAAAATCGAAGGTTCAGGATATAGTTCAATGTTGTACAGAATGGTTCATCTTGTTGATAACAGAAAATATTGCGGACTGGTCGGTGTTGAAAAAGGTAGCAGAATACTTCAATGGGTAAGACAACCAACTTAAAAATCGGGGTGAACATTATACAGTGGAATGCCCATAGTGTAAATCCAAAAAAAAGTGAACTAGAAAATTTATTAATCCAGGAAAAAATACATATTATCTGTTTAAGTGAAACGTGGCTGGAGCCAAATAGTCATTTTAAGATAAAAGATTATAACATTTACCGTTGTGATCGAGACGATTCCTATGGTGGCATTGCAATCTGTACTCATAAATCTATTAAAAGTCAAAGAATTCCAGTGCGAATATCCAATCCAGATATACAGATCCTTCAAATTCAACTTTACAACTGCTCAGATATAGTACATTTAATTTCTGTTTACTGTCCTCCAGGAGTTAACACGCAGATGAGTGACTGGGAGCAAATTTTTTCTTTCACTAATGAAAAATCTGTTATAGTTGGAGATTTCAATGGGCATCATACGAATTGGTCTCGTAAAACGGACTCTAGAGGGTCCCAAATTTATAACGCGCTGGCGGATTCACCATTCGTCACATTAAATGATGGTACGCCTACACGAATAAGAGTGGGCAGTGGGGGTTATTCTCCAGATATAACTTTTGCATCCTCGGACATAGTACTTAAACTCACATATAGCGTCTTAAATGAAACTCTGGGCAGTGATCATTGTATGATTAGAATATCTTCTATAATTGACCATACAAGCACCTATACGGCAAAAAGAAATTACAAAAAGGCAGATTGGGTCCAATATAGAAATATTTTAGAAGAACTATTTAGTCAGTGGTCGTTTACGGATAACTGTCAAGCTGCCTATAACATGTTCGTGGAGAATATCAATATAGCGGCAGATCTTCATATACCTGTTATAAAATCTAACCCCAACCCTACAACTAAATTTTTGCCTCGTGCATACTGGAGTCCGAACCTAGCCAAAGCAGTTGCTGAAAGACGTTTGGCGCTATCAATATTTAGACGAAATCCAATACCACATAATTTTAATATTCTTAAAGAAAAAATCAAGGTAGCGCAACGTCTAATACGCAAAGCTAAAAGCGATAGTTGGAAGTCCTTTTGTTCTTCACTGGATCACACGTCAAACATGCATGATGTGTATAATAAAATGCGTTGGGTGAAGGGATATAGGACGACAGCCGGGCATGTTAATACAGAGAAAGCTAATGAACTGTTGCATAGTCTTACTCCAGATTTTGTGACACCTAAAACTCCTACATTTACATCCGACAATAAACTGTTGAATTCTGAGATCACTGTAGAGGAGCTGGACAAATGTATACGTAAATCAGATAGTTCTGCGGGGTACGATAACATCTCGTACAGTATGATAAAGAACCTCCCCTATAATGGCAAAATAATATTAGCTAACATGTTTAAGGTTTTCTATTCATCTAGTTATGTCCCCGAACAATGGAGAGAAATGTATGTTGTAGCAATACCAAAACCAGGCAGAGACCTTTCTAGTATTTCATCTTTGCGACCAATTGTACTGATGTCATGTTTATGTAAGGTTTTTCACAACATCATTAAGGGTCGACTGGAGTGGTTTTGCGAAAAGAACAATATTTTTTCTAACAGCACTATGGGTTTTAGGAAATGTCGTTCTACCTACGACAATTTAGCTTGTCTGACTAATCAGATACTAGTGAGTTTTTCAAGTAAACAACAGACTCTAGCCTGCTTTGTAGACATAGACAGTGCTTATAATAATGTTAATATGAATTCACTGCTTGCAACAATGGATCACATTGGGGTTGGAGCTGACCTGTGCCTATACTTATGGAACTTCTTGCATAAAAGAAACTTAAGAATTCGCTCAGATGATTTACACAGGATCCGAAGTACAGGTCGGGGCTTGGCCCAGGGTGACCCTCTATCGCCTTTATTATTTAACATAACCACTATGCAGATCTGTAAACTCATAACAAGCGTTTATATAAGCCAATATGCTGATGATTTTGTACTGTATACTACCTGTAATACATTAGAAGAAGGCAAGTTAAAACTACAAGTGGCATTAACCAGATTTTCTGACATGTTATCAGATTTAGGCTTGGAAATTTCGTCAGCAAAGACTAAGATATGTTTGTTCAAAAGGGGGTTTAGAAGAAGAATAGAAGATGTCAACGTTAGTACAACTCAAGTCAAAGTAAATGGTAATGTTTTACAGGTGGTAGACAGTGTGAAGTATTTAGGGGTGTGGTTGGATCAATCACTTAGATGGTCTAAACATATAAATGAGATAAGTCAAAAAGCATGTAAACTAGTTGATGTACTTAAAATGCTGAAAGGCCCTAAGTGGGGAGTTCACCCTAAACACCTGCGGCGGCTTTATATATCACTGGTTCGCAGCAGACTGGACTGTGCTAGCTTTGTTTATGATACTGCCTGTAAAACTAGTCTAGCAAAGCTTGATAAAATCCAAAACGCGTGTATGCGATTGATTGGTGGGTTTATAAAGACAACTCCTATACATGTAATGGAGTCTGAATTGTACTTACAGCCTTTATTCATAAGACGCCACTATCTAGCGGCAAGATTTTGGCTAAAATGCAGATCCTTTGAAAACAACACCAATATTGAGTTATTGAGGACCCTTAATGATTTGTGTGACAGTAGAACGTATTGGCAACGGAAAAAACTTCCCTTGCTGGTACTTATACATAAAGACTTTATTAATAGGCCTATATACAGTAGCAGGCAATTAGAAATGTTCTCACTTGAAATCTGGATACATAAAGTAAATTTAGATAACTGTATAAAAACACACATTGATTATGTTACTGAAAGTAAACACAAATTTAACAGATCATATTTACTTCATTTATGTAACAAGTTCATTGATGACAACTACAAAAACTTTTATAAAATATTTACTGACGGGTCGGTAGAAGCTCAGGAAATTGGTGCTGCGTTCTTTGATACCCAGACGGAAGATAAAATGAAATTTAAAATCAATAATAAGGTTTCTATTATGTACGCCGAATTAATAGCAATTTCTGAAGCTTTATCTTATGTGAGCTCCATCAGCTGTAATAATTTTGTCATCTTTACTGACTCAAAAAGCGCTTTACAACACTTGGCTCGATGTACCTCGACGTATCGAGGAACACCGATAGCCTACTCAATAATACAGTGCATTCGGGAATTAAAAAACAATGGCAAAAATATAATATTGCAGTGGGTACCTGCTCATATTGGACTTATCGGTAATGAATGTGTAGACCGATTAGCAAAGGAGGCCACGGTCGATGGGATAATATACAATTGTTTACCTTATTTTTCTGATCTTCTGTATCTAGCAAAAAAAAGATGTATTAAATTATGGCACGAATATTTCGATGAGCGTGCGCTTAGTAAAGGCATTTGGTACAGAACCATGCAGGCAGAGCCTCCGAGCTTCACCTGGGTGGATGGTGCTGCTATGAGCAGGTACGACATTGTCACCGCGCTTAGACTGCGTTCCGGACACACCCCAGTGAATAGCTTTGCTTACCTTATGGGTAAAGTAGAATCACCCAACTGTACAGAATGTCATGTTACTGAGGATACATACCATATTCTTATGGAGTGTGTCCGAAACGAAAGAGAAAGACGGGACTTTATAACTAAGTTTAATTTTGATGACTGTAACCTAGGCTATTTCAATACTGTGTTATCCTACCCAACGTCTGAAATAGCAAAGTCCTTGTACACATTTGTAAACAAGGGGATGAACCGTAGAAATTAATGTAATTAAAATTGTAGTCCAAATTGTGAATTAAGTTACTATGAGGGTGATGTTTTCTAAAAAGAAAAAACCCTCCTCAAATAAAAAAAAAAAAAAAAAACAATGAGGATTGTGTTCATTGAAAATACAGGAAAACGGTAGAAACTCTCCGGTGGGGAATACGTAGATAACAGTTATTGATTGGTGTTGTTAGTCTCCCAAAATACCAAGTGTCGTTGACTTAGGGCAATTTGCCCGGGAGGAGGGCGATAAATCGGGCACGCTAACATTTATCCGATTATCTAAGGAAACATTCCGATTTAAACTGTACAATGTTTGAACAAGAATAACTACTAATAAGAATAACTAGTACTTCAGTTACTTAAATACCAACGCAGCTCTACGCTTACAACAAAAACCACATGTTCACGATAAAGTAATTTCAAATGGAGTAAACTTTTCCTGCCAAGGTGGACGGAACACTAAAACTTTATAAACATTTAAGATTCAATAAAGACGAAACTGTTCACATTTGGGTAGGCCTTATCACAAGTTCAAGAATAGGTCATCCTTAAAAACATGCCCGTTACTTAAATGCCCTCACTTCGCCGTGCGTATTTTAGCGAAATTCAGGAAAGCCACACAAAGGTCGTCGTAACTTTGGCCTTTATAAGTAGGAAGTCGGATGAAGAAAACACTTTCATCATATTCCCCTGGCAACCCTTATCCGTAAAAGTCACGGGTCAAAGATTTTCTAGTTACATAACGCTAAATGTAAAACATTTTCATTGTATTATTTTTAAAAGGCAAATATGTATTTCGTAATGGTATATGGAAAGTGCTTTTGAAAATATGTTAAAAAATTAAAAAAAAAACAATAGGTTAATATTTTATGCAACAAATTTTGTTTTCAGATAGCACTGATGGGAAGGTGAGGCTTAAGCTTTGTAAATTGATGTAATACGAGTAAAGACTAATGATAATTATTTATTGTATCGATGCAAAGTGCAGCATTACCTCAAACCTTTGTGGTTTATCAAATGCTGTATCACTTGTTAATTATGTTGTAATATTTATTTTCATGTTGTTAAATAAATTAAAAAAAAAAGATGAGCCAACACATTTCGAAAAACACTATTTCATACTAATATGGCGTTTTGTTATAACTTTAGGTAGTCGTAAACCTTTAGTCCCCATCAATAAGTGCACCCAATCAAAAATGGCTAGTTTCATTCCATTATCTTCCACAAATGCACGATATTTAGTAATTTTGTTTATGCAAAAACTGCAGTTATTTGTTTCTGTGTATAGAAATCTGATAAGAATCTAAACAAGATGGAAATGTTTTAGTCCATTTTTAATGTTTTAATCAAATACATATAGGCTTTTTTTTTATAGATATAACAAATCGCGATTTCGAAGACGATTATTACTATTTGGCGTCGAATACTGCATCGTCATTATTCAATGACAAGTCAAAATGCAGCGACTGGCAATCTAGCCAAATTAGAGATTTAGGGGCTGGGCTATGCTCTGAAAATTTGAAACATGTATTTTGCCTGCCCGGGGATTTGGACCTAGGTACCATGTCTGAATTTAGAGCCGAAGCCGTTATCGGACTGAGAAAAGAGAGTTTCAAAATCAAACTCAGGTGACATCGTAGCGCATTAGGTCTGTAATCAAATGAATTCATAATTGCTTTTCAGACACTTTTTATTGAACTCAATTTAATGGCATAAAATAAATAAATATCCCCGGACATTATTCCACACAGCGCCATCTAGCCCCAAAGTAAGCTAATTAAAGCTTGTGTTATGGGATACTAGACAACGGATAAACATACTTAAATACATTTTCTTTTGTAAATACATACTTATTATACATAGGAGACACCCAGACCAGTACAAACAGACATGTTCATGCACACAAATGTTTGTACTGTGCGGGGATCGAACCCGCGACCTCTGGTGTAGATTTGTGAAAATATCTTTATGTATAACTTATAAGTCAGCTAAGTGGAAAATTTAAATGGCAAACATATAATTATATTCTTTGCGGTATATGAAAGTACTTAAGTGAAGGCAAAGTTGATTTGAGGCACTTTTAAGAATTCAGTAGTTTTACGTCACAAAAACAATATAATATTACGGTCATGTATTCTTGGGAGGAGTACGTTTTCTTTACTCTCAAGTACCTAAGTCTGTAACCAGACATCCGACCGAAATTACTATGTTTGCAGAGTTATTCCAATTTGTTTACATATAATTTTGACTGCTTCATTAACACAATGGTGGTGCTAGGGCGCGGGGGTCGTGGGGTCATTCCCATAAAGGTCAAACATTCATAATAAGAACATATATATTTGGTTTGTACGCTTTTCATATTTAAATGTGTATTGAAGGGTTAATCTTTGACACTCAAAGACGAAGGTCTTAATGCATTGATTTATTTAGAATTAACTCAGGACAACATTTTAACGTTAAAGGAGTCTGCCCCTATACCGTATCATACTATAAACGTGTAAGGCAAAAAATATACTTTGTATTGAAATTTATGACACTATGTCCACTAGACCGTTCCGTCACCGTTCCACACCGTCGCGTATTATTTAGGAGCGTCAACAATTATGCCGAGAATATATTTTGCCGGTGCCGATACGCTACGTGCAAGGAACGCGACGTTGCCGAACGGTGATCATACGGGTTATACGCGCGTATGATGACCGTTACGAACGCGTTGCCTCTCTCCTTCATACATATTACACGCGGATGATACGAAGATGATATGCGGACGCTCTCATCACTGAAACCGTTACGCACGGATATGATACGTAATTGATATGCTCTAGTGGGTATAGTAGAGCGTTTTCGTACGCTAATACTCCGATACTAATAAGTTCATAGCACGGTCATGGTATGGTACGGATAGTGGGCAGACTCCTTTAGTAGTAAGTAAGTCTGAGCATAGATAAGATTTTACTAGACGTAAGGATAAATAGTATATAGTATTTAAGGTTGTTTATAAGAAGAACACAAACTACAAAAGGTCGGTCATGGTATGGTACGAATAGTGGGCAGACTCCTTTAGTAGTAAGTAAATCTGAGCATAGATAAGATTTTACTAGACGTAAGGATAAATAGTATATAGTATTTAAGGTTGTTTATAAGAAGAACACAAACTACAAAAGGTCGGTCATGGTATGGTACGAATAGTGGGCAGACTCCTTTAGTAGTAAGTAAGTCTGAGTATAGATAAGATTTTACTAGACGTAAGGATAAATAGTATATAGTATTTAAGGTTGTTTATAAGAAGAACACAAACTACAAAAGGTCGGTAACCGTTTTAATTAGAAGCTACTATAAAACAAAGTTTCAAGCGTGAATACCGAAAACCCTTATGATGCGGTTCTGAGGTCAATGGCCACTGTAATTAGCGGTATTAGAAAACTCCGGTCTTCGGCGTACACGCGCGTGCATAATTCTGTTTACTGTTTACGTAAATTAGTGACCTATTGTATTTAAGTAAATATGCTGCAGTTTTATGTTTTTCACGATCTTATTAACTGTCAGAATGTACATGTACAATATTACAGTGACACAATAGACACTCACGTAATCTTAAAATGGGTAACTTCCCTGATATGCAAGAGTGAATGATGAAGCGCTCTAGCTACAATTCTAAGCTTACTTAACAGTATCTAAAAGACATTATGGATTAAACTATGAAAGTTGACTCTCTAGGGAATTTGATAGTGTTGCTGTAGTTTTAAGTTAAATAATAGAGCCTTTGCACAACAACATATTTGAATATGGTCCATGCATTTTTTTATCAAAATTATAAATAACTATCCTGGCTGGCGTTAATGACATGGAAGTAAATACGTCGCTATAAAGTTGTACTTACTTCTTCAAACAGTTGGTGATGAGCAGATGCACATCCTGTCTCTCATCCAACAGCAGCATCGCGCCTAAGTACCCGACCCGCTTGTCCGTGAACCGCGGGCTGGCGATCAGCTTCAGGCACTCCAGCTGGCCGAAGTGGGCCGGGTAGCCCAGCATGTGGATGTACAGGAGCTTGGCGATGTTGCGACATCTGTTGGCGAGTTGATGAGGTTAATTTTGATTACGCAACTGTACGATTTTTGTAGAGCTAAACTGAAGTTGGCGTATTATAGACACTTGGTATTGTTTTACAGTTGCTAGCTGCTAATATTGATAATAATAATGAAAAATACGTACTAAGAAACGTAATCAAGCATTTATTGCAAACAAAATATGTCAAGGCAATAACATACTAGGTTATTCAAATGAAAATCCATCATGCATAATGTATGATCGATCAGTCATACAAATACGCATACAATAATGCTGGTACTAAACAAAACATACTTCACTGAGTGGCGAATGAATGATACACTCACCTGAATGTACATTTTAAAGTTGTGAATATAACTTTTTTTTTACTTGATCAGCATGGATGAATTTGTTAGTTACAGATGAGACTTACTCTAGTGTTAGTAAACATAAAAAGATCCTAAAAATATATATAACATTAGCAAATAGTACATAATATAATAATAGATGGCAGGTCAGTTTGCCACTACATGCACCATATAGAAAGAGATAAAGATGTATTCATTTGTTCGAAACATGTGTGCAAATAGGTTAATAAATAAATGAACATTAGGTTTCAACATGTCGTGCCGTTGCGGCATACAAATTGAGATACGTTCCTAAAATCATAAAAATGTCAAATTATGCATTCTAGAAAAAAAAAATACAACAATAGTACATGTCAAATTAATAAAAATATGAAGTCAATCCGTAAAATTATCAAAATTTGTCACTTAAGAAGTCCGGCGTATTATAGTAGCATTTTTCAGTTAGTAAATTCTTCAATTTCATTTTAAATTCATTGAAATCGAAGTTTTTCAATGTCATTGGAATTTTATTGAAAATTTTAGGTGCCATATAGTACCCGGCAAACTTCTTGAGCATTTGTAGTCGTAGTGGGGGAAAGTTCGCGCATTGTACACTTACGTGCAAAAAAATAGATACTCTTTTTTTAACTGTGAAATGCTCATATTTATTCAGGTATATATTTTGACAACCTGCGTGGCCCGTTGGCAGGGTCTACTAGCCCAAAGGTCCTGGGTTCGAATCCCGGTACGGACAAAATGTTTGTGTGACGAACATATGAATTTTTCCTGAGACATGTTTTTTTATATGTATTTATAATGTATATTATTTATATATTTTATATGTATGTTTATTCGTTAACTAGTATCCATAACTCAAGCCTTACTGTGCTCACTTTGGGGCTTGGTAATTAAATAAATAAATAAAACGTCTACAACAACAACAAAGTACTTTTCACTACACGCAAGTGTATTTGGGAAGACAGCGGGACGTAGACACAACGCGGGAGACGAGGGTCGACTGATCTACCAATAGCGCGCTCGATACGATGCCCCCCGCCGTCGCGCCCCGCCTTCACCACCCATGACACCTAAAATTCGGTTCTGCGCAGTCAAGGTCATTTGCTCAAGAAGTTTGCCGGTTACTGTACCTAAAATGCTATTACTCTTTAGAGCTGTCTTTGATTTGAAACGTAATCTTGTGTCGTCGCGTCGGTTTCGACTAACAGCATCTGCCAAACGAGGGAAAAGTGACGGATTGGCTTTTACAAATAACGCTATTTCCAAAATGTACAAGGACGGAAGTGTAAGAACTTTACGTTTTCAGAAGAATGGTTTGCAACTATCAGTTGGTTTTAGTCCAAACATTGCACTTATGCATCGTTTCTGCTTTTTAAAGATTGTTTCCTTCTCCGTAGAATTTCCCCAGAAAATAAACCCATATCTCAAATTTGACGACACCAGGCCATGGTAGGCCATGAGCAAAGAATCGATATTCAGTAGTGGAGCTAATTTATATAATGCAAAAGCAGAAGCAGAACTGCTTACTTTCTTACTCAGATACTCTATATGGGCCTTCCAATTCAGTTGTTTATCTATGAAATTTCAACATACTGCAATGGTTCAAGTAATGACAATCAAACCTGTCGGAAAATGCTCTTAGGAATTTGCTAGGGTTGGCCCGAACCCTGCGCACTAGGGATGGGCACCGTTTTCGCGTGATGGTGTGAAAACAGTCCACCCTTGCCTCGGCGAACATAAACACAATAACATTAATTTTAAACTTGTAAAGAAAGCTTAAAATAATAAGGAGGTTTATATCTCATGATAATAAATAACTTGAGGTACTGTTCCAAACATTTTAATTTTATACTCCTACTTTAGATTCAGTCGAGTAACGTACACTTGTACTACTACTTATTTTTCACTTCAGTGTAGTTTCCATAGTACCAAGCTTAGATGAGCTGATTCATTGTTTATTTCATCTCATTTTAGTATTCATGCCCTACTCAACAAGGTGGGAACGCTAAATGAATAATGATAGCTGATCATTAAAATACCAGGGCGCGGATGGTAAGCACTACTGCTCAAGAGTTAAATATTTCCGAATCACTGGATTTGTGAAAAGGTTGGTGGGAAGTTCAACTAATTATACTCATTCAACCATGTAGTTACATTTAGCTAGCAGAGTAGAAAAAGTATGAATAAAAGGTTTAGCGAGATTTATTTCCGTTATTTAGCTATTTTAAATGTTCCTTAATTTGAGCTTTAAGGCTACTGTGGTGTGTTGCAGCTGTAGCAACAACAAAATTGTATTATTTTTTTATTCAAAGTCCATAACCAAGACTAAATTCAATGCTGCGGTGTATTGGGATTGGTTAGTTATAATTTGATATGTTTGTTGACACCATAGCATGACACCTGCAGATCCATTTACACTTACAAAAAACAGTATCTCATAACGTGTTCGTCAAACAAGACTGTAGATTGCTCCGCATAGTGATACATCATTTTGTTATGAGTTGGGTAGCTTGTTATGATTAAAAACAGTTGTTATAAAGCCCTGTGATTTAATTAGTTATGTGTTGTACATTTGCTGCATAGTGATATTACATCACGTATGAATAGATGACAACCGCTGGTATCATACTTACATCTTATACCCAAACAATAGAAGGTTGGGTAAGCCCAACCCTGGGTCGGTTTAAGAACCGACTGTAAAGTTTATGTCGATGACAGGTAGCTGTATTAACTAGATTTTTATTTTCAATAGTCAGACAGATGTTATCTGTTGAATGAAGCCGCTAACTGAAGAATAAAGTTATTTGCTCCTTGAGGGGTTGGATAAGATTTTATATATGCGTTTTCTATAACATATTAATGTGTGTCATTTGAGATTTTTTTCATTTTGATTGGTACCCGACGCAACAATTTTGGAGCAAAGGCAGTTACTTAACTATACAAACGCTAAGCGCAATAGGAAAGATAGAGTTGTAAAAGAGAGACCTAATCATTTTATTACATAGGATGAGAAGGAGTTTTGGAAAAGGTATTGCCTTATAAACACGAAGCAACTTTAGACAGCAAAAAGTTGAGGTGAATATTATTATGTCAATGTCAATTTGTCAAGCATCAACTTCTGTCTTGTTTCATTCTAACATTGCAATGATTGCATAAATGCATCTCGCTTGTGGATAATCAGTGTGAAGTTAGCGTTACATAGACAACCGATAGATAGCTATTATTTGGATAAAAACCGATTGAAAAATTTAAAATATCTATTCGCTTGTTAAACAGTCAGTTTTATACTTCAGTTAGCTATCTAGGGTTATTCCCTAGAATTCCTAAGAATTGAAAAAACGGGCCTTAATTTGATTAAGAAATCACTTTAAGAAACTTAACCCACAACTAGAACAGATGTGGTAAAATTGCTAGATAGATATTGTTGCCCCATTTTTGTTAGGCCATGTGTAAATGCCGATGCCGATGCCTTTTTGAGTATACTCAAGCATATAACAGAAATATTATAAATGCTTGATAATTCAAGCATTTTATTGTAGGTTTTGCTAGTTCAAAACTACAACAACAAAAGTACATAAAGAAAGCAAATTAAATATTTACTAGAAAAGATGGGCGATATTAACTGAGATACACTCTGGGTCTCTTTGAAGCAAGATCTACCTGAACTTTTTGTACTTTAGTAACCATTCGTCTTTGTTAAATATTGGACTTAGAACATTAGTATTAAATAAAAACAAGATGTAACAACGGTATTAGGTTCCAGCTCTAGCAATTAGAAGCGACCTTTAACACGTATTATGTTCTGCGGACTTTAATGCGGTCATTTCAACCTTCAGTCGCACTCGCTCAATGAATCAAACACGATTAAATACATCATTAGTATTTGATTACCAAAATTTTGTCGAAATAAGATGTTGTTTTAGGTATCGTAAACTGAAGTGGACCACGACACGCAGATGGGCGTGACGAACTAGATGCCTTCGCGGGAGGCCGGCCTAAAAAGGCTAAAGAAAGATCAGTGTGGAAGAGGGGAAGAGAGAGAGGCCCTTGCCCAGCAGTGGGATCCCATCGGATAATTAAGATTAAAATGAGTGGAACATTTTTTGTTTTGATTTTCTTTTGACGATCTCAATGTCAATTCGCGTATTGAATCTTTCCGATAAAATCTATATCGGAAAAAATAATAAAATGGGCTGTATTTGAAAAGTAAGGTGCCGTCTACACCTTTCTTTTCAGTTAAACCACCAGTAGACCTCAGCAAGTTCATTGTGGTTCGATAACTGTCACAGACAAACATTAATGTGACCAAAATTCGTCTTTCTATAGTGTGAACACTCTTTATGAGCATTTTTTAAAACTACAAGAACACACATAAAAATACTCTACATAAAATTTTTCTTAGATCAGATCTCCTCACGTAAAAAAGGACGCTGGGCAATAGTGTAAGTGATGGGTCTGTTTGGATGTTCTAGGCGATAGTACCACCAAATGGCACCAAGTTCATTGAGCAGGTAGATTCGACGGCGCGGAGAGCGGCACGTTTCATTCAATGCATAAATATGGGACTAGCCTTGAAGGCAGCGGCGCGGCGAGCGGTGGAGAGAATAGATCGGGTTGGCGTTGCCGCGCCGCCTCTCTCGTCCCGCAATCGCTGACTTCGCCTTCGTGTCCGCGGATTTAGACCTTTAGATGAAGTGAAAGTAAATACTAAAACTCACCTCCAAACACTGTCCTCCTCTCTGAACGTGGACCGTATATACGCGCACTCCTTGTTGACGACGCTGCGCTCCTCAGCGGCGGTCCTGGCCGCCCGGATCTGCCTGATGAGGTCCCTGAGCCGCGTTGGCGTAGGCATTCGTACTGAAACCGGCGCGACTGTTACGGACGACACACACACATAGAAAGCATTGATCAGTGCATTTGATTAGGTGCATTACTTAGAGCTAAACCTGTATTACAGATTAGTAGCTGTGAGAGGCAAATCAGGGTATTCCTGGTCAAATCTCTATTTGAAACTGTTTGAACTTTGTCTTTGGTGATATAGAGGATTCATAGCCTTAGATTTCAAGACTCGCTGGCTGACACCACTTATTAGAGGAGACACAGTAATATGGTACAGGATGAATATCACTTCTACCGGTTAAAAAACACGGATGAAAGCGCGGACGACCATTGTTGCCTAGCAGGTTCTGAGTGTTTTGAAGGGCTTTCAGAGAGGTACATCAGTTAAATGCATTTAATACTTGTTTCGACTTATGAGACAATCGCGTTTTGGAGAGCAACCTAAGTTTATCACGAAATAGACGCGTTGTGCTGCGGTGATTTTTTTTAACAACGACTCGTTTACAACGAAAAATCTTAAATTTTATTAACAAACTGCCATAAAAATTGACAGCGCCTTAGAAACACTGAACTTTAGTTACTAATAAAGAAATTAATTTCCCATGACATATACCATCTCTAATAATATTAGCCAAGGTTTTGTAATTATACAGCACTTTATAAGTAAGAAACCACAGTATACAAAATCAACATTATGAGCAGTAGGTATAGAGGTTCTTAAGGAGTTTCCCTTATGGACAAGTTACATAAAATATAGATTGCAAAGGACAAAACTGTTATTGAGTAACAATTGCATTGAGACATCTGTTATGACAAAACTATGCTCATTTAGTTAGGTGCTATTTTATTAAATGTGTCAGTACAATACAGCGGAACTACAGATCAAGGTATATAATACATAAGTTATTAACATGTTTAGACAACAGCACATCAACTGCACACTTCACATTCCGCAATCAGTCTTGAACCTTATCACTAAGATTTAAAAATCAAAATCTATAGAGGAAACCTGCGGTGCTGTTGTCAGTACAAGTTTATAAGTTTGAATAACAATGGGAAATGTTAGTATTTAATTAGTAAGGTACAGATTGAGCATTACTATATTTTTTACACAAAATTAGCATTGATAACCAACCCGAATTCAACTTTTTTTGCTAGCTAAAGCTGTCTGTAAAAGAAGGTCCTCTTACCATATTTTTTAAAATATCCTTACTTTATAATGAACAGTTATACTTAGTTTATTACTGCTACTCACCTCTTTCTATGGCCTCATTTACCACCTGCTTTATGGTGGCAATGTTAAATGCCGGGTTGAACCTGAAATAAGAACAATGACACTGTGATACTTGCTTACTTTATTTCAGTTATTTAATTTATTGCCATCTTCTATATAAATATTGCTACAAGTTTTATATAGCTGATTCTTAAGTCAATCTATTACGATCTATATGATGATCATAATCATGTATACAATCAGTCAATATCAAGTATTTCCAAATATTGTAGTGGCAGTATTAGATTTTTATTGGAGAATTCATATTCTGATAATTGGTAAATTGAAACGTAAATACCAATATCTGACAGAAGTTACCATAATTTTGTACTCATTAAAAAAAGGATAATTGCTTTTTAGGTAAAAGTAGAAGTGCAACTTTTTACTTTCTTGCTAGTTCATCTCACTCAGTACAGCAACAACAATTCTTCACTCATGTAAACTTAAAAAACTACTTTTCCATACCAATATTATGAAGAGGAAAGATTTGTTTGTTAATATTGAATAGGCTCTGAAACTACAGGAAAATTAAAAAAAAATCACCAATATAAAGTTACATTATCAGGAAGTGAGATCTTAGGCTATATATTTTTTAATTTAGGCTATTGTTTGACGGGAAAGACAGTCCACACAGACGAAGCTGCTGACAGACAGCTAGTGTACTTATAAAATACCGGGTAGTTATTTATACTGTGTCATCTAATCTCCCTAACAGTTTAAAAAAGCATCTGGTATTATTTAATATGTTTAGATCGCAATTTAAACCATTCCTTATCTTATCACTATTGTATTGGGATTTGCTTTTGTTTATTAGAGCAAGCCCTCTGTCATGTTTTATTTACTAAACCTTTTTAAATAAATGCAACTGTAAAAGATCATCAGCATACCCTTAAGTATAGGTAATTGATGTGTCAGACTGAAGAATACAATCTGCAATCATTATACAATAAAGATCTATTGAAATCACCAATTTGTCACATGATCTCACAGGGTCAGAGCTACCAATTAGTATATAACTATTGACCGCCATAATAGGAGCTGTGATTGTGTATTGTTCAGTTAACAGGTTACTAATTCTGGTGTACAGGTAGAATTGTAATTATAAAAGAAAAATTGTAAAAGTAAGAGGATAAGGAAGAGAATGCACTGCATATTTTTTACTCATGTTCAATAGGTATAAATACCTCTTATCTTACATAATTTTATATAATATTTCTTATTTCTAGGTAGGTAAGTATAACATTTTTATTCCTAACAATCTCTGCTGTTTAGCTGTAATTTAAATTTGCAATATTGTTGTTGACAGCAATAATGCACGGTAGGCTGAGCATAGAAAGCCACAACAATTGAGTATCACTTAATCATTAATTGTTTCCCAATTAAAATCAAGTTTCTTGATTCTCTGATTAACACTTCAGTAATCATATTTAAAATTGATACACAATAAACTTCACAAACAAGACTACCTCTTAAGAGCTGAAACATTTTTTTGCTGATGGCTATGCATGTATTATTTGGATACAACAAATCAGAAAATGAAATGAGATGAATCAATAAAGATAATTATGTGTTATATCAGATACATAATCGCAGACAGGATATACAGTTGTATATCTTCAGGACAATAACCAGTTGGTTATTGTCTTCAGGACAATAACCAGTTGGTTATTGTCCTGAAGACAATAGATGAGAGTTTGTTTATAACCTACATTTTCGAAAATATGTAAAAGTAAAATTACCCGGATTCAGAGCCGTTCATTATGTTTGATTGCAGGCTTCCCTTCAACGATATTCAGATGGCTTAGTGCTCGCTATTGGCACAGGTAGTCGCTGACTTAGGGCAGGTGCAAAGGACAGAAGTTAGCGAAAAAAACTCTTGAAGTTATCACTTTGACACTATTAAAACTTAAAGAAAGGAACTAAAAACTACTTCACATAAGTTTAGTTTGGTCTTTCAGCATTTTATCTCGTCACAAACCATAGAAATGCAAGAGAAATCGCAAGCCACCTTTGACTAACTTCTGTCATATTTTCACTTTCGAATAAAACTTATAGAAGATTTTATGTTATTATCTGATGTTAGAAACACTTAATTTTCGGTAAATTATTTTATCACACCACGTAATTATACGGAGAAATAATACGACAGTCGCCAGCTGACATTTCCGTGGTGCGTTGCAAGATTCAACATGGCGGTCTCCTCACGTATGACGTTTACCATAATTTTTGGTCAACTTAGTGCCTTTTCTTGGAATTAAATTTACATTATTCTGATAAAAATAAATCATTACTTCCAAAAACTCAGGGGCAAAGATTTCAACTTGTTTCTAACGCTAATGTGCACTTTGTGTTCATTTTAGAATTACCAAATCAAGTGGATTGACAACTTGAATTTCTGAACGAATACTACGTGGAAAACTTTTTAAGGTTTTTGAAAAGGGTACCTACATCCGCTTTCCCTATAAATATTATCCCTCTATCGACTTTCAATTCTGCCGATTTTGATAAATATCTAATACCAACGTTCTTATTAATTATGATAACAAATCAAATTAGGTTTAGAAGTTACCTACCTTCTATTTTGCTCTGGGGGTAAAACGCTCCAATCAACTTCATACATAGGATATGCCATATTCACTGCATCAGTATTACACAAACATCAAAATTAAGTTTATCATTTCACAAGTAGGGCACAGTATTCCACGACGGTGTAAACCGAACTGTTATCAGAAGTGTTTATCAGGTGCAGGTACCTCTTCAAATGCCTATCCAGTAATAACGTTCGTATCTCTTATCAAACGTACGATTTATCACTAAAAAAGGATAGCAATACAGCCACAGTTTTACTAATGTTTTATTCTTAGTGTCAATACAGTATGTACAAAACAATGGGTCGAGTCACATCATTATCTAAATAGGAAAACTCATTATTATTCATTGTATTTCGCCGCGCGTCGTATGATAAATGCAGGTGACTCTGTACTATTATAACTTGTCATCGTGGTTTCGCGGCGGTCGATCGATGATGTTCCTTTTTATGCAGTCCACTAGCCACCGGATTCCTTCGTCAACACCATCTCTGCAAACAAAAAGCTTTTATTGAGATACAAGTTTCGGCCAATGCTTAAAAACAACCCATTGATTAAATTAAAAGGATGCGTATTACACTCGTAAAACTCAAGTACAAAAGTCCGAATTTCATAATACCGATGAACTGAAGACTGAATGCTTATTTGAAAGAAAATTGAAAACCCCGAAGTCTATAATACCGAAGTACAAATTCCAAATAAGGGTAAAATGGAAAAAAGAACAAATTCCATTGAAAATCAACTCGTTTACTTGTCAACCCTACCCCTAGAGTGTAATCCAGAGCTGCGTAGGCGCGGAGGGAACGCGGCCCACGGGCTGAGGTGCAGGTGAGCGTAAGCGAGCCGCCGTCGCTGAGGCTGGCCGGAATAAGCCGAAGCTGCAGTGGTGCGCGAGCCCCTCAGCGCCGGAGCCATGACAAAAAGCCATACATGCTGCACTGCTGATGCTTCCTATTAATCCATATCTTTCGGGATTTCGAACTGACGGTATTCTGAACTTAGGAGTCAATTGATTTTCGGTATTATAAGCTTTGGTTTATTAAATATCGGCATTTAAACTTTCGGTATTTCAATACGTACCGAAATTAAAATGGGCTAAAACCGACATAGCCTACACAGCCATCACTTTTAAAGGACCTTTGGAGGATTACAATGGCTCTGCATCTGTGCTCTCTCAAAGTAACAGAAAAAAATATGATTAACATCATTTTAAGAACACTTTTTCTTCATTTACAATGTATTCATACTCATACATGTCAGAAAGAGACAGAAAGCAGGATGTCACTGTCAACGCGTCTGCCATGTTTGATATTTTCAATTGTATGACATGCTATATTCAGTGTATGGAAAATCATTGGCTAAATAACACGTAGCCTGCCTGCTATGTCAGTCACCGGGGACTGACAGGTACATAATCTGTTTGAGCAATGTCAGTCATTGGTACCTGACACTGAGTCAAATTTGAATGAGTGCAGTGAGCCGTCTGGCACGTTTTTAGACTTATTTCCTATAAAAAAACGACTGACGCTGCCCCAAGCAAAGCACGTTCGGCATGGCCTGCTACTTTTATACCTAGAACATTTTTTTACACATTTCAATAAATACTTGATGAGTCATCTTAGGTATAATCTGCTCTTCTGCACACTTTTTTGTTATGACTTTACTCTGTCAATTGAATTTTTGTGTATAAAAACAAGAATGAAAAGAGTAACCATCGAATTTCTTGCCGGAGTCTTCTCGATCGGAAACAACCTCCGAACCGGTGGTAGAGTCACATTATATTTAATTATGATATGAACTATCATAGTATTATTTTATGTAAGTTTATTTTTATTCAGTATATTTTTGCTACAATTTTTTTTTGTATATGACTTATCATAAGTACTTTTTATAAGTCTATATGAATAAAGATATTTTTTACTTTTACTTTTAAATCACAATGATTTTATTAATTATTTTTTTTATGACAAAAACTATCACATTTTAGGAAAAGTATTATAGCAGACTCAACCCTATTACTACATTGTTTAATTATGAAAATTATTTATTTTCAAAATTAGGTCAAACATTCTAGACAAAAATGAGGCAGTATTTTGCTACTTGTTTTTTTTTTTCTAGCAGATACCTACTCTGTCCACATTTACTACATTTATCTTATAGCACCTTGAACAGTATTTCCCGTTTTTTCACTGTTCCTTCTTTTTTAGCCAACTCATGAAATGAGTGAATGAATGAGAAAATGAATAGCACAAATAAAAAGAAAGTCCTTTGAGAAGTAATAAATTTAACACTGTGTATGCACTGATAATTCTATAACGGAAAGCACACGCCCAGGCAACCATAGTATGATTGCAACCTAACACCTGACTATACCTACTTAATATTTCATCTAAACCTGAGAATTTCAGGATTCTAATACTGGACATCATTACTGAGAAACGGACTGTATTCCTATGCTCTACAAAAATTATCTGAAATAATAAATATCTATAATTACGTGTGGTATCTATTGGGGTATTAGGCGGCTAAAACAATTGAAGAAGCCGAAACGGGAGCAAGGCTTTTATATATCCAGTCCACACCATAGAAAAACAAGGAAAGAGGACAGCGTGAGACAATACTATTAGGACAGTTAAAGAAAATAATAAAATAGAGGAACACATATAGAAGTTTGATCTACCAAAGCGGCTGGTGGCACCAAGATCTCCAGTATTTGTACATTTACATCTGTATATATAAAAAAGTATACAGTAACAGTTATACTAGTGTCTACAAGTAGGGCTGGATGGAGTTATTTACCCATTTAAAGCAGAAGTGGCCATGAGCATGATATCTCTTGCACCTATAAGGTGAGCATTCTGGTTGAATATTGGTTTCACAGTGTGAACACCCATGCAGTCTGGAATGTCTTGTTTGTTAGCCAGCACCAGAAGTGGCACCCCGGAGAGATGTTCTGATGCTATCATCCTGTCTGAATACAAAGAAAAGTTTTTTATTTTGATAGTGTACTTAAAGGATAGTACCACTTTGCAGTAAACTTCAAGGAAACTTACCAAAGGTTTCCTTAGATTCTGAGACTCTCTCTCTGTCAGAAGAGTCAACTATATAAATGACAGCATGACACTCTGCATAATACTGAAAATGTATTAAAAAGAATAAGTTTCTCTGTATGTAAATTAAATTAGTAAATCTACCTATAAATATTTAGATAAATAGAAGAAAGAAGGCCGTCTGAATGTAAAGGCACATTGAATTAACAAGTAACTTAATGTTAGGAGTAGAATTAGGGACCAAAAAGTTGTCAGTTATACCAATTGCATGCAACATTTGGGTTTGTCCATGGCAAGTGTAAATATCCATTCTGATAGTATTGCAAAAAATATAATTTTCTGCTCCGCTGGCGCTGCTCATTTCTGCTGAGCTGTGCTTAGTTTGAGGTCAAATGATCATGGTGTAGAATTCATTTAACCCTAGAACCGTACCCATAATAAACTTTCAATAACAGTACCCAGGGGTTCTAGTGTACCCCGTTAAAGAAAACTTTTTTTTTACATAAGAATAGTCATTTATTAATAATCAACATACATAGACTTTTATGGCACTTATTTCAGTCTCACGTTACATAATTAAACAAAAAAATAACAAACTTAAATTAATAATTTTGGCTAATCTCTTTTTGGTGCTCTAAACATATAAAACTTTTACATTTTTAACATCGAGTGCGTGATTTACGGTCTTTTGACCTGGGACAAAATCAAAATCTATAAGATGTTGAATCTGAAGAGGATGGAGCACTAGAAGGTCGTGTTTTTTCTAAAATACCGCCAATACTTCATTGTAGATGCATAGGCAAAGGCATGTACCCTTTTTTTTTTTTTTTTTTTTTTTTTTTTTTTTGTATGGACGCCGCTGCTTGGCCTCGACGGCCTTAGCAGCTTCACCGGTCTGTAGGGTGAGCGCAGAAGGCTCTCAACCCTAATATTTAAAGTATCACTCTAAGGGCCCCCTTGTGGGGTAGAACCTCGACTCAGAGCGTTACTTGAGTCTAATCTGACATTTTGGGGAGAGAATCTACCCGGCACGTGCCGGTATCTAGAAAAGGAATTCAAAGGAAAACGCGACGCGGGCCCGCGCCGGCGCGGACGGAAGCTCGGTTGTATATGTGTGGAATGCGCGGTCAGTCTATGGTGATTGGCGATGGCCAGGGTAATAGGGTCGTCCGGGTCGTATAAAACGTCCCGCGGACGACGCCGTCCCCCTGAGACACTATTTGTGTCTGGCAAATATCTTGCCGCCTCGACTACTAAGGGGTTGGGGTGGGTCTGAGCAGATACAAAAAATTGGGTTGACAATTGAGGCATGTACCCAGGGGTGCTGGAGTACCCCACACACGTGTTGCCACGACCGCACGCTAACAGGACTCGCGCCCGACTGATGCTTCGACACGACCCCCCGTCCCCCGTAAATACGCGCCGGTGCGAAAAGATACGTTTTAAAACAAAAAAGTTATAGTCAATTTTAAATATTTTTTTTCAGTTGTACCCCAGGGTACGGTTCTAGGGTTAATTAAAAATAGTTCTAGGGCTTAATGAATGGAAATTTTACTCAAAGCAAATAAAAAACATTATGAACCTTATCCCAAAGAGATTGCAGCTCTTGCTGTCCACCAAGGTCCCAAAAATTTAACATCACTCCATCAACATCTATTTTGCCAATATTCAGACCAACCGTAGTTGTTATTCTGTTTGGGTTCATAGCTTTATATTTTCTGGTGAATTTCGTTTTTGTAGCTTCCAAATATGTCTGCAAAGTTATATCAATCAATAAGAACGGGAAGAAAGTTACAGGAATTCAGTGAACAATGTTTCTTTACCGTTTTCCCTGCATTGTCCAAACCTAGAATCAACACACAGAATTCGTCTTTTTGAATGATATACTTGTATAAGCCGTGTAATAAAGTATACATTTTATTTCATTATAAGTGAAAATAAATTAAATAATCTAAACACAAAAGCCAAAGCACAAAATAAACACGCAATCTTCTTTCTTTTGACATGTAATGTCAAAATTATTTCAACTTTTCTTCGATGTCTTAAGGCTCTTAAAATTCGATCAAATAGCAATTGAGTTGTGGAATCACGTTGCACTTTTTCGAAAAAAGTAGGTGCTACACGGTTGCCAACGAACGTCCGAGAGAGGTGACCTTGGTCGGGCCGACTGTTGATCCGCTTTGACAACACGGTTGGCGACAACGGGCTTGCCGGCATCTAATTTGATGTGCCTTGTTGTAATGTTGAGCTACCCCATTTGAGATAATATAATCGTGGCGTATGATGGATTAATTAAAATCTGATGCTAATTTCTTGACATATCCTGCCACACACGTAAGAATACCTGTCGACTACCTGCCGGCCCCCTTATTCTGTAACAACCAACGCGAATCGATTGCTAGTTGCTCGCATTTTGACAGCTTGTCAGATAATGACGAGATGAAGTATTCGACGTCAATTAACAATTATCATTGTCAAAATCGCGATTTCCTGCGATCGAAGTTAGTGAATAGCCACGGCTATAGTACCGCGTTGATCATACAATCCCACACACGCACATTTCTCACCCGACGGGCAAGTCCATACGTGTGTGGCAAACGAGTAGTCTGACCTGACGGGTACCCGGCGGGTACCTGACGGGTAAATAGGTACGAGTGTGGTAGGTAAACAATTCAATCGAAGTAACAAATAAATAATAAGTATAATGACCTACCGTTTTGTTAGATGCGCAACAGATAATATTGCACGAATCGTTGAAATAGCTTTGTAAGTGACAGCTCTCAAAAAATGTCAATGCCATTTTTTGTTTTGATGTTTTATGTAGCGAGAAACTCGCTACTTGTGTAACCTTCTTCAGTCATTAGAGAAATTCATTTGACACTAAAAAAGCGTCAGCCGTTAAAAAAAGTCAGTTAAAATAAGCTTTCAAGCTGAACAAAGCCGAATAAGGGCCAATAAAATAAGAAACCCATGTTAAAATGCCTCCTAAAGGCACAAAATCACCCACAACAATTGAACTAAAATCCAGCACTTATGGAGACTCTGAAATGGATTTCGTGACTCCGCGTAGTGTTAGTCTGAAACTGGCACTGCAGGGCAATCCTCCAGGCCCCGGCGATTGGCCTTTTCTGACTTTTTTTAACGGCCAAATAGTTTTAGAAGGAAAATGGAACAACGGACTCGTTCTTGAGACTGATGCTTTACCATTAGATCTTAAAGATTTTTATTTTCAACAGTTGGTAGCTGAAAAGCCATTGATATTCATTCTTCGTACTATTGGAGGTAAAGGAGCAAAAGATCTGGATCCTTTACTTAATATGGACAACCGTGCCGGTGCCACAGTTGATTTGCTGCCTCTGGTTTTGGGCGAACAACAAATAAACACCTTAGTGCCGTTAGTAATACTTAGCACGGGCGAACGTACAGACTGTACTGTTGAAGTTTTAGCAAAAGCAAGTGGCATGTGTGAAAACATCAGAGTTCCCCTGTTGATCACCATGTATTCTGCACACTGTTTACCTTCTGCCAAAGAAGGAACTGTTTATTTAGCTGCCATTGGCTTGGACGGTATATATGACCGCATAGCATTTAGTTTTGGCATGTCACTCAGCACTGCTTACGCTTCAAAAGTCGTGTGGGCATCGGCAAGTGATGCAGGGTATGGTGCAAATACAATGTTCAATATTCCTAGCAAAGATAAATTCATACCACCGGATTTAGAACCGGAAGATAGAGAGGGTTGTAACACTGTCTATTGGAATGCCATGAGAAGGGTATTAGTAGATCCAAAGGAGTTGCGCGAGAGATTTGCATCGCCGTTTTTGATCGAAATAGCTGGGGTCCCAAGAATGGGGAAAGTAGAAGTGCGTGGACGATACATGGGGATGATTGATGCTGGATCTTTACTAGAATCTGGACAATATGGCAATACGATATGTGCTAAACTCATGTTTTACAATGAAGCAGATCTTCCCGAAAACGTAGGAGCGTTATTGGATTTACCGCCAACAAGCGCTAAAGTTAGTGCTCGAGAATCTGATTTAATAACTGACGATTTTGGTCATATGGCGTACATCGCTATCCGATTTGATTTGACTGAAGCTCTTGTTGCAAAAGCGAAAATTTCTTATCTGTATGAAATTATTGGATTTCCATCGCCGGATGGGTCTGCTTTACCAATTGATGGCTTGGACATTGAGCCACCTCCAGATGATCCATCCATTGATGTGAGACGTTTGAGAAAAGAAGGCGGGGCTTTGGCAGTTCATAAGGAATTGAGTGGATTGGCTTGTAGAGGCGCAGTCCCCATGAATCAAGGCATTAAACGAACAGCGGCGAATCGTTTGTTAATGAGAGTGAGAACGATGCTAAAACAATTTCCTCCAGGTGATTGCTCTAACATTAAATGGCAAGATACTGTAACAGCACAGCACGCTGCAAGCAGGCGAGCAGTATCCGCTTCTTTTGCGCCACAACCGCCTGCTCCTCATTCTTCCTCCAGAGTGGCTGCGGCCAGATGTCGTTTAGCAGGAGACACGAGAATTGCGGACTTATATACAGAAACAAACCTAATGGTTGCGAATACTCATCCAAGACCGTTGCTTTCTAAAGCTTTACGATGTTTAGAAGAAAGAAATGCAATGGATGCTAGAATCTATCTCCTTCAGGGCCTGAGTGTTCATACAAGGAATAGGTTTTTACTATGGACTTTTGCAGCTCAAGAATCTGAATTGGGGTCTGAAGGTTTTGAAACCGCATCAGCGGCTTTCCGTATAGCTGTAAAGGGTGATATTTCAGATGGCACTACTCATGCCATAGGTTGGGCTGCGGTGCATGCGTTAAATCATTCAAACAATAATATGTATGCTGCCTTTGTAGCTGTGAAGAGAATGAGGAAAGCTTATGAGCTTCCCAGAGAGTGGAATAAATTTCTTAGTAGGTGGATAGATATAAGTGGCGAGGAAGAAACCTTTTGGATTCCGTCCATCATATCCTCCGACAACCCCATGCTTATTGCTGCAGCGTTTTTCATATGTTTACGTTGTTACGCATTTAGCGAAAAATTGTTAAAATGTTACGAGATGGGCTGTGCTACACGTGGTCACCGTTTACGCTTGAAAACTGAAATAGGGCCTGACGTTTATTACGTAAGAGCAGCATCATTTCTTATACAACGGCAAATAGAAAGGGCATTGGATGAAACAAACGAGGGCCTAAAAAGATTTGGGCCTTCCCCTATGATGTCCCAAATGCGGGCTATTTGTTTGACTTGTGCTCGAGGTTGGGATGGGGAATGTGAGAATGCTCTTTCTGAAACGGAAAGAGCTGGTGCTGAGTCTTGTCCTTTCTTACTGATGCGAGCTGCGCTGTCAGGTTTCAGATTGAATCCAGAGGTAGCGCTTCAAAGAGCAGCACGGGCACACCAGATAGTACCTTCTGCTCACTCAGCTCTCACTATTGCACGTATTTACGCTAAGAAGCGAGAGGAGTGTTTAGCAGAACGTTGGGCTTCAGCCGCTGTAAAGATGGAGCCAATGCTAGCAGATGGCTGGGCGTTCCTCGCCCTGCTGGCCATGTACCAACGGGACGTGCACAGGGCTAGGACCATGCTTCGGACAGCAAAACAGGTTGGTCCTTTGTCCCCAGACATAGATGAAGAGGTTGAGAAAGTCATGAATATTGTTCAAGTGGAGGCATTACCTGATAAGCTGGTGAAGAATCTGTGTTTTTGCGATTATTACTAATGTTATTAATTGTAAGAACTTGAATTTGAATGTTTTAGTTTATATGTCGTTAATGATCTTGCAATTTATTTAGTAAAACTAAATACTGGTACATGTGATTTTTTTATGAAGTTAGGAGAATACTGGAGACTTGGAAAGGCTTTTGGGTCATATTATTTGGGTAATCAAACTTCAATTTTAGTTCATCTTTAAGTTACATTATACGAAATTTGCAAGACACGACACAGTGCATGTCGCTAAAATAGAAGTGTCACACTTCTATTTATACGTCGAGTAGGTACCTGCTAACCGAGCGAGACTACTTTTCACTGAGCAAAGGAGACATGCTCCGAAAGTAGGTTAGATTATCCATCATTCTTATTCTGTATCTATTGATAACGCGCTGATAACGATAACACCTAGGCACCTGTAGTATTCGATAGCGTAAATCAACGAATCACTTTCGGAGAAAACAAATGATTAACGGCGCTCATAGAAGCGACGACGCACCCTTTAGTTTTTGTTCAAAAATTACTCGATAAGTTTTCTGAGTAC
Source organism: Udea olivalis (assembly GCA_947369235.1). Taxonomy (NCBI): domain Eukaryota; kingdom Metazoa; phylum Arthropoda; class Insecta; order Lepidoptera; family Crambidae; genus Udea; species Udea olivalis. Next base: position 3,988,513 of record OX376345.1, on the reverse strand, counting down.
ATTGCCGAATGTTAAATCCGTACGGAGTTGCATCAGTGCCGAGAGGTGCGCGGTCCGCGACATACACAAACAATCTCTGAGGTGGAACGACCGCTTCTCATTGTTTTGAGACGAGTTTCAAACAAGATCTCGGACATGTGAAGGCAGAACACCACAATGGCTCTCTCGACGAATTGCTGGAAATACCTCGTGTTAACTTTCAATGTTTTGTTCGCAGTGAGTACAGTTTTTAAATAGTTTTTGTCACTTTTCCTGTTTGTTACGCTGATTCAGCATTTTGTTGCCATAACAACGTCAACAAAACAAGCAATAAGCTTGTTAAACAATTAAGAGTTCCATTCAACATATTGGATCTTGTAAAATAGTTCAATTGCCCCGCACATGGCACAGTTTTCTTTCATTGTCAAAGTTTCACGAAGAGTTCGTAAACGAGTGCATTGTACGCTCAATTAGTTTAGTGCATCTAAATTGAATAACTATTCTACAGCTGACTGTTACGATCGCTGTTGGCGCTAGTAGTTATGAGTCTACTATACGAGCGACAAAGACGGATTGCTGATTTTGTTTTCATAATGTTTACATTTTGTTTTGGTCGGGTTTGGTTCATTAAAAGTTGTCGCTGGTTGTCAACAGATGTCGGCAGTGGTACTATTTGGCGCGAGTGGATATCTGCTGTACAGGCTGTTTGTGTACCGGCATTTCATCGGGGTGCCCGTTCAGTACCCGGTGATACTGCTGCTCATGATGGCCATCATCACGTGCTCGGTGGCTTGGATTGGGTGGAGGACGGCCAAGTCTTTGCACCAAATTCATGTTATACTGGTAGGTAGCAATTCCTCATATAGATCGTCAAGGATATTTATGCTGCCTGACTGAGGCGGGGCGCTTTTGACCACGGAAAACATGTCAAACAACAACAAGCAAAACAAATATATTTTTAACAAATTGAAATCAAGATAGTACTAGAGGTGGTCCTCGGCTAGAGCGAGAGGTGCGGTCACTAGCTTTAGTCGCTCATGTGGCGCTAAATAGCCAAAAACAATTGCTGAAAAACAACTGATTACTTACTTCGCTCTACCCTTCCCCCTAATCAAGGGCTAGTTCCGCCACTAAAGGTATAGATACACACACATGCGTGTGCTCAAAAAGTGATGCCTATAGAATTCCCCTCATCGATTCAAACAAACGTTTTACTACTGGGTCAACGAGGTCACCGTTAAATTCTATTGAAGTTAGATATTTCCAAGAATTGGATGTACTGGAGCGGGAATCGGCGTTTGATTAATGATGATTGTAAAATAAAACACCTGGTTTGGCTCCAAGGCGTGATGGAGCGATATGGTGAGCTTTTGGTTGTAAACCGTTTTATTAGAAAACGATTGTTAACCTAGAAACACAATGTTTCAGATTGCAAGGTTAATATAATAAATCTTAATGTAACAACAATCAATCGAGTGATTTCACTTCAACTTTTTTGGTCATTTCCGTCACCCTCAGGTGAACTTTGTGGAAAGTTGCGCAGTTGATAAAAAATAAAAAAAGATGTTTATGATTGAGTCACGTCACGCACGCATTCACAGTAACTTACTGAGCTGAGAAAGGGCTGAACTCTTCAATGACCCTTTAGCGGCAAGTTTGCAAATAAATCGACTTGCCTGTTGGTGTAATGGTAGCGTTCGTGCCTTTAGCACCGGCGGGTTGTGGGTTCGAGAACACCACCCATGACAAACATTTATGTGACGAACATTTGTGTTTGTTGTGTGGCTGGGTGTTATTATCTATTTAAGTATGTATTTAAGTAAGTTTATCAGTCTCTGACACCCATAGTACAAGCTCTGCTTAGGTTGGGGTCAGATGATCTTGGTGTAATTTGTCCCAGATATTTAGGTATTTATTTATTATTATTTATTATATACCCAGCTATTGATTGTTATCGAACAAAAGATCGATAGGACCTTTTATGATATATATCATCATCATTAATTGCCACGCGATATCACTTCTAAAAATAGGTCTAACTTTGAATTGGCAGCCTGCATTCACAGAAGTTATGTCTAACTTTCTTATCTGAATGGCCAATGAAGACTAGATTCATAAGTGAACATCTTATGGCTACTAATAACACGATGATGATGAGGTTTACTAAAGAAGCAGAAGTATTCGTTTTATTTCAAAAGTTCCCCATAGCCAAACACTATCGGCACAATAATTGCCTGTAGGTTGCACGTTGTATAGGCTGCGATAGCTGCTTAGGTCATCAGGATCAGCCTGCATGCTTGGTTACCACCAGCATTTGCACAAAAAAACATTCTAACAAACTTTTTCTTCAGGCATACGAAATTTCATTAAGATCTCTTTAATATTTCTAACGGTAACGAACAGTTTTAATTACACTCTGAAATGTGATTTTTTCAGACTGGCGTGCTGATCGTCATCGTGGTGATCATCGAGTTCTCATGCTTCGTGTGGGCCATGGTGGTTTGGGACAGCGTAGACATTGACATCAAGAATTCAATGACGAACTCCTTTAATGACATGGTGGCTTCCAACGAGCCAGCCTCTGCGGACGCGATTCGATGGGACCGGCTGCATGTGAAGGTGCGACTTATACTTTTTTTAATATAAGTGAACTCGAAGTTAATTTTGATGGATACTAGCTATAAATGGTGACTTGAAAATCTATGAGAAAGCCTGTCTTCAACAGCGGACATCCTTTACTTGTTTATAGATAAAAAAAAAACACTCAAGACGCTTACATTTTGTATGTATCTTTGCACCAAAGTGGTGAAGACTACTATCGCTGTTAATCGTGTTAAGATGCCTATTAAAACAACATTAGCATATAATCTGTTGGATTAAAGACTCACAACACACCCGATTCTGATTTGATTTCGCTGATACCCTTGAAGTTCGTGAGAAACAAACAGTGTTTATGGAAGCGTGACTGCAATCTTGGCTAGACCCAAAATTCAGGCCAAATAAATTGTAGTGATACGAATGTGATGATCACTTTTTACCCAACTGTGCCAGAAGGCGGGTTATGTTTTTCGAGAGTATGTATGTATGTATGTATGTATCATTGCTTGACACGCTCTGCAGCCTGAACGGCTCGATGTATTTTAGCTTGAGACGTGTCGTTAGATTCGTATTTACTGTGAGGTGAGAGTGATACCTACTGGGCATACGAAATGAAAAACAAAAGAAATGGCGGATTTTTAGTTTTCTACCCAACCCCTTGAGTGGGGTATAAAAATGAAGGGCTTGAAATAGCGATTCCATAAATTCTGGTTATTCAACTTAAAAGTCTAAAAAACGAATTATTCAAAAAAACAAAAAACCCGACTGCAAAAAATTACTACATAAAAGGAAAAAACAAGCTCGTTCGCAACGTTTATAAATCATTGCAGGCGGGAACAAAGCAGGGAACAACTTAGTACTAGTTAGATACTTATACTTCTACAAAAAGGTTTTGTTTATGTTCGATTATAGTTGGTCCTCCCCGCAATTATTTAAAACGTTGCGAACGAGTTTGTTTTTTCCTTTTGAGGGGTCATTTTTTGCAGTCGGGTTTTTTGTTTTTTTAAATAATTAGTTTTTAATATGAAATAGTGTAGCAATTACAGAGTACAGAGGCTACGCCAAGAGCAACGCGCTAGCTGTAGGAAACATTAAAAAGTATGAGATTGACATTAAATTTCACTTTGAACGCATCGCCGACTGGGCGAATGCCTCATTGCCTATGTCATTCCCATATATTTTAAAGTTTAGACATAGAATTGCTTCCAGCGTGTTGGCCTTGCCTAGGCCCACAGATCGATGTATTTAAACAATAACTGTAACCCATCTTATCTTCTTTGCAGTTCGAATGCTGCGGCGTGAGTGGGCCCAGTGACTTCGGCAAGAAGGGGTCTGTGCCCTTCTCGTGCTGCGGCCAGGGCCCCCTCGATGACCAGTTCAAGCCGTACGCTTCTGACTGCTCGGCGCTGTTCCAGAGAGGCTGTGGGAAGCCGCTTCATGAGTACACGAGGCAGCATCTGCTGATCGTCGCCATGACGGCGCTCTGTGCTTCGGTATTGCAGGTAACACTCAACTTTAAGTTTACGCGTCTAATGCACAAAAAACAGCTGGATTTTAGGGATAATAGGGCCCTAAATCCCTAAAATCCAGCGGTTTTTCATGGTCCAATTAGAGCCAATTCTCATGGTCCCGAAATAGGGATAAATATCCTTGTGTTGCGCGAGGTACCATGCGCTGCAGCGCACTACGCCAATCGTGACGTTGAAAATCAATAATTAAACATTTACTATCCCTACCAGCTGACACAGCTAAGCGTATGGGTTACAGACATACATGTAGTTAGTTTAAAATATGTTCCAAAAGGGGTAATAACACTCAGACACAGAAAACACTAATGTAAAATCTACAAATGATTGTCCTGATTCAAACATCAACAGAACAAGTCTTTTCAAAAACCAGCGGTTTCAGGATTTAGCGGTTCATGGCAGCCTATTCGAAAGTGTTATCGATAGAGAATCAGATCATCTAATCCTGACTTTTAGGCCGCCACGGAAGTACTCAATCTAAACCTCCGTCCATCTTTACTAATATTACAAAGAGGAAAGGTTTGATTGTTTGTTTGTAACGAATAGGCTTCGAAGTCTCAAACTATTAGAGCGATTTTATCTTTCACCAATATAAAGCTACATTATCATTTTTCTTATTTACGCTAAATTTGACGGGAGAAACAGTCTGCGCAGGAAGAAACAGTCTATAAATATGCGCTAGACAACACACCACTTGTCATGGTCTCGAAGTAGGGATAAATATCAGTGTGTTACGAGGAATTTAGCCAAGGGCGTCTCCCAGCATACCCAGACCCGAGCCAAATTAAAAAAGATCATTTCCTGAATTGACTCGACCGGATCGAGAAATCAACCGTGCTACAGCGCACTACGCCAATCGTGTCATTAATCGGTAAAAGCATGAGTACCTCGAATGTGAGTATAGGATTCTAGTGGCAATCTTAGGATTTAGAAACCATAACCTGTCTGGTAACTTTGGTTCAGACACGGGTGATATAAATATCCCTGGACATTATCCCTGGACATTATTCCACACAGCGCCATCTAGCCCCAAAGTAAGCTAATTAAAGCTTGTGTTATGGGATACTAGACAACGGATAAACATACTTAAATACATTTTCTTTTGTAAATACATACTTATTATACATAGGAGACACCCAGACCAGTACAAACAGACATGTTCATGCACACAAATGTTTGTACTGTGCGGGGATCGAACCCGCGACCTCTGGTGTAGTAGCCAACTTCTTAACCATTACACCAAGTCGGTCGTCAAGTCGGGTGATGGGGGTGGCATATTTTACTGTCTTTGATAAAGATCTGTTTCCGGAGGTTAATCAGAGTTTCCAGTATGTCCTAGGGCTCCAGTGTATGTATTTACCTCTACCTGCTAAAATAACCCTGGTTATTTAAACTCTGTGTGGCTGCAAGCACCCCAAATATGCTTTATGCGTAAATCAATTATAATGTACGTGTTCTTAATCACATTTAACCATCCTTAAAGTCTCGTGACCTTCACTGTGTAGTTTATGGCAAGGTCTCCTGGTAGTTTGAATAATAACTATTGTCCTGTTTTATGAACACCACGTTTGGCAGTGATGGCGTCACTTGGGACATCGGAGGTGTGACGAAACAGTACTTATTAATTAATGTATAGTAATTTTTAGTCGCAAATCATTTAGTTGGAGTGGGTGTGACAGAAACATCAATTTGCCCTTGTATGAAAACAACTAGCATATTAAAAAAATAAACACATCATTTCTCATAATTACTGGCATTAGGTACATAGCCACATAACTCCAAAATCGAACATAGTATAGAATTACCTGCACTGACAATTTAATGTAGGTGCTCCCGTCCTTACAGAAACGTCAATCAAAGCTGAGCAGTCCTCACATATTATGTCCTGCTTGCTGTCCCTTTCATTTTTATTGACATGACGTGACAAGGCAGCATCAACTTGAGGTGTGCTCAACTTTTGATTAGCGTTTGTGGATACGGGGGTCAGACACATTAATTACGATATCCGGATGACATCTTGATTTTGAAAGAGTTTTATTACGCTATGAATAAAAACACGCCATTCTAATCAGTCTATCACAGTCCACTACTGCCGTAGGGCTTTGCCTTCTCCTAATGTGAGCTAGTCGCTCTCTGCGGGGTATGAGAACTCCTTAGACACATCATCTTCGTCAACTTGCCACTCCACTGCTACACAAACTTCTCTGTCACGAGGTGTGCCAAAACTTCCGGTACCGAGCCTTCATCCAGCCTGCATCAGTGAGGTTCACCTTCTTCAGGTAATCGGTCTATCTGGCTGGACGTGTGGAATATGAAAAGCGATAAAAATTAAGGTAGCTAGCTCAGTGTAAGGTAGAAGTATGCTCCTGAAGCTTGTCCATACTGGAAGAGGGTCCTGCGCAGGACTGAGTTTCAGAAGCATTTTTGACTCAGAATGATAGCAAAATGTAATCCTTTAAATATTCTCACCCCGAGCATAGCTCGCTACGGGTACTTACGTATTCGAATGTCTAAAATTGAAAAACCTAACGTTAAATAACCTAGGTTTAAAATCCCTAAAATCGAAATACCTAATGTTTTAATACACCTAAGCAACTAATACCTACGCTACGAAACACCAATTGCGAGCTATTTGTCTGTGTATTTGTCTGATGTAGGAGATCAGGTTCCGCGAGCGTAAAAGAAGGTGGATTGATTGATCGTTTTCTATGATTACTATATTTTGTGTGATTTGGTAGAATGCGACAATATACTTAGGCTAGATTTGGGTCAGGTTAGGTTAGAACTGCGAGCACAAAACTAGAACTAGGGTATGCAAAATTCGTGTGATTTTGGTATTCGAGTTTCATGAATACCTTACGTAGGTACGTAATACTATTCGAATTTTAAGAGTTTTTCGAATAATTGGCAGTTAATTAGTAAATTACAGTCTACCTCTGATTTCAAAGCATATCTATCAGAATTAGAAACAGTATACGACTTTAAACTCAAACAATAATCCTTTTAAAATCGACCGCTACACTAACACTACTAACTGTATAGGGTATTTGACTATGTTTTTTGTTGAGGTGTTATCGAAAGACTTCTCAAAAATAGAAAAATTGGTAAAATAATTTTTCATTACTCGGAAAGTACCTACGCTTGAAGTTGCCTGAGCATTGGGTTGAAAGCTTCACTTTCAGCCCTAGGGCTGAAAGTAAATAACTGTCAAATGTCACCTTCTATTTTGACATTCCTTTTGCGGTAAGTCGATGTATTCTATTCAGCCACAGCTGTATTTGAAATTTCTTTATCTTGATTTCAAATGAATATTTAAACAATCGAAGCAGGAATATACTCCTTGATGTATGTTTCACTTAATTAGTATTTAATAAATTTGAGCTAAGCATTTACGATAGAAATGAAAAGAAAAAAATTCTATAAATAAAATAAGGCAGGGGAATTCCATCATCATTGTCTAAGTATGCTTTTTTACAAATATTAAAAAAAAATGGTTGAATTCCACAGAGAAAAAAAAGGCGGGATTGCAACTATTCGAACTTCATTCAGTTGTTTCGTAAATCGAGTGAAAAGTTTATTTGGTTGAACTTATGTACCTGATTTTTATTTACTTTCCTTATATTCGAAATGAAAAGCAGAGTGTTTACCTCGGAAGAAAGACCTTTTCAATGCCCTCGAACTATTAGCGCTCTCGCTGCGCTCGCGCGCTAAACCATCTCGTGCATTGAAAAGGTAACTTTCTCACCTTGTGTAACAGTCTACTATTTTTAAAAGCTCCAAATTCTCCGAGAAATTTGAAAAAAAACATATTTTTGAACTTGCCCAAAATGCTCTCTACAAACTACCACCTGCAAATTATGACGTCATTTGCGATATTAAACGCACCTGTATTAAATTTTGCGTTTATGAATATGGTTTCTCAACAAAAGTTGCTATAAATTGTGGAGATTATCGAATGGTACCTATATGTTTTTTTGTTTACACTTCAAAAATGGATTTTCCCACTCAAGTTTGTACTTCAACTTAGGTAACCAAACTAAAAGTTTTTATAACATATTTGCTCGTAAAGGGTCTCTTATTTCACCAATTTCAATAACGTAATGTATCTCATTACGCACTTGTGCGGTAATGTAATGTAAAACGCACGAGTTATTTTATTATGGTAAAACGTACGGTTTAGCAAGATGCTCTGTCTAAAACGAACGGTACTTTTTTAAATTTTAGCAAAGAGTTTTTATGTCAGAAAAGAGGTCAACATTTTATGAATAAAATTAACTTTGGGAGCTGAAATATAATAAATAAACATTTAATTCTTTAATTTATTTAATTTTGACAATAAATTACAACCATCTGTAACAAAAACACAGAAATATTAATTTACTTTATTAGTAATACTGGCTGTTTTTAATGCCTTTTGCCTTAAAAAAAGCGCTGATGCGCGCGCATCGCTAATTTGTGAACAAGTAAACATTTTCTAACTGCTCTAGCAAGTGATTAAAGATTTTATTTGCTTTAGAAAGTCCGATTTTTATTTATTTCCTCTCAAATATGTTATAAAACGTCGTATGACATACGTGCGCTTTGATAATTACAGCCTTTGCTTTCTTGTAGCCCTCGCCTACGGCTCGGGCTAGCAATATCGCCTCGGCTGTAATTTTCAACTTACCGTACTTATATCATAATGTACTATTATAAAGCGCTTTTTTCATGTGTTTTTTGATTATAATAAATGATTTAAAAAATCTAATGATGTTGTCAAATTCCCTATTGCCACTGGAACCATTCCTCAATGCCAAGTTCTCCTCCCTCTTCCGCGTGAATTTCCACATGCTCCTTCGCCTACGCTTCCGGGAGTCATGTGCCAGTCAGGCAATGGTAATGTGTCTTCAGAACGTCTACCACGAGTTGCAACTTTTCGCTTCTTAATTCTGGCTAGATGCGGTTTGCTTCAAAAAAAGGGAGCCTCAAATTAGTATTGACGGTCCTATTAGCTGTGGACGGGAATCATATTGGAAAAATACATCTTTTACAACTCCGGAATCACCTTCTGCTATCGCCATAAAAATATCGGCAATCAGTTTGTCATTTCACGTGTGCAAGTTTTTCAACTCTTCTATGACATCGTTGATTTCAACTGGTCTCCTAAACCTTCCTAAATAGGTACACACCTGCCCAAGGGGGTCATTAGCGACCATGTTCTTACAACTGAATCTATCTGATATAGGTATATGACTTTTATAACACTTTTTTCTGAAGTAGATGAACTAGGTATCAATAAATGTTATAATAAAAACGAAATACCTAATAGGTTTTATAATGCAGAAAAAAACCACTTAAGGCCTGCGCAGACGACGGATTATCCGTGGCGTACTTTTTTGTCCGTCAAAATAGATCCTTTACAAACTGTAACTGTAAGCAACGCACACGAACGAATAAAAAAGTACGCCGAAACACCGCGAACGCCAACAGAGCGTATCGGATTAAACTACGCGGGCATCCGCGAACAAAATAGATCGAACGAACGAACCATGAGCAGTCAACGCACACGGCGGATTTTGGTCCGCGTTAAAAATCGATTCGAAATAAAGGGATGGACCCAGTATGCTCTTTTATAACGTCTTCTCTTTTGCTTAAACATCATGTAAATTACAGCACAACGTAATCTCAGAATATTTAAATACTCTCGGATAACAAATGATCGCACACCGTGTGCGTTGAGTCCGGGGTAAATCCGAAGCAGACTTTTTGTTCGCAGAGCGTACTTTTTTCTCCGCTGCTGAGAAAATTACGTCGTTTGCATTCTTGCATGGCTTTAAATTATTCTCAGTAGAACCGGGCTTTTTTGCCACCAAAAATAAAGTCCTGACTTCAACTGACAACAGTAGTTTCAAAATTATCCCGCCAACAGAAGTTATTTACTTTTTTTGGTAGATAATAATACTATGATTGATTAATTAATGCCAAAAGACGTCGCGAACACGCGTGTTATTCACAAAAATCGTTCGTTTTCTAGACTCGGTTTACGGAACAAAAACGACCCGCTATGGTTACCCACATGTTTTATATGGGTTAAAAAAATGTTATTTTCGAAAATCTCGAAAAAATCGAATACATAAATATTCGAGTTTTAAAAACAGAGCGAATCTCGAATTAAACGAATATTCGAATACTCGAATTGCATGCCCTAGCTAGAAACGACTTTAGGGCGTTTCCTACTCAAACAGAAACAAACTATGAAGGTAAGTTTACAAAAGATTTGTAATAAACATTATTAAGTTAATGAACTACCTAATTAAACCTATCTCTGTTGTCTATCGTGTCATTTCGTGATTTTAAGGCGGCGTTCCACCAGATGCACGGAAAACCCTTTTTTTCGATTCAATGGTTTAGGTGTTTATTTTTTGATAATGGTCATGCAAAAAATATATAGTATATGATGCGCTTGAGGATATTGTCTAGAACTTGTGCTAATTTGTTACATGATAGGATGTACTTTACCCGATCATAAAAAACCCGAAACCAGGCTTTAATGCCATTTTTAAACGAATTATTAGTGAGTAAAATGTAAAAAAAAACATAATTTTTATAAAGAAATACTCGTCTTTAAATTTTTTTGTGACTGTGCTAAATTTTAATTTTTAATAGAAGTCATTTAATGAATTAAAATGATATTTAACCCGAAGCTAGATCGTTGCCCAGCCTATGACGACACGCCGTGCCGCCCGTCATCCCGCTAGTCGCGCTCAGGCTCAGTCAGTCGGACTTGCGTCAAATTTTCTCCAAGAAAATGAGTTTTTTACCTTCAGCACTTATCATTTGAATTAGAATATATTACTACTTCATTTTTAATGGTTTAATATTTTCCAAATAAATTTGGAATTTTCAATTTAATTTGTATTACTGGTAATTTCGTGATTGTAAGTTATAGAGCTTTGATTATTTTTGATTGAATACTTGAATTAATGCTTTAATTTTGAAATAAAATGGCTACTAAAACCTTCTTCATTTTACAAAAAATTACAGTTTTATTTTTAACCTATTTAGATTTTTCTTGAAAACTAGGTCAAAACTTTTTGAATAAATTTCAAAACTACACTATTATTGCTTCAAATCACCGGACATTACACACTTGTAGCTTCATTGGAAACATACGTCAAAAAAATCCAAAACAGCACCGACAATTTTCTCAATACAAAGTCATAAAATCAAATGTTTCCTATCAACAAAAATTTGGTGTCGTCAAAGTACACAGGTCATCGGAAGGTCACCGCTTCCTTGCCGGCCTTTTCACTCCTTGCTCAAAGCACTATCAATTTGAATTTGCAAGAGTTCGTGGCACAATTTCGGGTTATCATAAATATCACATCACCCATTGTGACCTTTTGCAATCAAAGAGCGACCTGACCTTAATCACCTAACGCTGGATAGACTTCTGTGTATAAAATGTCTTAACTTATCCATAATCTTTGGTTGTAGGCTTAACAAAAATTATAGCAAAAATATAACCGATTATAATTAATTAGTAATTGTCTCTTTGGTGTCCTCGTGTATGATGTGATGAATTTAGTTTTTTAACAATACTAAATAATAAAACACTTCAACACTGAGTCATTGCACATCGATCTGAATGATTTGTCAATAAGTAAAAGTAATCATCAGATGTTAATATGTATGTTAGACCTATACGCCATTCATTATAGCTTTTTAGGGTACACTTTGTGGTAAAAGTACAATGAACATTATATATACTTTCAATATATTATTACTTTCAAGATTTATGCCGAATTCATTAAAATCTTAAAAGTGAAGCAACTTCAGAATTTATAAGGTTTTTGCCGAAATACATTATTTTGTCTTGCATCAAACTATATTGTCGATGTAAAAACCTAAAAAAAAGCAGGAGTTTTTAGGCGAACACATTTTTACTGATGTTGTAAGTAGGTGCTGAAGCGTGAAATGCACGAAATTCTATAATCTGCTATTTTGGAGGTAGGAAACTTGTATTATTAAGTTTCACAGAAATAAGTATCAGCCTATCAAAAGAGCGAGCTTGTCTCTACTGCTTAAATACTCGTACAAATCGAGACTATGTCGAGACAAACAAAAGGTCCTCCAAAATATTAACAGCATGTTAGCAATTCCATAGGTATTCCCGCGCTTTTATGGCCAGCTAAAAATAGGCATTACGTGTCGGTGGTCACTATAAAGTGCGTTTACAATCCCGCGGTAATGGGTGCGCAAGCGCTGGTAATAGGACTTTGGCAGAGCGTTTGCTGTTGATGGACACGGGCGCGATGAACCCGTGACGCGTCCGATTCGCTTATTTGCTAATTAGATAACTACTATGTATGCTATATGTTATAACCTTAACTGACATGTTGCGTTATTTTTACTCAAAGGCAACAGGTATTTTCTAGACATACATAGTAAGTTAATATTTTCATAATAAAAGATATATCACAGAAGTCCATGGTAAGTGTGTTTTTATGTCAAATATCGTGAAGTTGAAGGTCGTGCATAACGTGTATTAATAACGTGTAGTATTTGTGTTTTGATTGTTAGAGAAAAAATATGCTGTATAATCAGAACCAATATTTAATAAATAGATACATAAGATACACTCCTTACATTGTATATGTCGCCGGCAATGTGTATTATTAAGGTATTGTATACAATGCCTAGGTATTGTATACAATGCTGTGTATATGTCGCCGGCAATGTGTATTATTCAGGTATTGTATACAATGCCTAAGTATTGTATACAATGCTGGATGCGCAGCCGGCTGTGTGTAAAAGTGTTCACTAAAAAGAAAGTTCACCGTCAGAATCGTCCCTTGGCATGGCATACAATTTGGGTATGTTTTCACTATCAAAATATCCTTAGTTATTATAATATCAAACTATAAAACGACAAAAAAGAAAGTGAGGCCAGTACGTGTCTGTTCGTTATTGTATAAAATACCCAGTAGTCGTCCGGCAATGTGTGAAATAAATCGATTTTGCCTTCAAATATCATGGTTTATTGAGATAATTACTCAAACTTAAACGAGGTAGGTAATTGGTTTTGTTCAATTTCACATACAGATAACGGATAACGTTGCTAGACAGAAAGTTTTTTACTCTCTAAGTCTTGGGCGTATTAGGTTGCGAGGAGCAAAGCGACGAGCATGTTAGGTTGCTTCTTTACTGTTTTATACTTTGATATTATAACTAAAGATATTTTCTATACAAATATAGAAACTAGAAAAAATCGACCTGGTGCCTAGAGACTCAAGCGGGATTCGAACCTGCGACCTTCTACAATCCGGGGGACTGCTCTTCCAACTGAGCTACCGAGGCCGTTAACCGTCGTTAACTGAGTACCGAGGCCGTTGAATTTATCTAGTGTATTTTACGTTGTAGGCCAACGTTTGTTTCATCAATGTTATAGGCAAGCGCCTATAACACCCGAAAGAAATATTTTTGCAAATATTTGACTTTCGATTAAGATGAACCTAGCGTAGCTATAGGATAAGTGAATTTTTAATTGTTAGCATTTAACAATGCACTATAGTTTCTATCTTTGTGTAGAAAATAGTGCATTTTTAAATGCTAACAAATAAATATTCACTTGAACATATTTTCATAATGAAAACATATGATTCGGTTTATCTTTCCTACCCAAAATGTATGCCAAAAGACGATTCTGCCGTACCTAGATGTTTAGTGCAGCCTTTCACACACCTTACCTTGTTTACAATGCCTAGGAAAAAGATGAAATATATAATAATTCATGCAAAACTGAACGCTTTAGGCATTGTATACAATGCCGGATTATCACATTGCCGGTAAAATATACATGCTTTACTTAAGGACGCCTATACGTTCTGTAAGAAAAACCACGGTCTTGCGGTTCATTTATTGGGTTATTTGGCACTAATAAAAGCAAGTTTTAATTTTTAAGGGGTTATTAGATCCTTTATCTACAGTTCATGGGAATAAAAAAATAAAAAAATGTTATGCCCTCTTCTCTGTGATTGATTTACCAAAAGCATTTTTGCGTAAACGGCTAAAATACTGTCAGTTTCGGTAAGTTAATCTGGTTAATTATATAATTTGAAGAATCAATAAAAATATTTATGGACGGCCTACATAGTCTATTTTAATTTGTGTTTGCAAAATATTACAAAAAAAGCCTTAAAAGTCGTGAAAAAAATAAAATAATTATGGTAAAAAACTCAATTTATATTAGCCTTATTACAATGGAACGAGGGTCAAAATCGCTCGCTGTATTAGGTTTGCGTTTTCGAACACCTATCTCAGTCTGCGCCGGAGCGCCTTCGAGGTCGGACGTGCGTCGCTCTGTCTGGACTTTGTTCACGATCGACTCGATCTATTCGGATACAAAATATTCCTCTAAGAGCATTTGATACTTGCGAAAAATGAGGTACAATAAGCAATACAAGTAACTAGTAAAGTACATTATAGTCAAGAGATATCTATTTCATATTTTGACTTGGCTGACCTGCTCATTTTGTTGGTTTTCGTGAGTCCTGGATGACTTGGCTGACCTGATGATGGACTCCGAAGACACCCCACGGAATTCGGAAACTGCCAGACTTAGGTATCCCGAGTTTGGGCTCGTTTTGTAGGTCTTTGTGAGTACTTACATGCTGGATGACTTAGCTGACCTGATGAATGACTCCGGAGATACCCCACGGAACTCGGAAACTGTCAGAGTTAGGTCTCCCGAGTTTGGGCTCGTTTTATAGGTCTTCGTGAGTATTTACATGCTGGATGACTTGGCTGACCTGATGATGGACTCCGGAGACATCCCAAGGAACTCGGAAACTGTCAGAGTTAGGTATCCCGAGTTTGGGCTCGTTTTGTAGGTCTTTGTGAGTACTTACATGCTGGATGACTTGGCTGACCTGATGAAAGACTCCGGAGACACCCCATGGAACTCGGAAACTGTCAGACTAGGTATCCCGAGTTTGGGCTCGTTTTGTAGGTCTTTGTGAGTAGTAACATGCTGGATGACTTGGCTTACCTGATGATGGACTCCGGAGACAGGCCATGGAACTCCGAAACTATCAGAAGTAGGTATGCCGAGTTTGGGCTCATTTTGTTAGTATTCGTTAGTACTTACATGCTGAATGATTTGGCTGACCTTATAATGGACTCCGGAGACGCCCCATTGAACTCCGAACCTTTCAGAGGTAGGTAAGAAAAGAAAGAAAGAAAGGAAAGAAAAAATATTTATTAACCCTACAAATACAAACAATGAAACGGTAAAGCTAAGCAATAGACAAGTTGGCGACACAAAAAAGGTTTTTACATAATAGTAATAGGTTAATCAGGCCACTGCTTCAGCATGTGTCTCTGCAGCACAAAACCGATGCTGGTATTCTGGCAGGGCCTGTCGTCATTCGTGATTTATGTATGGGTAAGTGTATGCGATAAGTTAAGTGGAAAAAGTATGAATTGCGAGTGTAATAGTGTCCTAATATAACGTAAGCAAGTGAAGCGTGCGTGCCTAAAGCTGCAAATAAGTAATAAATTAAAAAATAAAATATCTATGGTATGACAGCCGAATGACTTTGCTGTGGCTGTGACATGGATTTAGGAATACTTAACAGGATTGATAACTCTGAAAAAGTGTATTAACAAAAATGAGTGGTATTGTTTGCTTTTAAAGTATATTTTTGATTACGCCTTTTACAGAAGCTAAACCGAGCCGACTTACACAGCATTATCAGATGCCGTGTGTCTCGCTCTTTCATCTTGTCAGACCTAAAAAAATATTGTTGATTGAAAATTTAGACTTAGTAATCTTTGTTGAAACACTTGTTTTTAAATGGCATTGCAATCAATTTAAGTCACTGTATATGTATTACGTTATTTATTTTGATATTATACAAATAAAATATTTATTTTTATCAAATCTATATTTTGCTTATTTTCTACTGGTAACTCTTAAAAATGTCATAGTGAGTGATAGATTGGACAGTTTGTATTCGATAATTATCAATTTTACGAGATTACTTTCTAACGTTTAAAATAGTTAAAAAAGTGTTGCGTTTATGCTTGCCCCAGTGAATCATATGGAGGTAGCAAAATTTCTTTTCACAGGCAACCTAAAAATAACATAATCATAAATCTAACAACTATGTTGTCCATGAATTCTTGCATTGTGAGGACGAGGAAGGTCGTACTGGCTCACCTTCGGATTATGGGCCCACGATTTTCGAGTTGAGATGTTTACCATTAGAAAGATAATATTTTTTTACACATATTCACTAAATATTAGATCTCGGAAACTTGTACTTTTTTTATAATCACTGATTGAAAATCGTAATAATTTGCTTCGATTTTTGTTGTTTTGCGAGTTTGCGACTGAAAATTAAGATTTCATGTGTTTGGCGTTTTGATACGTGTTGGTGTCATCGCGTTGTGGTGTTTTTAAAGCAGTATTTTAATACTTTTACAGTTTTATTTAAGGCCAGCGTATTTGGATTGAGAAGGAACCTCCTCCTTTTATGAAGTCGGTTAAAAATTATTTGCACTGTATAAATTGCTGTCAGCCAATAATAAAAAATGTTTTTTTTGTGTATTGTTTGTATTATACATTTCGTAATCAACCCATACATCCTTTAGTAATCGTCTATTGCTAAAAATTTTAAAAGTTCAATACCAATGTGTTTATATGGACTACCAAGCAGTAGATACCTACCTACATACATAGTATAAAAACTTGATTTTTGGCTTTAAATCTACCAAATAACTGAAACCAATAATAACTATACGTTTTCCTGTGAAATTAATCAAAAAAAAGATGAAACGTGCGATCTCCCACATGGCAAAGATCTTTTAGTCACCCTATTTAAAAGAGACATACATACCTAACTCTGACAGTTTCCGAGTTCCATGGGGTGTCTCCGGAGTCCATCATCCGGTCAGTCAAATCATCCAGCATTTAAGAACTCACAAAGACCTAAACTAAGAGCCCCATCTTTGGAAACCTACCTCTAACAGTTTCAAAGTTCCATGGGGTATCTCCGGAGTCCATCATCAGGTCAGCCATGACACACAGAGATTTCCAATATTGTGTCTATTAACCAATGTACAAGTTGGTTGGTAAGTACTTAATAATACAAATATTTCATTTTTTATTTTATAAACAAGCAAATAAAAATAAATTGTATGATTTGTCTGCTATAATTACAACAAGTATCAAGATTATAATTACGTCTGTTTTTTTGCCCTAATGACAGTTTCACTGTGTGTGTGAGCCGCGCGTGTGTGCGTTAGGCTTCTTTTTGACTGAAATCGAAACGTCTGAAACGTATAGGCGTCCTTAAGTTTTGTATAGCACAAATTAAAAACCACCTATTGTTACTTGTCGCTTGTATTGTATAAATATAAATAAATAAATATGCGCCAGACAACACACCTCTTGTAATGGTCTCGAAGTAGAGATTAATATCCCTGTGTTACGAGGTACCACACAAGGAAATAAGCTAGGGGCGTCTCCCAGCACACCCAGACCCGAGTCAATTCAGAAAAGATCGTTTCCTAAATTGACCCGACCGGGAATCGAACCCGGGACACTACGGAAATCGAGGCGAGAAACCGTGCTACAGCGCTATTAGAAAGGTTAATCTATAAGTCTAGTGACCAAATAATATTTACGTAACCAAAGATATGCAATAGAAAGAAGGTAGGTAGCCGGTAGACGCCCACTGATACCATTTGGATTTGTATCATAGAACCTGCAGCTACAGTAGTGCTAGCGGTACGCTTAATTAACCTGCAAATGGTGTTAAAGGCATAAAAATCGGAACGATTGATCTTTAGGCCGTACAAATAAATTTGACCCGTAGCACGGAAAAAAAAGCAAAAAAAGGGGAGGAGTTATCAAATCAAATCAAATCAAATCAAATACTTTATTTGCTATAAATAGGGTTACATATCACAATTTGTGGGTGTTATTATAATAATATTAGCTCTTATGCCTACTTAGCTATATTTTCATAGCATGCAAAAATTTTATTAAACTATGAGGTCGGTACTAGGTATTTCAATATTAATTCTTATTATTCCACTTATTCTATAAAATACATCAACTGTCCTTATTATTTATATTATTTGTAATGCATTCTTTATTAGATCAGTTTTTTAAAGAAATCGTCAATGGAGTAAAAGCATTTTTCCATTAGCCATTGCCTCAGAACCATTCGAAATCTGTTATAGGGTAGCAGTTTTATTTCATCAGGTATTCGATTAAAAACTTTGATAGCCATCGCACAACCATTCTTATTGAATTTCGAAGTTCTTGGTAGGGCATTTAGGACAAGCCTATTAGGATTTCTCAAGCTTCTGTTAGTGTTGTCCTTTGCCTGCTGATAGAGGTATTGGTTTTGTTTTACAAACTTTCCCATTTCTAATATATATATACATGGCAGTGGCAAGACATTAAGGGACTTAAAAAATGGCCTGCAGGAAACATCTGGTGCAATATTTGAAATGGCACGGATGCATCTCTTTTGAGCAACAAAAACTTTTTTTATATTGGTGCTATTTCCCCATGATATCAGCCCGTATCTAATTAATGATTCCACATATGCATGATAGGCAACAATGGCTGTCTTTTTATTTGTCATTTTCGTTAGTTTGTAAAGGGCAAAAGCGAATCTATTTATTTTGTCAAAAACTTTTTCTATTTGCTCTTTCCATGTGAATTTACTATCTATCATGAGTTATGGCGTCATCTAAGAGTTATGGCGTCATGTGAGCAAGTCAAACACAATGATTTTTTCTGGCCGTCCCATCTCGTTGCCTGCATGTTTGAAAGATGCCGGTGGGTAGTGAGAGTAGGTTCCTGGGTTTCACAATAGACTGCAACCTGAACTGGAAGTGCCATGTCGACAAGCTTTACGACAGACTGAGTGGTGCAGTCTTTGCTTTCCGAAAACTAAGACCACTTATCTCTGCCGATGCTCTGAGGCAAGTCTATTATGGCCACTTTCATTCCCTAATGTCGTACGGCACTCTTATCTTTTTCTTTTTTTTATTATCGTGGGGAAATCCTCTACGATCACTGTTCGTAGGTAAACTACACATAATGTGGAACATTAATCGCATATTTTGATAGCAAATTAGGAGGAAAATTAAAAGCAATATGTACAAAACATTTAACTTATTATTATAATTAACGAGAATTTGAATCTAAAACATGCATATATTACCAACTTTGAGAACAGTTTAAATCGCAGAATATATCCGTAATAAGGGGTGGTTTTTGTCTATGAGGTGTTTATTTTTGCTATTTAACATACTAACGTACGAGTCAACGTATGTACAGAGGCGTTCACATCAACCTTTACATACCTTATGCTGCTGTTGTAAGACCCTTTTGCAATGGTTTTGTAAAGGTTGATGTGAACGACTCTGTACATGGGGTTTCAGGACCACACGTCGCACGCCGCCGCACGCACGAAGAAAACATGGCACAATAAAATCAAAATGTCATTTTAAGTAATTCTCAAGCATTTTAGGGTTTTTAATTCTGGCCCTAAGGCCACCAGAAGGATCATTTGCTCCTTTGCGGAACCCTTTTAAACTATCTGTAAGAATTCCATGCTATAGTTACATATTTCAAGTTTGTTGAAAACCTAAGTCGTAAAAAACATGTCAGAAATCAAACTTAAGAGATTGCCGGTTCAAAGGTGGACCCTGCGATAATAGCAAACGATGCAACTCCTATAAAACAAAAAGTACGCGTAGGCATTCAGTAAAACAGTTATCTCAAGAACAAATCTCGTGTTTGTCATTTCGGTTCAGCTGTTTACCCAGATACAAAGTGAAAGTGAATATCAGCAAATCGTTAAATAAGCCTACGACCTTGTCAATAAAAGCCTTACTCGTATAAAAGTGGGCGTAGAGTCTGCAAGCAAGCAGTTATGCAACTTGTATAGCGGCTATTTAATGATTAGGTAGGTAGTAATTCCACTCTGAGTTCCATTGGTGTAGAATATACAGGGTTACTTTATAAACACCATCCAAATTTTTTCCAGACATTAGGCATCAATCGAAGAAACCTTTTTTATTAAAGGGCAGGTCTTTCTAACTTTTACATTATTATATTTTTTCGAAAGGATTATTCGTGAGGCGTGGTTACTTATTCAAAATTAAAATTCAACTTCTGAATAAAGCGCGGGCGGGGAGTTGAAGAGACTGCGAGCCCGCCGCCACTCACGTCGCGCAGTATCAACGAAACTAGTGATTGTTTATACCTTAGAGTAGTTATAATAACATTAATAACTCAACATTTAAATACTGAAGGTTGTCAAACAGAAAAATAAGTATTTTGCCATTTTCTCCATACATCCTCACATTTCAATTTGGATGGTGTTTATAAAATAGCCCTGTATATACCATCAATATCTTTGTATAGCTGTGGGTACATTCAGGGGAATCCCGTAAGAATGAAAGACGTGGTATGCAAATGTAGTGTTTCCTTCCGACTGCCTTTATGGTCTTACCCAGAACAAACATACATATATACTTACATATACATTATGGCTTTATAATTTTGAAACATCATTTAGTCGAATTGCCGAACCCACACAAGTTATTTCAATCCTTTACTCTTTTCTAGTTTAATTTGACCTTCAACTGTGAACTTGTGTACTAGCAGTAAGTCCATTTTTGTCTTATCAGTAAAGTAAATTGTTGCGTGTCGACAACCTACACACACGCCCAATTGTTGACATTTCAATCGTCCCACGTAAATAAGAACAAATTACTGTAAAAGGTCTTACAATCGTTGGATTCGAGATAAGCTTAATGTTCAATGTAACACATCTGCCTTAAGCGAGCGACACCATACAATACTAAGTATCCTAATTTCGGATGGATGCAGTAAACAAGGACTGTTTCTCTGCTTGATGCATCCGCATTTAGTAACTATTTTCGGGTCGTCGATCCATCAAGCTGTTGGTCACCCCTACCCCCACTATACCTATATATTTGGTCCCTAAGCATATGTACTGTGAGATGTGTGTGTGAGATGGTCGATTGTTGGTCCTAAGCCTATTCGGAAACATTCCAATTTCTTGCCGGAGTCAGATCTCAGTTGAATCAACTTCTGAGTCAGGTTGCAGAGTTACATTATGTTTATTTACGTACGAAAAACGTAACTAACGTCGTGTATTTAAAATATATCATTATAACAGCGTATACGCTGCAACTAAAGTTTACTTCTGTGGTTTTTGTACATGGCATTTCCGCTGTGATGTCATGTCATACTTTCCATTTATGTAAAAAACAAAAATCTTAAAACCACCTTAGGTTACTTTGTGTGGTCTTCATTTTGGTTCTGTATGAACGGATGTTGTCAATCTCTACTCAAGATTTATTTTGTTTACAATTTCATAAATATTGTGATAAAGCGCTGATTGAGATCTATTAAAGGCTCCCGTGGGCTTTATTACGTAAATGACGTCACGTCCAATCAGCACTCAGCCGGGCCGGAGTGGCCCAATTTAAGCAGCAGCACGACACAGGACAACAAATCACAGTGCCACTCCTGGCAACGACAGATTTGTGACGCGTTGTTTTCTTTCGAAATGCAGGAAACGGGCAGGTTATTATTCACCATAAATAGCAAAAAGACCTGATGATGGCAGCAGAAGCTCTGCCAAGTAGGCATCAGCATCAGCACACAATATAAAATTTGTAAGCATTTGTTCATAGGTTTCATAGTTTACATCAAAAAGTCATTGATTTTTGTTTGAGTTACTAAACTGTGATCTTGTATTTTAGAGCTTATTTTGAATTTAAATTTTGGATCGACTGTTGATTTCAGCAGAGGAAACCTGGAGGAAAGTGATTGCACGGACTCTCCATAGGTATTTATGCAAAAATGGGTCTATTTTGTTTTGTGTATGATATTAAAAAGACGTGCTTCCCCGAAAGCTGAGCTCTACTCTCACATTTAACTTGGAAAAAAGAGTTTGTACACAATTCTCAAGTGGCTGTTCAAGCTTTTTATAGATTAATAAAATTAAAGATCTGCAGTTAACGCATTTTTGTCTACCAGTTCTTGGGACAATCTCGTTCGAAATCAGAGCAGCGCTTGCGCCGGTTACGTCATCGGGCGTGCTCTGACAGATTGGTTACTACGCTAGCTAGAAGGGATCCAGCGTTTGAGTGGATGCAATGATTTTCAATAGCCTGGAAATAGCAAAAGCTTGAATATGGCACAGGCGTGGTAGTGACCATCTGCGTTCTGTCTCTTTCTGACATTTGTGAGTACAGTTGCAATTAACTAAGGAAAAGGTGTGCTTAGAATGACGTTAAGCTTTTAATTTGACGTTTTCTGGTCCTTTTACATAACGCAGTTGGTGAATCCCTGTAATTCAAAGGTCATTGAGTGGATGTGATGTTACTCAAGCAAGTAAACTCAGATACTATGCTATGTCACTTCTTTGCAGTGAACCGATATTTGCTTTGTATTGTTTGATTTGCCAGTAGATTACAAAAGTATTTCAATGTCACGTTTTATTATGATAATACGTGCACACATTTATTTCAATAACATTTACTTACTAACAGCTGTAGTCAGCTTTTATTAAAATTATGTCAAATTCATCACTTAAAATACTTTTGATATTTAAAAAATCGTTTAATTACCAAGTCAGGACATTCAATTTCAATTGTTTTTTTGTTCAGGCACCTATATTCGTTTTAGCAACAATGTTCTTAAACTTTGATTGATTTCATTACGAGACCTTAATAAATCGATCGAATAATGAGGTTTTAAGTACCCGGTTGTTGCGACTGCTTAGTAGGTATAATATTATGGCACATACCTTGACCTTCTTTCGGTTCAATGGCTATGTAAAATGTTATTTGTTGTGAATTTGAGACTTGATTTTGAGATTTTGATTATATTGTTATTTTTGAAAATACTGTGTGCGCTAAATTCGCTCAGTCACTCAAAATTTCAAGCTCGACAAAAAATATAGCATTCTACTGAAGCCTTAACTGCTATATTATGAGTAGGATACGACCTCATCTTTGCTAATCTGTGTAACGACAAGACCAACCAAAAATATTTTAGACCCTTACAACTTGCCCTTGAATATACTTCAATATAATATACTGTAATATTATATTGAAGAATATTTTTCGCTTTTAAAAGCTTTATTAACTGTTTATTCATCTTTATTTTTTCATCCAGACTTTTCATTCTTCGGAATCACCCTATTGCGAATATATTGTGGTACTTTTACAGCTGCCTTTTAGATCATTGTATTTAGCTTTATGTTTTTTTAAGTGATTTTTAATTATTCTGCATGCCTATCATAGTTATTCTTAGAATGCCAATTTACGAGTTATTCCAAATATAACTTGTTAAATTAATGCCATTAAATTCATACCGTCTAATTAAAGAATTATGACTTACGACTAGTAACAACTACAAGCAGACACAAATTCCCAATTATCTGTCTACCTATATGAAGATGTTCGTCAGTGCACAATACGATGGATGTCATGGCCCCAAGAATAATAAAAATATTTTGATGTATGTATGTAGTTTAATAATGATACTCGAGAAGTACAGCCTATACCATAACCCATAACCTTACATACCCTTAGCACAGTTGATTAATATACATTTGCTCACACACCCATACACACACCCGAGTCCCACCCTCGCGCATGAACGAACACATACACACTCACACACACGCACACACAAACGTACACACTCCAACACGCACATACACACACCCAGACACAGCAGAATTAATACCCTCACGGGGCGCTACATTGTAGCCCTACACCTTATGTACCTATCTCTAAGATTACTTTGTACTTCAATGTGGTATGCAATAAATTATTATGATTATGATTAATATGTTATATTTTTGTTTATCTAAATATTTTTTTAGCTTATCATCATGTACATCCAAAATTGAAACTGATTTGATTCCCACGAGACAAGCTTAGCCTAGTGTGGGAGTTAATGTATAAATTTAAAATATTGTAATTAACAATTGGTAAATAAAGAAGCTTTATCTTTTTATCTAATTATTCCAGTTGGATGGTTTTCTTATTTCAGTTAGCAAAGAAATGCTTATGACCGCGCCGCGGCGTCGTTCTTTTAACTAAATGGTCAAAAAGTACTTTAAGATTAAACAGGGACACCATAGGCTCCTCAATCTCTAGGCCACGACGCTAAATTTTTCTGCACTCATTAAATATTTTCAAAAAGTAAAATCAACGCTTGTATAGGCCGCCTGAACAGTCTATAATAGCTTGACATTGAAAAATGAAGCTGGTAATATGAAAATTGGCACAGGTTCAGAACAGAGGATGTCCCCTAATGGATGGACCATTAGATGCAATGGACCCCGCGCCTAGCGTGTGCTCATGCACACTGGCATACCTTTTTGACGAATGAGTTTGTCTCTGTCGGTTGTGGCTGGTTAGAAAGGGATGCTGTCCCCGGTTTGGATGAGTTATGACGCTTGAGGTCCAGAGGATATAGCACTCGATGATGAAGTAGTGTTGTGTTTATTTTATACCCATTTCGGGGACATTATTTGTGATTCGGTGCTAATGTTTCTAGATGTCTTAAATTGGCAGTCTATTGGCAGTGAAATTAATGCCGCTAGCGTTTATTTTCCGGGTTTGGTGGCTTTACATTTTTATCATAGTTAAAATCATACGACATTACAACTTTGGGTTAGACTAGAGTATAGACTTAGAGTATTCCATGTTATTTAACATAATGTAAAACCAGATTTGTTAAGCGTTACACCAGTATTTTTTTTATTTATTTATTCTTTATTGCACATAAAAAGTACAATTGGTGAACTTAATGCCTAGAGGCATTCTCTACCAGTCAACCGCAAGGTTTAACAGAGAACATAGGATATTTTGGCTGTGCAACGTATAGAAATTTGATGCAAGAAAAGACACACAACAAAACTAATACATAAAAAATTACCTAAACTTAAATTCATCAGATTATAAATACTATATAACTTTTTATCATGCAAGTATACATACTTATATAGATTTAAATAAATATAGTAAAAATATTTGATTGCCTTAAATAAAATTAAACATAGATGTCTGAATCTGAACTCAATGAAAGGTTGACTGAAGCAGGCAACATCAGCGGCTAACCCAAAATCCTTACGCAACGACCTCTTCAGAGCAAGTTTGGAGGTAGATTTTTGGATATTAGTTTGAAGTTCCAAAGTCGTATAACAGACAGTCTCAAAGAGCTTGAAATGCAGGAGGAAGAGTAAAGGGGTGTAAATAAAGCTAAAGTTTTACTAGAACGAAGATTTTTTTGATGAGAAGAGTGTAGAAATTGAAATTTATTTTGAAGGTACTTCGGAGAGTTCGGATCGAAGAGAATAGAGAAGAGAACACATACATTCTAACTTGTCTGCGTTGACAAATTGGTGACCAGCTGAGTTACTTCCGCAAACCAAAGAGTATAATGTTAGTGAGCTGTTGAACATTTGGTTTCACGCAAGTGAGAGTACCAATAACAGTCGCTACCGGTATCGGGTTTTCCAAAGAAACCCCATCACTAGTCGGATGTATGAGGAGAGTTAACCTGCACGCTCATTGGCAGGAATGTAGCTCGTAGGTACCATCAGATGCGGGAGCCTAGAGTGGCTGCGTTTGGTTATCAACACTGAGATCACCAACAAGTAGGCACTTTGTTTTAATCTGGGATTTTAGGTTCAGTTTAGTGGCACAAAACGCTATTGCTGGATTTTAACGCAGAGTATCTGCTTGACTGGCTTGATAGTTCTATGGATAGTGATGCTTCTTTTAAGCTATGGGCCGAGGGTTTAAATGACGTTCATTTATTTTGTTCTGTTTCTGGGTGTAAATGTTAATTAAAACTTTTCTAATTAAAAAGTAACACATACCTATCTACTCATAGGTATAAGTTTCACCGGGTTTAGATTTTCATGTAAGATGTCTGAGGGCTATTTATCTACTTATTATTATTATTTCACAGAACTAAGCTTGATACTGGCCTCGTTTTCAAAGTGCTCAATTGTTACCAACTATTTATGTGGAAAATTCAGACATATATACCTGATAGGATAGATTAAAGGCTCGTATGCGGGTTACATTTTGTTCTAAAAAGTTAGTTCCAAAAAACGAATCGTACTATTATCTTTCGGAAGTTGTTTTGAAAATAACTTACCTATTCGTTTCATTGCGTGGCTTTCAACAACACGTAGTTACTGCTCCAATTGATTACTTTACTTAAAGGGTGATTAATTTTAACGTTCTTAAGTCCTTTATTTGTGTTCAGGTAAGAGCGCGCTGATTATCGTGATATTTGCTGACTGACGCTGTCTTGAATAACATCCGCTGCGGTAGTGTAGATAATTATACCAGTAGGTGTACGTTAACTACATTTGTCCTTTCCATGTTCAAAGACACTTTAAACTGAGCTCATTCGTCGTGGCAATTACACACGAAGCGAGTTCGCACCACTTTTCGATTGAACTAGACTTCAAGGTAGAACTAAAACACATAAAAACCTATGCATAGGCCATCGCAGATTAAAAGATAAAGCTTTTGAATACATTACATGATATAGAAAGTATGTATTCCTTAGTAGACTTGTCTGCAATAACGAAAAAATTGTCAGACTTTAGATAATGATGCTGTTACTTTTACATGGCTCTATCTATCTACATATGCATTGTTCGCGACTATTGAAATGATTAGATCTCTGTGCTAATAATTGTCAGCCTTCACAGCGTCAGCGTCATGAATAATAAAGATGATTCCACGGACACGCGACCTGAGTCATTTTAATGGCCTTTAACTGTCTAATTATCCTCAACAACTGTACAGTTTAAGTTCGTTTATTGTGTTAACTTTAACTACCGCTGTTTTGTTTACGTGGAAATACTAGTACTATTCAACGAGCCCTGTGCTTGATATTGCAATTTGTTCTGCTAAATGCTGCTCGTGTTTTTTCAAATTATGTAGTTACTTAATTATTTATCAAATCAAGATGAGCAAACTAAATCCCACAACGTTCATGTTTATTACAGAAAATGTCAAATCAAGGTGATTTCGGGTGGTAAATGTGAAAAGTTAGTTTATCTTTATGTCTGAGTGTTAATGACGCATTTGCACCCATTTGGGCTGAACAATTATGTAGTTACCACTACATTTAGTTTGGAGTCGGACGTTCTTGGAATAAGATGCTATGTCGTAGATACGCATTGGGAACCTAAGAGCCTGCTAATTCAGCTAGGTATTCCAATTTGGTCACAAAGACACAAAGACGCGCTCGACTGAGTTAACGACAAATTCAACAGATGACACCTTGCTAACATGACAAAACCACAATAATACTTACGCTTCTTGATTTAGCCATTATCATTAAAAAATACCAACTACATTCAATGCCATTTACACAAATGCTAAGTGATATTCGCAAGCATACTTAAAGATCTAATTAGCAAGTAGTCTGTCAAACAAGTCTTTGTCGATGTTTCCCGTCTTGCTTTGCTCGTATCTTTAAAGGCATTTGTGATATATTATCTCATCGCTCTTTTTATATGAAACAGCTAATAAGCATAACTGTATGCGACTTTTGTCCTTATTTTCGGATGTTTAAGAGTGTTAGATTAAATGCAATGGTCTGGTTCTAGGAAGTCAAACGTCGGTGGTGAGTCAGCCGCTCCGT
Organism: Udea olivalis; assembly: GCA_947369235.1. Taxonomy (NCBI): domain Eukaryota; kingdom Metazoa; phylum Arthropoda; class Insecta; order Lepidoptera; family Crambidae; genus Udea; species Udea olivalis. The sequence continues at coordinate 3,960,673 of OX376345.1, read as the reverse complement.
TTGGAACAATGACGGCTTAGATTCAATCTAGTTACGACGCGGGCTACGATGCTTAGATATAGTATATCAGTTTACAGTATATCTTTAACTTGGGTCTGGCATAGTTAAATGAGGAAATCCGTAAAACCAAAAGCACCGACATAGCCCAGCGGGAAAGTACGTGGGTGAGCAGTGGCAAAAGGAAGGTCCCATAACGCGACAAACTGATGAGGCAGAAATAGTATAGAGACGGCAAACGCAGCGTAGGACTCTCATCTAGGTCTAGGGACGGACGGCATACTTGATACAAGTTTGCAAGGTTTACATGTGAGCACCTCAATATCCCTAAATTAAGTATGGGAACAAATTTTTCGATTATATTTTACTCAATACCTGTTCCTATTTTAAGAAACTTATTTCAATATTTTTCAGTTCTAGCCGGTAGTTTATTTTTTATAATTTTTTTAACATTGCGAACCCATGACGTCACAAATTCGCTTAGTGTATAATATGAATAGAAAATTACTGATTTACTACGGCTGAAACATTGTTCATCATGTAGCATCTCACGAGAATGTGAGAAGAAGACATAGGAAATAATTTATTTTGCCAAGTTCTAAAACCAAGCCCTACCTGAAAGGGTTGGGAATATAGTAAATGGCTATTTTAAGTCCTGCCTACCCGTCTGGGCAATAGGCGTAAATGAATGTACGTATTATGAAAAATAACTTTGCACAGCAATAATTTGACCTTGTAGAAAAATTATTTTCACCTGGAGGAATTTTAAATCTGCTTTCTGGAAACACCATTAATACCATGCAGTAGAATCACTTAGCCAAAAATCTCAGGTATGATACAGATCGTGTCATTTGATCAACCAAAACTCGATTCTTCTGAAAACTTTACCAAATCATACTTGCATAGTGTTGTTATTATCGTCACTTCCTACTGTGTTTCGAACAATACGTCCATCAACGTGCGCAAGCACTTATACGGCGTAACGGGCTTAAGGCTTAATGCTTTTCATTGTTTAAATTAAGCATTTGGCATTTTTAAGGCATCGCCATGTAATTATATTTCGTGAGCAATATCAGTGGTAAGTAGAAAATCGTGAACGATCAAAATTGATCTAGGTATATTTTTTTACGTTTTGTAGATATCAAGGTTGTAGAATTTTTTTTGATAGATCTAATATTAAGACCCTTCATCTGCATGTCTGATCAGACCTTTATCTTAAAGTACTCCTTTCTGATAAGGAAAATTACGAAGCTAGGTGTCTCAGGTAAAACAAGCAATTATGTCAGTCAGACCTACGTGTGGACAAGCTCACTTTTATTGTTGGGTACTGACTTTGGTTCATCATCATCTTATTTAACATCTTAAAACATTTAACTATTGCTAATTACGAACGTCCCCAGCTTTGAATAGCCAGACTTGCATCCACTGAAATTATTTTCCCATATTTTGTCTCCCACAAATCTGAAATACTCGTATACTTACTGAATTCACTGACGTGAAGTAATCCAGCGGGTAAGAACAAGTCGAACAGTTATTATAACTAAAAATTGTTAATCCCTTTCTATGCTACAATTCTGGAAGTGTGTACACCTCCTGATTTTTTTGCTGCGTCTCGACCTTGTGCATACCAAAGGTACGTTGGCCTACAAATCTAACTATAGTTACATTGCTTTTGTTATGGCGTTGATTTCCGGCCTATTTCTGTATTAATAATAATAATAATAACAATTTATTTATTCAGACATCATATTATGGTCCATTTGGTTAGTAACAATATAGCTTACAACTAGGTCAGTAACAAGACAAATTCGAATAAATTAGATACAACAAGACAACACATTTAATTAACATAGGTAATAAATAGGGTTCGGGTTTATGAGTGCAGTGATCCAGTGCCGTAGTAATACACTGTCCCACCTCCCCGCCAGTACCCTTAGAATCCTGTTGGGACTACCGACCATTCTGTTTTTAATGGACAGGATCTTCTTCCTAGCCACTGCATGGAAGTCGTCTACATGGGCGTTGGCGCACATGCCAGACGCACTGCAGAATCTCGGTAGTCCCAAGAGGACCCGGAACATATTATTATACAATACTCGCAGGGCGCTGTATGATTTTTGTGTATAAGGCAGTTGTCCCACCAACGGCGGGGAAACGACTAACTATCGGCTATTTTATCGCTCAAGAAACGTACAATAGAAATACATTTCGTGTAAACAAAAGAGATGCATATATAAATAGTTGATCGCTGACTGTTCACACTGCCCGGCGAGGACTCGCTCCACTAGTTCGTCGCTGAGCGACAAGAGCTATTAAAGAGAGTTCTCGCTTCTCGTTCTTCTTTCTCGCTCGTTTTCTTGCTGTCTAGTTCATCGCCCGTCTCACTCGTACACTTGTTTAAATAGTCCAGCGACTAAACTATCGGAACTACAAACTCGTTTTCCGCTGCTCGCCAACTCGTTTCTAATTCTAGATTGACTCGCTTCTCGTTCATCGTCGGCGGTGGGACAACTGCCTAACTTACCCACAAGCCGCTCGTGTACAGGGATTGACAGAAAGACTTAAACAGTGATACTTTAACCTCACCTGTACAGTGCGCGAACCTGCGGGCCAGCATATTTCCTCGCACTGCCATATGCCAGCGCAGTATTACATAGTGGCATTTTTACTAAGTAGGTTAAGAACTACCTACGTTCTATTTTCCATCTGAAAAACAAAAACAAAAAATCCCTGATTTCGAAAGGTCGGGTTAAGTCCCACTCAATCCACTCGATCAGACCAAGGTAACATATTTTTTTATTTTATCACTGATTTTAATACTGATTCGCTTTTTTAAATTCATATACCTACATGTAGATAATATTATGAAAAAAACTATTCCAAAACAAAGAACTACAAAGTAAAGAAATAATTGCGTATTCTTCTAAAACTTATACGATAATATAATGTAGGTACAATTATTGTTATTGTTGGAGTCTGTGTCAGCCAAGGAAACACTACAATATACCTAGCAATATACCTATTTCTTACATATCACGTTTACGTATGTATGTAGGTAGTTACAAACGTACATTGGCTGACACCGACTCCAACAATAACAATAATTGTACCTACATTATATTATCGTATAAGTTTTAGAAGAATACGCAATTATTTCTTTACTTTTTAGTTCTTTGTTTTGGAATAGTTTTTTTTGAAGTTGGTTTTTTTTCGTTAAAATTTTTGTTTATTTCTTGATTTTCAGTGAATAGTTCTTATTTATTTTATGCATCGAAAAAGTATCATCCAATTGCTCCTAAGAATTGAAGAGTTCCGTTACTTTATCATGGATCCCATAATCAGAACCTAACCAAACTGTCATCAAACTACCCTTGAAGTATATACTTTCCAATAAAAAAAGAAGCATCGAAATCGGTTGGCGTGATAATGAGTTATTCGTCCATTAGTCGCGCATATGGTTTATCTAGATTTAAGACTTATATGGATTTCCCATGGATACCACTGTCAGAACTGGACTAAATTGAAGTGGGATCACACGGGCAGCATCAGCTTTCAAATAAAAAAAGAATTATCAAATTCGGTTGGCGTAATAGATATTGAGTTACCCCGTCCATTTGTCGCGCATTTTGTCTATCTAGATTTAAAACTATATGGATTTCCCATGGATGCCACTGTCAGAACTGGACCAAATTAAAATGGGACCACACGGGCACCATCAGCCTTCAAATAAATAAAGAATTATCAAAATCGGTTGGCGTAATATTGAGTTATTCGTCCAGTTGTCGTCCATTTGTCGCGCATTTTGTCTATCTGGATTTAAGACTTATATGGTTTTCTCATGGATACCACTGTCAGAACTAGACCAAATTAAAATGGGACCATTCGGAAAGCACCAGCTTTCAAATAAAAAAAGAATGATTAAAATCGGTTCACCCAGTCGAAAGTTATGAGGTAACAAACATAAAAAAAAAACATACAGTCGAATTGAGAACCTCCTCTTTTTTTTGAAGTCGGTTGAAAAAGCCAATGACTTAGTTTGCAATGTATTTAAGACAACTTCTAACTATAAACAGAATATGAAAATATAAGGCCCTGTTCCACATTAATACATTTGGCTTAGTCGTTAGGTCCAAGCGAAAATCCAAGCAGAAACTATGGCAAATTAGGCCAAAAATATTTTTTTAAGAGAGTCTGTTTCAATAAACTGGACGTAATCTAACGAATGGGAGATGACCCGCAGATAACGCGGTGTATACGGTTCACAAATTCTCAAATCGAGTAGGTAGTTATTCATAAATTATGAGTTCAATGGGTAAAGCCGATGAATACGTTTGTTTGTGTTAACCTTAAGATAAGATTCTTGAGGAAAACAAATCTTATCATGCAGAAGTTTACAATATCCTCAGTGTTCTCAGCACCAACACCGAAGTTTATTGTGATGAATCAAGTTATTTACCATCTTGCTCTACCTACGAATATATACTCTACATCAAATTAGCGTTACTAAAAATCACTAATTATTGTGTTTGGCTTGAGTTGGCTTTACGGGAGCGACTGGCATCTGACCTCCTAACCCATGAAGGGGAGCCGTCGCCAGAGCCTCCTACGTTAATCAGCAGGGTGCACCAGCTTGCAGGCGAGGTTGGCTCGGGGCCCGAAGATGTTGGAGGACCCCCTTACACCCCAGGACCCCCTTACACCCGTATTAACGTATGAATAATATGAGTAAATAGCCATAAAAATGGTACATTAAGTCTACTGCTTGTTGATGTCACTATAGTAGGAAACTACAGTGAATAATAAACATGTAAACAGTAGACGTGAACTGAAATGATCAGTCAGTTCATGAATCATACTTAGTAAACAAGCAAAAACGGAGCGTGACTGCGAGCGTGACGGCATACCTGCGCTTGCGTCGCGGTCAGTTGGTATGACGTCAGCAATGTCAGCCTTTTTAAATTTGCTAGCTGGTGCCGGCGAGTTCGTCCATGTTGACTTAGTTTTTCATACATTTCATCTTGTAAATTATTCTAAAGTACCCCAAAATATCTCCCTAACTATATCCTTATTAGTATTGGTGTTCAAAGTTTCATTGAAATGCGTCCAGTAGATTTCATTCAACAGATTATTCAGTGGGGTTCATATACCAATTTTACGATTATATTTTCTTATTTCTTTTTGTACCGGCAAACATCGGTGGCAAAACTTGTGAGGTCTAGACTTAGCGCCATCCAAACTAACTAAGTAAGTAAGTATACTATTATATTCTTGGTTGTCTACGGTTATCGACTTGTTTTTTACTGAAAAAACAGATTTGCGAAGAGACGATGGTCAGTCAATTTTATTCACTTAAGTACTTAGTCTTGAAACATTGGTTTTTCCAGTTGATTTGTAATGTTGACATCATCATTCCTGACGTCTTATTGATGAGGAAAAATAACTTGTAATTAAAGTTTCCCTCTAGGCAAAATATACTATGTAGTAGCAGAGATAAAGTTAGCCATAAATAAGTCATCATATCAATATTTATATTAAGTATGTTAAGTTTTTACTTAATTTCATTGCACACAATTATATCTCATTATATTTTTTCCCAACTGCCATCTGTTCAATTCAGCGCAAAAAAAATGTATAAACCAATGAGCTGATATTTTCATCATACACGTAACAGATCTTAAAGAAGTAGTTACATCTCTTAGCGCTCATGAGCGAGTATGCGAATGTAATACTTCATTAGTTCTAATGAAGGGCATCGAGGGAGTGCTAAAGGCCCAAATTGACCCGTCAAGAGGGAATAGACTGTAGAGTAGCCGCCGCGCCGACGAGGCGCCTCGTAACGTTATACGGTGGGAATAAGTGTCTGGAAAGTACTGGAAGATAGATTAAGTTAATATTCTTATCCTATTATATTTTCTTCTTAATGTTTTATCGCTTCGCACACAACTTGGCATGTAAAATTGAGATCATAAAATTGAACCGTGAGCTGAAAACAAAGTATTTAAAAAATCTAACCATCGATTCACTTCAATGGCTCACCACATTGATTTCCGGGAATAAAATTGCTTACATAGGAAGTACTTGCATATCTTTGCTTCTACGAGTAATACGGTCTTAACAAGCATGTTCATTGTGTTGATGAATGAATACGAGATTACTTAAATTCCTTTTGTGTTACATGACCCGCATGGTAAGGGCTGTATAATTATTACGTAGCCTACCTACGGTACGAGTGGTGTGTTAGAAGTTTTGTAGGTCACTACAAAGTTAGACGACTAGTGCTTTGTTCCGATCTGTATTCTACAGAAAAATGTAACGAAATTAGCGAAACCCTGGAAAAATGTACTGATCAATTTGAACTAAGAACTGGGCCACTAAGATAAGCCATTCAACACCATCTTTCTCTTGTTCCAGAGCACAGGCATCTTCTGCACGTTCTTCCTGGCCTCAGCTATCCACAAGCGGCGGCGGGCCTCCATCAGGAACTCCACTTCTATCAGGGAGGCAACTTACGCCGCGCCAGACGATTCGCTGCTGTCGCCGACCGCGCCTGCCGCCACCTTGCCAAAGTATTAGTTGTGATAATAAACAGGTGAAGAGATAAGACAAAGCTAGACGAGATACAAAATAAGTAAGATTGAGAAAATGAAACGAAATTAAAAAGAAGTAAAGAAGAATTAAGGTTTTTGACATGTTTCACTTAGTTAGAAATTTCGAATATGCGTTTCAATATATCGTGAAGGGCGCCATTGTCGTAAAATAACACATGGGTTTAGTAAAGGCTTCTGATAACTATAAACTCATTGACAAATATTTGTGATTATAACAGCTGGATTAGGATTTCGGTCATCATTTCTGCAGAGCTGCGCTTTATCACTAGCTTGAAGATTCATAAAAAATATTATTTTGTCTCCCAAACGAAAAACGATAAACACACCGGAGGTATTATACGTAGTACTGTTATAACTAGTATTCTTTTCAGCTTAACTATGTATAGAAACCATAAATACAGGACTGGATTTGGCAGCTTGGAATATCACCCACCAAAATTATAGATGTGAGTCGGTAAATGACTCGTAGGTAGATACTTTTATGCGTATATCCAATCTAAAAGGTCAGTTTCCAAGCAATCGGATGATAAAAAGTGGGAACTCCAGTTATTATTATCTCTATCCGACTTATGGGTAAATAATAATTTTGGTCCTATGTTAATAATATGAACGCTAACAGCAATAGGTCAATATATCGAATAAAGAGTTTAGATTAAAACACAGTCATTTTTATTATGTCAAAGTAAATATTGTTTTATGAGTATTAATACAAAGCTCTATATTACTCGTAGTATCACTGCTTTTGGAAACTTTTATAAATACCATTGGCAATGCGAGCATTTAAATAGTATCCAGTACCAGAATCTATTAACTTTTGAAATACGAATGTTGTTATTTGATTAAAATCATTGAGTGATGTGTATTTATTTTTTGTACGATAATGAACAGGGACAGTTGGAATTGATTAATAATTAGAAAAGTTTAATACATATTATTTTAGATAAGACAGAGGGTTGTGTTATTATTATGCAGAATGTGTTTTTAAATGCCCAAATAGTATAGGTTCTCTTTAGTTATTGTTCACCTAGTGTAGTCTCTTCGTAGAGTATCAGACAAGAGTTATTGTTTGATTTTATCTTATTTAAAAATAAGTACGAGTACTTAGTAGTTTTGTAAGTTTTGATAGTGTTTTCTTGCTGACTGTCCTCTATGAACGGAAAAAAGCTAACAAACGTTATTTGTAAGATTGTATTTTGGACACTTTTACGGTAGCTATTTTACCAATAAATATATTTTTTATCTTTATTTATTGTTTGTTTTATAAATCATTTCTAAAAATGACTCAAACTTAATCCCTGTTTTAAATTAAGGCGAGTTACTGTGTAGGTAAATAATTCAATACTTAGTTAGCCTTTCTGAATTAGTTCTTTGAAATATTTATCACAACAGTATAATTGAAGAAAACACATTTGCTGCGAAAGCTTTTTACATGTACACATATCAAAAGTGTCTAGGGATCAAGCATTTTTATGCGGATTTTTTGAGATTGAGATGTGGCTTTGTAATAAATTTATGATTTTATAAATTTATATGGATCCTTTTTGGTGCATTTCATAATTTGAAACAGGAACTGTCAATCAAATTCGAGTAAAAGATGAAAATCAGCTGTCAATATTTTCCCTATAAAAACATACAACGCATTGAAGACATTATTAGTGCTACTGTTTCCCTACTACTGATTAAAACCAACGTTATTATGGAGCGGCGACGTCATTTAAGCAGGGAAGAAATGCTCAGAGCCGTGGGAATGATAGAAGCTGGTTCCCGGCAACGTACTGTGGCTTTAGCTCTTAATACAAGTCAGAGTGTTATCAGTCGACTTTGGACACGTTACCGAAGCACTGGTACCGTGGCTGAGCGCCATGGAGGACGGTATCGCTGCACCACACGGAGACAAGACCGATACATTCAAATCACAACTCGAAGAGCTCCAACAATAACCGCCATGATGTTAGCCGTGAGGCTTCATCACTCTTCAGGGAACTTAATTAGCGACCAAACAGTCAGAAACCGCTTGCATGAAGTGAACCTTCATTCCCGAAGACCGCTAAGGGTACCACCTATAGCAATGCACAATCGTAGGATTCGATATCAATGGGCTCTTGAACACAGAAATTGGGCAGAAGAACAATGGCGTTTCGTGTGCTTTTCTGATGAGTCTCGTTTTGGTATGAGACCGGATACAAGACGTATACGACACTGGAGAACCCCTGGACGCCAACAGCGATTAAAATCCTGCCAGGAAGTCCATCCTTATAGTGGTGGAACCATCATGGTATGGGCGGGTATTTGGATCGGCGGAAGAACTGAGTTGATTTGGATCAGAGGCAACCTCAACGCTCAAATTTATGCTGAGACGATTGTATCAGACGTCATCGTTCCTCTACAAGTGCAAATCGGTCCCTTATTTCAGTTAATGCATGATAATGCACGACCGCACACCGCAAGAGTTGTAAGAGAGACTCTCGCCGCAGCTAACATCAATGTCCTGCCCTGGCCTGCTCAGTCGCCAGACTTGAACCCGATTGAGCATGCATGGGATATGCTACAGAGAAGAGCTCTGCCGAATATGGAGGGTATCCAGTCGCAAGAAGACCTTTTTTTGTTGTTGCAACGAAAATGGGCGGCCATTCCACAGCGTGATTTAGATGAACTCATTTTGAGTATGCCAAACCGATGTTCTTGTTTTGTTAGTGTTCGCGGTAGAAACACGGATTATTAATTGTTTAAGTTACCCAATAAAATTTTAAAGAAAATTGTTATTTCAGTCTTTTTTTCGAACTTTAATGTTAGTGGTTCAAATGTCAAAAATCCCTTTATTAGGAAAATGGCAAATTTCTTTATTAATGCAAAGGTGACTTGGTTTATCGTTACTGTAGACAAACGAAAACACTTTATTTGATGAATCCTTAAAGAAAATTTTAATTAATATCAATCAGGAGAAAAGTTATTGCAAAAATATATGTTGACCCCTAGACACTTTTGATGTGTGTATTTTTTTTAAACAATAATGAACTATGAAAATCGAACGCGCAAGGGGAGCTGCAGCCTCTGACGTAGTGACGTTGCTCTAAAGGATAGGATACGTATCCCGGGAAGTAAGGTCAGAAATTATCCCATCTTTGCGGTATTCTGATTTGACAGAATACCGCAAAGATGGGATAATTTCTGACCTTTTTAACTCAATGAATAGCCTAGTGCGATTCCTAACCTTTAGAAAGTTCCGATCAATTTAAGTTATTTTCATGAAATAATCTAAGCCCAAACAAAAAGAATTGCTGAAAAAAGGTATCAAAGAAACATATCTTTTGCGCAAGATTGGTGGATGATTTACCTCATTTTAACAAGTTAACTACATATTTCATTTATATATCCATTCCCGTACCACGCGTGCTAGATTACGGCGTCATCCACAAACAACCCAGCATTTGTTTGCCCGTACGAAAAGGTTCATTGACTCGTTTCTTCGTCGTACCATCCAGACGTGGATTTCTGCAGGCCTTCAAGGTGAGGATGGCCAGCCCAGTGATTTGTTTGCATGACTGGGATCTGGATCTCACGACCACTTTCCATTAGGTGGATTGAGGTCATCTTGACAGGCACTATAAAAAAAAATAATATTTAGAAGCATTTAGATTATTCGATTTATTTTTTTAGAGCGTCGTGGCCTAGTGGTTAAGCACTTCAACTCGTGTGGTGCCGAGCTCGAATCTGGCCAGAACCAAAATCTTTGTGTTCATTATTTAATTTCCAACTAACTCTCCAGTGATGGAAAAAAATCGATACAAAACCAAGGCTCACCACCTATGTACTACGTAGGTTCTAAATACCATTGGTGAAAAGGGTTTTGAGTTTTCCGTTCACCATGACGTCAACAGTCACTTGCCTCTGACTACCCCGTTTGGGATAAAGTCGTGATGGTATGTTATGTTATGTTAGAAGCATTTAATATTCGAGTCGAAACTTCTAATCCGCTCTGAAGTTGTATCGCGCGTGCTTAATCCTATTCAGGACAACCTCAGAGTGGACTGAAAGTTTGATGCTATTACTATACCTGGTTACGACCGAAATTATTTGTCAAACATTCGGAAAACCAAAAAATATAAATAAGTAAGAAACCTTCATAATTATGAGTCAATGAGAACCTGTTGTTGCTGGTGACCGGTTTCGTAGATTGTACTTTATAGTTACCTATTGCTTCCAACCGAGTGATGGCGGAAATTTCTCTTCTTATAAACAAGCATAGTGCTAATATGCATTATGAAGCAATATACAAGTTGGTATTCAATGCTAACACTTGGAAAGCGAAAACTATTCGTTATTACGTGCCGTTGAGCAGATTTACGCAACGGAAGTGTTTGGAGAATGCATTCTTCTACAAGTACTCGTATCAATATGCACAGGAATGTCTACACACACAACTTTGGCAACAACTTTTATTTATTTTATTCTGTGGCAAAAGTTAGGACGGAGAATATTATTCTTAAAAATAACAAATGGAAAAATACATGCCTGTATCGTTAAGCGTAAGTAAGTAAGGTTACTTCCTTAAGTGAGAAGCTAAGTGATAATAAATAGCAGTTATTCTATCATTTAGTATCGCTCATTCATTATGTATTTAAAGTCTTTTCTCAATTCGACTGTATGTTTTTTTTAAATGTTTGTTACCTCATTACTTTCGACTGGGTGAACCGATTTTGATCATTCTTTTTTTATTTGAAAGCTGGTGCTTTCCGAATGGTCCCATTTTAATTTGGTCTAGTTCTGACAGTGGCATCCATGAGAAAACCATATAAGTCTTAAATCTAGATAGACAAAATGCGCGACAAATGGACGAAGAACTCAATATTACGCCAACCGATTTTGATAATTCTTTATTTATTTGAAAGCTGATGGTGCCCGTGTGTCAGCCAATCTAGGTTTGTAACTACCTACATACATACGTAAACGTGATATGTAAGAAATAGGTATATTGCTAGGTATCTTGTAGCGTTTCCTTGGCTGACACCGACTCCAACAATAACAATAATTGTACCTACATTATATTATCGTATAAGTTTTAGAAGAATAAGCAATATATTCTTTACTTTTAGTGCTTTGTTTCGGAATAGTTATTTTTTTGTTAAAATTTTTGTTTTATAGGTACAAATCTCTGCTATACGTATAAACAAAAGTCTTCAAATCGAAAAAATAAATGAAGATCGAATTGCCGCTTTCCCGCCTATTTTGTTTGTTTTTTTTTCTGTGGCCGGCCAGCTATTCAGCCATTATTTCTTATTTTCATCATCGGAAAAATGGTAAATATTTTGCCCAAATCTAAGTTATTTTAAAGAAATTAATACTAAATTATAATAAAGTTATTTAAAAAATAAATATTCTTTAATCAATACTTAACTTTAAGTTATTTCAATTTTACATCGTGGCTGTATAGAAAGTTGGAACATGGTTCAATAGATATGTGAAAAAGACCTAGTTTTTTTTTAAATAATTTGACAGCTGTCAGTTGAAAGTGATTCTCCCTAGGGATGAAAAGTATTACTTTCATCCCGCTCGGCGCTCCTCAGGCAACTTCAGACCTACTTTCAGAGTATGAGTAATGAAAAATAACTGACATTGAAGCTTTGCGCAATGTGTCCTTTGCGTTGTGCATTCGCTACTGCATAAAAAGGTTCGGCAATTATTGTTTTGTGTTTATTGGTCAATATTGCATGCTGATTTCTTGGCGGTAAAACGGCTTAACCTTGACTGCGTCGGAAATGGAGGTCTTCGCAATTTTCCGCCTTTACTAGGGTAACCACAAAACAGCTCTTGCATTATGTCTCATTTTTTGAAAATTCAACGTCTTGATCTTTTCCACTTACTTACGGGAAATTAAAAGGTCTATAATATGCTATCTGACTATCAATTAGGCCTCCTCATTTTAGGTGAATAGGTATTTAAATTACACTAACACAATATGAGGGCAATCCCATAGCTACCACGAGATCATGAATAAGGATTAAAATTGGATTCATTGCAGAAATCAGAATGCAGATTCATGATCATGACATATTGTGTGACCTTAGTGGCAATCAGAAATTACTGAATCTGGAGGTCCATACAAGAGGCTTCACGGTGGTATACAATAGTATACCTACTGAATCAACTGAATGTTTTTAGGACAATCCAGGGCACCAAGGGCGCTTGGTTACCAGCGTATCACAACCCGGACGACATTCGTGGTTTTTGCCATAGGTAATCTGTTGGCGGAAGGCGATAAGTTCTTTTTAAGTTTAATTAGGTCCAAATGGAATTGTAGGTATAAGTAAGTACTGCTTATAACTGCCACTGTTGGAATGGTTTCATAATTTGATATATTGTGTGTTGTTCTTAGTGTAAGTTATTATTACGTTGTGAGATCCGGCAACTTAAATTCATGGTCTAACTTTAGGACAGCGGCTAAACCATTAGACTAACTTATTTTTGGTGATGGAAAAGTTTGTTCTACATTACCGACCTGGTATTAATGACAATATTGGTAGGATTGCACGCTGGGGTCTTCAGGGTCAAGTATGTATACGATTACATTGTGCTAAACGGCTTAGTTTGGGGCCAGATGATCTTGGTGTAAAAAGTCTTAGATCTTTTCTATTCAGAGCCAGCGTTAATCGAATCTTTGGTATCCAGATATCCTTATATCTTTGCTACTGATTTACAACCCTTTCTGATTAAAAACACTAAGAGAATTGATTGCGCAATGCTCGGAATACTTGGAAATAACTTGTTTTATATCGTCCGTGAGTCAGGGAAATAACGTCTGATGACCTTCGCCATTCGTGTGACGTCACAATACCGTATTATTGTAAATATTTACTGTGATTTTAAACTAACGTTATAAATAGAAGGGCAGTTTTTTAAAAAAATAGTGTTATTTAAATAAAATGAACCTTTTGCCAAATGCAGGTTTGTGATCACTGTATCCAAAAAATAAAAATTTGATTGCCCAATTTACGATTTCAACCGAAGCAAGACTTCTGCATTCCCGGTACGAGGTAGGCAGTCTGGCAGTAGGCCTTTGCTGGAGGTAGTGCTTACAAATCAAATGGCCCATACTGTGCTGGACAAAGGTCTCCATTTTGAAATTAAGTCAACACCAAAATTGATGGTTTATTCGCCCACTCACAAAGCGTAATCTACCCAAGATTACAACTTTTATGCTTTCATATAAATAAATAACATTCGACGTTTGTGAATTATCCCACGATAAAAGAGGGCAGACAGGCCATTTAAACCGAAAACAAAGATAAATAAACGGTATTTACACAAGTGCCACGCGAGATTCCAGGGTCACTATAATTTAATTTATCTAAACTTTGTCTCATTTCCTACCTTCTGCTCATAAATAATGAGACACCAAGTATTAATTGTTCCATTGTTGGGCAAACACCAAAGACCCTACGAATAAAACCTAAAGTCATCGCTAAATTTGAGGATGGGTAGGTGCCTATACCTTCTCAAATTTGTGAATATCGTAAATGTTACAGGCCTCTTGATAAGTCCAAGAACTATCAATAATGACCGGTCTGTATGCATAATGCATATGCCAAATGGGCAATTTAGGTAAAACGGCCTGATTTATCACTTTTCCCGGTCTTTAGGAATAATGACCACCTTGTCTTGGGCAAACTACTAAAACGAATTGATCTTTGATGTTTTTGTTTATTACATCGTTTCATAACATACCATCACGACTTTATCCCAAACGGGGTAGTCAGAGGCAAGTGACTGTGTCGTCATGGTGAACGAAACACTCAGAAGACCACTTTTCACCAATGGTATTAGAACCCAACGTGGCAGGTGGTGAGCCTCCCGCCGTTATCCGGGTTGATTTGGTTTCTTATCGATGTTTTCCGGCACCGGAGAGTTAGTCGGATATTCAACAATGAACACAAAGATTTCGGTTCTGGCCAGATTTGAACTCGGGACCACACGATCCACGATCTGAGTTCGGGTGCTGAACTACTAGGCCACGACGCTCTTTATATTACATGGTATAAAATCAACTTAAGGGCGACGTATATTATCCAATGCCGGGTGCGTTTAGGCAATTTATACAATCCCTAGGGATTGTATAGAATACCGAGTGGCCTTCCGGCTATGTCTGAAATTAATAGATTTTGCCTTTAATTATCAACTTTTATTGAGATTCTCAAACTCAAACAACGTAAAGCATTAATCACTTTTGACAAAATGCATTGTTTAGTTCAACTAGTTCTGTTCAATTTTATTTACAAAAAACCTTTTTAATCAGAAGGTGTTCTGCTCTGTAAGAAGTGGGTTTATTAGGTTGTGAGGAGCTTAGCGACGAGCATGTTAGGTTGACATGAACGAACTGGCCTCATTTAAAAATATGCCAAAGGACGATTCTAAGTTCTGACAGTGAACTATTCATAATACCCGGTAAAAGTGATAAATTAAAGCTATCTAAACGTAGATTTATTAAACTGCCCACGAGTAGGCAGTCATTATTAATATGGGCCGGCCAAAGTAATAAATTATCAAATTGACCGAAGCACTTGGTCATTATTCAAGAGGACCGGTCCATATTAATACTGCCCAATTAATCAAGTAGCCCGTAACATTATACTACTCGCTAATTCACCACGCTTGCTAAATGCGATAGCTACCATGTTGAATTGAATAGTAAAATACTAACCCCCTGAGATCAATCTCACGATCTGGGTAGTTGGCTCGAAAAACTTGATCAAGGCAGGTAAATACACAATATCAACATGAGCTCTCATCATTTAACCCCTGATTTATATATTTTTAAGGATTTTTTTAAATAGGAGACTACAGTTGAAAAGAAGCTGTGTTAAAAAATGTAAAGTGCATCTTAAAAACAATTTAAACACAGAGATAGCAAGATGATTGTCCGTCTTGCCAATCACATACGAACTCTGGTTAGCGCTCCAATTAGATCAGTTTTTGAATGTTTTACCGTATTTGGTAAAAGCTTAGATATTATCACTTAATACCGTTACCACGCGTTCAATGGTGTTAGTGGTATCTACCATGTTCATTGTCACCGCGCCCAAATAGGGCGAGTATTGGAAAGTGTTGTTTGTGCAGCGCTTGCGCAGCTTTCTCCCGGTGTGCAGGGCTGACAAATGCGATAGAAAACCTTTTGTATATAACTTTTCTCGTGATAACAAAATCACACTGTAAATCGGATAATTCAGACTTCATGATTTGAAGTTCAATGCGTCAAATAGCTAAATTAAACAAGAAAATTTAAAACTACTTAAAGTTTTAACGTGAAAATCATCATTCGCATTAAACTTCAGTTGGAAGGCTGCTTTTTCACCAGAGACGAGATTTTAGCTTAGGATTAGGATAGTGTATGATATACTTTAACAAGGATCCTTTATTTTTTAGTTGTTATATAGCCAGGCTGTAAAAAAACTATCTTTTTGGTGGATATCATAGACATGTTGCTTTTAAGCTCAAATCCTTGGTGGAAAAGTAGCCTTCCAACCTGGAGTTTAATGCGAACGATGATGTCCTAGTGTAGGTGACGCGTAATTTTTTGATTTCAAAATAGATGAAATATGCTCCGTTTAGTTAGCCGATGGCCCTGCTGGTAGCCAACCCTACTTCGTCTCGGCGCAGGCCCAGCTTGCTTTATGGCCAGGGCACGGAGCGGACACTCCACTTTTTGCAGGTTCAAACATTGAAAGTGAATGCCGGGCCGGTAGGCTGGTTAGTGGAAGCGAGCTCTTGATGAGTTATTTTTAAGGATAAGACACGTTTCACCTTGTTGAGACTCGAGGAACTTCCATTAAGGACTTCTTGAAGACGAAGCGAGCATAATAGGAAGGCTAACTGCATTACCTGCCAGAGGAATCTGTAGCAACAATGCATTGCATCAATCCTATTAAATTAGGTACTCTACCAAGGTAGAACTTTGAATTTTTCAGGTAGGATAGTAGGTATTTGGTGCGGCTTCTAGCTTCTGCAAAGCTTAGTGTTGGCAGTTGCTTCATGTGCAGCAAGCAAAAGTTCGGTTACTCGGAAGTATCCGGCAATTCATAATTCCTTAGCTAAATTACACACGACCATACGCGACATAGTTCATGTCTTTGTGAAAGTGATCGTCGATCGTCGTGTTGAGGAGATGTGAGAATTATAATTTACAGGCAGGTGGATTGCATACTCAACTACCTACCTATCCACCTATCGTGTGCTGAAATGATCTTGTCTACCGCGTCACGTCAAGATTCTCACTAAAACGTGTTTCCCACTTGATTCATTATAAATTCACGTTAAAAATTCCGTCTGAATCCAATTCTCCCAAAGCATTCGACTCCTGTGATAAATCCCGAGATGAAAACATTGTAGAAGTGAGACGGACGAAGAAGATTATGCATTTCGGTGTCAAAGTGCGAGTGAGACGGCGATCAGGTGAATGAGGGGTCACGATTCATGATGACTAGCCGGGTTGCGGGGGGAGCGTCGCCATCGCGATCGCCCTCCGCTCCGCGTTTCAAAAACTCAACTCAGTCGCTCGCTTTTAGTTTACGTAGTTGGTAGGTTGCTCGCGCCGTCAGCCGTGTAAATAACCCCTCGTGTGACTTGTGAAGGTTTTGTGTGACTCAGTGTATTCAAGATGGGATGTGGAACGAGTTTTGTGAAATATGTGCTGTTTTTCTTCAATCTGCTGGTCGCGGTGAGTTAAAATTTAAAGCTAAAGGGCGCAGTAAACCGGTTCGGCTGTTACGGTAGACGGTGCTCCGGACTCCGTGGTCACCGAACAGTGAAGTCGCTTGCCCTACGTGGCTTGGCAATGCTTTCATTGCCATACGAATGGCTGTATTATTTTTCTTTTCAAACCGTGTGAAGACCCTCTGACATTTAGTGCGAAGATGCCTTTTTCACCTATAAACTTTAGCATCGTCAGCTGTTTATAAGAACTTTCGTTTTTAATTTAACATTTTTCGACTTACAATCGAATTAAAAAAAACCTTTACTGAGTTATTTTATTGGACACTTATTGTTAAATCTAACAAATATAACACTGGCATTTTACTAAATGCTGTGTTCTTAATTTAAATGAAAGATGCGAAATTTGGCATAAGGTGCTTTGCAGTTTGCTGTGATTAACGCCAATGAATTAGCATACCTACCTAAGCTTTTTTTAACAAATAAATGGGTAGGCATTTAGTATGACCGACACATCTAGTCAATGTCGCACAAACATGACATCACCAATATGTATACTGATGCTGCATAACTGCTCGATATGCATTTAGGTAGGTATACATAACACAGCAGCAGCGATTTAACCACGCGCAGTGAAGCTAAATCCAAGAAACATAATGGGTACATACCTACATCTCTGTCATACCAGTCTGATTTTTTTGTGTTAGTTGTACTTACATAGGCAAAAAGAAGGCCGCTCCTCCCTCCTACATCTCGAAGAAGGTACATTGACGATCCCAAAAAATAAGGAGAGTCGCGGCATAAATATAAATAAAATATCTGGGACAATTCACACCACGATCATCTGACCTAATTATCAACCAAGGATTATGAATAAATGACCTTCTAGGCAAAATAATGAAGTTTGAAGAGAGGTAGGTATGGCACATTCGGTTATGCCCACTGGAAGCCAATACCTTAGCTTTACGGAAAAGTTTTGAAAGCTAGCTGAAACTCATCAGGAAGTTGTTGTTAACTGGAGGACCTGGGAATTGTTTGACTTCTCGTCTACTTAGTTACTTACACTAAAGTTTTACCCAGCTTGGGCAGGCAACGCGCGAGTGATAATTATAAAGTTGCAAGACTCCTCAAGTCTGTATGTTGTTTGTAACCGCTCACCATCAGACGATCCGCACGCTAGCTTGCCGCGGAAGTGGCACTGTAATAAAACTAGCAATCTCTTTCGATTTCGGTCTCGCTCGGCGCTCAAAAGCTGTGATTATGTCATTGAATTGACCAATATCGTAGTCTTAACGCGCTTAAAGGACCCCTTTATGTATGACATAATATAAGGTAGGTTACATGCAAAAGCGCTCTTACAAATTGTAAGCTATCATTTTCACAGGTCACGAAACCGCTCTATTTAGAGTAAAACAAATTGCGAAGAGAGAGAGAAACTTAATGCCTTTCAAATCTCAATTCGTTCATTAGTAGTAGTGGAAATATCTTTGCTATTAAGCAATATTGACTATAACCATATCAAATATCTAGAGTAAAAAAATATTGACTGACTGAATATTATCACCTGTATCATTGGTAACTTACCATAAGAATTTTACTCTTTACCGTAATAATTATTTTCCGACGTTGTCAGCATTTCTGTGAGCATTGTCTTCAGAGCATGCCAGGTACGGAAGATAGCAGATCAACTTTTACAATACCATTTCAAAATGGGTCTTATGCTGTCGGCATAAGATGTGTGTAAATCTTGAAGTGCTGCCGTTTCGTACAGGTGGTTGTTGGAAATTTATCGATGGATATTCTTCATTAAATCATTACGCATTGGTGACACGGTCGCGGTAAACCCCGGTTGTATAGTGACATGGCATCCGATGTTCATCCGTTTTATTTACATAGAAATTGACTAAACAGTAACTATACTTTCCAAAGCGGTAGATAGGATAGCTAACTTAGTTGGATCCGGAAATTCAGACCTGTCTCCTTTCATCATCAACATTTAAATTGAAGAAGTTTTACCATTATATTGCATAATTTTATCCTGTTCCGTAGTGACACATCTTACAACTTGATAATTTTAATTAACAACATCGTTAACATTACTGAGGAATTCATAAAAAACAATGCTATGGTAAAAAGATAGGTACGAGTACCTAATCCTAATACCCACTAAAACCATTGTTTACGGAACTCATTCGCCAACCAGACAGTTCTTTCACCTCAAAACAACTGACAATCTAGGTAGGTACGTAAATGTTAGATCAAGAAACCCATTTCAACGAAGCAGTTACATAGATTACGAACGCGTTATTTTTTAAATAACACAAACAGCGAGTGTTTGGGAGAAGTTGGCTAAAAGCCAAGAGTGGCAGAGCCCTGGATATAAGCTTGGTGTAAAAAAAACATTCCCAATTACATGTTAGGTGCCTACCTAACCACTTGGCCGATTAATTGAATGTATCATGGTCTAAATTAATTTATTCAGCCCACTTCGTTACAGTTAATAGCTCATAAAAACAAGTTTCAAAATTGAAATAGTTAGTGCTACTTAGCGCTAACTTCCATGGCAATGTATGTGATACAAACAAAACCCACTTTTCGATGACGGTTGCTGATAACAAAACTAATGATTCACTTAATGTGAAAAAATACTAATGGCACAATATAACTACAGTATATGGGTATTCAACGACCGAAATAAATTACAGCATTCTGTTTATGAAACGACTCGAGTTTAAGAATCAAAAATAGGTGTACGCGCTAGGCCTGTAAGTAGACAAGAGTATTAAGCTCTAGCGACATTCAGTAGAGTAGAAACTGAATTACAATTTGGTTTAGGAAATCAAAAACCCACAGTTTTTGAACTTGTCTCATCAATAACATCATTTGCTCTCATCTAATCCAATAGATCTAGACATGGCCTCATCTAATCCAACAAATGGTGCTACTTCCTAATCTTGACGCATCTAATGCGCAGGCATTAGTCTTTGAAAAGTCGTGTACCACCTAACCGATCTAAAATATTAAAACTTAAAAGTGACCTGTTTCATTCCACGAACAATCAAAATCGATATTAACCTACTTTTGTCTATAAATTATTATATTACAGTAAGTCGCGCGTAGCTTGTAGGCGTGTAAAATAGAAAATCCCTGGGGTGTTGTAACCTTTATGACAGCCCTAATGCATTTAACTTGTTGTCCATTAGGAGCTTAGTGTTCCGCAACTACATACCAACATTAGCTAGAAAGTTGAAATGATGTAAAAGTTGGTTTTGTAATGTGGCTATTACATATCGATGGCATAATTTGTCGGCTCGAAACTTCCAAAACTGCCACAAGCAGGGTTTAAATATCGCGTGACTAACAGACAGCCCGAGTCCCCATTACTAGTAACCACCCTCTAAAAGTCAACAGGTGTCATTCCATTGAATAATTAAAGAGCAGGTCGTTTCCTGGCGCTGTTTACTGAGTTATGAGGAATATTTTTCCGTTTGGAAAAACTTTTGAAATAAGAATGGGCATTCGCGATGTAAAATCAAAATTTGTCTATAAGAATGCGAATAGGGCTGCTTCTCAAGAGAGCCTTTGAGGAATTATGCAAGTAAAAAAATAGGATAAGGTAGAGCAGACCATGATACCAAAAGATCATGATGTCGATCTTTGGCTTCAAAATGTGCTTTGGACTAAAATAATTACCACATTATTTGTCATTTCCTGATCTGAAAGACTGTAAGATGTTTAGAATTCTGTTAAAATCATATCTTACTTCAGCAATCTTAAGAAGAATCTGCGTTAAATATTAAAAAATATTTTCTGTCTAAAATTGAACCTAGAAAAACCTACATTCAATTAATGTGGCTGATTTAGATCAGGGAATCATTATTTTACCAAACTTTTCGAAGTTACGAATCTCATCAAGGCAACATTCTTATCCTCAAGCAAAATGTAAGACTAGAGGTCAAGGAAAACCATTAAAACCGAATTAGGTTACTCTGAGGTGAAGGGTAAGCATTTCTTTTTAATTTTCTTGCAGTAACTACGCAAACTTCCATTTGTGGCACTGCACTAGCTTCTAATTGGGTCAAGGAGAAGTCCTTATCCTCGCTAGTAGAAGACGTGAGCTCAGCAAGGCCGAAATATCCATCCGGATGTTATCCTTGTGACATCACCGTGGCTATATTCAGTCAGATGAACTAAGGCCGTTTGTGTGGATGCCGCCTCCACTAGTATATAATTTAAGACATTAATGTTTTGTTTTATTATTGTTGTTGGCAAATTGTCCTTGGATAAATGGTATTCGATCAGTTGGTAATGGAAGTGACTCATTATGTAGTCCTTAATTATGATAATCAGACATTTTTCAGTCGTGTTGTTCGCAGTTTGTCACTTCCGATTGCTTCCTATCTATTGCTTTTCTCAATTATCCAGTCTCTCAATCATCATTATTAATATATATTTTTTAATGTCCTTGTTCCGGTGCTAAAGTTTTGATACTATCACCTCCGGCTGGTTATTTTATCTCAACAATGATCATAGGACCATTGTAACAGAAAATTATTTTACTACTACGAAGTAGGAATAAACATACGTCAAAGATCTTCATAACACTTTAAAATAGTGAAAAACCTTGTTGCTGTACTAACCTCCTACGATTTTTAAATTAGCATGAACGTCTTAATCTCATACAAGAACGAAAACAAAACACGGTTTTGATGAGTTTACAGGTTAAAAATAATCTCCATTGTTAGAAATAATAATGAGGCAAGTGAGATTACGCACGGTGTTACAGTTTGATTTATGTTGCGTACTTTTAAACGCTACTTTGTACATTGTTTGACGAAATTGGTATCATAAATTCCCTGTTTCTTTAACAGTGAGTCTTGTTCTTTATGGGTCACTTTACTGCGATTGTTCTTGTTCCCGCGTTTTCGGAGAGTCTGCTCGATTTGAAATTACATACAAATAAAAGCCTTGTACTCGTACGAACTGCGTTCACGTAACAAGAAACTGGTCGTTGTACAAGTTATTCAAGTATCGCACACACAAACGTGACCTTATGGCGGTGACATCATCGCGTCTCGACCGACGCTTCGGCGCCCAGCGTAACGACCGTGCATGTTTAAAAGGAAAAGTTTTGCAGTAACGCAAGGAGGAGTCCTTGGTTAGCATAGCAATTGATTTCTCCTCCTGATTTTCTCGAACGTTAGTTATAAGCGGAATATAACAGAAGGCCAATGCAACACAATAACTATTATAAGCACATTTCTTATCGTAGGCTGTGTAATAAGTTCCTCGTGGATCTCCTAGTTAATTATCTTTAGCTTTAGCAAAATGTTAATTAACAGCTGTTGGGGTCACGTTAGGATCTATTCTTCATGTTGAAAGGTCTCTTGGACCAATTGGTTTGAAACACTCAGGCAGATGAACTCTATAAATAACGTAACAATTATAAGTGGGTTATTCTTGCTACAGCTGCTGCTTTATTATACAGAAGGTATTGTTGAATGTTACCTGTTATGTTGGAGGTTCAGGTAATTATATCCTTGTAATTATTTAGAGCAAGTTCCTTGATAGCAGCTGGTCTTCCCTGAACTTCGAACAAAAGTTCATCCCCAACTATAGTGCAACTTATTACTATGTTAATTCTTCAAACTATGATGGAATGATCAAGTTCGTTAACTTCCCCGCCTTGTTTCTAGTGAGCTAAGGACCTAAAAATAGGTCTTCACCTAGGTAAGCTATTGTTAGTCCTTGAGTTGCGATGCTTACAGTTTTGCAAAGTCTGCTAAGAATTTTCTACGCATAGTGATGTGTAGTGCGAGTGTTATAATAAGATAAATATGAAACGAACTATACCGGACCGGAAGATCGTGATTTATTATAACAATACTTCAAAGCAGTTTCCAACATTAGTAATCAGTTCAAATAACTGAAAAGCTTAGTTAAATGTATCGATTTATAATTTTTTTGTAGTTTTGTGTTTGGTCATCTTAGATTCTAAGTAAAAACGGAAAACAGTAAACCTCTTAATTATACCTATTGAAATCAAACGAAGTTCACCAAATCGATGGACAGCGTGGATTAAAATTGGGATAGATACCTATTGCTTCTAAAAAAGAATGTAGTAATAGGTTGACTGAAATACTATAAACTAGTTTCTTTTTTCGGACGCAGTTGCAGGTTGATGCAACGATTTGCAATCGCCAAATGTGCGTACGCGCCGGGCACATGGCGGCCTCGCAAATTCGCTCAGTTTTCGCAACTAATCATAATATTTGAGCAATGTAACGGAATTTGCCCCATATTTAATTTTCATTAATATTTTCTGTTAAGCGGTAAGCGGTATCTTTAACACGTTGCTTGTCCACATACGAGTAGTAGACACAATAAAAAACCCACGTGTTATGAACTGGACGTTAAAATAATAGCTTTTTCTCCAAAAAGTTAAAAACTATTTCCCTCTTCCTGTCCTCGGTGAAAGTATTTTTTTCGGTTTGCGGCAAATTGATAGCACATTGTGACGTAGCATCGTCTCAGACACTTTTTCTTTGACCATGAAAATCTGAAATAAATAATTATGTAAGTATAAAGCAATTTAAAATAATTTTGGGTTTCGAACTGGCTTGGAAACAAGATTTTTCCCAGGTTATTCTCTCAGATCTGCATGTTTAGTCGAACACAATTGCCACCATGCTTAGTCATCGTACAAGCTTCAGATTACTACAGATGGATGCCGTTGTCTGTTATATTTATTTAATTCTGGATAATAAATAAATAATGCTTTCAATAATGTCGATACGCCATCTGCAATCTAAACACACGCGTTAGCCCTGCGGATAGCTTCGCACATTTTACAAATAAACATTACGCGCTAAAAATGTTTCTATTATTATCTACAACTATTTTCGTATAGGTTGCTCATGGCCGTAGCAAAAGGATTAAGTCTTCTCGTATTTGTAGTGTCTTTCATTTGATAGCCTTCAACATTTTTGGCTGCTGGATACCAATCGTTAAGCCTACTCGGAGGGCTCAGAGCGTCTTGATAACATCGTACAGTTGGGTAAGTTTATCACTGGCCTTTCACCTCCAACAGAGCTCTCGTTTTGAAGCATTTTCATCATTCTTCATTACGAACCAGGAGATAAGGCCTGTGCCCTGTAGTGGGCGCTATTTTTCGATGCCTGGGTGTAAGTATTGATTACGTATGAACTTATTTGTTACAGGAATTTGCGTTTTATTATCAGTCTTTGGCACCCATTTCGCAAGCATTGCAAAGATGATCTAGACACTGCCTAATTCTGTGCGATCACTTTCATCAAATTACGCCAATGAGTTTCATAAATTTATGGGACGATATTACATTTCTAAGTGGCTTGACGTCATCGCGAGCCCCATTTTTCTGTAGTCAAGTGTTAGGCCATTAATCGTCGGTCACATTATTCCAGCTCTAACTATGAAGCAGTTAAAGTGCCGGCACACTGGCGCCGGTATAGCACCCTTAACGCGCCAGTTATGTCTGCATCGGCTTTATTGATGTAAACAAGGATTTGCTGAACAATAATTCGACGTATTCAGCAGTGGTTATGAGGTTCGATTCCTGTACAAGTTGTACATCAACAGACATTTGTGTAGGCTCTGGGTGTCCGTAGTACCTTTTTTGTTTCTGAATTCCATGACAATGTATATGTTGTCTGGTATTTGATACAGCTTTTAAGATACTCTAAAAATAAAGCCATATGTTAAATATTTTAATGTCAGAACGGATTTAAATCGCTGTTCACCTTGTGCTTCCTCAAGCAGTAATAGTATTACCCAGTGCCACGAGGTTACTATGGGGTGTCAATGAAAAGCAATCTAGGTTATTATTGTATGCCAAAGATTGATATTTCCGCTTATAAATGAGCTTTTATTTTAACCTTATTGATATTTTTGGTAAGGAGGAAATTGTCTCATATAAAATACCACTTCACCTTGCCAACAGTACATGTGGTAGCAAGCAAGACGTCCATTGACATCCGTATTAATTTAATTAGACTGGTTTCCAGCCACTCACTGCCTACAAGGGTCAAGCCTAACGGTAATCTTGTAATGATACATTAACCTTGTTAATGACCGCGAAAATGGTCAGCAATATTTGAACAAATTCTATTGTGAAAAAATATATTTTTTTTTAATTGCGTGCCAGCCAGCAAAATAAAACTTTTTTTTTGCAGTCTGAAAACGTTTCACAGATTTAATAAAGCTGCATGAGGCGAAACTACTCACGAGGATTACTGATGCCAGCAAGTATAGTATCTTCTCAGTAGGGTTGTCCCTTGGTAAAGAGGCAGCTGTTTTGTAGGTGAGGATTTAGGGCGAATGCCAACTAGCTTAGTAAGCATTCAAAATAAATATGAGAAAACATAACATACTTTACACCAGTCAAAACGGTTTTGTCTTGTATTATGAAAACCAGAAACAACACAGGCATTACAAAACTCACACACAGCAAGCGGATATGTATAGATCTATCTCGTCAACAGGCAAGATTGATGGTGCGGATGGCCTCTGTCCGCGGGTTTGATTATCCTTAACTTTTGAAACCCTATTTTTAATTTTATGCTGTACCCCTACCCTACCATGAGTACAGTAGCTATCGTATCGCGTTGACGTTTTTGTATGTGATTTCGGTAAAGCGCCTCTAGTGATTAGAAATGGAACTAAAAATGGCATACAAATTGCTGAACTCAACTATTAGTTTACGTGACGGCAACTCATGTTAGACATACTGATTTCTTAAGGTACCAACGATTTCGTCATATCGGCCTTATAAGCAAGTTTCCTTCTTGAGCTCACGCTTTTTCGGAAGTGCAATACCTACCAGGCGCACAGTTCATTACCACGAGTCAATAAATAAATGTTAATACCTGAACGGATCCGGCCCCAGAGCCAAAGCATCAGAAGGATGGCATTTGGTGGTCACTTAGCTGTTGTGGTCCATTGGCAGCCCTGTCCCAGTTCTTTGTCTATGCCTCCCCCGCGCCCGACGGCCATTGTGGGAGGTCGTCGACCTCTTATGCAACGCGTACACGTCAAATGCTGGGACACCTGGAGCCGCGTCACGCACGTTTTGTAACTGTTGCGGGAACAGCTATTTCCAGTTATAATCGGCGTTCTTTTTTAAATGATACAACCTTGAAATGAACGTCATGTGGTTGATTGATCTTCAAAGCTATCGATTCTCAAACTTTCCGGAAAAGTTAAAATATACCGCCAGTGTTATTTTCACCGTTATTTCCTTCCTCAATAGGCGAATAAAGTTTGGATGCTTTTATAATTCTCGTAGAGAACGTTGCTGAGTCCGAAGATTTAGGAGTGGCATCGTGGAACATTTGTAATGAAATCAAAGTCTAGTCCATATTTATAAAAATGGTATCTCTCTACGTCAATTTCGCCAATGTCAGATTCTTAATCACGTACGTTGGTTAAAATACGTAATTGTAAAATCTAGTCAGTATATTGGTGAAAAAGCGAACTAACCAAAAAATTAAATAGCCGTCCCGCCTCGTGTGGGTACCAGTAAGAGTTTAAGACCCCCTGGGCTACGACCCAAGATTAGGATGCGACCCCCAAAAGACAAAGGAACAACAGGGATCCTTTGTACTTTCAGTCTCGACGCATCGATTGTAATGCCACTATTTATATCCAGAGAAAGTATAGGTAGTTGTAGACAAACCAGTCGTCCTTTGCACAAGGACATGTCCTTGGAGTAGACAGGACAAAGGGAACAAAGGAAGGGAGTTTAGAGATCGTAGGTTCGTTGCCGTCATTGCGTCTAGACGACTGCGCTTCAGTTGCAGGGGTCCAGATCCACCCTCTGCGATATCACTGCCATAATTTCTGTAATAGTATTTTACGAATAGAATTTTGAGCTTTCCCTTTCAGATTGTCTCTTAAAGGTGGAAAATATTTCGAAAACCACTTCTTTCTTTAATTGTGCGAATCTTTTAGTGCCTGTCAAACATCAATGACATATTGATGCATCGACGAACGTTACGGCTGAACATAACAACAACCATGAAAGTTGTTATTTATTCACTCGAGAAATTATTATTTGTTTTATTCAGATTTGAAAGACACGAGCTCGAAAGACTCTAAATATTTGAGCTTGCCTGACAGATCTATTCTGTGATCTGTCCCACGGTGTTTGACTATCTTCAATTAATTTTTGATACAGCACGGCGTGTGACGTCACAGTGCTATGTTGAGCCGCATTTAAATCACTTCGAAGAACTCTTGTGCGATAGAAATGAAGCAATATCCTTCACAGCTACTCCGCTCGCACTATTTTTGAAAAGATTTTGATTCTGTTTCCTCAGAAAGGTTCTTTTTAATTATCACAAGATGAATAAATTCTTTATAGAAATGGTATTGATCATCCAGTTTCCTGCTTCAAGTGAGCTTACCATGAGTAGATACTTCGAGCCGTAATCCAGGTCACCGGTGTTCAAACATGGCCACAACAACAAGCTTTTCACCGTCTACGCAGGAAGCAAGCGTATGACCGTGACGAATGATAGCTTTGATTTCGTGGTTTGCTTCAAAGAGCTGTTCTTCGGTTGTGGTTAGTCGTATTGTAGCATTATATTTTTAATTATCTCTACGTAGTATGTATATTACTACTTATCAGAATAGTCCTTACATTTAGTAAGGAAAGTTTATTTTATTTATGTCATTAAATTTACATATTTCTCCTTCTTATTAGTTCCTGTTTACCTATTTATGCACACACTTGCCTCTCTTTTTCCATTTTTCCTCTACCCGTAGGTTGCCTGGAAGAGATCGCTATTAGCGATGAGGCCGCCTAAATTGTGCATTGTTTGTAAATGTATTACTTAGCTTTAGGTTACTTTGTTTTGTAAATAAAGAATATCTATCTATCTATATTCTTTAGAAAAATGTTTAACTCTTTTGAGTTCCGATAAACAGATCAATTATTCTATGAAATATCTTTCAATTCGCTAGTTTGTTAATTATAAGTCTGCATAGTCAATATTTCGTGGCATGTCAATTTGGGTCAGTAGATCAACAGGGCGGTGGGCAATGCCCAGTGCTCATAAACAGATAATTCACAGCCACCTTCCACCTTCAAGGTGGGGTCTACTTAATTAACTTTAATTCGTTAGCTGTCTATAAATAACCTTTGATCATTCATTGCAATTCTCCATGGCTGACTGGCACTAAACAATCCGCCTCCCTGGAGCTTTTTGTTGAAATAGATTGGTGTATTCTGACTTCTACTGTAGTATTAATTAAAATAACTATTTATTCGAATGTTCATTCGAATAATGTAGAGATTTAGGATGTCAGAGTTGATCTAGCTACTTCAGACGCGGCGTAGCATTTGATACAGCTATAATCACTCTTTGATACCCTTTGTACAATTTCTACATAATTATCTCGAAGCTAAATCTATTTGCTGCTTTTATAAGTAATCTAAAGTACCATTGGCACTTTTTGAATAAGCCATTCAGAATCTTCTTCAATTTTCAACGCCTCCACTTCAAATATTTGTTCAACTCGACCGCGCGGATAAGCCACCGTTTGCACAACGCGGCGCATGCGTTACGTTACTTACACGTAGGTGTTTACGATCACTGGGTAGAATAATCTTCTACTTACGAGGATAATATGCAAAAGTTATAACAAAAAGGATATACAGTCGTTTTGGTACTATGCCTAAACGTATGGACAGCAGGTCAACCTTTTTGAAATGGAACTTGAGTTGGCAGCATAAGATCGGTCGGGAGACCGGGACAATCAAATGTGATTGGTACCTCTAGACAGCTTTATTATACAGGCGCATGACCCCTAGTATAGTATCCTCTAACCCTAATGGATGTCAGAAAATGACAAACACACCTACTCAATTAGATATTTCGTATTGTTCCCGACCGTCTTGGCCTCACTCATACACAGGACGTAGGCGTAGATAATTATGCAAACCTAACCGGTTGTGTAATATCTCGGTCGCCGTCACACCGTATCACTTGCAGTTATACGCCTAAGCCTACGTGAACACTGAACAATGCATATGCACGCGATAAAAAAATGGGTCGATGACTGCGCTTACCTGCCTCCATGAAAGAAAGAATATCCGAACGAAATAATGAGGTGCGAAAAAAAAAATCTATTTATCTAACCCTCTGTTGTCCGATCAATGAGGGCTACCTAACTAAAGGCCTTCCCTAAAATGCTACAGTGATCTAATAAATGAGGTAAATCGTAACACAAAAAGGTAAAAATAATAATTACATGCGCCAAACATCACACTACTTGTCATGGTCTCGAAGTAAGGATAAAATTATCCCTGTGTTACGAGATACCAGACATGGAATTAAGATAGGTTCGTCTCCTAGGGCACACCCAGACGCGAGACAATTGTTAAAAATAAAACACGATGAATTAATAAATAAATATCTTAGAGCAAACAATGTTGTGCCTGAGTGCAGTGCCTGTAGCTAAAAAAATTGTAAAACTTAACAATTATTGTAGTATCACTTTCCTGCAAAAGATATATAAAATACAGCTTGTTTGTTAAGACAGTGTTACTCTATACTTGACAGTGTTACCTTCTGAGAAAAACATGCCGTTAAAGATCCTTAAAAGGGTAGGTACTCATTTCACAACCTCAACTAAATTATTTATTCTTTATTGCACTAACAAATAAAGTACAATTGGAGGACTTAATGCCTAGAATCATTTTCTCCGCCGGGAAACATTGGAATTTTGGGCTGTGCAGCATATACAGAAATAAGGGAGCTGACTGTCGGTTTGATGTAATAATAATATATTATGGGCATTTTTTCATAATCATACGGATGTTTGTTCAACTATTTACAGTTTCATCAAAGGTACCTATGTAGATTTGTAGAGAAAGTCAAACTTAGGTTTGAGCAAGGGTGGATGAGATAGTAAACGCCGCTGACGAAAAGCAATCTCCCGGGTCGAGATACTGCAATCATTAACCCCGATTGACTTTAATTAAATCAAATTGATAATCAAGGGCTCTTCCGAGGAGCTTCTGACTCAGGCGGAGTCAAGACTGAACATTGTGTTTAAGAAAATTATGCGTGCAGGAACAGCTCCGATTCCACATTAGTAGTTGAAAGCTATGCTGAGCCTACAACTATCTGTCCATGATTGAAAATAAATTCCGAAAGCAATGTATGATTTGTTTGTGTCCTTTAAAGTAAAGGTTTAATACGGACTTTGCTTCTCCATTCCAGTTGCGAAATGTTTTGCACCTAAACTGTGTATCCTGATCGCATTAGTATATCTCATCATATATCATATATCCGTTGCTATTGCATAGTGCATGTTTCATACCTTCGTAAATAGTTGTGAACAATGACCAGCTAAATATATACATTCTGAAGGATGGCTGATTTTTATTTAAAATTATTATATTTCAGCAAGAATAATACCAAGTTGTAATAATGTGATCGTTACTGCGGCGTTTGTAACAGTGTGAACTATTACCACAAAATAAAGAGTTTACAGAAGGACCGCTCGCACCTTTTTCCAAAACTTGCGTGAACCGCCTAGGGTTACTACTATATTCGCTCTGGATTTTTAAAATGAAGTAAGTAAGTTATTATACCTACTTGACAGAACCGGCCAAAAACAAAATTCATAATGTGAAAAATTGCACCAAGTTCGACAAAAACGACTCACCGAAGCTCACTGACTTCGCTTGTAAACTTATGTCTCTGTGTGCGTGCGTCAAAAATGGAGTGTTGTTCTAAGCGGGCTATCTGTCAGAGCGCCGCGCATGTCTAATTTGTGCTATTACTACGAACGAATAGTAAGTTGCCTTTCAATTCAATATCGATCAGTGGAACTGCGCTCATGTTTTAAAACTATTGTATTTAAAGCATGCGCTCTGGTGAAAATTTGTGACACCAATGCGCAATGGTCACTTTTCAATGAGAAGAAAGTGTTACTAATTTACATTAATTTGGTATTCTGCTACTAGCTCATTGTAGAACGTGCGTGACAGCCACATGATAGGAAAATAGCAAGGGATTGCATAGAAATTAAAGATAGCAGTTAACATGTTTGAGACTAAAAAAATGCCAATGAATTGTCCTAAATGATGCTAAAAATTAATCATAGGGTATGTATGAGTGATGCCTGTGTTATAGTCAGACGTTAATAGCTGTAAATGGAAAGACATTATCGGAGCTACAACTACGATCGAATTGGGTGGAACATAATCATTTGAATTTTTCTGTCTCGCTATGACAAGGCTATGCTATGACACATTCGCGTCGCCTCGCGACACAAATGCAAGTCAACATTTAGATACTTACCTGGTTCCAAAATCCTAGCTGTCGCTAA
Source organism: Udea olivalis (assembly GCA_947369235.1). Taxonomy (NCBI): domain Eukaryota; kingdom Metazoa; phylum Arthropoda; class Insecta; order Lepidoptera; family Crambidae; genus Udea; species Udea olivalis. The sequence goes on along the minus strand of OX376345.1, from coordinate 3,928,988 downwards.
CGGTGTTCTAGTTTCGAGGCTAATAATACCACTAATAAGTACTTTCGGAAAATGCAATATGCTAAAGTTGAATGAACTATACTCTGTCTTTGAACAATTAAATAAACCAAGCCTCTTAGCCACACTCCGACTCATGGCGTCTATGCTATGTTCGAGTTTGTTTAAATAATTCCATTAACTCGCTTAACAAGTAATAACCATGATTATCCCCTCTTAGTAACAGAGATTTATTTCTCTTAGAACGGCAAACACCGCTATTTTTGCTGTCGTTATTTTTCTCTTATCTATATACAGTAGTACCTAACTTCTTAGTTGTTTGCTCTCTGCCATTTAAGCTTTCGTGATACTTTTATCTGATGAGTAGCATTCTTTCAACTCCGTAACTTGATTATATAACAACTTAACATAATATCAGTCGTTCTTCGTTGTTTGACCTCGATCCAGCCTCCATGTGTGGAGGGAGCTGTGATGCAACAACATTTTAAACAAACCACATCTGGTGTTACTAATTGGACTGTAACTGGTGCAACTTTTACTATAACATGGTTTACAATTCATACTTCGTTACATATTTTGTTCATGGCTTGAGTGAGACGGCTATGGTGCTAACCTTTGTCTTGATTCTTGAATGTTTGGAATGCAAATTCCAATAGTAAGCAGAGATGAATGTCCTATCCCATTTAGCAGTCGTGGTGGCTGTAAGTTCGCTGAACTAAGTGCCCTTTGGCTCACCTTTCGCACTTCTCGCGGGTAGCATCAGCATAAATCATAAAAACTCTGCCATCTCTCAGTTAAACTCTCTTGTGTTTTTAGATTGATGTCTTGTATCATCAGCATCAGATTCGATAAATAGCTTCTGGGATTCAGAACCATCCATGTAATAATAAACTATTTGCTATACATTTTATAATAAATAATTATCTATTTCGAAAATTGCGTACATATCCTGTCAGTGATGAACTTATGAGTATTTTACTGAGGTTACTTACCATTGCTTTCAGAGTTCAGTTAAGTTTGGTTAGCATTTTAGATGGTAGATGTTACCTTTTTGGCAGGGTCAGAATTATGTTCGTAAAAATTTGGAATATATTTAGTCTCTAAATAGATCTTGAAATGTAAATGACCAGACGAAGTTCATTAAAACATCCTGTAGTGAATTGATTTTTCTCGGTTTATTGCGGTAATATGCGGCAAGGCTTACCTACTAAAGAATCTGACTCGCATACTTTACATAATTTACAAATATCTTATTTTTGATTAGTGCTGTCGGTTACGTCAGAAATCATCCCATGCAAATCTCATCGTCAAGGACGAGACTATTATCCCATGGTCGGAAAAATATTCCGAATTTTCCTGAGGAGAAATAAGATGCTGGCGACCTACGTGGCCTTGGCCTCCTAGCCTCTTTCCATTAGCCTTCCTGCCTGCCAGTATTATGTATTTCAGCACCTAGGACATAATAAAGCCTTATAATACCTTTTTAAATAATAAAAAGGTCGTTGATAAAGAAATCAACTCTCGTTACAAATTGTGAATTAGCTTATTAGATACATTTCGTAAAGCGTCTGTCGAACAAAACACAAGGTGGAGTATTATTGTAGCTTATAATAATATTTTTGTTCTCTTCTTTTCTTTTATTTATTAATTCAAAGACTGGTGGTAACAGAGAGGTTGATAAAAATAAGAAAAAATATTCATATGACGGTTTGTGAGATACAGCTGATCTGTTTTTAGCTGAATGTTCATGTTTCATTCAATTTCATATTTTCATTTCCATAAGTACTTATTTAGTTTTTCTTCTTTAACAGCTCATGGGCCTGGCCGTGATCGGCGTAGGAGTGGCGTTCCTGCTGAACTGGACCCCAATTAAGCAGGAGCTCCAAACGCACCTGACAGTAGCACCATGGGTGTTCATCGTCATTGGCGCCATCATGTTCGTCATCGCATTCTTCGGATGCTGTGGCGCCATTAGGGAAAGTCATTGCATGGTTGTTACGGTAAGAAAATTACATATTAACTTCACCGTCTATATTCTATTATTTTGCACACTTCCATCGATCTGCGTTTATTCTGCACAGTAACGTGCAAGTATATTTATCTGTGGGAATACTTAAAGATCCAAGCCACTGTTTTCTATCAAATTGCACTTGGCATATGATTCATTCTGTAATAGAAATGAACGACTTCAGTTCGAGTAAGATAACTCATGCATTATTAATTCATAACTTGGTGCTTAAATAAATTTGCTACATCTGGCTATTTACACGCAAAGCATCGAAGTCGACTCGTCTCGCCATCTGCTCCTAACCGAGACAGAACTGTTTTTACCATTTTCATTGGATGTAACGAATTTTGAATAATAATTCTTCAAGGTCTAGAGTATGCAATTAATCGAAAAAAATTGTCCTCAGTACGCGATCTTCTTGCTGGTGATTATCATCATGCAAGTCATCCTGGCTGTCCTCCTGTTCACATACGGCGAGACCATAAAAGACGGCCTGAAGAAGGGCGTCGAAGGTCTCTGGAGCAAGCGAGCACATGACCCGGCTACCAACGAGGTCTTCAACAACATCCAAGCTCAGGTGAGTTTCACATTGTCAGTTTGTAGAATGAAAGGTGTCCGTGGCGTAGTGGAGACAGTGGATCGCAACGTCTAATGTTTAGCTTTGCTAGGCCGGGTTATGGGATGGGGAATCAATCACCCTAACTTAAATTTAGTGATGTATTTTTCGGGCATCACCGTGCTTCGCCACTTCGCAAGTAGTTGGTCCCGGCTAATGTCGCTTGATATCGCCTCGGTAATTGGGTATGGGAAAAAAAATGAAACATGTCCTAAATCGAAAACCATTTCGAGGTATGTGTATTTTATACCTTAAAAAATATATTTAACATTTTGAAGGCAAAGGATCTAGGATTTTTCTAATTAAATACGTTGGCAATCTGGGGTCATTCATTTGACCCAGACTGCCAACGTACGTAAAGAGTTCATTAAGGTTCTTATTGGACTCTTGACGGTAATTAAATTGACATCTCACAATTGAAACCCATAGGGTCGTATGAACGTCCTTTCACGTGATTGGTTGATAATCTATCCATCAACAAATCAAATGACGCGATCTGTATCTTACGTCAGATTTTTAGCTAGGTGATTCTACAGCATGGTATTAATGGTGTTTCCAGATAGCAGATTTAAAATTCCCAATTAAAGTTATTTTTAATAATAATTTACGTACAATAATTTACGTACATTATTTTACGCCCATTGCCCAGACGGGTAGGTAGGACTCAAAATAGCCATTCGCTATAATCCCAACCCTTTCAGGTAGGGCTTGGTTTCAGAACTTGGCAAAATAAATTGTATCTGAAGTCTATACTTCTCACGTTCTCGTGATGAACGGCGAGCTCAGTTTCAGCCGTAAGCGCAGTAAATCAGTAATTTTCTCCTCATTATTTATTCACAGCGAATCGGGGAAAATACACATGTGGGTGGGTACACTAAGCGAATTTGTGATGTCAAGAGTTCGCAACGTTTAAAAATTAATAAAAAAATAACTACCGGCTAGATCAACGAAATAATCAAATTAGATACTTAAAATAGTAAAAGGTATTAAAAAAAAATTTTCCTATACCCAATTGGTTGGTCTCTGTTTTTTCTGAAAAAAGTGATGAAATTATTAATAAAAGATAATCTTTTATAAATAATTTCACTTAAATATCTCGATAGTATGTTGATCTTTCCCCATTGTTTTTTTCATTTCTATGAACCTTTGAAAGTTAAACAAAACAAATTGGTATAGGCTACAATGGCTAAACGTTAGTCTTTTCCCATGATAGCTTCAAGGGTGGGAACTTTTTCATCCGTGATGGATGTATCAGCATACATCATCATGTCATGTCATTAGCTTATTGATTGTGGAGTGTTTATTGCTTGAGTGCTCCATTTGGTGTCGCAATAGGTGACGCCTAAACCTCAGCATTATCATTTCATAAATTAGGATAAACTTATAGGATATCCGACAACCTTTGTCTGATCTGTGAGGTTTTCATTTAGTCGGGAATTACTAGGGAAGACTTGAGGAGCGAATCCACGTGTGGCATGCAGTGCATATGACAGATCGCACGGAGCAATGTGGCTTCGCTCAAGTTCTTTCGTTCTAAAATAAAGGGTTGTGATAATTTGTTGAACCAACACTTTTACCTCAAAGAACATGTCCATCCACTAAGATTAAGTGCAAGTCAATGTAGTTCCTAAACAAAAGCCTCACCACCTTCCAGTTGAAATGCTGCGGTGACAACGGCGCCTACGAGTACGGAAGCATCACCCTGGACCGAAGCTGCTGCGACCACGAGAACTTCGTCGGCCAGACCATCGGCTGCACCGCCGCCAACGCGTACACCGGCTGCCGCGAGAGGATCGGCGTGCTGTACGACAAGTGGAACAAGCCTATTGCTGGCATCGCTATCGGCATTGCTTGTATTGAGGTAAGAACCTTTTGGCCACAAGAGCTTTTTCCTTTTTTTTTAAGGTGGTCCCTCACCTGGAGCATTTTCCTGTAACTGTCCACTGATGTAATACTCAACTCTGGAACGTTACATTACAGGCGAATGGTCCAACATATTTAGATAAATCAGGTACACCTAGACCAAAATCATCTGACCAGAAATTAAACAAAGCTTGTACTTTTTGAGCCAGAAACTGGTAAATATACTTAAACATATCTGAAAAGACCATAAACACAGTCAAACACAAATGTTCATCACACTAATGTTTTTCCTGGTTGGGAATCGAACCTACCACCTTTGCAGCTACATTCGGTGGTAGCTACGCAAGACCTCTAGCATTATCGTTAGTTAAGCCTCCGTGATAGAGTGGTTAAGTCGGCTCGAAATCCGTAGAACCCGGGTTTGAATCCCAGGACAAGTAAGTAAGTGAGTGGTGTATCGTCGGAGGCCCAGCTGTGGTACAGTCGGCTAACTACTTATTATACTAGTTCGTGCAATAGTTTCCAAGTTTTTCTTTTTTTTCCAGGTGGTCGGAGCCCTGTTCGCGCTGTGTCTCGCCAACTCCATCAGAAACATGGACAGAAGGTCTCGCTACTAATATTTTGTTACATTTATACTGGTACCTATGTTCACATTTATTTTGGTAACCATTGACCTACTAATCGCGAGCGGGTTATTTACTGCATGGCTGGAGGAATTGATTTTGCCCGCTATATTTGGAATTTCACTTAAGTACGCAGGACAGCAGGTTAACAGAAAGCAGCATAAGGTACCCACATGTAAAGCTTGACGTGCTGTCGTGTGTACAAAAAGCTTGCCATTTATTCCCTAATCCCAGACACGAATTACTTAGCTGAAATCTGTAGTAAGTTTTAATATAATCATCTGAGTAACGTTACCAAATCTTTACTCAAGAACAGATCAATACTTGAGTAATAATATTCTATATTAAGGGCTTCAGAAACAAATATTTTCCTATAATAAATTATATTTATCCTTTTCTGAATCATAACAGAAATTTACCGTACAAACAGATTTGTTTTCTAAAATTACCTGCCTTTGTTCTATGAATATAAACAATTCAGGCATTCCTATTCCTGGTAAACAATATTTATAATAACTCAACAATAGTGGAATTCCATAGAAAAGCGTAAAATATAATTGTAATTAACTATTTCCTGTCTCCATTGTTTAATTACAAAACCTATTTTCCATTGAAGGCATTACCCATTTTTAAAACCAGTGACAAATTTAATACCTTATTCCAAAAATAAACATTCTTAAACTTGTTAAATTTCCTCATAATTAGAGTTTCGAATATGAAAAGTAAATGTTTTAGAGGTAATGTCATAATGGTAGTATTTATTAAGAATTACTTTTGGTAAGTACCTCACTCCCACGTCCAGGCATAAATTGGCGTTATTTGACCATGTTTGATCATATCAGTTGCAATTCCAATAATATTTCTGTAGTAGTTAACTTCTTACGGCTCTTGGTTTTACAATTAATTTGTAGCTAGTATAAAAACCTTTTTACTTGGAATGTAACGATGATCAGCAGTGGTCAAGTACCACTGGTGCTGCAAAGCTTTCAATGTTGTATTGGGATATATCTCGTCAAAAATAAAATACTATAATTTTTGTCACGAGTTATCGTCCCTAGCTTTTAGTATTAAAACAATTGAGTGATATGTATTTGGTTACTTTGGATAAACCTAATGCTTTACTAACATTTTTGTGTGCTAACTTACTCGTATGTAAAAGGTAAGGTGTTTTAATAGTAGGGTATATTGTAACGTAACCTAACGTGTGATCTAGGTTACCGTTTGACTAAGAAGAGTTATGTAGAAACTCAATATTGCGTTTAACAGTAGAAAGTGCTTAACATACTGTAGGTGAAAGGTCGCGGTTGTGTGATGGGTGTCTTCGCAAGTAGGCCGGTTCCCAGTCTCGAACCGAATGTTGAGATGAATGGCAATTTAGGAATCAAGGGATTCGATTCATATACTTTGCAACAAAATACTCAGCGAACTCGACCGGTTTGGCACGTTAGATGAAAATGTCTTTACTATTTCGGTTATAAATGAAAATTAAAAAAAAACTCCAAAAAAACTCCTGAAACACGTCAAAATCCATTCTGTAAAAGAACACGTTTCTTTTTATTTAGGTTCGTTATTTACTAGAGCCAAAACTCAGCCAATCCTCAATTAACTGATACGTTAGTTGAGACATCTCTTCAAAACATTTGGTACATACAAGACGGGTAACCGCCATACTGCATTTTTGTGGACACACCCTTAGACAGTGACATTATATAAATTAATATGTTACAGTCAAATTAGAGTGTGCTTTGTAAAAATTTATCTGAAAGGTGCAAAATCTCCGAGCATTACCAAAATTATAGCGGTCTTTTAAAAAGATACATTTAGTTTTGTAAACATTTATGTCATAGTAGTCTCAACCATGTTTTATAATAATGTACTGAGCTTCAGGCTTTTTACATTGTGAAGACAATATTATAGGACTGGTACCGTATCCAGGTATAAAATATCATCTTTTTACTATTAACCTTGAATAGTAACCAGAACTGGAATACCATTCAGAGTGATAAATTTTTATGAACGAACTGATAATTACCATTTTTGTAACACAATATATTCAAATTGGACATAAAATTTGATGTGATCAAAGGAATCTCATAAAGATAGGTGTTCCTAATGATTGTGATTATTTATCTAGTTTCACAAAAAAAAATGGAGAAGTATAAATGAAATAATGTGGCATCTAAAACATCTCACATTACTAAAATGTTTCATACCGACCGACTGATAATGTAATATAATTTATGAACATATGACAAGAAGTACCACATTCATTGTTTTTTAACTATACCTTCTGCTTATGTTATATTACATGATTTACTTCAAATTAATGTCGTAGTTACTTTGTCATGAACACCTAAGTCCTACCTAACTATTTTTATACTAAATGTTTTTAGAATGCTTATGTGATACTAATGTTTCTTGACTATTATTTATAAATGATAAATTAAATAAGTCTATACGATTTAAGCAAAACAAATTGCTCTTAATCAGTTCATATTATTATCTATATCAGCTCGAATGTTTTTGATGAATGTACCTAATTTTTAAGTCTATGCACAATGTGTCTATGCCTTAAATATTGATTAACTGTTTTGAGTGCCAAAATGAATACCTAAAGCTCATCACGAAGGTACAAAAGTATTAGGCACGCTATTATTATTACTTTCACTTTTTTGTCCGTTAAAGAAACTTATAATAGATCGTTAAAATTTAACATTAAAAATTGTACTCAATAAAGATGTGTTTAAAAATGTTGTTTTCTTTTACTCATAGTTTTTAAACTGAATCTTGGTTGGTTAAATTGGGCACTTTATTTGCACTTTTGGAAAGTTTTGAGGGCTTGGCATGCACGAAGTAAGTACCTACTTGTAAATATCACACGTTACTAACTTGCATGTGGCCATTCTGTGTATAGTTTAATAAGCGCATTGTTATAGAAGTTTTGAAAATCTTTGTATGATTTGAGAAAACTGTGTTGGCTGTATGGAACTTCCAACGAGAAGGAACTTACAGAAGGAAAACTAAACTCACTTTTAAATCCACAGTTTAATAAAACACGTCGTAATTTCTAATTTTATCACAAGGAACTTCTGTACATTGCGTGTCAATGTCTTTAGTTTGTGATCAAACTTTGTCTTAGTACCAGAAAGATATAATTTTTTGTAACTACCTTGTTTCAAATTGAAAACGCAACTAATACTTATTTCGTTATTATTTACAGGTACGTCTAAAACAAGACTACGAAGCCAACATGCGAATAAGAACTTAAAGAATAATGAGGACTATAGCTGTCGAATGTATTATGTATATTTTATTATATTTGACTTTACACGTACAAGTAAAGGTCAGTTTTGACCTTGCACTGACCCACCAAATGTTTTGCAACGACTAACGACTTCCGAATATTCCGAAAAAATAAATAATTATTATGTATTCGTAAAATAAATCTCATTACTTAGGTTATATTGAAAAAAGATCGAATAAAACTATTAAGTTAATGAAAGTAGAGCACAACGTTTTTGAAAGAAGAAGGTTACGTACAACTTGTTTTAATAGAGGTACAAAAAGTTAAGTTTTTACGTCATTTATGATTAGGTTTTTGTCCATTAAGTACCTTTTTGAAAAAAAAAACTAATCTTAGTATTTTATTTAAAAAAGATATTTGTGTACATAAACTAGTGTGCCTTTTCAGAATCGCCTGCCATATGTATAATATTTTTTAATAATGTTTTATTGCTTTGCAAAACAATTTGATACAACTTTGTGTTACTTTTAATCTACGGAGTATCAACGCAAAGGTTGATCCTGGCAGTGGATAGAGATACCATCGTTAAAGATGCGCTGTACCTACCATTTAGTTTTAATTATTTTTGTTAATCCACATTTTATTCTAAAATTTAGGCCTATTGTTAAGTTAGTTAAGAGACTGTAATAATACGAAACAATAGACATTACAAGTATTTTCATATTTCAATGTTGTAACGTTCAAACGTCCATTTTTGATGTAATTTAATCTACCTATTATAAAAGTAAAAATTATTAAGCATTTCTATGAATGCGATTTTATTAAGTGTTTTCTCATACATATATTATGTAAATAGGTAATTATTGATATTATTGGGAGCAAATGTTTGTTTAATGTATTTTGAATCTCTTGTGCATTTCCGATGAAACTGCTTTATGTGGATGATTTACCTACATCAATAAATTTTCTACTACAAATGCCTAGGTTTTGCTTTTTACTGCATGCTGTAATAGTTACTACTTGTCAACAAACCCTTATTTATTAACCCGTTGCACTTATGGAAATAACAATACCTTACAGAAAATCAACACATTGTACAATGAGTTTCACCAAAATGAAATAAAATCGTAACTATGGTCACATAAACCTAATAAAGCACACAACCATAACTACAAGGGCTGATAACGCCGGTGTCCCACAGGGGTCTGTTTTGTCTGCAACACTCTTTTTGCTGCTTATAAACGATTTGCTTGTGCCCGGTACTTTTGGGTATGCAGGCGACAGCACAGTTGTAGCTAAATATATATCCAGTGCAAGGGCCACTAGGGAGGAGATCCGGACGTGTCGAGAGGATCTTTTAAAGCGCATGAATCTGGCCCTAGAGGCTGCATCCGACTGGGGCGATGCAAATCTGGTCAGGTTTAATGCAGCCAAAACGCAGGCAAGTTTGTTCTCGGCGAAGCGGAGCCCTTTTGACATGGCTCCAACTTTTCAGGATGTCTCTCTTCCTGTTGCCGACCACATCCAGCTGCTTGGTATTGAGCTGTCAGCAAGCCTCAACTTCGGCGACTACATTAAGTCCTCTGCAAAAACTGCTGCCAAAAAGCTTGGTATCATATCCAAGGTTAGGCGGTATTTCACGTCGGCGCAGCTGCTCCAGTTATATAAAGCGCAAATCCGGCCATGTATGGAGTACTGCTACCACCTCTGGGGTGGATCCGCTAAATACCAGCTTGCTGCTTTGGACTCGGTGGAGTCACGGGCCGTGAGGCTCATAAATGATCCGGCTCTCTCTGCCGGGCGGCGGAAGCTTGAACACTGGCGCAGCGTTGCTAGCCTGTCGGTGTTTTACAGGCTTTATTTCGGGGAGTGTGCGAGCGAACTGCATGAGTTGGTTCCGCCATCTCCTTTTCACCATCGGAGCAGGGGACGCACATTAGCCTTCCACCCGCACGTTGTGGATATTCCAGCCATTCGCACAAAACGTTTCGCGGATTTATTCATAATGCGAACAGCCAAGGAGTGGAACTCGCTGCCCGCGCATGTGTTTCCGAACCAATACAATCTGGGTCTCTTCAAAACAAGAGTGAATAGGCATTTACTAGGCAGACATGTACCATCATAGATCGCATCGTCACTTACCGGTGACGACATCGTCACTTAACAGATGCGATTGCGATCAAATGACTGTCTAGTCCAATTAAAAAAAAAACTGGCAAGGTAAAGCCCAGACATTTGATAAAAAAAAAAAAAAAAATGATTTTCTTTTCTTATTTTAAAAATAGAAGTTAGTTTTCGTATCCGTGCAGCTATCACGCCGTGAAGTTTTGCCGCCATTTATGTCAACAAGACAGTGGTGTGATCACAGGGTGTGATCCTCTGCGGCCGGGGCCCACTTATGAGTTTTTGATTAAAAAGTTATCTGTTGAGGTACTTAACATTTACATATCTTCTGATGAAAGTAGACTTCAGGTAGCTATTATTTAGAACTGTAGCATCTGAGTACTGAAATGTGGTCCGGCCACAGGATCACACCCCACAGTGAACCATACAACACTGCCTACATACGGCGAATTAACCGTACTAGATTTTCACGGCGAAAAAACGTGCGTGTACAAGAGGCCTTACTGTTCGTTTTGTAGCTGAAGACCTAAAGATTTCGCTAAGAAGTATCCATAGTATTAAACATGAACATTTTGGGCCTGAAAAAAGTACCTATCAGCGCGCTGGCTGCCTAGAATACTTACAGACAAGCATAAACAAACATGACTGCAGATTTCTTAAATCAATTTGGAAATATTAAAACAAGATCCTGACCGATTTTTGGCTCGCTTCGTAACTATGGAACTGGCTCCACCAATATGATCATGAAACGAAACAACAATCCATGACTTGGATGGCTAAGGCCGTCATCCATCTCCAACGCCTAAGAAGTTTAGGGCAAATCCATCCGCCGGTAAGAGTATGGGCTCTCTTTTCTGGGACAGCCAGGGGGTGATGATGATTAAATACCTCAATCATGGAGCCACTATTACGGGGCCCTTATACGCAGAACAAATAAAAAAACTGCGTCAGGAAATACGCGAAAATCGCCGTAGAAAACTTGCTAGAGTTGTGTTGTTTCACCAAGATAACGCCCCCCCGCTCACAAGTCCCGAGTTGGATGACTGCTATCCAAGATGCTGAATGCGCCTAGTGATTTCTACCTGTTCCCGCGGTTAAAAGAACAACTGAGAGGTCACAAATACGGCAATGATGAGGAAGTGATTGCCGCCGTGCATGATTTTTAAGAGATCAAGATGAAGATTTTTTAAAAAAGGGAATCTTAGGATTAGAAAAACGATATACCAAGTGTTTAAACCTCAAAGGTTTATTATGTCAGAAAATAACATAACAATAAGTAAATAATATATAACTGCTTCATACCCCTAGTCCAATTTCTTCTCCTCAAATGATTAGTAGTACCTACCTACCTACAGACGAGTCTACACAATAAAATCGACGTGTCCTTGGATGAATGTAGGTGGGATTACAAATACAAGGTAGGTACTACCTACTTGTATTTGTGATCGTTCATAAATCAGATAGTATATGTTATATCGAGGGACTAAACGAAGCCATAATACCTATATCAGAGGTGGTTTGACTCCCGAGCGTGCGAAGGAATCAATGAAACCGAGGGTATATTAAGTTCGCGTTTAGTCTCGAGGTGCAAACTGTACTTTTCACTTTGAGTGCGAGAAAAATAGTAAATTTAGTACAAAAACATTTTTAACCGAACAAATTTACACTTGACAAAAGTTCTGAAATTTTCGTGGTCAGTTTTTTCTTCTGAATTGAACCACAGATGAACAATTTAAAACACATGGCGCCACCTTCTTTGCGGACAAACCATGGAACTAAAACTCTCAACATTTTCTCAATGAAGACTGTCCACACTTCTCAGAGTGGGCTAAAGTGATAAGCCCGCTTCGTAGGGCTATTTTGGCGTACTTTTAGAGCATAAGAAGTGAAAAATATTTTTTTGTGAAAAGCTTTGTACTTACTTAGGGTCTTAAAATACAATATGTGTCAAAAACAGCTTACCCAAAATTGGGTGTACAATATTTGCTGTGCGGAGAACAAATATGCACAATATCCCCTTCAAAAATAAATAATAAAATATATTGAAACTGAATAAAATAATAGAATCGGAAATTATTTAACAAAATACTTTACAATTCGATAAACTCAAACTCAAATCCAAATAACTTTCTTCTTCTTCTTCTTATTTTATGACTGGCAACCCACTCCTTTTAATAAGGATTACTACTGCCATTTTCAAGTGATATGTTTTGGGTACAGTTTGGTGTAGGTAGGCGGGTAAGGGATAGGATTTTTTGGCAGTCAGATATAGTACATACACATAATAGGAAAATGGAGTAACTATAGCTTAATGTTATGATGGGAAAGGTATTTAACAATGGAATAAATATATTTGTTATTGCTGAGAGATAGTATAGAAGACAATTCATACGGAAGGGTATTTATACTTAATTAAAATATCATGTAGTGAGTGAGAGTCATAAAACGGACATTTAAATAAGATGTGCTCAATTGAGCCTTCTTCCAGACCACATTCACATAGTGACGAATCTTTGACATGTAGTTTGGAAAGGTGAACTGGAGTAGAACAATGACCAAGTCGAAGCCGAGATAGAGTTGATGAAATGATTTTTTTGAAATGCAATTAAAAAAACCAAGGCTTGACATTTGGTTGAAATTGACTATAAAATCTGCCTTTACTTTGACTTGAGTTTTTCCAATCCCGACTCCATTTCTCCAGCAAGAAATTGCGAGGGATTGATGAGAGATCTTGACTGTAAATTTTTTTGAAACCTGTGTGGCCCTGTCTTGCTGCCAATTTAGCTAATTCATCTACCAATTCATTGCCTTGAATTCCTGAATGTGCAGGAATCCATGACAATTTGACAGTCATATTTAAATCAGAGCATTCCTTTAGTTTTGATTTTACTTCTAAGGCTAGAGGGCTAATAGAGTTACGATCGAATGGATTAGAAAGAAGAGATTGTAGAAAACTTAATGAGTCCGAAAATATTATTGATTGTTTAATATTTGAACATAATATATATTTAATACATTCTAAAATGGCCAAACCTTCGCTACTAAAATTTGTTGTAAGAGAAGGATACTTAAATAATTTAAAAAAACCAGTCGAGTGTTGCAAAAACGCAACGCCAACAGAATTAGAGGAGTCAGAAGAAAGGTCTTCAGAGGTAGTTTTAGATGCATCTGTATAGAAAATTTGGAACTCTGAAAGAGCATTATTTTTAATGAACTCATAAAGTTTTGAATTTGGGTCACGATACTACACTGATACCTATTGAGAGTAGAATGTCCGGTTGGAAAATAATTCCAAATAACTTTATTCAAATAGACTTTCACAGTAAGTACTTTCAAATCGTCAAAATTAACATTATAAAAATAATTACGAATTAAAATATTCCTGTTCAAGTAGGTACTATAAAATTCTCTATTAATAGAACATGTCTTAAGTTTCTTCTTAAATTGATGTCCTTCAAGTATTTTAATTCCAAGAGGTAGATGATTAAATATTTTTACCGTATACAAACATGCTTTCATACATATACGATAATCCGTTTATACAAAATCTTTATTTCGTGCGTTCACTTACATTGTATAGTTTTACCATTTAACATCAGTTACTAAGTAAGTACCTATGCCATATCGTTTTTGTCCGTCTTTTGATAATCACCATAATTTGCGTCTACGAATAAGACAGGCGCCCTACAGGCCTGCGCAGACGTACGCGGAGAAAAAAGATGCCCCTCGGATTTACCGCGGACTCAACGCACACGGTGTGCGATCATTTGTTGTCCGAGAGTAGGTATTTAAATATTCTGAGATTACGTTATGCTGTAATTTATATGAAGTTTAAGCAAAAGAGAAGACATTTGTAAAAAGTATACTGGATCAAGTCCTTTATTTCGTATCGATTTTTAACGCGGAGTAAAATCCGCCGTGTGCGTTGACTGCTCATAGTTCGTTCGTTCTACTCTACGTTCTACGCCGCGGATAATACGTCGACTGCGCAGGCGTTACCTGTTTTTTTTTTATCGTTATCTAACTCATACTCAAATAACTGCATTCAAATAGACTGTATCAGTACTTTCAAATCCTCAAATTTACAGCAAAATATACGAAATAATAGACTTAAATACCATAATAATATGGATATGTAAATAAACAGTATACAGACATAATGCGACTCTACCACCGCGTCGGAGTTGTTTCTTGCTGAGAAGACCCGGCGAGAAACTCAGCAGTTACTCTTTTAAACTTGTTTTGGGTTTACAACAGGCGTTAGTAAAGTAGAAGCAGTGTGTCATTTTGATAAAAATAAACCTAAAAGAATGTAAAGGTAACTCACAAATGGTTTTTGGAATTTTGTTTTAATAATGTATACCTTGCCCTTGTATTAAAGAATTGAGCGGGGAGGTCAAGGAAATTAAAGCCTCCACTTCAACCATGGCGAAGGACCAGGATAACATCAAAGGTTGTATTAGTGATTTAAATACCAAAGTTTCTACCCACGAAGACAGGCTTATATCTCTTGAATCAGGCCTCAAGACATCCTCAATACCTGTATGCTCGTCAGAGCCGAAGTTGGAGAAATATGAGGAAATAATCCAAGAACTCAAAGAGCGTAAAAAGCGAGAATGCAATGTTGTTATGACTGGCATATCGGAGCAGACTGCTCCTACCGCCGGGGAAAGGGTTGCTAATGATGAAACTGAGGTTTTAAAAATAACCTCCGCAATAAGCAAGGATATTCCCAAGCCAACTAAGGTGATCCGTATAGGCAAGTACAAAGCTGAAAAAACTCGACGAATTAAAGTCTGCTATGATGTGCCGGGGCCCGCAATGATGCTACTGCGTAACAAAACCCAATTGCCAGATAACGTGAAAGTCTACTCTGATCAAACTCCGACTCAGCAGAAACATTTTCTGGCCATAAAAGATGAACTAACAAAGCGCAAAAATAATGGAGAAGATGATATCACAATAAAGTACATTAATGGTATACCCAGCATCGTTAAATTGGTCTCAAAAAACTCCAACCCCAATCACCTTCAAGCAATACCATAAAGGATTCTGAAAATATATCCTATCAAATTGTTAGTGACTACAGACTCATACAGACAAGAAAATCAAGCATATCATTCCTGTACTTAAACGCGAGAAGCATAAGAAAAAAGGGCAAGCTCATAAGCTTAAATGTATTTTGCAGTCAATACCAGCACTTGTACATATAATATTGCTGACGGAAACTTGGATACAAAATGAAGATCAGGCTCTACAATTGCAAATTGATAACTATACTCATCACTATAACTACAGAAGCGATACAAGAGGCGGAGGAGTGTCAGTTTATATACACAATGATCTAAAACACCAACTAGAGGAGTCAACATATGAAGAAGGAAATAACTGTTTGTGGATTTACTTAGAAAAAATTGGAATTAATATTGGCGTTATATACAAACCTGGACATACCAACCTTGAAAAGTTTTTAGAAAAATATGGCTCCCAGCTACAGCAACGAAAGAGATCAATTATATTTGGAGACTTCAATATAGATCTACTAACAAAGGATAAGACTTTGACTAAATACAAGCGATCAATAAAGGAAACAGGACACAAATTGTTAAATAAAATCCACAGAGATTACTGTACAAGAGACTCTGAGACAAAGAAATCCATTTTAGACCATGTGAGCACTAATCTGAAGGGGGAACTTTTCAATTTTGCTATTATTCATTCTTCCATGTCAGACCACAAACAGATTTTCCTGCAATTAAATAGACGTAAACCACCCCAGAATATACGATCGACCTATGAGGCGATGGATTACAAAAAACTGTATGCCGAGATGGAACTATCGTATGGATCGGAGGACTATACAGATACCTTCCAAAACCTTGAAAATAGAATAAAACGATGTGTAGCACATAACAAAGTAATTAGAACGAAAATACTGAATCCACCCATGAAGGACTGGATAACCAGTGATATAATCGCTGGAATAAGTCAAAGGAACTTTTTATGGCTACAACATAAAAACAATCAGGACAACAAGAGTTTAGAGAAAGAATTCAAAGAAAAAAGAGACACAGTAGTTAAACTGATACAACAAACTAAAAATTCTTACTATAATAAATTATTTTCAAACTGCATCAATAACCCAAAAAGGACATGGGCTCTTATTAACACTCTGGCAAACAACAAAATCAAACAAAATAGTGCTCCTTCAAAGCTTTTAGTAGATTCGAAACCAGTTACTGATGTAAATGAAGTTTGTGAAATCTTTAACAGATACCTTTCCACTATAGGTTCAATACTAGCAGATAAAATCCCTAATAAATATCACATTGGTACCTCAAATGCGGTTTTCAGAACACAAAAAATAAATAATCACCAAATGTCTACGTTAATCCCATGTGACGCAAATGAAATCAAAAAAATTACTCGACGACTCAATACGAATTCTGGTAGTGGCATAGGCAAAATCAGCACTAAAGTAATAAAATGTTTGCAAGATCTAATTTCTGAAGCTTTAGCACGTTCTTTTAACAAGCTCATGATTGACGGTGAGTTTCCAGATACTTTAAAGGTTGCAAAAGTAACACCAATATACAAATCTGGTCCCACAACCGATCCTGGAAATTACCGCCCAATTTCCGTACTGCCGGTGTTGTCAAAAATTTTGGAAAAAATCGTACATGTCCGTTTGTTAAATTACCTCGACTCTTTCAATTTCATATCTGCAAGACAGTACGGTTTTCAACCAAAAAGTAACACCACTGCAGCAATAATAGATCTAACTACAAAAATAAGAGAAAACATAGATAAAAGAAAGATAGCCGAAACATAGATAAAAGAAAGATAACGACCGACTTGGTGTAATGGTTAAGAAGTTGGCTACTACACCAGAGGTCGCGGGTTCGATCCCCGCACAGTACAAACATTTGTGTGCATGAACATGTCTGTTTGTACTGGTCTGGGTGTCTCCTATGTATAATAAGTATGTATTTACAAAAGAAAATGTATTTAAGTATGTTTATCCGTTGTCTAGTATCTCATAACACAAGCTTTAATTAGCTTACTTTGGGGCTAGATGGCGCTGTGTGGAATAATGTCCAGGGATATTTATTTATTTATTTATAGCTTTGGGTGTTTATACAGACCTGAAAAAAGCCTTTGATACTGTAAGTCACAGCTTGCTTTTGAGTAAATTAGAGAATATTGGTATCAGGGGCAATGCCCTTAAAATGTTTCAATCATACCTAACAAATAGGTCACAAATAGTCAAAATTCATAACGCGCAAAGTACTACACAATCTATCACATGCGGCGTCCCGCAGGGATCCATACTGGGACCGCTCCTATTTCTTGTCTATGTGAACGACATCGCGAATTTAGGGCTTCATGGTCATGTGACTCTTTATGCGGACGATACATGCATATTTTACTTCGGTGCTAATGTGAATGAGGTCATCTCAAAAGCTCAAGAAGATCTTAATGTATTGTTTGAGTGGTTCCAATACAATTTATTAACAATTAACATCTCTAAAACTTGCTATATCATCTTCAAGTCTAAAAATAAAATTATTCCACCCCATGATCCTCTAACAATTGATAACACTCCGCTTGAACTAAAACTCTGCGAAAAATATCTTGGTCTAAGGATGGATAATCATCTAACTTGGAATAAGCAAATAGAGTATGTTAAAAATAAATTATCGTCACTAACAGGAGCACTCCGAAATGTAAACCAATGTGTACCGAGAAAACTTCGTTTCAATATCTATAATTCCCTAGTGAAATTTGCATTTATTGTATTTAATAGAAGTATGGGGCAGTGCAACCAAAACAAGACTGCAGGAACTACAAAGAGCTCAAAATAAAATAATAAAAGCACTTTTCGGCTACCCATTCTTAACACCAACTCTTAAAATCTTTGATAACACAAAATTAATGACCATACAACAACTTTATTGTTTTAGCACTTGTATTCTAGTTAAGAGGATTATCAGTAAAACTATTCGTAGTAATTTATGTTTTACAAAGAAATCGCAAATCTCTAAACGCAGTCTTCGTCGACCTAGCTTGCTCGTGTTGCCGAGGATGCGAAGTAATTTGGGTAAAAAAAGTATTACCTTTGAAGGAGCACACCTCTTTAACAAACTACCTTCACATGTTAGAGCTGTAGAGACTTTGACTGGTTTCAAGTCTGCATTGTTCAATTACATTGTTCAAAACCACTCACTTTGCGCGTGATGCTGTAGAGATTGATATCTTAGGCTATTAACTATTATACATACTTTGATTTATCTGGTCAGAAATGTTATTAAAACAAATTTAATTAAATATTATTTATCAGATTTAAATGTTAAATATGTGTCCTAGGCTATTAATTAATTATAATACATACTTTAATTTATCTATTCAGCAATGTTATTGCAACAAATTAAATGTTATTTTAAAATTTCAATGTTAAATTTGTATCTGTAATGAACGGTGTATTAAATGTTCATTTCTTGTTGCTGCCTTTTAGAATTTTCTCATGCTTAAAACAATTCAATAACGTTCAACACCACAACACTCTCGCTATGAGGTGTAAATCTATCTGGCCGGCGAAGCGGGGAAAGGGACATTTGATGGTGACCTAAATTAATTTTATGATAACTTTTTTCTCATGTAAATGGATTTTTGTAATCTTTTTTGAGAATAAATTCTTTAAACCTAAAATCAGCTGTCAATATTTTCCCTATAAAAACATACAACGCATTGAAGACATTATTAGTGCTACTGTTTCCCTACTACTGATTAAAACCAACGTTATTATGGAGCGGCGACGTCATTTAAGCAGGGAAGAAATGCTCAGAGCCGTGGGAATGATAGAAGCTGGTTCCCGGCAACGTACTGTGGCTTTAGCTCTGAATACAAGTCAGAGTGTTATCAGTCGACTTTGGACACGTTACCGAAGCACTGGTACCGTGGCTGAGCGCCATGGAGGACGGTATCGCTGCACCACACGGAGACAAGACCGATACATTCAAATAACAACTCGAAGAGCTCCAACAATAACCGGCATGATGTTAGCCGTGAGGCTTCATCACTCTTCAGGGAACTTAATTAGCGACCAAACAGTCAGAAACCGCTTGCATGAAGTGAACCTTCATTCCCGAAGACCGCTAAGGGTACCACCTATAGCAATGCACAATCGTAGGATTCGATATCAATGGGCTCTTGAACACAGAAATTGGGCAGAAGAACAATGGCGTTTCGTGTGCTTTTCTGATGAGTCTCGTTTTGGTATGAGACCGGATACAAGACGTATACGACACTGGAGAACCCATGGACGCCAACAGCGATTAAAATCCTGCCTGGAAGTCCATCCTTATAGTGGTGGAACCATCATGGTATGGGCGGGTATTTGGATCGGCGGAAGAACTGAGCTGATTTGGATCAGAGGCAACCTCAACGCTCAAATTTATGCTGAGACGATTGTATCAGACGTCATCGTTCCTCTACAAGTGCAAATCGGTCCCTTATTTCAGTTAATGCATGATAATGCACGACCGCACACCGCAAGAGTTGTAAGACAGACTCTCGCCGCAGCTAACATCAATGTCCTGCCCTGGCCTGCTCAGTCGCCAGACTTGAACCCGATTGAGCATGCATGGGATATGCTACAGAGAAGAGCTCTGCCGAATATGGAGGGTATCCAGTCGCAAGAAGACCTTTTTTTGTTGTTGCAACGAACATGGGCGGCCATTCCACAGCGTGATTTGGATGAACTCATTTTGAGTATGCCAAACCGATGTTATTGTGTTGTTAGTGTTCGCGGTAGAAACACGGATTATTAATTGTTTAAGTTACCCAATAAAGTTTTAAAGAAAACTGTTATTTCAGTCTTTTTTTCGAACTTTATAATGTTAGTGGTTCAAATGTCAAAAATCCCTTTATTAGGAAAATGGCAAATTTCTTTATTAATGCAAAGGTGAACACTTTATTTGATGAATCCTTAAAGAAAATTTTAATTAATATCAATCAGGAGAAAAGTTATTGCAAAAATATATGTTGATCCCTAGACACTTTTGATGTGTGTATTTATAATCATTGTATTCGAATTGAATTTGTTGGTATTTTGAGTATATTTTAAGTAAATAGGCAATAATTGCCTCTCATCCAATGTTTGCTGTGCCCTTGCAGGGCGTCACTGTACCTTATATACCCTTTAACATCCTATCGAACATGTGACTTGCAATAAAATGAATCTGAATCTGATGTTTACTAAACATCCTGTTTAGTGTCAAACGAAAAAAAATTAACTACTCAATTCAGACAACTTAGATACCATTATTGCATGAAATTAAGCACATTAGGTCTATCTGGTAGTTAGTACGTCCATTTGTCATGCATTTTGTTTATCTAGATTTAATACTTCTATGGTTTTCTCATGGATACACTGTCAGAACTAAACTAAATTAAAATGGACCCACACGGAAAGCACCAGCTTTCATATAAAAGAAGAATGATGAAAATCGGTTCACCTAGTCGAAAGTTATGAGGTAACAAACATAAAAAAACATACAGTCGAATTGAGAACCTCATTCTTTTTCTGGAGTACGTTGAAAAAGGGAGTCGAAGGCAAAAGATCTCGCGGGCGCTCCCCGACACGGTAGACAGACCTTATCAGGTCGGTGACGCACTCCGGCTTAAACGCTTGGTCCCACTCTGCCAAACATAGACCTGTATGGCGAAGCATCGCGAAATCGGCGATGACACAACAATCGGCTAATATTGTATGACCACGACCACTCTGTCAAGAGTGAACGACTAAGAAGAAGAAGAAAAAAGGGATGGACAGTCCCAGTATTCTTTTTTAAAACGTCTTCTCTTATGCTTAAACTTCATGTAAACTACAGCACAACGTAGGTAATCTCAGAATATTTAAATACTCTCGGCCAACAAATGATCTCACATCGTGTGCGTTGAGTCCGCGGTAAATCCGCGGGGGATACTTTTGTATTCGTGGAGCGTACTTTTTTCTCCGCGTACGTCGTATGCGCAGGTTGCCCCAAAAAGCAGTGATGACATCAAAGACCGAATGAGGGCAATGGTTTTGTTAAGGTTGATGTGAACGCCTCTGTAGTACTCTGTACTACTGATGAGTAAAGGTTGATGTGAACGCCTGTGTATAACATCACTATAGGTTGATGGATGGTAAGCGGGCGGCGGGTGCGCGGCGTGACACATGATAAATAAAATCTCCGTGTTGTGATTTAGGAAATTTAAAACTTTCGATTTGTTTGTATTTGTTTTAGTATAATAAATAAAAATAAACGAAGTAAATATTAATTATTGAAAGTCTAATTTTTCGGTTTTTTTGCTTATATCTCGGAAACTATGCCCTAGCGACATAAAACTTAAAACAAAATGAACGCTGATTAAATTTGCTACAGATCTTATTCTGTCAAGTTTTTCGATATCTTGTATAGTTTTCGAGATATCTGCTCTTGAACTTAGAACAATGACACATAAAAGGATAGTTCCATGCAAAAAGACGCACCAAACTTGAAGGCAAAACCGAACGTCAAAAATGTGTCATGGCAGAAGTAACCGAACAATGTTGCAAGGTGATTTTCCCTAGAAAGTGGGGAGATTAAAGTCATTTCTGAACTTAAATTTTGTAGATCTTTTGATGGTCATTTTTTTTTGTTTCTTCAAAGTTGTTAGTTATATTAATAATATGAATGTTTTTTCACAATAAACTGATTTATTCTAAGGTGACTTTTACGTTAGGCCTTTTGATTTTTATAATCATATAAATAATTCATGCTCAAAAATATATAATGTAATTAAAAATAAACTTTAATTTTCTAAAATCAATCGTCCAATTTAAGAAAAGTTGGAAAAATATTTTCTCATTACTAGCAACATTTTCAAATTTAAAAACAAAAGATTTTTTTACTTATATTACATTATTTATTTTGAGTTTTTAAGTGCTAATATAGTCTTAATATAAGTGAAAACATATTGTTTATTGGTAAGTTTTTTTTATATCTTTTTTGTGTTTTCCCGAATCATTGTGAAACTCATTTACACAACAAACTGACATTTTGTTGGAGCTCCTACCAATAGACCATGACTTGATTACTGGCGGGACGTCGCGGAGCTTCGATAGGGTCCGGACATGGTGTCCGGATTTCAGTGGCATCAGTAACCATGCGTCGACTCTCCTTCTAGGCGTAATTATTCTAATCTCTTGAAAGTCTGTAATTTTGGAAAAAAAACGTACCCCTACTCTACCATCCTTCATGCAACTATAAACCTTATCACCATGGAAAAAATCAGCGAATCTGATACTGCACCGGCGAAATACTGTCGTCTTAAATACTGCCCGTCAGAATCACACTGCTGTTAATTTTTCGCCTTATTTAACAATATCAAGGCCATTAAAGCCGAAAATGTGGACTGAAATGGGAAAACATTTTTATTGGCGGTAATGGGAAAACTTATTTAGCCTAGTCACGAAGCAGCACAATACTGTAAGACTTCAAATACAGCCAGCTCTGGATATAAAACTGTTACGAGTACAATGTTTGATGTCTTTGACATAATTTAAAATTAAAATAAATAGCCCCAGACAACACATCACTTGTCATGGTCTCGTAGTAAAGATAAATATCCCCGTACGAGGTATGTACCAGACAAATCTCCCAGCACACCCTACCCGACCCAATTTAGGAAAGATCATTTCCGGAATTAACTCTACCGGGAATCAAACCCGGACACTATGTAAGTACTCTTGACTACGGCCTCTGATAATTATAGTAAAAACAGGGTAGATGAGTAAAAGATTCCTATTCTGTATTTTTTCAAGAAAACTGCTGGACAAAGTCCAAATCTGGACAAATCCGTAATTGAAATCTAGTCTTTGCTAAAATTGATTGGTTTTAGCTACATCACGCTTGCCAATCTTAAATAAATACATTGTAAAAAAACTCAAACAAATTAAAAATATTTTTAACTAAAAATAAATTAATAAAGGACTTTATTTCTATTTCCCTGAAAACTTTTCAAAACCGGAGCGGAGACTGCAAATGAATCCTCAAATAAATATTGGCCCATACTAATCTCCATGCGGAGTGGTATGAGATGGTGAGATGTTACATCCTGAGTGGCGACTGTGTTTACATGATGCGCAAAACCTTTACCGCACCACAAGTTTACCACGTTTACAACGCCGAATTTACTGGTAACATATACACAACATTACAAACAAAACGAAAAATAGCAATAATCTTAATTAGGTAGAACAAAATCATTCCTGCAAAATATTGGCCTTTATAAAAGAAAAATAAGAAATGAGAATTTTATGTAGCAGACTTGTTTATTTCTTAAAATGGTTTGTGATTGTCGCCATTTCAACATTTTCGATTTCGATGTCGATTGTGTAAAATGGTATTACTCTAATGCCGCAAAACCATGAAAAAAATTTGTGAGTGACAAATGAATCTATGAGGAATCTGTGGTTGAGTCTGACTGACAGTGACAGGTCATTGACTTTTTGAGAGGACAGCTCAGATTTTTATAATTCCTCGTCGTCGGCACTCGGCATACGTTTGCTAAAGCACGTCGCCAACTTATATTTTTTAGTGAAGTGTAGACTTTCACTTTGTTGTAGGAAGATCGTGAACTAGAACAGTTTCAAATGTGCTGCTTGAGAACTTGCACTAGTCCAATTTTCGTTTAAATATCAATGCCATGACGCCTGCCGTCGTCCCCGAAATGGCATACAAAAAATATTGTGTTGTGTTTATTATTTTTGCTCTAGCGATAGTGCAGGCTGTGGGTTACGACACGGAACTGTATGAAACAAAGCCTTGCGATAGCAATGTATGCTTTGAGGCCCTCCACGGATCGCTAGGCGACTGCTCTTGCAACGTCGATACTATAGACTACTTCAATAACGTGAAAATCTTTCCACGCATCCAGAGCCTCGTAAGCAAAGACTATTTTCGTTTCTACAAGGTCAATTTGAAGAAAGAATGCCCATTTTGGGCCGATGATAGCAGGTGTGCCATGAAATATTGCCATATTAAAACTTGCTCTCAGGAAAGTGTACCTGGGTATACAAATGGGTATGAAGATAATGAAATCGAAGAGGAATACCCTGCTGCTAAATACTCTACGGACGTTAAATCTGGTTGCAGCAATGACGCTGACCATGACTTGGATTTGGGTTACTTGAACATGACCATTAGTGCGGCCAGTCAATTTGAGATAGCAAAATGGAAAGCCCATGATGATGCCTTAGAAAAGTTCTGTGAGAATGATGACAGAGATGTTGATGCTGACTATATTGACCTATCCTTGAACCCTGAGAGGTACACTGGGTATAAAGGCCCCTCAGCTCACAGGATATGGAGAAGTATTTATCAAGAGAACTGCTTTAGGCCTAAACTAAACCCCTATGAATCATTCCCATATGTTTTAAGCTCAGATCTAAGCAACATGTGCTTAGAAAAAAGGGTGTTTTACAGAGCTGTATCTGGTATGCATACTAGTATCAACATTCACTTGTGTTCTAAATATTTACTGTCAGAAAAAAGTGTTGGATTTGCTGCTCCGCCTGATGGAGAGTGGGGGCCTAATATAGATGAGTTCCAGCGGCGGTTTGACCCCTCTCAGACTTTGAATGAAGGACCAAATTGGCTAAAAAATCTTTACTTTGTGTATTTATTAGAAATGCGAGCATTAGCAAAAGCTGGACCATATTTAGAACGAGAAGAGTACTTTACTGGTAACCCCACCGAAGATGAGGAGACTCGTGCGGCAATTCAAAACATGCTTGGGATTATATACACTTTTCCAGACCACTTTAATGAGTCTTCAATGTTTAGCGGAGGCAGTCAGGCTGCAACATTGAAAAATGAGTTCCGAGAGCATTTTATGAATATTTCTAGGATAATGGACTGTGTTGGTTGCGATAAATGTAAACTCTGGGGCAAGCTTCAGACGCAGGGCCTTGGGACAGCTCTCAAAATATTGTTTTCAGATAGCTGGAATAACGTAGAAATTGATCCAGCCAAAGGAAAACTACCTCTGAGGCATAGAATGCAGCGGTTGCAGCGTACTGAGATTGTTGCATTATTCAATGCCTTTGCCAGACTATCAAATAGCATAAGAGAGCTGGAGAGTTTCAGAATTATGCTCAGGTATGATTTGTTTAATTTTTTCAATCAAGCTTCACGTTCACTTCTAATATTATCAGTGTCTTACCACAAAAATTATGTTAATTGTGTTTTTAATATATAATTAATTAATATTTTAAATAACTTCCATTTAGATATTTAAATTCTAATTATTTTGTAATTTACAAGTTTTATTTTGTATTTAATGACTGCAAATTTTTGTGGTAAAATGCGGCATGCTATTTAGCAACTAATCATTTCTTATTGAATCGGATCTTTACTTTTTGCAATGAAAACGGAACCCAATGAATAGTGATATGATAAAGTGGTTTTATATAGCAATAAATGCAATGTTGAACCATTAAGTCAGGTTACACTCTATGCTGCTGGATAGTAGTACTTAGTCATTTGAAGATAAGATAAGATTCTACAGTAGAAGTTGTGTTTAGCAATAGGTAAGAATAGTAGAAACTTGAAAAGTCTCCATACTAAAAAAAATTATGCTATCCTACGTATTTTATCCAGCTCTAATGCAATGGCATGGTACCTACATTGTCTTCATCAGTAAATATTGCGAAACCATAGCATCTTCTCTCTCACCCATCTCAAAATTGCTTCTAGCTCTGATGCATGGCGAAGGTGCATTCTATCTGTCGTATAAAATTAAGAGACCATAACACGTCTCACCCATTTTAAACCAGAGCGATCGAGAGAGTCATGATTAGGCATAGTATCGATGAGAGTGAAAAGGCCCCTCGAATAAAGGTCGGGCATGTGTGGCGTACATATGCAAATTGCAAATGTCCCGTAGTTTTGCGCTTTCCAACAAATAGCCAATAACAGATGGCCACGCCATTCATTGGTCTCTGTATCATTGCACAACAATGTTTGTTTGTTGAAAATTGTTTGCCGACGAAGGGGAGACATCTTGCTTTACTGCTTTTGCTTGAGAATGCTTTTGTCTTCTTAACTTGTATTTTATTTCTTACGTAACAGTCGTTTTAATGTTAGGAAAAATAACGGTTATTTATTTGTTAATTCAGCTAAACGATCGATCTTGATATAAGAAAACTGTTATTTAATTCTAATTTAACCATGGGAAATCCATACTTAGGAATACTGTTATAGTCAAAAGGTATAAGATTAAGATTACAAAACTTAATTTGGAGTTTCCCTTTGTTGGGTATCTCGTAAGTACTACCAGATAATAGTGTCTTCGGTTTGGATCTATGTAGTGAAGGCTTATTTACTCAAGTAAAGAAAATTACGGGATAGATAGTTTCTCAGTGACAGACTGTAGTTTTCGATGAAGGATTCTTAATGCTGTAGAGAAGTTGTAACATGAAAGGTAAACAAATAATACGTAGGTGGTAGGAACTTTAGATGCCGTGGGATGTCAATATCTTCGTAGAAAACTACGGATAATTAAAGGTACTTGTCAGTGTTGTGCTGCTGCCTTTGGCCCCGGTAGGTAACCCGGTAGGCGGGTAGGGTTACCCACCGGCAGCCAGCCAGCCAATTTTTGAGAGGTGTAGAGGTCAGCTGGATGATCTAAGGTTCATTGTTCTTTTGGCTGACTACAAAAAGTTCCCCATAGCAACGCACAATGGATAACTAACTATGCAATATTGCACGTGATCATAGGTGCGATAATCGCTTATCATTAGACGGTGCGCGTGCTTGTTTGCCAGCGATATAGTAAGAATACAAATAAAAGCTATGTTCGAGGCTTGCGCAGACGGTTCGTTCGGTAGAGAGTAGACCTAGTGGTTAGTTCAACCAAACAAAAGGAGCAATAGGAGGATAGGGCATGTTCCCTTAACCCAGCAGTGTAAAAGATACCGCAAAGTCCTGTTAAAACTATCAAAGTCAGCTGTGACTAAACAGTAAGTGACGTAGCAGTAGTGTCCTGTGCCCGACCGCTTTGCATTTGGAAAACTTAATAATAGAAAAGTGTCTAATCATGTTAAAGACAGACGTAGACCCAGTTGCCTAAAATTACGTCACCTTGATAGCTACACGTATGAAAAGCCACGTATTGTTTGCCCTTGATATTGAAAACCTCATTAATCAAGGACATCGCCGTAAAACGATTTATAGATAAACAAGATTAACACCCGAATTCTGTAACGTCACTCAAGGTTAAGCTTCCGTTACACGTATATCTGTCTTTTTCATTTTTATTGAAATGTTACGGGACAGCTAATTCTTGATTGACAACATGTTAGTTAAGTTTCAGAATTCAGGGGAATGTCAATTAGCTTTGTCTCCGTTCCTTTTATTTTATTTACTTATGTGGTCTAGGTTACTCTGAGAATCGTATAGCTGGACCTTAAACTATCGTTACGCTCCGTTTTGAGTTTCGTTTATTCATTTTAGTGTCGTCATTCTAGCAGTTATCATCACACGATATTTTCTTTAGTGAGATTTTGTCGAAATGAAGTGCTTCCTCAACTTGATTGTTTCTGAATTCGGGCGTTAATTAGCTTCAGGTAAAAACTTTTCACCGACCATATTTTGGTATGAATTGACATTATAATTAAATTAAAATAATAAAATGTTTTTTTTATTGTACTGTAGGTTTAAATAACATTCGTTGTCATTATCAATTGTAATATGGTGCAACTATGGTGTAGTTAGTAGTATTTGTTGTCTCGCTGAAATCATTCTATTGAGTGAGACTCATCATGATAACCAAATAGCCGTTCCTGGCTTATTGCCAAAAATTGTGTGAAAATAACTTCCCCTTCTCATCGCAAAATGTTAATTCAATACTAAATCTTCCTGTTTATCACAACAATCTGCCTTATCATTTGATCTGCGTTTGACTGTGCCAAATCGCACAAAAGCCAACATAGAATAAATCAGTGGCCAAAGCTTTCAATCAATCGTAGCCAATGCAACGTCTATGCAGACGAATACTCGAATGCACAGATTAGTAAAATTCATATAGAAAAGAACTGTTTGAAAGCCTGTAAATGTAACAGGCTTTGTAGCATTGTTCTTTTTTTCATATGAAGTTATATTGTTAAAAGCTGATTCTTGCCTTTTCATACTACATCGCGCGTCGGTGGCATGCAAGCTCCCGGACCGTCTGATGGTCACTGCACCATCAGACGGTGTAGTGACTCCCCCGCCTATGGGACCATAGACACGCACAGCACAAGTGGTCAGTAAATCTTTGCTGAACCTATAAAGCTAGGGAGAACATAATATAAACATTCTTTATTGCACGCCAGAAGAACTAAGAAGAAGTTCACGTAAGAACAAATAATAGTCCAGTATAGAACATGGAATAACAAGATGATATAGTTAGGCGGTCTTATTGCTTTAGAGCAATATCTACGAGACAACCCACGAGTAGAGGAAAATGTAGGGAGGGTAAGCAAGTGCAAAAAACAGTAAAGAAACAGGATTTATTTAAAATGGTCACTCATATATTTTTTTTACAGTTTTGGAATTTTGTATCATCATCATCATCATTTCAGCCGAACGACGCCCACTGCTGGGCATAGGCCTCCCCCAAAATTTTGTATAGGCATAGGTTAAGATAAGCTTAGGTCATTTATTTGCATAAAACATGGTAGTTATTGGTTACAATTCATTTTTCATAGGTAAACCGATACTCGGCATGCAAAAATTTAATTATACAAGAATTTAACTTACATACTTAATTTAACGAACAATGATAAAGTTTTCGCCCAAATGCTTCCTTAGGAGCTCGAAGCTCGTTATCGCTAATGAACCGTAGTAGGTATTTAATTCGGTACCTACGGTGGGTGGTATTCAATAATAATTGCCTGTGGTGATCTGTAGGATGAAAGTATTAGCATTTCATTACGAGCGAAGCAATCTAAGTCTATAGTCTGACATAGGTACCTACATAATACACACATCAAAAGTGTCTAGGGATCAACATATATTTTTGCAATAACTTTTCTCCTGATTAATATCAATTAAAATGTTCTTTAAGGATTCATCAAATAAAGTGTTTTCGTTTGTCTACAGTAACGATAAACCAAGTCACCTTTGCATTAATAAAGAAATTTGCCATTTTCCTAATAAAGGGATTTTTGACATTTGAACCACTAACATTAAAGTTCGAAAAAAAGACTGAAATAACAGTTTTCTTTAAAATTTTATTGGGTAACTTAAACAATTAATAATCCGTGTTTCTACCGCGAACACTAACAACACAAGAACATCGGTTTGGCATACTCAAAATGAGTTCATCCAAATCACGCTGTGGAATGGCCGCCCATGTTCGTTGCAACAACAAAAAAAGGTCTTCTTGCGAATGGATACCCTCCATATTCGGCAGAGCTCTTCTCTGTAGCTTATCCCATGCAAGCTCAATCGGGTTCAAGTCTGGCGACTGAGCAGGCCAGGGCAGGACATTGATGTTAGCTGCGGCGAGAGTCTGTCTTACAACTCTTGCGGTGTGCGGTCGTGCATTATCATGCATTAACTGAAATAAGGGACCGATTTGCACTTCTAGAGGAACGATGACGTCTGATACAATCGTCTCAGCATAAATTTGAGCGTTGAGGTTGCCTCTGATCCAAATCAACTCAGTTCTTCCGCCGATCCAAATACCCGCCCATACCATGATGGTTCCACCACTATAAGGATGGACTTCCTGGCAGGATTTTAATCGCTGTTGGCGTCCAGGTGTTCTCCAGTGTCGTATACGTCTTGTATCCGGTCTCATACCAAAACGAGACTCATCAGAAAAGCACACGAAACGCCATTGTTCTTCTGCCCAATTTCTGTGTTCAAGAGCCCATTGATATCGAATCCTACGATTGTGCATTGCTATAGGTGGTACCCTTAGCGGTCTTCGGGAACGTCATCGTTCCTCTACAAGTGCAAATCGGTCCCTTATTTCAGTTAATGCATGATAATGCACGACCGCACACCGCAAGAGTTGTAAGACAGACTCTCGCCGCAGCTAACATCAATGTCCTGCCCTGGCCTGCTCAGTCGCCAGACTTGAACCCGATTGAGCATGCATGGGATAAGCTACAGAGAAGAGCTCTGCCGAATATGGAGGGTATCCAGTCGCAAGAAGACCTTTTTTTTGTTGTTGCAACGAACATGGGCGGCCATTCCACAGCGTGATTTGGATGAACTCATTTTGAGTATGCCAAACCGATGTTTTTGTGTTGTTAGTGTTCGCGGTAGAAACACGGATTATTAATTGTTTAAGTTACCCAATAAAATTTTAAAGAAAACTGTTATTTCAGTCTTTTTTTCGAACTTTAATGTTAGTGGTTCAAATGTCAAAAATCCCTTTATTAGGAAAATGGCAAATTTCTTTATTAATGCAAAGGTGACTTGGTTTATCGTTACTGTAGACAAACGAAAACACTTTATTTGACGAATCCTTAAAGAAAATTTTAATTAATATCAATCAGGAGAAAAGTTATTGCAAAAATATATGTTGATCCCTAGACACTTTTGATGTGTGTATGTTATATATGTTACCTTTGAATGATGTGGAAAGGAAGAGAGCTTACGCTGTTAAAGTCACGTCGCCCATTCGCGGTACTTATGCCTGACTGTCCCTGTGATGATGACTCAAAGATAAATTATATATTGTTTGCAAGTTCTGAAAATGTTATGAAATAGTTGCTACTTTTTAGATAAGTGGACATCTAAGGAAAGAATAAGATAAGATAAGATACACTTTATTGCACAAACAAAATATGACAGAAATAATTCAATTCAAGTTGATGTATGTACGTTAATGTTTTTCTTGTATGTATTATTTTAATAATACTAATACATATTTACCTATCTAGAAGTATAGCTATAATAATATTATAAAGAGGAAAGATTTGTTTGTTTGTAATGAATAGGACTTCGAAACTACTGGACCGATTTTAAAAAATCTTTACACAATATAAAGCTACATATACACGCGAGTGGCATAGGCATTTCTTTTTAATTTAGGCTATAATTTTACAGCAGAAATAGCGTCTGTCAGGGAATATGATGGAAATATTTTTACCAAAAATACAACTTATTGGCCAGTAGATTATTAAGATAGAGTTATGCGTATTTCAGTCTGAGTGTTTACCTGTTTTATTATATAAATAATGCAGTTATGTCGTTGATAAGAGTTAATTCCGCATCATTATGCGATAACTGCGATAAGAATAAGTTCGATGAAACTTATTGTCTTATCTTTATTTATGAAAATAGGTAAATTATTTTGCTTATTCATATTTCGTTTTAACCTAGAGCTTATACTATTTAATACTTTTTAATGATTGTCGATGAAATAACGGTTGCGTAATGTTTGTATAAACTTTTATGATTTTTTTTGTAAAATTACGTAAAATAACAAGGTGTCAGGTTTTCCAATCTCTTGTATGATTTAGAAATGAGTAAATCGATAATTACTTTTACATGGCGATCGGAGTATATAATTCCTAGTTATTAGTTTCTTCGATATCGTTATTAATTGGCGGCTGTTATTGGTTTGCGTTGAGATAAACTCTCTTATTGACGTAATTGCCCGTTCAGCGTAATTGGATACGCGTGCTGTTTGAAAAATAAAGGGCCGTGGGTTTGATTCCCGCATCAGCATAGGTCTTTGATGTTTCAATAAAAATTAGTATTTGGTAGAAAACTATAAAATATCAAATTTCGACCCCAGAATTATGTTGAGCGGAATTCGACCCTGCGTTTCCCGAAAACCGCATTTGTGGGTCTCAAAAATCTTATTTTAGGACTAGGGTAAATTATTTGATGTATGGATGTATTCTAAGATGCAACTCAAAGTTAGGATTCCTTCAAGACAAGGATGTCCGTCCACACGTGTGACGACACGATTGGCTTAGTGCGCTGTAGGCGTAGCACGGTTTTTTGCCTCAATTTCCGTAGTGTCCCGGGTTCGATTCCCGGTCGGGTCAATTCAGGAAACGATCTTTTCTGAATTGACTCTGGTCTGGGTGTGCTGGGAGACGCCCCTGGCTTATTTCCTTGTGTGGTACCTCGTAACACAGGGATATTAATCCCTACTTCGAGACCATTACAAGAGGTGTGTGGTCTGGCACATGTTTATATTTATTTATTTATATAGGAATAACTAACACAGAAAATGGTAGCCTCTTCTAAGGGGCTGCTTTACTAGGTGTGTAGAAAGGAATAGGAGCGTGCGAAACCATTTTCTTGAGAATTTAGTTATTACTTATTATTGATGAAACGGCTTTTAATGTTGCTATTGAAAGCAAAAATTATGATTACCGATGATCGATCGACCCCCTAATTAATAACATCTTATCAAGAGATTGACATAAACTTCCTTCAGTTGGCTGGCTTGCAGCATGCAAAGCGAATATTTTAAAAATCAAGCTATTTTATTCTCAACATTCCTCTTCTTAGTGGTTTCTTTTTGTACGGCACTTCACATCATGCACAATCATTGCACGAAACACATTACACTGCTTAATTTCAAATGGATAGTGTATTTCAAAACCAGGATCATTTGAAGGGTAGCATATATTATAATGTATCTATTAAGTACTTCAATTTTACACGAACGTTTCTGAGTAAATTTGACTTCTCAATCTTTAAGTAATTTCTCTGGTTTAGTGGTGCAGAATGTCTATTTTCATTAAGTCTATGTAATTGTGAATTTGTTTGCACATATTTTTATTTTATGAAGTTTTTATGTTTCAAACTGTTCAAATGACTCAGTAATATCATATTTATATTTTGGTACACAGTTCTAACACTGAATCAGAGGTGAGGCAACCGTTTGGGAGCGGCATGTTCTCTGAAAAGAAAGTCAACGTCAAGAAGGAACAATGCACGTCAGGGGGCGCCAAGCCGCGGTTGGGAAGTTAAACACTTAATAAGTTTAATTATAGGAAAAACATAAAAAGTTCCGGATATTTTGAGTCTTTTAGACAAATGCGACCAGCGGAAATAAGTAATAGATGGCGCATAAATTGCACCACGTTTATGCCCATATGAAAAAGTAACAGCAGGATGAAAGCTCAGTGAGACTTAAAATCGTCATTTTATTGTGGAGCAAGTATACTTTTTCAGACACCAAAATAAAACAAAAGGGTTTGCAGAAAGCAAACGATGAAAAATAGCAACAGTACCTGAGTAAACTAAACATCTTTCTACATCAATTATTTTATAACTTGAAAAAAAAGCGAAAGTAACTAAAAATGGAAGCGAAGAACATACTTAGACTGTGGTTTACCATATGTTTTGTACGAATGAAGTCGCAAAATATAATTAAGGTCTTTGTTAAATTAATCTACGATTTTCCAATTATCTGACAGTTTTGTTTTTAGGTAGTGTTTATTGATTGTCAGTGCTTCCATTCGATAATTTACTTTTTCAAGGCTCAAATCGAATTTCAAAATAATAATAATAATAAAAATCTATGTCGTTGCTAGTTTGTACCTAAGCCTATTTGTTATTGAAAATGGCCAAAAATGCAAACTAAATTTTTAAACAAACTCGATTTTGTAAACCAATTTATATTGTGAAATAAGATTTAATATTGTTCGAAAAAAATAAGTAGCACCTAATTTTTATAGGAACAATAGTTACTGTGATTTTATCATCTAAATAAGGTTTTGTTTGCGTTACTGGTCATTTATAAATGGACTGTAAAATTGATGATCATCACAAAACTTGATTATTCATTCCAGTGACGCTAGCTATTGTTATTTATAAATTACATTAAGTCGAGGTAAAAGTGAACATTGATCTTATGGGTACTAAAAATATTTGTAGTGCCAACATTCCAAGTGGTAGTTTTTCTAAACATCACTTTACTTGCCTATCCCAAGATTTTAACAGACTGCTTAACTAAATTTAGGGCACTAAAATAAAACTTGCTACCTGATCTTGAAGCAGAATTAGCACAGCGGGTCTCAGAGACTGATATACATTCTACGATCTATTTACATAGGTCTTAGCTAAGAATGTTAATGTACATTTTACGATGTATTACGGAAATAGTTTCACCCTTAACAAACAACAAAAAATATATATTGACTTATATAAACATAATGCTAGTTTTCATATTTGACGTGAATAAATCAAAACAATGTTTATTTTTACCTTGTATCTACGCCTAGAATAATGTTCAATGAAGTCAATTTTATGGAAATAGTGTCTTATTTAAATTACTGAGGTTTTCTGATTGTTTCTCTTGAAGGTAATTGTTATAATCTGTATTTTCATTATAACGTTACCATGAATTCAGAATTCTATCAATTTGGTAGAATGTATGTAAGAAAATAATAGAATTTTCGAATGTCTGAAATGTAAATATCTTACGTGTTTGTAGATGACACTGCGTGCAATAGAAAAAATCGTCGGTTGTTTTTTTATCGCTATTGTTTTGTACATTTTTACTAGTATTGTTTTTTACTGTTTATTGTTTTTTACTGTTGTTTTTACATACAAAGTACAAAACTAAATCGGAAACCAGTTTGCCACATTCCAATACGAGAATTGATGCTTAAAAGTGTATTTAGTTAAATGGCAGATTCATTTTGATACTGTAATATGTTTTTTTAAAAAGGCATGGCCGGTTGAAAGATGTTAGTTACGTCTTCCTTCATTCGAAATTTTATAGAGATAGATACTCGTCCTGTCCTGTGTCATATGATAATAAAACACAGCATAATAATATGTCTAGCCTAGAAAAAATACGCTGTCACAATTTATTGGACACTTGCAAGTATTATTAGAATTTTTATATTTATATATTTCGTATTTTTTCACATAATAATAGTTGCAATTTTGATTTATTACAAACTCCTTAATAGTTCCTATAATGTTTACATACAAGTATTACATAGTTTGTTTTGGCGAACATTGTCGTGAAAATTGGCAATTGAACTATTCTTCCAATCCATTATTACTCAATTGTTTTTTATGTTCTTAAAATAGGGTTGTCTGAACTATTTATAGCATCCTTCGTGCTACTACCATGTATGGTATGTACTCTGAGGATTATTGAAACAATGATATTTCAACTATTATTTGAATATGAAGAAGACACCAATGCAATGCCTGCTCGGCAAAATGTTTCAGGAATATTCTGTAGATATCCAACATTGAAATCCTATTTTATTTATTAGCCTTGATTACGGTCGTTTCAGGTAGGTTCGTGATCATTGCTGTAGGTGTTTTGCGTTTTAAACACCGAGAAAGAGCAGTGCAACATAACACTGGTTGTACCAGCTATGTTACATCAATCCTAAACCGTCCTTTTTAGCCACCTAATTCAAGTTAATCACTGTTATCCGTTTTTCTCTCTCATGCAAATCCCACGCTTACGCAGTCTGGTGAAAAGTTAGGTAGTATAGTAAGACAACGGAATCGATGATATTCGGCTTCAAGGGTGTTTTTTGAGTTAAGTGATGCTGATGAAACTCTCCCAGTTTTACTTAATACCACTATTTTATCAATATTGCTGTGTTGTAATATCTAGTATAATAGCCAATTTAAAAGTCATTATTCTCTATTTTTATTGTTCATACTCATATCAGGTCTATAAATTTTCGCTTACCAATTTCTAGTTCTACGACTATTTAAGTAGTTTCTGTGGTGACTTAATTAATTAATGGGTGGGTTTGTATTTTACTTTTTTGTAAAAATATATTTTACAGTCTTTGATGTGTGTTATTGTAATTATTTTTATCAACGTCTGTGATTTTAAAAAGTGTTAAACGACTGTCATGACAAAATTATTTATTTCTAGTTATTTTAATAAATGTTTTAACTGTACTTATTTTATTGTTTTTCTTTGACCTCTAAATAACCATGTTGTGTGTGTGATTGATTACTTATAGATAAAACTAACATCAGTGTTGTTTTTGGGTGATTAGGAAACGCCCCTCGCGGGAAAAATTGAGGGTGGATGGTGTGAGATTTGAAACCTAATCTGCGATGATCATGTTCTATTTAGTAGCTTCATAGTTCATCAGTGTTTTTATGTTTTATTGTACATTCACGTGTTTAAATAGTAATTTAAGTTCACACAATTCTAAATCTTGAAGAATGACTGAAACCATTTAGAATTGATTTTTTAAGCGATTCTGCGTACATGCAAATTACCTTTAGAAACATGAAGAGAATCTGTAATTATGGTTATTAGGTAAGTTAAAAAGCCTATAATCAATAAATTAGCAATCATTTTTATTTGCAAGTTTACTTGAATTCAGAAACGCCTCGTAAGTACTATCGTGCGTGCCGCATCCTTGAGGGTAGTTGTCACACTGAAGAATACTTACCTACCAATCTTCAAGCGCCTGTAATCCCTGAATGCAATTTACTAGTTAGACTGTTTTTATAGCGTTACGTAATAGGTATATGGATAATATTGTCTTTCAGAATTAATGATTTCATGAATCACAAGTTTGAAAGCATACTTCTAATATCTCAAGTTTTTACATTTGCATTCTGCTGTTGACGTAAATTAGCAATAATCTGAGATTCTAGTGATATTTTTATAGAAACTGAGGTTATAACTAAAATCTCCAGTCAAAAAACAGGTCCTCTTAAATACGGGCTTGAGAATAAGTAGGCAGTTTGCAAATCATTAAGGCTGAAGAATATATGCCCCGTAGCAGGCAAAAACCAATCAACTAATGTGAAATCTCGTTTAAGTACATGATTTGAATGGATTTAGCTATGTCTACTTGAGTACAGCTACTATCACCCTGGTTTTATAGTATCCCATTTATTTACAATAATTGAATGATTAAATAAAATAATTTGATTCAATTTTTTTCAGATTGCACGAGCCTCAGAATAACCGAATGCTTTTGATGTGTGCCCTGCACGTAAGGTGAAAAGGAACGTAGATATTATATAACCGAGAATCCGAAAATACAGTGACGGTTTTTAAGTTAGCATGCAGTCTACTTTGCCATTTGAACAATATTTAAAAATATTCTTAAGTTAAGTCAACTACAGGCAGAGCATAACGCTACCAGCTGAGCTCATCTCTTACGAGTATACATAATACCTAATACTTCAATGCCAAAATATGGAAGTAGACTCTGCTCTATGCGATATTTAAGTAGGTTACTTGTTTTTACGTATACTCATATTATTGTTACCTATATCGTCGTATAGATACTTATCAGTTTTTACTGACTTTGATAAAGTTGAACCTTTTACATTTCGCGCAAAGATCAGAATCAATATTAAGTCGATATATTTAGAAATTCTATTTTATAATAATGAGCATGTAAACCCAAGCTTAGAATCTCAAAATAACATCTAAGGGTCGGGGCTCTAAAGCATTTATCTAGACTTTCCAAGCAACTTGTTTTTAGCCAGGAAAAATTAATAAATATGCGCCAGACGACAAACCACTTCTCATGGTATCGAAGTAGGGATACATTTTACTGTGTTACGAGGTACTAGACAAGGAATTAATCCAGGGGAGTCTCCCAGCACACCCAGACCCGAGCCAATTTAAAAAAGATTGTGTCCTGAATTAACTCGATCGGGAATCGAACCCGGGACACAACGTAAGTCAAGGCGAGAAACTGTGCTACAGCGCACTTCGCCAATCTCGTCACCAGTATCACGATAGACACTGCTTATAAAGACTGTAAAACGGAAGTGCTATTTCATATGGTTAATACGCTCTTCTACAACATGCAGGTTTTTTTTCGTGTATTTTGTTTTGCATTTTGAATTTGTGTATTTCGCTAGATATTTTTATAATTTTACTGTGTATGCAAATATTACAATATTGTAAATCGTCAAATTAATCAATATATTGAGTCAATACTTACCTATATTTAGTGGAAATGTATAAAGTTACGCGAATTTCCTGCATTAGCTTCTTGGTAACCTTAAAAACTAAGCCGTTTGCTTGCCTTCTCAACATTTCTCATGGTGGATGATTCGTCGGCGTCTTAAAAGAACTTCCTTCCTTGTTGAACTCTCTGGTCAGGTGGACTTGCCCAAGGCAGTGGCTGCGATGCGATAAGGCGGAATGTCCGTGCTGCAGGAAAAGCCTTATTTCCGTCTAGCAGCAGTGTCACTCTCGGCCAACATTTAGCATGGTGTGCCTAGATTGCAGGATTTGCAGGACCATGTTAGGCAGACAGTTCAAACGATTAGGGATAATAGTTATGAGGATACAGAAGCGTTGTTTTACCACACAAACGTTCACCTGTTTCCTCCCTGGTTATTGATAGTAAAGCAATTTTTGTTTTTTCCCAAAAATATATTGCCGTTATTAGCATGTCCCTGTTTTGCTTTTTATTATGAATAGTAAAAGAGATATGAACCTTCAGAAATCGAAAAAATTGGCCAGTTTTTCCGCTGTGCTTATACATCCATTCAATTTGACTAGTTCATATAAAAAAAAAGGAAAACAGGAACGCGGCCAAAGTGCTTTAATTTTTAATTGAGTACCTACCTAAGTCGGTCAACTTTTCGAAAAGGGATCAGGGGACAACGAAACGTCGATTTTGTGTTCTTTGATAGGTAATTTCAGTCCGATTTGCAGTTGTCTCTATCGCACTCTGCGGGGGCTCGAGGTATGCAAAAGACGGCAATAGATTCTACAATACCTATATTTCAATAATCTCGCCCGTGCGTCACACATACGCGTGTGATTTTTTTCATAGATAAAATTGTTGGGAGTTTAAAGTAAAAATTATAATATGTCTCCTCAGTCCCCACACCTTTTCCTTGTTTGTATTATTTTTAAGTCATCATCACACATGCTTACGTTTTAATAACAAACAGAACTCTACATACATTAGTAATGAGAGAAGTGTAGATAACAGACCAAGGCTGTTGATCGCACCGAACGATTTATGCTAATCGGCTTTCAAAACGAACAATAAATAGCATTTACCAATCCACTGTGAATACCATTGATATTTGTATGAATATGGTTTAGGTTCGTGTTTGTAAAAACGTGATGTCTACCTACGTGATGTCCACAGAATGTTGCAAAGTTCAGTAACCACTCTGAAGTTGTTAGCATTCCTATTTTTTCCTATGAAAAATAGGAATTGCGCATGCGCGCAACAACTTCAGAGAGGACTAGAAGTTTGACGCGAACTATACTAAACTACCTACAGACTGTAATAAATGAAAACTTGAAATTTGAGTTCTGTCATAGGTCTCCCATGTTGGTTCGGAGTTCAAACTCATCGTGCACGTAAGCGTGAATTTGTATTAGAGGTGGCGCCTCTCGTGGCACGTTTACACAACCATCTTTTCTATGCCAATCCGCGTTTACTTTTTCGGTGCGTTTGATCTGATGAACTTGCACTTGGCACTCTGAAGAGAAGACTCGACTTTCTGAATCAGCTCCGGTTTCTTGTTGTCAACCTTAGCTCAAAAGGAATGCTGACTACTTCACTCTCCCTAAGAGTCTACTTACACCAATAAAAGTTCACTCTCTGCCGGCATTTCGCTAGCTGTAGGTATAATTCCCGTCATCTAAAAAGAACCCTGGCCAATACCTTCGCAGTGAGCAAATTTAGGGCCAAATTGATGGTATACCTTCACACTGTACCCGTGCGCAGAACCACAAGAGCTCTTTCCATGACGCGGCGATACGTAGTTGAATGTGCTTAGGTAGGTAGCTTAGCTGGGGTGATAAGGGTAGAGGGTATGTATATTAATGGAATCAAACAAGGTTTTATTTGGGAACGGAATCGTTTATTGAACCCATCTGTAATAGTAGATAATTAAATTATACTGTTACTCTACACGTTTTGTACTGTTGAAAGTACCTACCTATCTCAATACTCTATTTCTTAGGTTAGAACGTACTCACAAATGCACCCGATACCAAAGAATAACTTTAAATTTTAACATTCCATCCAATTATGTGCTCCGGTAAATACCAATCACAGTACGATCTGGATCCTACAAATAGTTTATAGTGAATACAATATAAATGTTTAGATAATTCCATGACTTCAATGACAAAATATAACATACCAATTTGGTGATAGTAGTTACATCACTATCTATCGAAATCAATGTTAGATTTGGCCGAAAGCCGTATATTTATGAAATATGATGCAAATGTTACAAAATACTTTGGAAATTATAAATATCTAAGAATTTCATTTGAAGTTAATTATTCGTTACAGTTAATTATTATAATTAATTACGTTTGGTTACATGCCCTGATACTGTGTTAGCCTATTTTGTATTAACATTGACAAATGCCTCATTGTTGCTGTTGTGTTTTAGTTTTGTATTTATAATTTGGACGGATGTACTAACATTGAAAGGAAGTTGCTTACCAGAAATCACAATAAACTAAGCGAAAACGTGAACCTAACTAAAAAGGCATGAAAGAGTTCATATTCAAAAATTCAATTTACGATGGTTATTTGAACTTTATTTTAAAATTAAAATGTTCCAATTTGAGTAGGGAGTAGTAATCTATGATCTATTTATTTGATATGTTGTCCTCTGTTATACACAACTTCAAAAATGATTTAGCAATAATTATTATGTTTTTATAAATTTATGGAGTGAGTTTTCGATCGGGGCATGTATCCGAACATCGGGGGCTCTATTAATTTCAATACAAATACAGGATTGCTATGCGCTTACTCTAAAAGTTAACATTTTAGATAACGATAGAGTCGTCACTTCGTAATATTAATAAATAGGTTATAAATCTTCCTTTATTGTCTTCAACTTTTACCATTTCATACAAGCTGGGATTAAATTATTTTAACATAAAGAAAGTAAAGCCTGTTTCTATGGAGCTGGCCAAATATGTGACATTTTGCTTCGGCTTTGTGTATAAATGTATGCTAAGCAAATGTGGTGCGAAAAGGAACTAAGTTCATCTCATTTACGACAAAAGTATAATACCTACGTCCTAAAACTATGACTTGTAATTTCAATATTCAATATCGTTATTAACCTTAGAATAATTACATATAGAAACCAAGTCCGCGCGCCCATTCTGAAGAACCTTAATTGGAGCCGTAAATGGCTCCAAACGGACTGCTTTGCAGTGTTTATAAAGCTCCGCAATGTTCAATGACAAAGCAAGTAATAGACACGTATGGGATCGGATTAGTGCTTCATTTCTGACGGGGCGGTTGTATGAAGACTATCCTTCTATACGTTATTACTTTAAGTTAATAACATATTTCACCAGAGTAGGTACTAAAAAAAAGCTAAAAAGTCAAGTTACCAAAACGTTTTTTTACCATTTGGCCAAGTCTATAGAGGCAGACACTACACAGTGTCACAGCGTAACAAGTGGTGGCAATATTAAGAGTTCCGTTGTATCGCTTTGGTTGCGCCATAAGTAACTACAAGTACATAAACTACAGAGAAACAATATCGCGATGGTTTCAAACCGCGTCTAAAGAAACAGTGAGAAAGCAGAAGCGTCGGCGGATGCGACAAGTTTTGAAACGTCGAGATTTCGTCAAAAACAATTCAATTCATAAAAAAACGAGCAACATTTCATTTTAATTAATAAGTTAAAAACATGACCATGTTCACCATTAAATGTGCCTTTTGTGGCCGTGTTATTATACTTTAAAACTGATTGAAATAAAATATCTACGTTAAAAGATTATTGCAATAGTAATATTTCGTTTTTCTTATTATTTAAATAAATAATAGTCAATAGCGGGTAGTAAGATTGAACATAAATAAAGTATTAGAATTTTAAGAATTAAAGAAGTGTAAAAAAAATATAAAACATTATTTCAAATATTTTATCACATTTACACCACACGTTTACTGTCACATTCGCCGAGATCTAAAAAATACAAGATCGTTGACTTACGAAATAATACAATTCATGATATGTACCTAAGTATACACAAATGATCGACACATCGCAACAGATACAAATTAATAAATAGCTTCAATGACGTCAGAATATCTATTTACACCTAAACATACTTTAGTACCCTTCGATTTATGGATTCATTAAAATGTTAATCGATTGTTATAGTTGACTATTCTTTATAATTATTAGAGTAGTTACTAGCTCGATAAGTAAATTGTAATCGATATTTACATAAGTACCTACATAATATTACGATAACGACTGCAGTCTAGCGACAGAACGGTTGACTCTTTCTTTCGTTCAGTGTTGAAAGAGAAATAAATATATGTTTTTCTGTCGCTTGACCCAGTCGCGTTTACACGTGTACAAACTCTGAAACACAGAAATTTTCACACTCTACCCAACAGTTACTTAACGCTTCGTTCGGTTAGAAAGTAATCCATTTAAATGTATATGAAAATAAGTGGGACTTACAGTATATACAAAAATATCACATTACTTCGAGGCCGCAGCTTTCATTACTTAGTCATTAGTTATTTCGTCTTCTTACCTAAGTGTGTTGATTTGAAGCAAGCTAGACATCGCGGGAAGTAATAATCATCTGACCAAATGTCGTCATTCTGAGGCTTATATAGCGTAAACCACACCGCAAGCGTGGGTTCAGATCCTGAACCAGACATAACATTGGAAACCTTTGCGTGCCTTTAGTGTTCATCTCCCCAAATACTAACGAGAACCTACGGAGAATTGGAAAAGTCTATCTATGTGCTTCATTAAAATGCGGGACCTACACGGGTTGTAGTTTCATGATCTGTTCAAAAAAACATATTTCATGTAATATACATTCTTAGTTAATTGTAGCCCCATCACACGGTCGGTAGACTAGGATGCCTTCAGCATACTATCCAGATAATACATTGCAAAAATCTGATGAATAATGCGAATCATTCCGTGTAAATCCCGTTACATCGAGTGAAAGCTACGTCACTACGCGTCGTGGGGCCGAGCCCCGCCAAAAAGCTGCAGCCTGGCGGTTCGTGCTGCCGGGCACTACACTAAAAGCATCTTTCTATACAAATATCCAAAAGTTTTCACATTTCTTCCTCAACAAATTGACAGCCGTCGCCGCAGGCTACGACTTACGGAAACACAAGTCTCAACCGAAACATGTCGTGAACCCTGAAAATCCTGCACCGACATTGCACTCTATATTGCTTTATTTGTAAACGATCACAACTCTATGCTTGCGACTAATATACAACCTTAGTTGACTAAAGTTTATAAACTAATGGCTAACCTTACTAGTTGGAGAAGAAGAAGAAGAAGATGAACAGTAAATTAAAAGATGTTACAAACATAGTGAAAAATTGTTGAAACTTTTGGCTACACAAATCGAAAGTCAGTTTAAACATTTGGCCGTCGACACGGGCGCGGGAGCGGCGCGACATACGCTCCGCCGACTATCACAAGGGTGTCGCCGCTGGCATAACCTGTTACACATCTCTAGCTTTGGAGTATCGCAACTTTAATAAATAACAAAAGACTCAAATGTGTTTACAATTTGTTGCGTGTAAACATGTACGTAAATGTACGCACTAGTATAAAAAATCGCAGCGAATCACATGCGCGGCATGTGTAGGAACATAAGTCACACACTGAGAGAATGTCCTACGATAAGCTGTTACCAAAAAGCAATTTCACTAAAGCCTCCAGTTACGCCAACGGCAACTACATAGAAAAATATAATTTCGGCGTTATTGCTAATTAGGTACAGTCTTTGGTGTCAGGCGACGGTGACGACGAGGCGGACAGTTCGTCGAGGAAGTCGAAGGTTGCGACGGCGTCTCGTTCCCTGTCGCCGTACCTGACGAAGAACCCGTCGCGGCCGATGATGGAGGGGCGGCGGTGGCGCGGGAAGCGCAGCACGGCGAGCCCGCGGCTGCGCAGCGCGGCCGCTGCGGCAACGGCGCGTTAGTCCGGCGGTTGCGGGACCGAGTGCGTGGTACACGCGGCACAAACGTGACGTATTTGGAAGTTCATTTATTTACGTTTTGTAAGAGTGAGGATCGTAATATTAAAATTAGATCTACATCGCGGACAGATTGTAAAATTATTGCGAAACACGAAATCATATCACTCTGGGAGTACTGTTAATTATGAGCTCTGTTTTTAAATGTAAAATAACATACACCACCTAATTTATCATAGGAAACTTGCTTCTAAGTGTTAATATAATGTAGGCAGTTAATAACAGATCTTAAAGTACTATACTCCCAGATAGCTAGTATTCTACAATCCGTCTGTGAGCTTTTTAATGAACAGTTCTAAATCATAGCTGAAATTCCTCAAGGAATATAAAATAACAAC
Organism: Udea olivalis; assembly: GCA_947369235.1. Lineage (NCBI taxonomy): Eukaryota > Metazoa > Arthropoda > Insecta > Lepidoptera > Crambidae > Udea > Udea olivalis. The sequence continues at coordinate 3,884,175 of OX376345.1, read as the reverse complement.
GTTACACGAGTACCACGCAGTCAGAACGCTCGCAAAGTGGACACAGCTCCCGGCAACGAGGGCAACGTTGCGACGTTACGTCGGCGACGTTATCGCGGCGTTACGTCGACGTTAGCGGCTAGGGCGCGTCTCTGCACGAGACGAACAGCGTGAGGCCACGCCACCACTCGCGACACGCCGCCGCCTCGTGCGACACACACGGATACAACGCTCCATACACGCAATATTCAAACGGTTTGCTTAATACTGTGGTTAGACTATTCAGAAAAGCTTTTTACTTTCAAGACAACATGTGATTGGGCAATAAATATGTAATTTCAAATTGAGCCAAGGTAATAACTTGGTTTTAATTCGACATTAAACTTTACAGCTTCGACAATGGTGACCTCGAATTTTCCTGCCTCAATAAGCCGATTTAAAACGACATTAACTGCAGAAATTGCTCATTAGGTAGGTATTTTGTTGTAAAATATAAATCCATTTTGCATGATATTATATTTTTGGTGGTATGTTTGGAGCGGTATATCCGTTTTGACATCTACTCCAGATGAGGCGAGAGAGTGAGATGGTGCGTGCGAGTGAGAGCGGAAACGTGGCGTGACTGGACGTGTGACGGACAGACATAAATAAAATTATGATAATGACGGCACAATGACAGACAGGTAGTGTGAACACTCACAAAATATGATATAAACAATAAATTAATTTAGTGTAGGAGCATTTTAGCATTTATCCACTTACAAGCGTATTGTGTACTGATAAAGATTTTATTTTAATAAAAAGTTGGGGCCAATTTTTGTAAGTGTACACATAGCTTTAAAACAAGAAAATATTTATGGTTGATTCATGTTATTTAAGTAAATGCAATAATATTCTCCTTTCCTATCGACCATTTTATTCATAAGTAGGTTTATTTAAAAAAACTAGAACCTAGTTTTCAAGCATAAATATAGTTAAATCGATACCTAGATCGTCACGTCTAGACACCATTAATGAAACCATTAATTTCACAGTGGAATCATCTGTTAAAGTACTGCTCTAAAGAAATTCAAACAGTAACAGTACATATCTACAACTGTAGTGGATACATCACCAACAGAGTTGTTCACAGTTATAGGAAGTGGCTGAGTTAAATTATTTTTTTGTATTGTTACAAGGTGGATTCAATACCATCCGTTTACTTTTCGAAGAAGTATCATGAATCAACCATAGAACTAAAAAGTGTACTCTAATAAACCTTTGCGTGGACTTATTCAAGTCAAAATAAAACAAAATATTAGAGAATAGGGCTGGAAAAATCTTAGTCATAGTGTGTAAGATATTTGTAGAGTAAACTTTGAAATTAACTTCTACAAAAAATTAAAACACACCATACAAATTATGTCAAAAATATAAAATTGAACACACACCAGTAATTATAAAATGATGATAGAAAAAAGTAAAAAGTGAGCCCGCAAAACCATTAAGAAATGCATGGATTTGTCAAGAATACAAGTTTGAAGGCAAAGTCTGAGCCAAACAATATGTTTGGACTTTATGGGCCTAAAGATTTAAGTTAATACTAGTCTATGACGTTATTTACATCGTAACCATAGTTAATCCTCGTTAATGACGTTATTTACAAAGTTAGTGACATCATGAATAGCGATGATGGATTATGTATGAGTGTGTTTAATGGGCAGTGCGGTCTCATAAAATATCAAAATAACAACTTAAATAACACAGGAGCATTACTTACTCTTATATTTTCTTTACAAACTTGAGACCAATACCAAGACTAATTTTGCTGTTTCTTAATTGTAAGATTCCAAAGCAAAGCTAATAATATTCTTTTTATAATCCTGAAAACTATGAAATTATTAATTCACAGTTAAAATTTAAATTGTTTTCAGGAGTAATGCCCCTGAATATAACACATAAATTACAATATTTCGAATTTGGACTCATGAACTTTTCTTATACGAAGGATTGAGCTTATAATAGAAAGGTGTTTGACTGTCGATGATTAGATTCTGAAATCATTTGAATCCAAAGTTTTCTAATATTACTACTAGTCCAGTCAACGAAAAGGTATAGAGTGAAATTCTTGGAACACAATTTTTGACTTTGTAACTTTGTTTGGACTAGTTAGGAGGTGAACATATCAAAAGTCCCCGCCCATATCCTTATGAGTTTGAAAGTCTAATTTTTCGGATTTTTGGTTATATCTCGGAAACATTCCTTCCAGACGTGGAACGCTCTTCTAGCACATGTGTTTCCTTCCTCGTATAGTCCCGGGTTCTACAAACGGGGCGTGAAAAGGCATTTCTGCAGGCCTTCAAGGTAAAAGTAAAAAAGTCTGTTATACGTCAAACAAAAAAACGCAAAAAGCCTCATAATTAGTAGATTTTTAATAAAAAAACATCTTTTTCATATCGATTTGTTCTTGCGATACGCTTAAGAACAAATCGAAAATGTTGACAATATTTCGGCTGAAGTCTTACTAAAGTAAAATTGTGTGTGCTTGTGTTTTACTAACTTTTTTTCCTGGCAACGTGAAATAATTTGTTTGGATTTAATTTTTGCTCCTAATAAGGCATAATTTCACTGGGTTGCTGAAGTAAATTATATATATTACTAGCTTTCCGCCCGCGGCTTCGCCCGCGAGAACTTCATTTATCTTTCCCGCTTATCTGTTGAAATTTTTCCTGAATTTTCTTTGCTATAAACCTCACGGAGCCCGAGACCTTTCCAACGAATGCAAAACCGTGGAAATCGGTTCGTGCGTTCTGGAGTTATAGCGTCAGGAAGGAAAACCCGACTTATTTTTATATAATAGATTATGTTGCTAATATCTGCAGGCGTCGTATGCCGAGCGAACATCAAACTTACGTTTTTCTGTATTAAGTGTGAGGGAACTGGTCAGCGGGCTTATATCTCTCAAGAGCAGATATCTCAAAAACTGTACAAGATATCTAAAAACTTGACTGAATAAAACTTGTAGCAAATTTAATCAGCTTTCATTTTGTATAAAGCCTCACGTCGCTGGGGCACATAGTTTCCGAGATATAGGCACAAAACCGAAAAATGAGACATTCAAACCGAAAATACTATACTACTTTCGCCGTATGATGATATCCCTGACAGTTCATAATTGTCAATTAAAGTGCTGTAACGAATGTAATTTAATCGAGTTGGCCAAGGCAATGGAATCGGATTTACCGATTTTTAATATTTAAATATTTTTTTAATAAACGGGTTTTGGCTAAAAGTTAAAGAATAAACGCGGTATCTCGAAAATAATAGTTAAAAATAGCACACAAGGCAGACGCGCTGGTACTGATGCGAATGACGTGATTACAAATTACAAAATGGTCGCTCCTATTCATGGATTTTTTGTCGATTCAATTGTGTCAATACACTATGGAATGGCGTTCCTTTTAACGCATCAGGCGCTGTAAAGGTATATTAATTTAATTAAAAATACTTCATTTATTTACGGTTAGTAATAACAACAATAATTTACTTGATAAGATTCGAAAGAACAATCGTTTTTTAATAGTTTATAACATTTTCCTTTGCCAGTTTATTTTTATTTAGCTTGAAAGTAAGTAGTATGAGTGACGTGACACGGAACAATAAGAGCTGTCAGGCATATCATCTTACAGTGCAAATAGTATAGACGTTCTCATCTTTGACCGTCGCCTCAGTCTGCAGACGGCCCAGCCGAGAGGCTTACCGGTGTTCTGGCGGCGCGAGCGGTGCAGGCGGTGCAGGCGCGAGTAGGGCGCGGGCGGCCGCGGCTCCGCGGGGGACGAGCCGCACGACGACGGCGACGAGTCGCTGGACGCCAGCATCACGTCCAGCAGGTTCGCGCGCGCCTGACACAGTTTGACTTGGTATTATTCGGGAAACAGACAGTTGTTATAAATTAGAACTATCTTAACTGCAATGTCTTAGTCAAACCAATAAGTTGTAGTATTATTTCACAATAATGTGAGCAAACTGTAAAAAACATGATATCCGAGAATGAAAACAGACAAGTAAGACTGAATTACATGCAAATACTGAAAACTATGAAAGCAGATATAGGAATTGGTTTAATTTCTCTTTTGAAGCCATACAGAGTGCTGAGTGCGAGTTGCACTGAGAGAAGTGAATAACTTCACCATAGCGTTTGAGAGAAAAAAAACGCGAATTTACATGCATTACAGCGCCATCTAGCGGCCTTAATGTTGCCCGAATTAGCCACTAGATGGCGTTGACTCGATTCCATACTAATTGACATTTCCGTGCTCGCAAAACGCGATGGTGAAGTCACTCAATTCTCTCACAGCAACTCGCACTCTGTACAAAGTACAGTACATTGATCCGCAGAGCGCGCGATCAGCATTTTATTAATGACCTAAATTATAACTTCGTAACTTTGTTAATAATTTAAATCATCAGTTCACGTTCGGTAACCATTCGCTCCGCGTGTTCTAATACCATTTTCACCATAATTTTTACCATTTTTACTAGTTTCTTAGTATACAACATTTTTGACCATTTTTTTACCATTTTATTCTGTGGGATTTACACCCTACATATACAATGAAACATTCAATAAGTCTATAGGTGTTAGGTATCAAAACAAGAACGTATTAGAAGCATAGTCTTTAATAAAGGCACATGGAAAAGGCTGTGATGTCTAGCATTTGACCTAGCGGCATCGGAGAGATATGTTTCCCCAAAGATATGGAGAGTATATCAAATTAGTTCGTGATTGTCGATCAACTCCGATATCTTCGCTTCAGATTTATCTCAGGTCTGTGATAGCCTGATATGACGCGACGCATTATGCAGCTAAGGCACCTCTACTACTACTACGAGTACTTGGATTACCGTAGGGGGGAGCGGTACCCTCGGTTTGTCTAGCGCAAAACTAATATCAAGAGATTAAGATGTCGATCAATAACATTTTGTAATCAATCTCCATCGGCTCTAAGCTTTTACCTTTATCGGCGCTTTACAGGGCCCAAAACTGATGGTTAGCACATTATGATTTGCGATAGTAAATTTAAATAATTCTCTTTTTTATTTCCCATTATTTTCGAGCTTCATCAATATTATGGCTATTTCCAATATGAAATAAATAAATAAATATAAATATGCGCCAGACAACACACCTCTTGTAATGGTCTCGAAGTAGGAATTATTAAATCCCTGTGTTACGAGGTACCACACAAGGAAATAAGCTAGGGGCGTCTACCAGCACACCCAGACCCAAGTCAATTCAGAAAAGATCGTTTCCTGAATTGACCAGACCGGGTTTTTTTTTTTTTTTTTATATTGCCCGTCAAGATGACCTCACTCCACCTGATGGAAAGCGGTCGTGAGATCCAGATATGAGGTTGACAAGCCCAGTCATTCAAACGAATCACTGGGCTGGCCATCCTCACCTTGAAGTGAGGATGGCCAGCCCAGTGATTCGTTCCCGAGAATCGAACCCGGGACACTACGGAAATCGAGGCGAGAAACCGTGCTACAGCACACTACGCCAATCGTGCCGTCTTAAAATGCCGATAGTTCGGCAAGAAAGTTAACTTTCATTAACATACCTTAGGGTCACTGAAGTCGATGTCCTTCTCGACGTGCACCCAGCCCGTGGGCGCCCACAGAGCGCCGTCTTTCTGCGCGCTCGCCTTCTCCTCGGGACGCGGCTCGCCCGATGTCGTCGTCGTTTCGCTTTGACGGATCATTCTGGAAACATTTACAGAAGTATTATGATAAGTATGGTAAGTATGAACTATTCTGGTTAGAAAGGGACACAAGTTGGCACTTGGACAATGTCGAATTTTGCGGAAACTCGACAATTGTTTGCAGAACTAAATCGAAAAAGTCAACAGCAGAAGTAAGGAATGATTGAATAATCTTCCACACTGGTTCCAGGAATAGAAAATGCTTATAATAGGTGTTTGCCAGTTGAAAAAGCCATTATGATAATATCTAAGCAATGTCTTTCATTTTCTTTTTATTTATTTTTTCTATTTTAAATCATGTAAATATATCGTCCAGTCGACAGAAATAACTAGTATCTAGGTGATTCAAACCAGCAGAAGACGTTCTAATTAAAGACTGGTGGCAAAAAACACTAGACGGCGGACTGAGGTGGCTTATGGATAAAACTTCAAAAAGGCTTGTTAAATTGGGAATCGTTATACAACAGCTCTTACCTATTAAGCTCCTCGATCACATCCTTAGACGTGGCAGCCTCGTGGAAACTTAAAGTATGCTCCTGTTTGACGATAATCGGCTCAGGAACCGGTTGCATCGGTTTCCTGTCCGAAACCGGGATTTTAGACCTAGTTCTACTCGGCGAGGAGGGGGGCCTTTTACCTCCTAGCAGAGTCGGGATGCGACTCTTCTCAATCTTCTTTACCTCTTTTCCCTCACTCTTATTACTTACTATCACAGTTTCAGCAGTGGAAGTGCTAGTCGTATTCGATTCAGTCATTTGAGGGGAATTCGTTTCGGGAGACGAGGTTTCTTCCTCTTCTGGGACGGTAACTAAAGCTCCAGTGCTTCTCCTGCAAGCACTCAACACTTCCTCGACTAAGGACATCTCTGATTCTACGATCGGATACGTAAAACTCGCAGACTTGATCATACTACTCTCAACGACTGGTTCCACAGGTTTATTTAACATTATATTTACTGTGTTCTCTTTCAACGCTGAAGGTTCTACGCTTCGACAGTCAACATCACTTTTATCATCTTTAGGAGCTGATTCTTCGTCCGTTGAATTCGCAATATCGATGCCTCTATTGATCTCATTCTTTCTTTGGACTTTTAGATGATGATCATCTATTTCGTTCTCAGCGTTCTCTATTCCCGATAATTCTTCGTAGTAGCCTTCGGATTCCGCGTATGGATCCTCTCGCTCGATGAATCTTGGGGTCGATCTTGTCTCAGATACAGTATCACAGTATGGAAGTCTCGAGCGTTCGTGGGCCATGACGTCGCAGGAGTCGTTTTCTGAGAAGCTTCCGAATGAATCTGGTCTCTGCCTGTCTTCGGAGACTTCGCTTCGAGGGCCGACGGAGTCATCGTCGAAGTCTGCGGCCGCGTATGGAGGCGGAAGTTCTCGTATCTCTGATACGGGCCGCGAAGAAACAGAGTCGGACTCTTCCCTATCGCGACAGTATTTCTGCTGTTCTGCTATAAAATGTAGAACGTTTTGAAGCGCTAACTCGCGGTCTTGTATCGCCATTGCTTGTACATCGTGAACCCTCAAATGGGTACTAACGTCAGCAGCAGGTAGACCTCTTGAAGAATTTGATGCTAAGCTCTTAGTACTTTCGTACTTGACAAGACGGTAGAAATCTCGGGTAAAATCCAGACCAACGTTAGCACAATCTCCGTCCTCACTCAAAGCTGTACTGGATCTTTTATCAGGTGCATCTGACGCGCTAGACCAAGATCCACCTGGAGATTGGGTTCCGTTGCAATCCCATCTCTTATCTGTTGTATCGGGGTCATCAATTCTGCACTCGTCAATTTCTATAGTAGCAAATCCGCAATCATTCCATAAACAATCACCCACATCTTCTTCTAATTCTAAAGCGTCATCTTCTCTGATACTGGGTAACGTCGATAGAGATATTTGTCCAGGTGTTGTTATTTCGGCGAAAGGAGACTGCCTGTCTCTGAGATCCTCGCACGATAGTGATAAGCTCCAATCTTCTAATTCGGCTCTGTCGTATTCTAAATCCGCTAAGTCTCTATGCCTCGCCTGAAGCGCAGATCTCGCATCATCTAACTCTAACCAATGTTGAACGTAATCAGCGTCATACTGAGAACCTTCTGCTCGGTCATCCAATGTGCTTCCCCAGGAAACTCTTTCGGAACTCGTAGTGGACGCTATGGCTGGTCTTCTAAGAGGTCTTTCCGGAGCAGGTTTCAGATCTAAAACTAAAACCCCTGAGCTTGGGGTGGGGCTGTCTAGACAGCTAGTTGGGCACGTGGTTCCAGCGAGGAGTTTGAGGCAAAGATGTGAATCTGAGAAGCTTCGAACTACGTGCTGAAAGGGTAGAACTGGCCTCGAAGGTGGATAGCTGCCTCTGACTCCAGCGAACGCGATACCAATAGGAAAGTATATGTAATCGGCTTCTGCTAGTAGTCTCGCGTGTCTTCTGGATTCTCTAGGGTTGATAGAGACTATAGTTTGGTTGTCTGTTTCGTCGGAAGCCTCGTTAAGGTCTGGTAGGGCTCTGTCGGCTGCGTGGTCGCTTTGCCTTGACGCGTCGGCTTGTACGTCACTAGACATAGTTGAGTAGCCTTCGTCCTTGGCACCACTCTCTGGAGATTCCGCCCCTGCCTCACCCACTTCGCCAGTTTCTTCTTCCGTCACTTTTTCGTCACAGATACCTGAAATAGCAGAAAAAAAGGTTTCAATTTGATGCTAATTAAATTTTAGGTTTAGAGGGTTTCTAAAGATTATTTCACTCGTAATTAAGCTGCCTGTTGGATTTTAAATACTCCCTTTAGTAATATGACTGCAGTGTCCTGAGGTTCGCCAATATGCGTTTTGCTGTCTTATATGGGTAGTTTTGCCCTGGAAGGTTAACCAAGAGCCACACGCCATCATGTTTCAATATAGTTAAGAAAAGTTAAAAAAATATCAATAATAGATAAATTCTTACACAATATTCGTGTAAAATCAAGGTTAGTTAGTAACTCACCCCTGAGGGGTTCGCCGGCGTTTTGCGGCACGCTGAGGCTGAGCGTGGCGGGGCGCGCCGGCGCCGCCCACAGCGTCGGGTCCACCGCCGACAGCGCGCGCGCCAGGTTCGCGGGCGTCACCTCTAAGCCCTGGGAACGAATGAGAAGGATTTAATGAGATAGTGACAGACGTCAAACGGTCAGCAAGGTTCTTTTAGGTTTTAATGAACCTCGATTTTTGGTTCCAAGAACACCGATCAGTGTAGCATATCCATAAAGGTGGCTTTATTAGAATATTTTTAATCAGGATTAACGATTTCTTATCACCAAAATCTGAGAATGTAATTCCTCCGAAATCGAATCCGCTGTAGCCATAGAAGTGTTCGATTCCGATAACGTGATCGTGAAAGTATATTGCGAAATCTTATAAAAAATTGTAAGAATTTTTTGTGACCCAATTCAACGCATTCAACGGATTAAAAGCTGTTCGATGGGCAAAAAAGGCTAGTAAGCTCCTGGAAAGCTAAAGACAGGAGAAGCTTAACAGTGACAACCGTTTTTGAAACTAATTGATTCAGCCAAAAGACGTTTTCTAAGGACTACTATGACTTCTCAAGAAAGTTTTATATGTTCTCAATATCAGACGAGCATAACATGACGTTAATATGTACAAGTATTTCAACACCATTACCACATTGAATTAAAATAATTTTTTCTGGCCTTCAAATGTGCTTGTCACGGATCTCATGGCCCCGTTTCATTATCTGGAGTGAGGCCATCTTCTATACCAGTATTATAAGCAATATGCATAGTATTATAAGCAGTATGGTAAGCATTTGTGCGTATGTTTGAGGTGGGTATACTCCAAACCGAAACTACCGAACCTTTTTCAAAAATTCTTTCACCAATATAAAGCTCATCAGAGAGTGACATAGGCTAAATTTTTTTAATTTAGGCTATATTTTGACGGGATAGACTGTCTACGCGGGCAAAGGCGCTGACGGACAGCTAGTAATTTATAAGTAAAAAAAGTCAAAATTGCATCAGCTCTCACTTTCAGCTCAGTCCAGATGTCGGCGAGGATCTGATGCCGCCTCTTGTCGTCGTGGCTGAGCGGGTGCGGCTGCGGCGCGGGGTGCGAAGGGGGCGGCGAGTCCCGGAACGAGACAAGGGAGCCGCAGGAACCCACGTCTACTAGGTGCACTGGAATGACAAAAAATATACTTCAAAACATCAAAATTAAGGTTATGATCTTTAAATGCATGCAGAGATTCGATAACTCCTGAACAGAGCCTTCTAAAGAAAAGGTTAATTTATGTATGTCATTGTGCTTGCAGACATCTCATTTCAAGTTCGGTATGGTTGACTGACTCTATTTAAGATTTTTTTGGCGACTTTCTTTAGAGGTACAACTTACAATTGGGTGGCCAGTGTTGCGTCATAAAGAGACATTTTATTGGCCTCTAAGTTGTCACTAGCCCGTAAAAGGGCATCAATTGTGGGACTTCATCCACACACTTTGTTTGTTTCATCAGGACATCTCTCTCTCTAATCAGTCTTTGCAGTGGCCGGCCGTCTATTAAAGATTTTCTTTTATTTTTCGGTACCTACACAGTCAAATAGTATAAAATCCTGTAAGTGCTTGTTATGAAAGTATTTAAGAGGACACAGCTCGGGTGAGAGAATTGAAAAATAGGTATTTGTAAAATCTGTTGCTGTACGTTGCTAACCTCGACCCCCTCGCAGAGTGCGATAGAGACCACTGCTACTCGGAACGAAATAACCCATTAAACAGAAAATCGACGCTTCGTAGTCCCCTGATCCCTTTCTTTACTTTAAAAACTTGATTCATTGATTTACTTTTCTTAGAAAAAAATTGAAAAAGGCTATGGCCGTGTTCCTATTTTTCCTTTTTTTACAATCTAATTAAATTGATTTTATGGATGTTTGAACACAGCAGAAAATCTGACTATTTTATTAGCCAATATCTCTTTTGATAATTAGTTTATCAAAAAAAGGTAAACATACGGACATGCTCATAGTTGCCATAGATTTGTTGGGAAAAAATGATTTCTCTACTAGGGCTGCGTTCCAAATCCAGTGGAAATTACACTCTGAGGAGTGAAAATCACTCGAACCCGTTCCAAATTGACCCCGAGTGAAATCGAAGATGACCGAGCTGTCACCTGACAGTTTCCCAGTTGTTTCGGCATGGGTTCGGGTGACGTTTCTCACTCTGACAAGTGCGAATTCTACCGGTGTCTGAAGCCCGATGAAATTCACCTGACAGCTGTCAGACAGACGTTTTGTTCGTTTTGTCTCTTTCTTTTCAACGAGAGTGAAAATCACTCTGCGAAAAGCGATTTGGAACGGGCACTAGTAATATCTAGGGAGGAAACAGGGGACTACGTTTGTATGGAAAAACGGCGCTTCTTCAGTCAGTACCTTGCAAGTCCCTGGGCGTGTGTGGCGTGAGCGGCGTGTGCGGCGTGGCGGGCGAGGGCCGCGGCTGCGGCCGCAGCTGCCGCACCAGCAGCGCGCTCAGCGCTCTGTTCTGCGCCTCGAGCTCGCGGACGCGTGCGCGTGCGCATCCCAGCTCTTCGCGGATACTCTGAAATAGAAATGGTATAGTATTAACAAGGGAAAGTAAGATCTAAGTGGAGATACCTGACAATTTAAAAGTGTGCACTGTGGATTTATAATAATTTTGACTGTGTATGTCCCTATCTATACTTCACCCGGGTAGGTAGGGTTTTCGCAGCTGTAACTACGGGTCTGGCTGTTAGGATCAGGGTACCACGGGTGTTGGAGTCCCAGCCCTGCCCTGGAGTCCCAGCCCTGCTTTTCTTAAGGCAGGCCCCAGCTTGGAGTTGGATTCGTGGTGGCATGTGGTTAGTTGCAGAGGTGGGGCATGTTCGTCTGCTCGGTAGTATGTACCGAGCGTCCCTTCTCGCGCGCAACGAGTATCTAGATTCACTGGTCTAGGGCGTTGGGCTGCTTAGTGAGGAACCCTTATAGCGGCTTGCCGCTCCTCCAATACTGGCCTGGATAGCCAGCAGATGAGTATATGTATGAGTATCCGGCCACCCTGCTGTAGTTAAGGGTAGATGTACGGCAGTGCATCGAGATGTGAGCGTGCTTTACAGCTCCGGCACCATACTGGAGATATGGTAGTTGGCTTCTCTGACGTCCCCAGCGGGGATTGAAGCCGCCAGCGTTTTTTTGGGATGCGCGTGGTGAGCGACTATAACTGCTCCGGTACCATTCTGGATAAATGGGAGTGGGTTATGCCACGGGCTACTCGCCTATGAGTACCATAATGTGTAATGCATTGTGCACTGTGCTGTGTGGCGGCACCACCTACCGCAGCTGGTCCCTGGTACACTTCACGGTGTGCTAGGAATAGTGTGCCCTTCTGCATAACCGAGAGGTTGGTCGGGGGGGGGGGGGGGGGAGCACTAAAATAAATTTCAGTAGTAAAAGAAGGGGGTGTGTGTAACTGTGACCACCTGTGATTCAAAAATAAAACTATTGAATTGAAGCTTATGCAGCCCTTAGCAAGTTAGTGCGTGCATTAAATTATCATCTTATTAACTCTTGTAAACCCAAAACAAGTTTAAAAGAGTAACTGCTGAGTTTCTCGCCGGGTCTTAGCAAAAAACAACTCCGACGCGGTGGTAGAGTCGCATTATGTGTGTATACTGTGTATTTATATATCCATATTATTATGTTATTTATCTCTTTTATTCAGTATATTTTGCTGTAAATTTGACGATTTGAAAATACTGATACAGTCTATATGAATAAAGTTATTTGAGTTTGAGTTTGAAACTTAAAGAGTCTGACTCGAATGTCAGTTCATTATTACTGTTATCTAAGTTTGGGTAAAATATGGACTAACATTGGCAACTACTATGATAGGCGATTTGAAAGATAAATATATTTTTACACTGGAAAAGTCTCCGCCTTCACGAAGGAATCTAACCCACACCGTTACCTTTTTTAACAACCTACCTTACCTACCGTACCATAAAATATCTATTCCAACATTAAACTGAAACATGTTCTGCCTTGCATCTATTTTAAGTTAGTTTTAGATCACACCGTCATACCACGATTGAAAGTATAAATTGCATAAGTGTTGTGGGAACGTGTTGTTACTGTGATAGACATCGATATACGGTCTTCGATTATTTTGCATTACCTGCACGCTAGTGCAATTTGTGGGAACGTCGGTAAGGACCTATATTATTGTGGGCACTGGGTATCCGACGCGCAAGATGGCAGCCGGCATCACAGAAAAAAGCGATATTAGAGGTCGAAATAGGCTTTAGATGATCTGACAGTTAACTAAATAAATATATATATATAAATAAATATGCGCCAGACAACACACCTCTTGTAATGGTCTCGAAGTAGGGATTCTTATCCCTGTGTTACGAGGTACCACACAAGGAAATAAACCAGGCGTCTTCCAGCACCTCCAGACCTGAGTCAATTCAGAAAATATCGTTTCCTGAATTGACCCGACCGGGAATCGAACCCGGGACACTACGGAAATCGAGGCGAGAAACCGTGCTACAGCGCACTACGCCAATCGTGTAAAATTGTGTTAACTGCACAAAAGACTGTCTTAGTCTCATTAGATTGTTTGAAATTTTTAACGAAGCACTCGACGAATAATAAATAATAATAAATAATCAATAAATTCTTTATTTCAAAAAAAGTTACATTAGCATTAACTGTGGCTGGAGCCTCCTTTTAAGCGTAGAATTGCTTGTGTCAGGAGGCACCGCTCTTCTAAACATAATACATGAGTGTAATCTATAGACTAGTATTATCAAAAGAAAGAAAGTTAAAATTAAAATAAAATACACATATTGAAATTAAAAGCTAGTAAGTACGCGCGAGCTTGTGTGTGTGTGTGTGTGTGTGTGTGTGTGTGTGTGTGTGTGTGTGTGTGTGTGTGTGTGTGTGTGTGTGTATATGTGTATGTGTGAGTGTGTGAGTGTGTGTATGTATGTGGGTTTTTGTACAGTAGTGTAAGTGTGTGTTTAGATTAAAATAATGTATCAAGTATTCTCTCTGTCTCTTCATAATTTTTAAGTTGAAGCCATTTCATTATGATTACCTTGCCTTCATAAAAAGGTTTGCTATAAATGTCCAGTTCTTTATTAACTGTATTATAGACATGGGCAGCACGACAGTTGTATTGTCTTTTGGCAAATAGAGAATTAGCTTTAGGCAGCTTAACAACTCTATCCTTTCTCCTTTTACTCAGAAGCCGTCACTTTGCTTAGAGAAACGTTCGAGTATTTGTATTTAATGGGTAAGTAATCTAAGCTGAAATATGGGTAATTTATCTATAAGCCCACCCTAATAAATAAGCACTTTTTAACTGTCTTAGTTCAGTGATGAGTCCAGGTGTCTTTTAAACGCTGATAGCCAAGTATTTAAAATTCAGCCCAAGATTTACAACGATCAATTACTTTCAGCACCAATAAAATTCAGGAGTTGGCAACTCACATCACCGTGCTACCCCACTCGACATCCCTCGTCAGTTGTCTTAGAAATAAACGCGTATATTTTAATTATGCTTCATTAGTTAAATTAAATTCGAGTAAGGTAATTGACGAGCGGTAATTACAAGGGGAGATGGGAGATACTGGAATGGCAAGACTTTGCTTTCAGTGCTGCCGTGTTATAGGGATGATCACGACATTCGTTGAGAGACGTTGGTTCACCAATAAATCAGACTTAGAAAACTTCCTTGACACAACTAAAAATAAAAAATATTTTTTTTTATCTTAAGTTAAGTAATAAAGAAACAACTGAGTTGAATTAAGTTTTATAATAATACTTGTTCATACGAGTATGTTTTCGTTTATGTAACTGCTGAATTATTTTGCAGGAATTCTTATGAATGCATATTGGGAGCTGCTTTTATTTCATCGAATTCACAGTGTAGGGTTATTAAGACTCGAAATGACCGTGACACTTTTGAGTTTTGCTTTGTTTGTGGCCAGGTGTTGCTGTATGGTTACAGAGTTCCGGCCGCTGAGCATGTTCAGAGATATTTATTTACTTAAACTTACGAGTATGAAGGTACCAGAGAGGTTACCAGAAAAGCATTCAAAATCAGTTCGGCCTTAAAAAGTTACATCATCATCATCATCCGTGCGGTCTATCCCGGTTGTGAACCCACACTGGTGTGTGAGGTCCCAGGGACCGCCTTTCTTATTTTCTTGGCCCACTTCGCGCGGTCTTGTGCATCCTCAGTGGTGGGTCTGTTGGCACGCATGTCACCCTTGACGACGTCGAGCCAGCGCTTCTTGGGTCGACCTCTCTTGCCGGTACCCGGCGGAGGCGGCATGGCCAGACATTTTTTACCCACGTAGTTTGCCGATCCGATAAATGCCGATCCAAATGGCCTTAAAAAGTTGCATATCAGCAGTCATTTCCCAATTCCTTTAAAACGGTGCCCTGTCTACGCTTCTTGTGGGATCTCTGGGTTTTGTGCCTAAGAAACGTAGGAATCACTAGAAAGGCGAGCCGTGTTTATTAAAAGATTTCGCAAAGTTACGCGTCCCAAGTTTAGAATTTAATTATGAGTAAACAAAGTTAATGGAGTTGGTATAATTTTCAAATATTTACTAAAGTTTGAGCAGTTTAAGTGGGCTCTTAACTTATGATAGATTTGAATTTGAAGAGCTTTTATGTAAGTTAAGGTTAATATTGCTATGTTGATCTACCAGTGATGATATAGCCAAGCATTTTAATCGCCAGAGGCTTAAATTTTCCAAGAAATTTAAATTTGACTTTGGATTATTGACTGGTAAGCATTTAACATTCACTCGACCGCATTAAACTATTTGATTCGCCCTGTATCTGAAAAAGGCTTTTGAACCTTAAATTTCTACCTCCATTTTATACCGATAAATATTAAGTAAAATTATGTTGATAGCTAGCCTAAGTATACAAGCAATAATGCACTCTACATTTTAAAGCAATTAGCGTCATTGGAAGCATTAAGATTGATGGATGAACCCCTTTCAACTTTGAGCACATATCTTAGGATGTTTGTCCCACGTGTCTATGAAGCATTAGCTTTGTCGCCATGAGAAATTATCTTCAAGTAATTAGAGATTGGGGGCGTCTTGAGAGTATGGATTATTAGATCAACATTTTAATTGATGTGATGTAATTATGTTTGTTTACTCGTATCGTATGTAGGTCACACGTGATGTTTTGGAAATAGATAAGCTGCTAGAATTTCAACAAATGCGATAGTAGGATACTGTTTATGTCCATGTAGGTAATACTTGAGTTAAGAGACCGTCACCAAACTGACGCGCGACCATAGCGCGCGTATGTGCATCGTGATTTATTGCAAATTTTGGGGTATTCTATTAACGTTTATAGGTCTACTCGTAATTAACTGATTGGAGTGTTTTTCGATTAAATAAAGATCATAGGTTCTCTGACATAAAATATTATTAGTTATTATGCTTTATTCAACACAAAAATCCGTCGGAAAATTGGGTCATTATTCTGGGAAATTGGAAAAGTTATAACTTTTTTTACAGTTATTGTGATCAATTATGCAAATTCTGGTTTATTATGTTCATTTATTCATTTATTTATTCATTTGCTAATATGTACATTCACATTAAAGATGGTCATTATAATGTGTCAATAAAACTATATGTCTGACGTTTTGGTTTTTACTTTCTGCAACTATAGTAAGCTTTAATGAGAGATTTTGCGCCTTGAAGTTGACACGATTAGGCTTTTTTGTAAATCGAGGTGGCGAGATTGATCATTTTCAAAAGAAAATATTTTATTTACAAATGTGTTTCATTGTGTCACTACGAAAGGATGGACTATGTTTTTTGCATTTAAAGAACAGAATTTTTTCCTGAAGGAATAAAATATATTGAATAAAATATATTATATCGAAGGAATAAAATATATTGATGAATAGTCGCTTGTAAAAGTGATTCATGCGCTCAAATTGAAAGCCGGCTCTTAACTGTTAGCTTTGTTTCAAATTCATCAAAAAATAATCACACGATCGCTCTCAACTCAAACAGGCGCCATCTTTATTCGCAAAGTTGGCGCCAAAACTAAAACACGGTCGTTACTAGATTTAAACGCAAACACTCGCATTATTGGCCAGATTATGCCCAGATTATAGTGGTCCTGGGTTCAGTAGAATTATTACGGTGCGGGCTAACGCCAAAGTGTCCCATTTCGTAGGATTTATGTGCGAATGTAGCACCGCATAATCCCGGCGAGGAGCGGGACGCCTATAATTATGAGAAAACAATTTTCCGGATGCATCTTAATGCGCCTCCCGGATTAAGAGATAGGAATATTTTTCGGCGGATTTGGTCAGTTGACACGTCCCCAATTCGTTTGAGGAAACAAAAACGATAAGGCGGTTTTTTATTACGGGTAATGAGTTATGAGCATGTTTTTCGGTTGCTTTCAAACGCTTAACATTCAAATTATTTGTGCGTTATTATAATAAACGTGACAGGTTATATTATTTATGAGGATTTCTTCAGAAACTGTAGGTCAGAAATTTAGGGTGTGCTGCTAAAAATAAAAATCTAAACGTGGTGCACGCCAAAGGGTGGCACAGCGTATTCCTCTGCCCGAATGGTTGCAAATACTCGAGGCTATTAAATAGAGAGCAGGGATGGACGCTAGAGCAACATTTTAATTTTAATTGATGTGTTGTTATTATGCCAGTATAGGATGCCAACTACAAAAACCTCCATGTAGTCTAAAAGCGCCGATGACGCGCTGACTTTTATGGCACGTGTCCTCAAGCTGGCGCTGAGCCTAATAAGGATGCACTAGGGAACATTTTGTCCAGCAACACAAACAAAACGTTCAGAGGGATTTGTCTCAGGGACCTTCCAAAGAGTTCTTGAAAGCATATCTATCATGTTGCTCCATTAGTTTCCTAATCCGGGGCTCAACCCTTCCTTGACATAGAAGTGTTAGTACCTATCACTCACAGGCAGTACCTTCTGCGACAGCAGCGCGCGCACGACCTGCTGGGCGACGTCATCCAACTTCTTCTCCTGCTCACCGCCGAGCCCCACCGACAGCGCTGACAGCTGACCGCGCAACCGGTCGTTCTCAGTGCTGAGAGCTGACACTTGGCTTTGGTAGTGCGCCGCGGATGCCTGGAACAATTGAACGTTGGTTTTAGTGATTTTGAGAGCAAAGGAAGCTTTTAGACTATTGCTTAATCGTTCCAATTTCACAATTTTCATGTTCACGCCTACTCGGTCGCCGAGTAGTAGATACTATAATCACATTTCATATTTCTTCGGGTTTGTGATCAGCAAGTCAACACCGCGGACAGCAATCCTGCTCATTAAGCCCGTTCCGATAACGATCGATGGTCCGTGCTTCGAAAGACACGTTCACGAATTCCTTATCTAAACGGCAAGCAAGCTGCACAAGCGTTTTGGAATTACTCATCACAGTTGTATGTAACCTCATGATTAGAAGAAGACGTCCTGTTTTTAAAGTCACCAATTTGACCTAGTCAGAAATACCTATAATTGTTTCTGCTTTAGTTGGGGTTGTGACGAACACATGTTGCCGACAGAAAATACGTCTTAATTTCTTTAATATACACACCCAACCCTCGTTTTTATGTACTCTGTCTTCGCCAAACTCATTAGTCAATTTTGCAAGGCTTCATTAGTCGCAAATGTTGGCGCGCAAAAAGTGTCATGCTGTTGACAACACAAAAAGGGCAGAAGTTTTTCTTGCTTGTTTTTCACTATTTATGAAAAGTCACTCCCCAACACAGCTATGTAGAAAAACATTTGTACAAAAAGCTTTGGAAAAGGCCTATCATTCGCACTCTTAATTAAGCGACCGCCCACAGTCAGTACGAAAAATAAACAAACCGATTTAACTTGACCGGCGACCTACCTCGCTTTCATACAAAACATTACAGAACAAAACGCTCAGTATTCGGAGTCAGGGGTCTTCGAAAATTTGATGCTGACGTAGCTTTACTTGCTCTCAAAACGACCGATGTTCAGCCTTATGCGCTTGTAATACGGTGTGGATTAACCGCATAGTGTTGCCAGTTGAAGTTTTCATTAGTCATCGAATAGGGGCGAGACCGTGCGGTCTGTTGGTCTGTTTGTCTGTGCGTCTGTCTGGAACAACACGCGGTTGATACGGCGTCAAAGGGGTGACGTTTCAATAGGCTTTCGTGCGCTTAATTTTGACATTGCCTTTGTCCGGTTTTTATCACGAACAGTTGGAAGAGCGTGGATGCTTGAATAAAGCGGTCTCTGAAATATTTAGTATTCTGTATGAAAAATTAAATTACAACGTTGTCTGTCCTCAATAATGCATTTTTACTACAAGGTCACACCGTTACCCATTCGTGAATAACTGAAATCAAAATTACATTAATGTAGAGGATATTTTAAACAAAAATAACATTTCTACATAAGTATAATCTGTGCCTCGGCACATTATGTAATTACGTTATGAATTTCGAATTACTCAGTTTAACTTCAAACGTAATAGTATCATCATCATGACTATTCATTGATTGATTTTGGCGATTATCATCAATTGTCATACACCTTTACAGTTTTTTAAACTTTTTAGTGTTTTCCTGTGTCATCTACATTCTCAACACCAATTAAATTAAACAGTGACGAAAGTTTACGTCATCGCATCTAGGTGATGAGATGACGTAAACTTTCGTAATAATATTATAAACGGTTCTCTATTTTGTCTCATAAAATTTTTATCCATAATCTGACATGCCATAATGTTTTGTGACCTAATCATCATTTGTCCGAATGATAATTAGCCCTACCTCAATGTCTCATAATATCACTTGCCCTAAAATCGAAATATAATTTGTTCTAAAATTTTTTGCTATAAATATTACAATCTATAATGTTTAAAAGAAATAAAAGGCTTTTCTATAACATTAATAAGTCCTAACGTAATGTGTCATAATTTAACGGCCCCTAATCTAAATATTGACACCCGACTGACACCTGAAGTATTTCCGGGTGGTCATAAAAAAAAATAACCCCTCAGCTACTGACACTCGCAGGATTTCCGGGTGGTCATAAAAAAAAATAACCCTAACCTACTGCCACTCGTAGGATTTACGGGTGGTCATAAAAAAATAACTCTAACCTACTAACACTCGCAGGATTTCCGGGTGGTCATAAAAAAACAACCCTAACCTACTGACACTCGCAGGATTTCCGGGTGGTCATAAAAAAAATAACCCTAACCTACTGACACTCGCAGGATTTCCGGGTGGTCATAAAAAAAATAACCCTAACCTACTGACACTCGCAGGATTTCCGGGTGGTCATAAAAAAAATAACCCTAACCTACTGACACTCGCAGGATTTCCAGTTGGTCATAAAAAAATAACTCTTACTTACTGACATTCGGACTAACATACATTATACAATTTAACACTTAGGACATGTGACTTTATAGCAAGAAAAATTAAGATATCTAATTATTATAGCACCCGATATTATAACACAAAAGCATTAGAATTAAAGACAATTAGGCATGATAAAATTTCGTATATTCGAACATTATGGATAGTGATGGTTATAGCAAACGCGTTAGGGATTTTGAATTTCGGACTAACAATTTTCGAAGAAGAAAGGGACTACCATTATAAACACTCACTTGAACCTTGCGTAAATTCAAATTCACATTGTTCAATCAAGCCACAGGAATTCATAACTCTCTAGAAATTAATAAAAATATAAAAATAGCATTGACAGCAAAAAAGGCGCTACCTGCGAAAATCTATTGTCCCCATTGGCGGCCATTATTGAGTTTTTTTTAAATCATCTTGCCTGCTACAAAAAAGTTCGTAATTGCTTTTGAAAACTTTTATGACTAAAATTGTTTCTGCCTAATATTATCTCATCGGCGCTTCGTGTTTATTTGAAAACGTGTTTATTTATTCAAAACGGTTTTAATTAAAATGTTTGTGATTGAAGGGTTCGTTCGCGGAAGGTTTGTTCCGCGTAAATAATAATAATTCACGATGGCGTCAGCCAATTCCCGTTCTGAGCAGTTAATTTAATGAAATTTAATTTGTATTTTGCACTGCACCGGGAACCGAACCGCAGATGTTTCGCGGAATCAGCTAATTAATGCGAGAGTGAACGAGAAATTGCTTTTCCATCAAAATGACAAAACGAGGAAAGTGTAACAGGAGATGTAATATAACTTTGCAATTATATAAACCAATTTATATTTCGTCAATTGATGTAAGTGGTGGGAGATGGAGAGTATGGGTATGTTTAGCGACTTTTGGTCTTCCACTACCCACCACACCTATACCCAGAACTTCACAGTTTGCATACCATATACTCAGTATTGGACATTTATCTTTGTCATAAGCAATAATGTAGGTGCACTTACACAAATACGCTTGTGACGTGCAAAAGGCAGCCCCGATTGATTGATGGTGAGATAACTGAATCCCATCCATCCATCGCACTACTATTATAAAAGCAATAACGGGATCCGAAGTAGGAACACTGATGAAACACTTTTATGTCAGTAATAATAGTAAGTAGGAGCAATGACATTTTAATGAAAATTACTTTCTACATTCAAAATTTGAATGTTCAATTTACCAAAATATTCATCCTCGTCCCTATCCCTGCAATGAGAGTGTCTGTCCAGATTTAAATATAAATTGAAATTCTTTCAATGTGATACCTACTGAAATCTATAGCTAATGCAATTAAATACCTAAAAGACCGAATGCGATAAGAAATCTGTTAATTTATATTGTATTGGTAATTTCAGTGTTATTATGATTGTGATTTAACAATTTTTGTTAGGAATAGTAATTTTAATGTCTTTTGTAATGTATTGGCATGCCATAAATGAATATAATTTATTAATGTGATGAACATTTGCACGCTGTTAATTTAGCAAATTTTAGTGAGACTATGTGTACCTGATCAATAATAATGACACATGTATTTATTTAACCTAAAATTTATGCAAATAAATTGTTTGAGTTTGAGTTTGAAATTTAAGAAATTACACGATACCATCGAATACAAAGCCTGTTTTTTATTTTTTATTTAGTATACTACGTCGGTGACAAACATGCACGCGGGCCGCCTGATGGTAAGCGGTTACCGCAGCCTATGGACGCGTGCAACACCAGGGGCATCACTCGCGCGTTGTCGACCCTTCAAAAACCTTTCAAACCCCTCTTGAAGAACTTCATACTATCACTCATTGGGAAAACCTCGGCAGGGAGCTCATTCCACAATTTAAGCGTTCTTAGAAGGAAACATCTCTGAAACCGAACTTTACGGGACCATTGCGGATTCAGAGTTTGAGGATGAACTCCCCGTCGATGGCGAGCGGTGCGATGGTAAAAATAAGCAGTGGGCATCATATCAAACAGCTCTTCAGAACAAAACCCGTTGTAAAAGCGGATGAACACGCATAGAGAGGCGAAGTCTCTCCTTAAACCAACTTAAGTATAAGGAGAGACTTCGCCTCTAAACCGCTTGTCAGTTTGAGATCGTCGACAATCCGGATCGCACGCTTCTGGACCGAGTCAAAAGGACTGAGATGATATCCAGGTGCTCCTGCCCAAAGGTGACAACAGAACTCCACGTGTGGCCTGACTTGCACTTTATACAGCAGCAGCCTTTGTCTCGTAGTAAAATACTGTTTCGCCCTGTTTAGCACACTGAGCTTTTTGGATGCCAACTTCGCTTTTTGTTCCAAAGGACTCCGAAACTGTACGTCACTAGATATGTCAACGCCAAGGAACCCAATACTACTTGATATGGTAAGGGTAGTGTTCTGGAACTGAGGAGCTTGAGTAAATGGAGGTTCAGGAGCTTGGCATTCAACACACGCCCCAAAACCTATGAAAGACGGAAGGTTATACCAAAGGAATTGCGTAGGAAAGCGCGAAAAGGCGCGTCAATACCGGGCACAAATCGGGAGCACACACTTTGAGCACCACTGCTGGGATGTTATCCGGCCCACTCGACTATTGGACGTCCAGAGTTTGCAACTCTCGCCGGACTTCTTGCTGGGTTATGCGGATCTCCGGAATAATTTTGACAATTTACATGTATGTGTTAGTATGTTTTTTTGCTTGACGTCGTTAAGGGTGACATGCGTGCCAACAAACTCACCACTGAGGATGCACAAGACCGCGCGAAGTGGGCCAAGAAAATAAGAAAGGCGGACCCTGGGACCCCACACACCAGTGTGGGTTCACCACCGGTATAGACCGCACGGATGATGATGATGATGTTAGTATGTTCTTTTGGGCCTAGAGCTAAAGTTAGGTAATAAATAGTAATTGTTCAGACAAATCAGGGCAGGCCCTTGAGTTGCGTTTATCTATGTAATGATAATGATTTGGCTTCACCCTTTAAGTCGCAGACTATTATATTGTAATGCGAGTGCAATCCCGTCAACGAGAAATTTTAAGAAATGCTCATTGACTTTATTATAGTTCAAAGGAAAATAGCAAATTCACAAGATTAATGACGCGCGAAAGCACGGACCTTTATCGGATTAAATCCGAACGCATTGTTTCGGATACGCGACGACAGCGCCCTTTCGGCGGAATGATTACATTTGCGGCAATAACTAGAATTAAACGCCGCCGCTCGTTAATCATGGCCTGCAGTGTACGTCATTAGCTTTGATAGGGCTGACAGATGAGGATTAGAAAAAAAACATAAAACATACAATAAAAATCTGATATGTTTTCTGCGCAGTCCTTTGTCTAGTTACTTTGCTGGCAGATACGCTGGAGTCGTGGTTTTTATTTTCACTAAAGATACAAGGAACTAACATTTGGTCTGCTTTGGACCATAAGTGTGTATTTAAGAACATATTACTACTATTTATATTAGTCCTTCAGACTCGCGGTAACAGGCTCTACTGAACTTGGAGTCACCAGTCCCGATTCAATCAGATATTTAAATTTATGTAGTTATAGTCGCTTATCTTACGCCTAAGTAGGTGGAGCTCGTACTATAAGTATCAGTGTCTTAAAAGTTAGAAGTATGAATTTAAACGAATGTTAGCTAAAATCAGAAAAATATTTAATTATTAGTTCGTACACCAAAATACATTAACAGGGACAACATTTAGGAAAGCAAAAGTACAGGTTAGCTTATCTCTAAAACGAGATTTCTTTCAGCAGACCAAGTTAAAGGATACAAAACAAAAAATACATAGTAAATTTTTTTAATGGCGAAATAATCCAAGTGACAGACTGGCCGAGGAACTATGCATTCCGAAAGTTACTATTTCTTTATACTTCTACAATAATAATGTTCTATCTTGATACTCGTAAGCTTGATGAGTGGCCAATGTAAAATTGTAAATACATGATAGGTCATCAAGAAGTAATGTATGTATGTGTATATTAATATAATTTTAGAATATTCATCTTATCACTTTTGCACAGCCTTACTCATTCTCTATAAATCTCTCTCTACCAAAGGTTGTCTGGAAGACATCGCTCTGTAGCGATAAGACCGCCTTAATTGTATGTTATTGTGTTTCTTTTGTTATTTACCTGTTGTATTTGTTTGTGCACTAAAGATTATTTTTTATCTTATCTTAGGGTCGATTTTTCAATATACAGTTAATGAAATTTATCTGTAGAATAAAGTTTATTCGAAGGTTATCAAGATTTAAAATTTTTCAATGGTCAGATAGATGTTATCTGTTGAATAAAGCCGCTAACTGTAGTGTAAGTACATAGACAACCAATAGATAGCTATTCTTTGGATAAAAGACGATTGAAAACAATAAATTCGCTTGATAAACATCCAGTTATTTTTATACTTCAGTTAGCTATCTAGAGAATTAAAAAATCGGGCCTAAGGGTAATGTTTTGTATCATGAATTGAGTTGGTTTAGTTGCCAACCCTTGCCAACTTACTGATGTATCAGATATTTTCGGATATTTGAAAGTAGAAAAGTTAAAGTTCTTTCATGTCGGTTTGGGGGTTGTGGATGCCTTGAGGGTACAATATAATGATTTTAATTTTAGCTATATACGAAATTATTTCTATTTGTTAAGTATGTAAAGTTCTTTTTTACTTTTAATCAAGTGTTGTAGAGTTTTATTATTTACAACTTCCTATATAGTGCTGAAGACATATTCATATTCAATTTGAAATGAAAAGAGACGCGTGAATACACACGCGCGGGGACACATCTTTTAACTCGATGGCACACACAAAAACATTCATTCATTTGTTATTTGTATTTGTTTGAATATTACAAGAAAATATCGTATTTATCTTAGTATGAGTTTAAAGGTCACGGATAGCCGTAATACAAGCTCTGGTTTCTGGTTCTGGTTTCTGGTTTGGTCCCGTAATTTATTACGGGTCTGAGTCTAACTAATAACCATACTCGTAATTCAAGATAAGTAACATTATGTTACTCAAGCTATGATCCATTTTTGATAGGACATCGTCAGTTTACAGGTGATTTCATGCGGACGTGGGCAAAGCAGCGAGCAACAGCAATGTTTCAAACACGACTTGAAAAACATTTCAAATAACTCTTCCAGTATTGAGGAGCAATCAATCCTTTCCCCTTAAAACTCATAAAACAATGAAACTGACTGCATTTAAAGTGCAAACTGGCAAGTTATTATATGCACAGCCGTGTCTACACCACCGGCGCTGCAACGCTGCGGAATGTAACGAAACCAATTAAACTGTTCCCGTGAATTGATAGGATACGACTTTTTTATTCGAATGTACCTGCATACGTCACTATATATGCAATTATTGTTACGTGCTTTAAAACATACGTGTCACAATTTTATTTATGCACACCATCTACTAGGTGAATGGTATAAAATAACTACTTGTATCGACAATTACCAGTAAATAGGTAAGTACTATAGTTATGTATTAAGCCTATTTATGTATACTAAGTAGTACCATTTGAAGAAGAAGAAGCATTTATTAACCTGAAAGGCAAGTCACGGTTTTAAAACTACTGTAATAATTAATGTAGGTTACACTGGTTATAATAGTATTCAATTAAGGATATAACATTTAAAATAAAACATGAGTTTATTTTCTCAGGGATGAAATGAGGCAGAGCTTCAAAATGTTCACTGCCTTGTTATTTGCTAACTACCTTTTGCTCGTATGTTATGTTGAACAGTTTTAAGTATTCTTTTTGCGTTTACTAAAGAGTAAAAGGGGGTTTGATTTAGTTTAGATGCCGGTGAAAGGGAATTCCCATCTGTGGGTTTATTAGTCTGTTTGTAAGGTACTAGTACCAATTCCACGCAATCAAAGCAACCCTAAT
Source organism: Udea olivalis (assembly GCA_947369235.1). Taxonomy (NCBI): domain Eukaryota; kingdom Metazoa; phylum Arthropoda; class Insecta; order Lepidoptera; family Crambidae; genus Udea; species Udea olivalis. Next base: position 3,858,102 of record OX376345.1, on the reverse strand, counting down.
GGAATGGGAAATGTCGTTCCGAAATGTGCATCCAATATCGTACGTCAATGGAAACACCATAAAGGTGTCTGTTATTGCTATTCTCGATCCCAACTAACTGGAAGAACCGATTGGATGAGATAATCTAAGTAAATTGGAAGCCGACTGAACCCTTAACTCTAGCTTCGATTGTCTATAGTAATTAATTGGTTATACTCGTATCTTAACTCGCTATAGTTAGGAATGCAGAATTTAAATTTGAATTTACCGTCAAGCAATACTTTTTTAAATCCTTTTAGAAGTTACGGAACATCTACAAGTGGTAATTACTACCTACCTAACAAATTTTTTCGGATGTGTGTGTTAATAGCGTCAAAAAGAACAAAACAACAACAGGCATAGTTGTTACAAACGAGCAAGTAATCCAATAATAATTTTCCTACATAGCATTTTGGCAAGAATAATGTTTCCAGAGATAAAAGTAAGAGAATGTAATTTTTATTCCTTTGCCTCAATCTCTGGCGTCTTGCCGACGCGGTTTTCGCGCCAACATGTCGCCAGCCATCTTGGATCAGTTGGTTCCGTGGTTTGTTTATTCCAATAAATAAATTACTTAAGTAATTTGTACCGTTCTACTTGTGTTAAGCAGAATTTATGAGTGAATTTATGATAGTTTATTAGGTAGGTTCTTTGTGTAAACATGTTTTATGTCATTTTAACCATATAAACTGAGGCATATTTTCAAAGTGATGTTACTAAAACCAGTTAGGGATGTTCAAAACAACGAAAAAAATGCTTGGTTCAAAATATTGTTAAAAATTTCAGCCAAGTCATTTTCACCTCTAAAAGGTTTCTGTAAATATGACTAGTCGTCATAAAAGGGCCATTTCCTGTAAAGCTAACTATGAAGCACGGCTCCACTCGGGGGCGACTACAATGCGAGAAATACTGGAAACTGTAATAAAGGCAGTACAAACCGTAACAACCCCTCACACATCCCTGTGAACCTTAACGAAAAAACGGAAGTGGCGGTACAAGTCACGAAAATAGACCGTTGACAGAAAAACATCTTAAAAGAAGAACTTTTTCAACAAGGAACATTTACTATGAATTATATATAATTTTATATTTTATTTTATCTCATAGGTACGAACATTGGATGGGCATGGCATGAATTCTTGCCAACTAAACTTATTCCATAGTGGACATCTGCATAACCAGCAACAATCGCTAATTTCACATTTTGTATAAAAGTTAGCTGTAAATATAGATTTGTAACTAAAAATGTCCAAAAAAGGGTAACACAACCACTACAATCCCGAGTTCAAATTCACTTAGTTAAAATCTTTTATGAAAGACAGAAGTGCATTCTACAGCAAAACCTGAGCATCTCATGACTTGCACCTTCCACTCACACAGCAGTCCAGCGAAGGGCTAAGGACATTAAAATGGCGGAAAGCGGGAAATCGGCTATGCACAATGGCTGGGGTTTCCCGGTTTAAAAGCCCCCTGGCCCCGCGCCCCTCTAAACAATAATTCAACTTCACCCTTCCGAAGTGCAAGGGCGCAGTTACAGGGGCAATTCTAGTGATGGGAAAAAATCTACGGTTTCGGAAAAGCTGTTGAATATTGGGAACCGTGATCATTTAATTCCTTGGCCTTGAACATGTATCACCAGCAAAGATTCGTTCATCGTCATGTTATGGTAACCGATGTTAATATTTATTTGGTTTCTACAGCAAAATAATCGAAAGCCGCGTTAAATAGGAATTGTTATGACTAATAATTAATGAAGAAATGATTATAATCAATTTCGATGGGTAATTAGTCATATTAGAATGAAAAAAATATCGTGTAATAAGTACATAATTAACAGGTAAAAAAGTTGATAACGGTTCACGTTTTACTATTTTATTGTTTCCTGGCGCATAATAAGGTCACTGGCGTTTTTATTCAAAATGTCCACTACAAATCGTTGCATTAATTTTTTTTATTAATCAGAAAAACACAGGTTGATATACCTTACCGACCTCGCTGTCCCACCCCTAAGCCATCGGTCACGATAGGGTGCATCATTTTATAATCTGTGCACCCCGCGGCGGCCGCGCCGAGTTTACACTCGCACACTAATTGTGTTTGCCTGTTTTCGGTTACATAGGTACGTGTGCCAGAATAGCTGATGCATATTAGTATTCGAAATATTTACGTGATTAGTGTGAACTATTAAGTAGTCGGACAGATTGTTTGCATTTACAAACAACATTCAGAGCGTCGATCGAGGTTCCTTTAAAACATTTCGTGGCCAACAAACAGTTAACGGATATTTTAGCACTCGGCGCTGATGATTTGCTCAAAAAAGACAGACGATGCTGTATGGCTTTGCACCTTTGCCTTCCCAATACAGAAAAAATATAATTAACTATACAATACGCCATACGAATGGATGTTGATTTATTGAAAATGATAAAAAACATTAAAACCAGCTTGAACTAGCAATTTTCTAAAATTATTCAGCGTAGGTTTTGCAGGCATTTGGTTTAGGTAGGCATTTGCTAATAAAAAACCTGACACAAGCTTTTGCTGTATTAATACACATACATACTAGCATCCTTTCTCGCAACTATGTTTATCGAGTTCATACGAGTATATTGAATACTTATGTGAACCTACCTACATATTACGAGCAGGATGTTTGCATCTACGTCAATATGAATAATTATTTTCTCTTAATTTTCTGCCTGAAAATAAATGATATTGTATTGTATTGTTATCTGCAATGTTTCATTAAATACCTAGTAGTAGTGACCAATAGTGACTATGCACGAAATATTTTACAATTCTACGGGCTCGAAGTTTCCCTGCGCATAATGACTTACACACATACCTCTACATACAAGTAGGCGCGTCTCTATACCTCACTAACGACTCTCCACATCAAACTATCTGCAGGCTGTCCGTCAGTCATTTAGGAGTTATTACGAGGGTAGCAGCAGCAATTTGCCCTCTTAGGCCTCCTTACATTACCGACTGATTATTTCTTGAGAGAGCAAGTACAGTCAGGCGCACCGACAATATTTTTAAGGCAGTGTTATAATCTTCTTTTAGTTCCCGTGATACAATGTAGTTTGGACTAGTATAGGCACTTAACTAGGTGCACAAGAAGAGAAGGTTTTCATATTTTTAAAGTTAAATAATCCTTATTGGTTCTCAATAGACTTATAACTTGATAGTTAGGACCAAAGTCATCCTTCATTTTGATGAATAATTTGCAGCGTAAAAGTTACCATAACAAAAAATTCATTCTAATATTCACATCACTAAAATAAAACTAATTAAAAATATATATATTCTAAAATACTTAGTAACGCTACCAAGTTCTTACAACAGGTAATAGGTTAAGAACTAGGTTAATAGGTATTAGAAAACCGTACAAGTGCATTCAAACACCTAACATACTCGTACTTCGACTTAGTATACTTTCTTTTCCATAAGGGTTTTCCAGCTATGCTTACACGAAATGTTTCACAGAAAAACTCTAGAGCCCATCAAGGGTGCCTCATCCTGCGTTTGATACTTAATTAATTACTTATGTATATACAGAAGTCCACCCCAGTACATAAAATAAAAGTACCGAGACTGTCCCTTAAGCACCACTTATCGCAAGAAAGGCTCCGCGCCACTAATTACGCAAAAACATCATCCCCTCAAACACACTCCGGTCATAATCTCTCAAAGAACGTTCAGTTATGACCGACCAGCCAACTGAGACCTGTCATATCGAAAGTTTTACTAACACCTTATTTCAAGGTTTAAAGTGACAGGGATCAGAAAATATCGGTCTGGGTGTGGTGCTTTCGTAAATTAATTCCTCTATCTGCAGGGGCAGCCATAATCCAAAAATGATCGGGTGTCCCCCTCCCTCGATAAACGCTCTTTAATGTGACCAAACGAGCGGGAAGCGAGCGGAGCGAGTTAGCTCGCATCGCCGAGGATTGTAGGCGACGAATTTCGCATGAGGCTTGCATAATTGAACGCTCCGTTCTCACGTACTTTACATCATTTGAGGAAATGTTAGGAAAAACTGCAGTGTAGGAAATATAATTCAGAAACTTCTTTGAATATTATTTTATGACACTCTCTTGAGGATTTCTACGTCTTATGTTACACAGTGCACAATTATTGTACGTGCCATTTCTTTTTAACTTAGTGTTAAAAATAATATTGGATGAAATATTTTCCACAATGATTTTTGGTATATTTATTTACCTAAAATAATTTCCATCCTATATTTCCCTGCTACATTCTCCAACATAATATACATATTACTACCGAGCACTTTCCTTATTCGAACCGCTGACATGATAAAAAAAGTTAAGAGCTGATATTAAAAAATGGGGTCCGCAACAATGGAGTACGTCAGGTACGAATATCATTCAAAAAGTGACGGAAATGGAAAAATCTAAAATCGCAGTCCCATTCAAATTTACAGGCGAGCCGGTAGGGGGTGTTTTATGCCCGGAGCGATGTCCGAATGCTTTGTGATGAAATGGAAACATACCGACGTTTCGTTTCGTCACGTATTTTTTTTGTTTGATCGGCAAAAACATTGTCTACAATTTTGAGTGATACCAGTACCATCGCTAGTATATCGATTTTTATAACTATTTTCTGATAACATTGTGATTAATGCTTATTGAAAGGAGGCAACTTCCCAGATTTTGTAGCAGTTTTCTTTACTACCATAGCGATATCATTTTAGGCGAGTTTAGCTGCCAACTAGCGCCATCAATTTATTTATTTTTATAACTTCCAAATTAGACATTGTTTTTAGAGCTGAACAATGAATATCTTAAAAAATACTTCCTTTAAATATTAAAGACATCCACGATTTTTCATTATGTTTTTCAGTTTTAGATCGCTTTTTTGCTAAAAGTGGCCACTTTTAGCGAAAACTAAAACTTCTACTAAAATCTACTAACTACGGCTAAAATCGCCTTAACGCCTTACTACTAACATATCAAAACACTGGTTTGGACACTTGCTCCCATTATACTATATACTATATAGTTTAATCAAATGTTGGTAAATCTTGCAACACTTAGGTGTGAGGGGTAGTGCGATTAGAATTGCTATATTTAACATTTCAATAAATAATAAATTTCACTTTAAAATCCTGAATAATTGAGCTTACTGCAACCCAATACATTCTAATATAAAATTAAGGATAAACTAGGTTCTGGGCGGGGTCCGTTCAAATTAAATTAGATCAATATATTATATTTGCCATTGACTCGAGAAGAAGAAGGATAAACTTTTCCATTATACAAAAGGAAGCTGATCTCATTTTACACACATCAGTGGTTCACTTGTGTGAGTAGATGTTGCTAAAATCAATTCATTCAAACCGTTTACAATATCTACCTAACCGAAACGAGACCTGCGTCAAAATCTGTCCGTCAGACTTTTGTTAGATGGGGGAGCCAACAAACCCTCATTATGAAATATCTGGAATATTTGCATTTAATTCATCTAAACTCTATCTACACATACCATCCATTAACCATAGAGCTGCAGGGTTAATACTTTTTAAATCAAACGCTACGTTATGGAGGATCAGCTTGAGCTGGTCGATAAGTTTTCCTTTTGGCATTAAAGATTGGGTGGGATGTTGGGTAGAAGTTAGAAATATGCGTAATGAAAACTCATCACGGTTTATTAACGCTTAGTAATAATACAACCTTTTAATAATACAACCCAGCTGATGAAAATAAGTTATTTGCTAATTTGGACCATCATGAAATCAAGTTATCGCTAGAATTAAACGTGTCTGTCTAAATCACCACGCTTGCCAAACATGATCGCCATCATAAACCCGTTTACAGGTTAAGTTTTTGGAAAATCCGATAACTTATTTTCCTCTAAGCTTAGTAGCAAGTGCTATCACCATCCTGCCACAAATCTTTTCAAATTTAGTATATTATGTATTATTGACCATCTAACTTACCTCCAGCGCAGAAGACAACGATGCCTTTTCCTGCTTCAGTGTTTCGGCGCGACTCTTATACTGAAGCAGCGACCGGACAGTCTCCTCCATTCTGTAACAAGTAGAAGTTTGAGTTAGTTAAAATTAGAAACATAATCTTGGTTCAAGGTTCGATCATGCTTAGATAATCACATTAAACTAAAACATGCTTGTTACCGATCTTAATGTAACAAGCTCTTTGTAAATATCACTTTCTTGCAAGAAAACATTGTAATATGTTTTTTATAGTCTTCGTCAAGCTATACGATAAAAATTTAAATGTTTAGCGTTGCCTTAACAAGTGCCACACAAAAAAGACAATCGGAAACCGATTGTTAAAACGCACCGGTGCGTGGTGTGGCAGTGAACCTGTGTTACGAAGCGTTTTGGGAAGCGCATATAGGCGCGTACGGGCGTACGAGTACCATTCGCCACACGCGTTACCCGTATAAGCTCGTATAATCCATATAGATACTGACTCACCACTACCGGTTCGAACGGAACACGTGCCAACACATGAAGTCCCTGTACGCGCGTTTTGGCTTTTGAACCGCGAAATGTAGTGCGCGTGTAAGCCCGTTTGCCAAAGCGACCGTATACGCGCGAAACAAAACGCAAATCTGAAACCGCTATAAGTATATGACTGTACCTATTCTTAGTTTTACGTAACACTTTAACACCACGTTTTAAAGTTTTGTTAGTCTACCACGCCACTTCAAAATTAGGTTATCGTTCGCCTAAACATTTGCATTGGGATTTGACATGACATGTCATGACAATGTCAATGACAATTTGACGACCGACTTGGTGTAATGGTTAAGAAGTTGGCTACTACACCAGAGGTCACGGGTTCGATCCCCGCACAGTACAAACATTTGTGTGCATGAACATGTCTGTTTGTACTGGTCTGGGTGTCTCCTATGTATAATAAGTATGTATTTACAAAAGAAAATGTATTTGAGTATGTTTATCCGTTGTCTAGTATCCCATAACACAAGCTTTAATTAGCTTACTTTGGGGCTTGATGGCGCTGTGTGGAATAATGTCCAGGGATATTTATTTATTATTATTATTTAATGTCAAATCCCAATACATTTTTTTACACGAACGATAACGTAAATTTAAAGTGACAACTCGTGGTAGACGTACTGATTTAGTCGTGCTACTACTACAACTTCTCCTAACTAATTTAGTGTTCATAAATTACGAGTATAATCCTTTCACTTTACCACAGATCACATAAAAGTTACCATGTAGCTATACTTTGAAGCAATAACTAAGGATAAGGGTTTGTTTTTAATAGCAAAAGCCAGTGGCTAGGTGAAGTTAGCCATCAGTTAGCCAGTCTGGCAAGTTGGCGCGTGATCCGAATGTCGCCCGGTTTCACTTACAACAAAATTTAGTGCCATTACGCCAACTTTAGTGCTATTTGGCACGTAGACAAAAGGCTGGCTAGTAAATACTAAACAGTGAAAGGAACAGACATTTTAGTTATACCTAGCTACTACAGGTCCTCAATGTTAGGTTGTCTCTTTCTACGTGTGTGAAACATTTTAGGCGCAAACAAAGAGTACCTACTCGTACCTAACACCTAAGCAAATTTTTTATACTAAATAAAAGTTAGTTCGTTACTGAATAGTCAGGCAATTATTTTAGCTATACTTTTTCTAAGATTATTGAGAAGAGAGTTTTGATTGTTTGTACGTTTATATTGATTAAGGTCCGAAACTACAGAACCGATTTTAAAAGTCCACCGGGTAGTGGACGGATGACTTAGTGCATGTTGCAGGAAGCCGCTGGATGCAAATTCGTTCTATGGAATAGGCCTATGTCCAGCAGTAGACTTCTAAAGGCTGTTGACGATGATGATAATGAGTCAATGAGCGGACCACGTCCGCTTCGTTAGATAATCAAAATCAAATCAAATCAATCTCTTTTATAATTGTACATAGTTAAGTTTTTACGATAAATACGATTGTTTGGGGTTAATATTAATCAGTTTCTGACATTGTGACAGCTGCTTTTCAGAGATTTATTGTTATTTATGCTACCTACTACAAGCAAACAGACAAGACTTTTTCCCTAAAAAACGTTCAGTGATTATCTCCTGAGCACTTCATTACGCACGGCTCACACTGAGCGCGCCGTAATCCCTGGGATTTGCATATTCATCGTTAGAGCGGGACAGAACCACTATTCGTCTTTGTTGGAAAGAGACAGGAGAGTTGTTAGATAGAGACAGAAGTCGGAAGTGCATTCGCAGCTGGCACTTCATTATCGCGGCATCCGTCAAAGAGACGCGTGCGCTTGAAGTTGAGATCAGTTTAAACTGTTTGTTAGGAGGTGTAAAAATGGAACTAGTGAAGTCTTTTAATGTAGGTGCTCGATGAAAAAGAGCTAGAGACACTGCTAGGGGCATTTGTCACTGTTATGGAGCGGACACAGCCAGTGGGCTTAGTTGTGTCAATTGCAGTGCCTCCTACACGATAGACCTGAAGGTATTCGGCGAACTGCTACTTTGCTTTAGAGCCAGTTAAAATGCCAAAACCCTGACCTCTAGGCCACTGTAGAATGAGTTCTTCAAGAGGGGTTTGAAAAGGTTTTTGCACAACGCGCGTGTGATACCCCTGGTGTTGCATGCGTTCATAAGGCTGCGTTAACCAGTAGGCGGTACGCGTGCTTGATAGTCACTGGCGTAATACAATAAAAAATGGAACGAGAACCTGCTCACTCAAAAGGTTATGTTAAATTAGTCTCTGACACCCAGTACGATTGATCACTCTCTCATTCACGACCGTCAGTACGGCTTCCGACCAAAACGGTCTACGGGTGATCTTCTAGCGCACGTAACACACATCTGGGGGGAGGCTATGGACAAGCATGGGGAATCTTTGGCCGTCAGCCTTGACATTGCCAAAGCTTTCGACCGTGTATGGCATCGTTCGCTTCTTTCCAAGCTTCCGGCATATGGTCTGCCACCTCGCCTATACGACTGGGTCGCCGGATTTCTGGAGGGACGTAGAATTCGTGTCCTTTGCGATGGTCAAAAATCACGCTTTCTCCAGATTAATGCCGGAGTGCCGCAGGGCTCCGTCTTGTCGCCGACGTTGTTTCTTCTGCATATCAATGACATGTTATCTCTTGGTAATATTCATTGCTATGCGGATGATAGCACGGTCCACGCGCGATATTTCGAGCGCCCTGGGGCAAAGCAGACTGACATCGAGGAGAAGAGGCGAAGTCTTGTTGTTGAGCTTGACGGAGTGTTGGACCGCATTTCAGAATGGGGTGCATGCAATCTTGTCGAGTTCAATGCCAAGAAAACGCAGGTGTGTGCATTCACAGCAAAGGCGTCGCCTTTCCTTTCCCATCCCACTCTTCAGAGCACCCCACTACCGATTAAGGATAGCCTAAACATCCTTGGCATGGATGTTCGTAGCAACCTAAACCAGCGGGACTACATTGAGAGCGTCATTAGAACTGCATCCCGTAAACTCGGAGTCCTGAACAGAGTGAGACGATTCTTCACGCCTGAGCAGCTCTGTCTCTTGTATAAGACACAAGTTCGCTCGTGTGTGGAATACTGCTCTCATCTCTGGGACGGTTCCGCTAAGTACCTACTCGAAGCTCTTGACAGGTTGCAGCGGCGTGCTATCCGTATTATTGGAAACCCAGAGGCAACTTTGACCCTTGAGCCTCTCCAATTGCGTAGAGACATTGCCAGACTAAGTGTTCTCTATCGCTTCTACAATGGGGAATGCTCTGACGAGTTATTCCAGCTTATCCCACCCTCACCTTTCCACTCCCGTACCACGCGTGCTGGACTACGGCGTCACCCACACACAATTCAACATTTGTTGGCCCGAACTAAAAGGTTCGGTGACTCGTTTCTTTGTCGTACCATCCAGACGTGGAACGCTCTTCCAGCACATGTGTTTCCTTCCTCTTATAGTCCCGGGTTCTTCAAGCGGGGCGTGAAAAGGCATTTCTGCAGGCCTTCAAGGTGAGGATGGCCAGCCCAGTGATTCGTTTGAATGACTGGGCTTGTCAACCTCATATCTGGACCTCACGACCGCTTTCCATCAGGTGGAGTGAGGTCATCTTGACGGGAAATATTAAAAAAAAAAAAAAGTACGAATTTGCTTAGTTTGGGGTCTCAGATATTTATTTTCATTTTAAAACGTTTCTCTTTCCCTACTCTGCTCAAACCTGCACTTACACAAACACAATCCCTCAAAACAGTCTCAAAGTTAATCTTGAAACCAAACCCTTGGCCTAATGATTTTACCCTCTTTTAATTATTAATACTCCGTTTCGGGTTGAGATTATGTTATTAGAGAACCTTAATGGGAACACAAATTATTTATTTTCTTGGGAATCTAATCTGCTCGAACATCCACAGCTTGATTTCGTTAGGATTAAGGTTTGCAAATGTTTCTGTTGTAATTTTTACTTGATCCGTGTGTAAATGTTCATTGTTTCATTTTAATTTAACTTTAACATACAACTCATAATTAAAAACAGTATAACTAGGTAGTTCAATGATAAGGGCTGGTTCAATTTAAATACATGTGATCTCCGCGTGTACAAAAAGGTCTCTGTACGTTAAATCGTTAAAAATCCGCAATGGATTTCACACATACATACCCTCACGACTTTGTCCCAAGCGGGGTAGTAAGAGGCAACTGACTGTCGTCATAAACAAAACACTCAGAAACCCACTTTTCACCAATAGTATTAGAACCCAACCCGTTTTCCGGGTTGATTTGGTTTGTTATCGATGTTTACAGTCACCGGAGAGTTAGTCGAATATTTAACAACGAATACAAAGATTTTGGTTCTGGCCAGATTTGAACTCGGGACCACACGATCCACGATCTGAATTCGGGTGCTGAGCCACTAAGCCACGACGCTCTTTAATGTAATTACGATGGATTTTAATGTGTTATTTATAGTCATAGTGATTCAAGAGGAAAGTTTCTACATAATAATATTATGTATGTATAATAAATGCATATTATAGCAGAGAACCACAATTAAATTACATCCGCGCGAATTAAATATGTTAAAAAACTTAACCGACCAACCACGAGAACAAATTTTAATGTAAGTACACGTCCAGAGTTCCCGTTTAAACGAGTAGGCGACTGCACATGCACGAAAATCCTAGATTTTATCAGCTCTTTTGACTACCTACTTAGCGCTGCATTTGGCGTAGTTACGTGAATTATACTTACCGGTAAAAATTGGTGTTGATTTTTTGATATTCCATATTTTAATGTACCAAATACATGAAAACCGTTTATAACATACTAGTTTTTGTGTACGTTTTACCCTTCCAAAGTTTTACGAAATTTCGTAATTTTGAACCGGAGTACCCTTTTTTTACTCCGTCCAAGAAGCCATTTCGAGCAGTTAAGACTATCGTGATTTGGCTCGTCAGTGTATTTCAATTATTTACAGTGTTTATTTATTAGTATGTAATTCCTTAATAAAATATGTGTTGTCAGCTTTCCTCCATGCTGCCCTCCACATGCAATAAAGATTGAATTGAATTAATTAGTAGAACTAAGAAATCGGATTCTTGATTTAGGAGGATGCTGAATTATTTTATACGAGTTTTGACCTGATCGGATTTAAATCACTCTTACCTTTTCTCAGAAAGGAGACGTCCAAGTCGATTCTTGGGTAGGATTGAGCGAACCTTTTCATCGATGCCCGCAATTTCCCACTTTATCATGCAAAAAAACCCATCGGGTGCTGTCTCAATGGAACTTTTCCAATAATTTGGACGAACGAAACGCCCGGAGTTGTCATTTTTTCCTCATCCAGATAAGGGATCCGAATTAGAATTTAAAATTTTCACCGGTTTGATCTTACAATATTACGTATTCCAGTTTTTTTCGCACAATGATGTGCATAATTTATTCTCAATTTAGACTTGTTTCTTTATTATTACATTTTATAGTGATAATATTTACGTTCGAACTTGTTGTTTCAGTTGGTAGTGATAACTGCTATGTTGTTGATTCGGTCACCCCGGACAAACATTCATTTGGCGTACTTTTGTGTTTTTTGTATGTATCTATAAACAATACATATAAGTATGTATTTAAAATTATCGAAGTATATTAAAGTAAAAGTGAAGTAAAAAATATCTTTATTCATGTAGACTTATAAAAAGTACTTTTGACAAGTCATATACAAAAAAAAATTGTAGCAAAAATATACTGAATAAAAATAAACTTACATAAAATAATACTATGATAGTTAATATCATAGTTAAATATAATGTGACTACCACCGGTTCGGAGGTTGTTTCCGATCGAGAAGACTCCGGCAAGAAACTCGATGGTTACTCTTTTCAATCTTGTTTTTATACACAAAAATCGAATTGACAGAGTAAAGTCATAACAAAAAAAGTGTGCAGAGGAGCAGATTATACCTAAGATGACCACAAATTCTTATCATTTAAGAAATTCAATTAATTACACCAGACTCTGATCGACCGACGACTACCTGACCCGTAGTGCAGTCTCTATGTAGTTTTCGGTCAGATGCCAGTTATGTCTCTGTAATGTATTATTATTGTTAATTAACAATTATCAGTTAGCTGTTTCAAAAGCATACTTAAGTACAACGTAAACTCGCCATTCTAATATTTACCAAAAAAATTAAGCCCGCCAATTTTCAGCTGTACATTAATTTCCTAGCCTTTTCTCGCGAATTTCCCACGTGAAACATCTAGAAAAGGAATTTGTTTCGCGGGGGTCGATCACCCGAACTTTGGGGCTTATTACTCAGTAATTTAATGTTTTGTTTTTTCCTACGCCTACGGTGTGTTCTTTTTTTATACAGGCCGCGTTTTTACGGCTTTCAGTCACGGCAGACTGTATCGACCGGTGGGGTGCTATTGTTTTGTGATGGATATGAGTGTTTATGACGCAATGTTATGGTGTTGGTAATTAAACTACTGTAGGAGATAGTACGTTAACAGTTGTTGTGTGATAAGACCTACAATAAGCTAGTGTTTTTTTTGTGTTTTAAATAAAATATTACACTTTCTCCTATTCGAAAAGCTATAAGTACAAACGCGTTCGCTCACGTAAGGCATTACACCTTATGCTACTGATTATAAGAATCATTTTGCAATGGTTTTGTGAAAATTGATGTGAACGCGTCTGTACAAAAACAATGATGTAAAACAAATCAAACTAAAAAAATATTACAAGTCACATATTCTGTAGTAACCGTAAAACAAAAAAATATCAGAATTGAGTCGGCTTCGAACAGCATAGAATAATGAGAATTTTTTAAGTGGGCTTAAATTAAAAGAAGGTGTGTATTATTATTTTATCATAAACTGTGAGCCAGTTAGAAACAACCAAACAAACCTAATTTGTTATGTTCATCTGTTTGAGATGTAAAATCTGTTGGCACATGGTAACTTTAAATTCCATGTAATTTGAACTGAATGTAATTGAACTGGGCGACTTTTCGTATTCATGTAAATATTCAAAATTTTGTACACAAAATGATACTTGAAACTTTAAAATATGGTTCTGTTTTTCATATGTCACGGACGTGAAAAGACTTGGATTAAAATATTTTCCTTCATTAAGCCTTAATTTGCCCTCCATCGTTATCGGTGTCCTCTGTCCAGCTACCCTCGACGAATAGCGTCGAAGCGGCCAGATGAGGCCTCGTAAATCTCGCCTATTAAAACCTGTGCCCATTTATTTGGCCTGTGGTCTAAGTGAAACACCACGTGTAATGTCACGTGACGAGAGAAGTGCCATTGTCAGGCTTTTTTCGATACTGTTTTATTTAGTCTGCCGTCTACCGTTGTGGTAACGGAGTGACCGTCAAAATGGAGGGACCACACTCCGGATATATGTCATACATACATAAATGATTTATACCATTAATATTCTATTTCCTACCTTTGCTGTAATTTTAGCTACCTCTTAACATACATATTATTTTAACAAATTCCATGGTCCCTCCATTTTGACGGTCACGTGACGGATGTAAAAGTAAAACCGATTGAGAAATGGAGAATCCCCATCATTTAAGCGCTATTGTGACGTCACAAAAGTAGCACTCTTCCAGCCACACACTAGCTACTTGGCCTTAAAGCGGCAGCGCGACTGCTACTTCTTATGTAGTATACGTCCATAAACTACCATGAATGTTTACAAGAAGGTGCCTTCCGAGGTTCTTACCAAATGCTCAACTACGATTCCAAAGTCGTGGTTCAGATTTTCACAACTGATTGGCAACTGTTCCATATACTCGTACTTGTAGCTAGTCACCCGTAAACCAAACCCTGATATAGAAACCAGATAGCAAGATTGGAGTCTTGCAACATTATTTTGAACCTTAACCCTCCTAGATTAAGCTCAAGGTGTATTTAGGGTTAAGTTTCCCGCTGTCATATCTTCACTTACGCCGCCCTAATCGTCCGTCCGTCGTATCAATGTATTAGCTTAAACCTCGCACGGCACCTGTATTCGGCGCTCGTGTGGAGGCGGCTTAATTTTAAAATGATTACCCACCGCCCGCGAGTGGGTGTAGCATGATTTTTAAATAATCGCAGGGAAACGACGTGTGGAGATTTAACTTTTTTTTCAGAAATGCGATTTTGTTAATTACTTTCAGAGTAGCATGGTGTGTACACAAAATCCGTTTCGTTCTTTCGCTTGCTATGAATTTTGCACATAAAAACAAGGTAAACTAAGAAAAGAAGGACGCTATCATCGTTGAAGGTGGCCCTGTTAAGCTGCAGACCGTGCGATGCATTAATACAGTGCTTGTTCCGTGTCTGATCGATGCTAACTATTTAGTTATTTATTAAAACTAGCTACTGCCCGCTTATTACTCCACTTGGGCCTTCTTTTTTAAACTATGAAGGTTTTCATGTGCTTGTCTGATTCCAATGAATCACTATAAAAATTTGTTCAGCGGTTTGAGCGTGAAATCTTTACGACAATCAGACAGGGTTACTTTCGCCTTTATAATATTAGAATGGATTGATGCCATTTTTTACCTGTTAAGCCCGATTGCACAGTTTGTTACATAATTTTGTCTAGTAAATTTCCCTCGCCTATTTTCTCTTTTTCAGAAACACTGAAATATTTAATCCTCTAAACTTAAAAATGACACCGACGAAAGGCACGTTCGTCTCCGCATAATTTAGCGAGCTCCCGGTTACCGCTAGTACGTCGGCGTTCATTTTTAATATATTAGTGAGCCAACACACCTGTGCAGCTGTGGTGGTACACGCCTATGGGAAATGACTCTAATATGTCGGGTTTAGGCAGGTGGATGAAATAAGTCTTAGGCAGGAAAATGTAACTGTTATGAATCGTAGGATGACAGGAGCAGAAACAAGGCTTCAGCTGATGCGATGTTTTTGAGAATATGTAAAAATATTTTCAAAAACTTAAGCAGATCAATGTTTTTCTGAAAGCATTCTTTGAATTACATGACAAAGCTTGTGCTGTAAGTGTCAAAACCTATATTTACAAACAGTATTAAATATTTAATTATACAGCGCAGACCAAACTAATTGGCCAAATTACAGATTATTCATAATCTAAAAATATATTATTACAAAATCTAAATTCTAAGTTCAAACCAATAAAGATTTTTAATTTTATAAATAAACCTTACAATATCGTGTAAGTATTTAAGCATACTACTCGCAATACAATCAACCGCAGCTCACGTGTTAAACTGTGGTCTTCCAACTCTACGCAAGTCTGTCCAATGAGAGCTCTACTTATGCTAACATTGTTACGGTAAATCTTTGGTTGACTGTACCTTGTACCGTGTGGAACAGGATTCAATGTTCTAGTTTTCACGGGATCCAAATAAATGGTCAGGCGCGGGTGTCGGCGTCGGCGGGTCAATAGGCTTGCCTGCTTATAGGTGCTTGCGGTAAGATCGTTTATTATTTTCAATTGTTGGAACCTTTCTAAGAATTGAAAATACCAATTACAATTAGAACCTTTCTAACAATTGAAAATACCAATTAACATTGTGAAACTAATTTTAAAGAAAGCTATGCCTTTTTTGATCGCCCTATGTGTAAGATCGTTAGCACGATTGGCCGTATATATGAATAATGAGAGTGTTATAAACATCATAAATGTAATCTTTCTCTTCTCATCGATAAACTAAAATAATTATTTAGTATGTCAAACGAATCGGAACTTTTAATTGAATATAATTAAATTTCAGAAATTTTCCGAATGGTTCATCGAGATTGCGAATAGGGCTAATAAATTACACATTTTAACTAATTCTTTATACCTATCGTTTGAGTAGAATAATCCGTTGGCAAGCTTGTTGACCAGTTAACTTGAACAAACAGGACAGGTCAAGGCTCTTGTGCTATTCTTAACTGTTATGACCTAGAATAGTTTAGCAGTCACGAAATTAATGTGGAAGATCAATCTTAAATAGTTAATAGTCTTAATAGTTTAGGCGATTGGTAAATATTTCAGGGTATTGAAAAGCATGTTTAAATTCGATTAAAGCAGCTATAAAAGCAGTAGGTAGGTCAAAAAACGATAAACTAAACAAAAAGAAAGGTGTCGAAACGTCGGGTTAGAAAAATGTAAAAAGATAAATTCCGCGAGTAGAATCCGTAAGGTGGTTTTATTAAAAAAAAACGATAAGTTTATTTCTTTACTCAATTTCTTTTCTTTACCTTCATTGGTGTGAAGGAATGTTTTGATGACAAAGAATTTAATATCTGTAACTCTCTGCCAAATTGTTGTGCCTGTCGAGGTGCAAAGAAATGAGTAAATCCTTAATATTATTGAAATATCTGAAACCAAATGAAAGATTACGAAAGCGTTTTAATCCCTCACGCAAATTATATTACCAAAAGCCTATTGCCGTTCCTAAATTGAATCAGAGCCTATAAATCAGAGTGACCTCTTAACCAGGCCGTAACTTAATCGTTATGGAAATGGCTGCAGAGGCCTTGAGTGAATTGCCTTGTCCGAGGACTGTTGCCGCCTTTATTTATTGGGAAACTTAAGTTGGAGAAAATTCTGTGAAGGGAACAAATAATCGGGAAGATATTTGGGCAGTTGGGCCCGTGGGTTACAAGGAAAAGTCACTGTAGGTTCATTCACAGACAAAAAATATCCTGTGAATTAATGACAAATGGAGTTGTCAAAGAATAGCTGTCATGAAGATCATACTTTATACAGCACTAATGAACCAATGTGATGAGAAGCGGGTACAGTATTTGGGTAGCTTGGACCAGTGGCGTCGGGGAGAAAGCTGCAAACTTACTAGGGACAAAAAGCAGGTCTCCTGCGATTTGGAAACACACCTAGAGGATAAATTTTATAACTAAGCATGAGAAAATCATAACTCACGATATCTGGTACAATTCGTATGGACTGGCGAAAAAAGCGTAAGACTTTTGTCGCGGTGCGCATGTTTAAAAACATCAACATTCAACAGCATGTTGAACGATCTATACATAATACCTTAAGCCCACATAATCCGGTCAAGACATTGTGACTTAGTAGCAAGCAAATTTGCACCTACTGTTACATTTTCGGGGCCAATAATCGAAGGAATCCAATATCAATAACAAAGGGTAATCCTGTACCTGTGCTCGCTATTAGCAGCAGATGGCGCCAATATCGGTGACTAACGGTCACTCCGGACACCCCAAATCGCCCTATTAGTACTGTAATGACCAGTAAGGGTCAGTACACCACAGAGATGCGCAAAACGTGTCAAAGACAAACAATTTTATACAATTTTAGCTGCCGCGACAGGCTCCATTCTGTCAAAAGTTATTGACCTGTCGCAAGTTTTATGGGAAAATAATAGTGTAGATTTTATTATTTTCGTCGTATTTCTACGTTTTTTCTCTTCATAAGAACCTTCTTTGTGCCTAAAAAAATATGAAAAAAAATTAGCCCATTCGGACGAGCCGTTCTCGAGTTATGGGCTTAGCAACACATTTGGGTATTAATTTTTATTAAATAATTTAAATAAGATAGACTAGCCACCCGCGACTTTGTCTCTTAGCATCTAACAAAGCTACATACATACAAAGTTTCAGCTTTCAACGCCCATAAGTTACGGCTGCGCGATAACTGAGTCAGTTTACGTGAGATTTTTTTTTACATTAAAATAACCCTTAATACCCTTTCCTGCAATAATACGCAACGGTAATTTCAACATGAGCAGAGGTTAGAATGACCTTTTTTTATAAACAGAGATTGTCAAAGCCCTATAATTTTTTTAATTTATTATAAATGATTTTATTTAAACATTTTTTATAATTTAATTTTAAACAAAAAATAACTAGAGCAATTGTTGCTCATGGCTGGCCCTCATCACTGAACCAGTTACGTTTTCAAATGTGGTTGTAGATATAAAGGTAATGTAAACCTGCAGTGGGAATGTAATGAAGGCATTTTCAAATTGTATTCCGTGTAGGGCTTCCTATTATTTTTTTTGACCAAAACATGAAACAAGCAAGTTGCAGCCCTGTGGCGCCATTGTCATAAGTCGCAACAATAGCGCTGTATGAATTTGCGGCGAATTTATCACGTCGCCGTCCATTCCACAGCCATGTTTATTGACGTCATAATTCAGTATCTAACAACGCGTAGTGTCTTGTCCTTAGCCCGACATTTCACGGCATTCCTTTATATTTGACGTGGCTTTCAAAGGTACAAGATTTACGTAACTTGCGAAGTAGGACGGCTTTCAAGCTATGACATCACTTGGGATTTGCCCGTTTCTACTTTGCAAACTTTAAAACAAGATACATTTCTCTCGATAAAATTGCAGTTTTGAGAAAAATGGGCGTTGAACTGTAAAACAATGGCAGATGTGATAGAAAAGAAGTTTCGAGGTAAATAACTTTACATATTTCAGTGACATATAAGGTTGAGTATTTCCTATTACTTTAGATTTAATTCTTGTTTCGTAAACGGTAGCGTAGTCTATTTTTAATAGAGCTACATTATTTATTTATTTATTTATTTGCAAGTCACATTACAAAATGTTCATTAATTAATGTTTTAAAAACATATTAAAAAAATCTTAAGCGGATGAGTTATCCAAAGAGTGCTTATGTGAAGTTATGTGTAAAAACACAGGAAAAATGCAACAGTAACAGTGGCCATTATATTCATAAATTTGTAAGTGATGAGCAAGAAAGTCTATCCTAAAGGTTTTCTTTAGAAACTCCCGTAATCCTTCGTCAGGTATACCCATTGTAAGTTCCATAATTGAACCCTGAAGCAGCCGTTTTACCTAGACCTACCTCGCTGAGTCCCTATAAGGAGGGCAGTGAGGTGTTAGAGGTCTATTTACGCTGGGTGATGCGTCTGATCGGCCTTGCTGGCAACCTGCGATAAGTGAGGAAGTTACTTTGCTTGAGTAGCTTGATAATGAAGGCTTTTTTCAAAGAAAAGGCCTGGAAAAATGCTGCTATTTGCTTATTCAAAAAATGAAAAGAAAATTTACAAAAAATGTTACTTCACTTCATCGAAGGAATATTGTCACAGGTAGCCAAAAAGTCACTTAAAATTTAATGCTATCGAATAATGAGTTGGGACTAATGCTATAACAAATACCGGTTTTTTGTTTATTACATACCTGCATGACCCTGCATGATCATTGCCCACTGCAGCACATGGACCTCCTCTTATTACAATAATTCTATTCTTAAAGTGTATTGAAAATGACAATGTAGATCTTGAACCTGTTTTTTTGTCTTCAAACTTACTTACCTAGCTGCCACGTAATTAACCAACTAACCTCCGAGATACTTTTTTAAATAACTTCAAACTTCAAATTATTTATTGCATTCATGTTGTACATTGTGGGTCTTATATTTAAATTAAGTTCAGAACATGAACCCTGTAAGGGCACTGCAAACCGGGAACACTTTAAATATTTAAACTATACAATACAACAGCCATTTCGCACTATCATTATCACTATCATTATCAATAATCTTATTTCATCCATTATTTGTTGGTGACATGTATTTTCATTAAAAAACTCTGACTGGGAATAAAAACTTTTTTCGATAAGATATTGCTTCAATTTTCTTCTAAATTTACCAATATTTGTTTCTCTTTGTAAATGAAAAACACATAATATGATGAATAATGAATGTAAAATGAATACGAGGGGCATGTGTGGAGTACCTAAGTAGTTTGTAACTTATTGAACCTTTATCCAAGCAAGCGACACGGTTTGTCGAAGCGCGTGACGCATTATTTTACAAAAACAATCTATCGATAGAAAAAAGATCTCATCGAAGGTGAAATAACTTATTCACTATGCTTACGCATTTCATTTATTAAACAAAATGCAGAGCTACTTTTTTGTTTACTAATTCTATGGAATCAGTAAACAAAAAAGTAGCTCTGCATCGAACGGTATCAAACCTACAAATCGTTGGATACTGAATACGAGATGGAAACCCAACAACGTATTCACAATTTCTGTTAAATCTCATTTGCTGCAATAAATTACTAACTTTAGGTTTCGCCCTTCCTTGAATAAAACCACAATGTACTTTAAAATTTCTTCAACTAGCAAACTATTCCATCACCTACTCACAAAAACTGACAGACCTAAGAACGAAAGACACGAACATAATTAAAGTGTTGTAGGACTGATAAGGTTTTATGAATAAAAGCTGTTTCGCAAAGTTGTACAAATACAAATATCTTTATTGTGAAATGTACGTACATAGGTTGGTGTAGGGTTAATAGGTCTCACTACATTCCCACCTTTTACAAGGTATACAATAATTAATTATGAAAGTAAAATTTGGGTACAATTCAAATTACAAATTACTGAATGAAAACAAAAAAAAAATGTCAATGTCAAATTTTATTAAATTAAATAAAATGAAATGAGATGTCATGGCAAAATATAGAATTAAATAATTAGGTAATTAAGGAATTAAACAATAAAATTAAAGACAAATTATAGGTCATATAGACAAGACGTTGTTGTTATTAAGGGTAAAAATATTACAAAAAATATTAAGGATACAAGAAACAATTTTAATAAACAATTAGAAAAAAAAGAAAAATACAGAAGCGGGTCAATCAGGTCCCTGCCTCAGCACATGCCGCTGCAGTACAGGACTGCAGAGACGCTGGTATTCTGGCAGGGCCTGTGTGTTCGTCTTAATCACGTGCAAGAAAAAAAAAACAGCAAAATTACATCACAAGCAAAACAAATAAAAACAGAAAATAACAATGCCCATGTGTGGAGACTGTGAACGTGTGCATGAATGAGCATGAATGTGGAGGTGAGTGTGAGTAAATGTGGAGTGTGCCTACGCCTAAGTCAATAAGAAATAAGAGAATTAAAAAAAATAACAAAAAAAGAGAAATATCTATGGCATGGTTTACTGTCACTGTAAATGTCACAATGACACCATGAAAAACCAGCCACGTGTGTGAGAGCGTTTTGCCACGTGAAAATGCCGATGTGGCGCATAAGGAGATTAACAGCGGACTAAAATGTAAAAAACAACGTATTTATAGAACGGACCAGAAGGGAACATAGCTGATCATTTACCGCTGTCATACCAACCGCAGCCCTACACGACGTAGCCTTGTGTTCGAGAGCCAAGCCGCAGCTAAAAGCGCCCTCCGGCGGCAATGGGCTTACACCACTTATTGTTCCATTGTGAGGTTCATTGTTCCACAAATTCCGGGACATTTTTCACCGCAGTTACCTACGTCGACAGTTTTTAACCGTTTTTAACTGCGTCGTAACATTCGTAACCTAGAAATGAAAGTCAAATTTGCGCGAGAACGTTTTCGGTGGGAGTAATTTCGAGGCTTTAATTTCTCACGGTATAACACGTTTGGCAACTTTAAAAAAACACTATCATATAGAACGGGTGTATTCTATTTTTGAGTCAAGCGATAGCGAATGAACTAATCTTAACAGTACCATCATCGGATTTAAAGGCCTTTTTTACAGTGATACCTCGTCGGTAATCCTAATAAGGGTTGTGATTCGGGCTAATTAGTTCGGGTTTTACTGCTTGCTCTCTCTTCAATTTAGAGCTTTTCTGTAAATTCATCATTAATATATTTTATTTAAAATATTTGTAGAATCGCGATACAATTATTAAACTATTTATCGGTTATTTGCTATAGTACAATAATTTTATGAGCGCGCGTGCCGACGCGCTTATTACCGAACAATAAAGTTTAATTTCGTTAGATTCACGCACGCTCGTGATTTGCAAGAACTATAACACGTATACTTCCTTGTTACCATAATGATGCTTAGTAATGTATCGTAATACAGAACTCTCTTTGTTTTCTTTTAGTTAAAATTAAATCTAAATTCAAATCAAATTAAGAATAAAGATTGGTTATGAGTATTGTGTCCGTATTGTCTCATTTTGTAGGAAGAAACAGTTGTAATTTTCAATCTAACTAACCTAGATAGTGGCTCAACGAAATCTTACTGTAATTTGTCCCATTCACCACCGTCCGTAATCTCTCAACTCAACATTGTGCGAGTCCGACAATGCCTCCCGCGCCTGCCGCCAGAGCGGCGCCATTGTGCCGACGTCACTTCCGCCCGTTGTCTCTGCAACTTCCGGTTATTTCGCCGTACTAACCTTTGTGTTGCAAAGGAGAATGGTGGATTAATATGATTATTATTTAAGAATGCAAAGTCACAAATAACTTACGCATTCCCCTTGACATGTTGATTATTATTTGAATGGCTTGTTGGTGCAATGTTTAGAGTAACCGCCGACATACTACTGAATAGCATTCAGAAAAATCATTCGTAAGAACACATTCGTTTCATGAAGAGCAAATGACAAACTTATGCCATAAAGCATTCTTTTTATGTGTTCATTTAATAAACAGCTTGTGGGCGTTCAGAAAATAACAGGGTAAAACCACTAAAATATTGGCACATTCAATTTTTACTGTGTTATTAAGCTCTTCTCTGATCAAGTTAGTTAAAATTTTCCAAAAAATGTTTTCATACATCTTTTTTTTTATTGAATGTATGTAGTTCACAAAACCCCTACTGTACTCCTTACCTGAAGTAACAAAACCAACCAATACCAAACCTATAGTACACAAAACTGTTTAATTTAGTTACGATTGAGGTTTTCCGCAGCTGTAAACACGATAGCGTTTTTTTTTTTCACACCACTTGTCATGGTCTCGAAGTAGGGATAAATATCCCTGTGTTACGAGGTACTAGACAAGGCCATCTACTTGTACACCCAGAGACGAGCCAATTTAGATAAGATCGTTTCCTGAATAAACTCGACCGGGAATCGACCCCGGTACACTACCCTAAGCTAGAAACCGTGCTACAGCTAGATATCGTGCTACAGCGCACTACTCCAATCGTGACGTTCGTGCATTCGCTATTGCGCATAAATAATCTTAAATGCGAATGATTTTACCGTTTTTATTTACTTAATTAATATAAATTACACCAACACGTACCTGCTACAGTGTCTAGAAACAAGTTATAAAACAAGTTAAACAGGTTGACACTTAAGACCGCTTACTTTTAACACCTCCTTCTGCGCAATTCAACGCGTGACGTATTTTACCAAATTCCACCAATTCCCATTTAAGCAAACGCCACGTCCTACCTCATTACCTCACGAATCTCAAACTTCTCTTGCGACGACTTTGTTTTAATTCCGTCAAATAAGTCTCGCAATAAAGCATAATACGGAAGGAGACGTGTTCGTAAATTTAATAAGAAGGAAATCTCACTTGGAAAAGCGGTGATTAGAGGCAAAAACGCACAATTACAGTCGTTACGACAAAACTTCAGGTTTAAAGTGTTATTTGCAGGCGTGTGTGCCTTCCGGGACACACCTGGGGTTTAACGATTAGAATTACGTTATCAAGTGTAATGATTTTGTTTCGACTGCTGAGGGTGGTGTTATTAAATTCTAAAAGCAATGAAAGCTAAGTACAAGAATGTAATTAGTAAAGTTTAATTATTTTGTCACTTGTTCAAGAAATAATGTTAAATATGATTTTTTTCGAATTCAAATATTACAAGCAAGTAAAGTGGAAAAGCAAAACATAAGATTTTTTAAATTTTATTCAGACCTATGAATTGCTTGATCAAAAAGCTAGTTCAAGTCCTACTGATTCGCTAAAGGTGTAATTATTACCGAGAAAATAATCGAAACAATTTGTTACTGACAAAAGAAGGGATTACAGGATTAAGATTGGATTCTAAACCACGATTTAAAATTAAATTTACTTGTGATTCTTCTTCTGAGTGTATTCAAAGTATGAATAATAAATATTTCTTATTATGATAGTGTACGAGTAGTACCCAGACTGTCAAAAGTGGTCTGTATTCAAATACTGTAGTTGCACTAACATAGCAATTAAGCACTAAGCCGTCCCACATAAGCGAGCAGCGGATCTGCCTTGATAGGATGCGATCATAATAACCGGAGCCGGGATTAGATCAGATCGACGTCTTGGCTAATGCGACCGAATGGGGGCTCCAATCGAAGCGATGGTCTTAGGATTTTAGGTGGATTCGGTTCGGAGAAATCGACCACTGGAAATCTCATGCACATCTAAGTTATAGGCTATTAGAACCAACCAAAACTAGAGCGTGAATCTTACAGATTCAGCAAGCCTACAATCGCGAGGTAAATAGTTAAATATATATTTCATTCTTATATCTATTTGTTATATTCTGCTTACGAAGGTTCAAGGGTTTTTAATCTTTTTCTGAAAAGGTTAGGTTAAGGTTGGGAGGTTACCCCTTTATTTTCCTCTACTTGTATTGTCTGGTTGAGATTGCTCTTTTGCAAAAGGAGTGCCTAATTGTGTCATCGTGTCATCTTATGTCTTAAACTGTTAATATATTTTTGGTGTGCAATAAAGAATATTTATGTTAAATTGAGGTTCGCGTTATTATATTAAATTTTAAATAACGATTTTAATTTCCTGTCATGCCTAATGCATTTGTTTATTTGTAATTAGAAAACAATTAATTTCATTCTATGATAAAACATTTCAGAATATGCAGTCGAGACATTCCCGCTAATAGTTGGCCACCCTTCTGAGGCATTAGGCGCTATGGAAATTGCACCCCCGCCCTGTTCCTGTTCATTTATCAAACACACGTCAAACTCGTCTGGACTCCAACTGCTGAGGATTCCCTGGATACATGTGCACATTTGTCATAATATTGCTGCAGGCTCGAAGTCTGTTTTGCAAAATGAAGATTAATTTCGAAGTATTATTCTTTCAACGCGCGATGCGAAGGTGTTTTTCACCTATGTGCTCACCGGTTGCAACTCTTGCGATTTGTTAAAATACTGTTACGCTTCATCTCTTAGATCACACTTCCTTTTTTCACTTATGAAGAAAAGATGGCTTTTAGCTGTTATTTTTTTTTTTAATTATACGGAATTAGAAAGTTTAATAAATTAATTGTCACTATGAGAGTTTTTATGATAAGGCTATCGATATGTCATACAAAAACATTTTCTATTTCAAATGGTTTCGATAATGTTCACGGCTTAAAGTCCAATATTATTAAAATATGATTAAATTCCATCAGAAAAGTAATTAAAATCATGAAATACCCTTATGCTTATTGGCCTGATTGATTTCAATCCCAAATCGCATCAAGAAAGCCTACCGATGCGGTATCAAAAGTCGAGAAACAGCCCGTCAAAGGACAGAAAAGACACTTATTGCAAAAAATAGAGCTCAAAGCTGAGAGGCTTCGAGGCGACCACTTCAGATGTCTTAGCTATACAGGGGTGCTGTATAGGTGTACCGTTGACCCCGATCTATTGTGTCGCGAAACAGCTTATTGTTGCCTTTATTAAGAAAGAATCGACGAGGTCGAGATGGATCACTATAATGCTACTAAGATATTGATTGAGAGGTTAAAATGTACCATTTAGTTATGGCCGAATGAGTGAAAGCACTTTGAAAAACACTACAGCGTTATTTGTAGCGATTTCGAGATATACGCTAAGACACACGATTGCGATTCCGAGTGTGACGAAGTTGTTATTACAAATGACATTGTTTCCCTTTATTAAACAAAACAAAGTGTTTATTTGGTACTTACAAAAACGATTAAACAACATTGTAAAATTAAATATTATTAGAGTAAGTACTAAACAGGGCTACAAATAGTGCCATTCTAAAACGTTCTGCTAAAATAATGTAGGTATCATAACCAGAGGCAGCTCGTAGCTCGTAGCACGATTACTACGTCGTAGAACTACACAATGTGCGTACCTACTACTCATTATGCTGTAGCAGAGATTTCCCCGTAGCTGCGTAGCGACACTTCGTAGCTCGTATAAGTTCTTCAAATGCTTTTCTACATACGAGTAAGTAAATATATTTTTATTTTATTATTTTTTATTTGAATGATTTTTAATATTCAGTAGATGGAGTCGAGGTCCGCATTTTAGCAGGTAAATTTAATACAAAATATGCCCATGATTCATTTAGATACTAAAAAACCTAACTGAAACGTATAGTTTCAATCTGTAGAGTATAATATAGACAAAATATTGTAAACACTTAGCCAGTCACTGCACATAAGAAATCAATTACGTCAAATCTGTCAGAACCGTCAACGTTATCCTCAGAACATATTTATCTCACCGATTCCAAGATCAGTCCTGTCATCGTATGGATGGTCGTTAAGGTGTCCCTAGGGGGCACCATTACCACCGATGATATATCACAGTTACGAAATTCATACATTCCTATTCGATGTTGAAATAATTTGTTGTTCTCAGAAATACAGTAGGATGTATCGATCTTAGCATATGGTCGCATTTAGAGTGGCTTATGTTCTGCAGTGAACTAAATAAACTAATACAGGCTGATGCTAATAGTCAATATAATATTCAGGTATTTTTCAGGATTCCTAACTTGAAACCGTGGCAGCTACCTTATTTGTCATGAAAAGAGAAATATTAAATTATTTTCTGAAAATAAAGCAATATGAAAAGACACTGAAGTAGATTTTTCTTGCTATTTCTCATTAAAAAATATAATAATTAATCCACTCACACAAAGCAAAGCCGCACATTTTTTCATGTGGTACATTTCACTCAATTATTCTTTCTTCGCGTAAAAATAAAAGCATGCCTATAGAAAAATTCTTTTAGAGAAGTTATATCGGACGGGAATTAGAGGAATATCACATAATTGGTTCAAATCCTACCTAGACAACCGCCTTAAATACGTAGAAATAGAAAATACAGACTTTGAAAAAGGCAAAATTACCCACATTAGGTCCGATAGAGTCCTTGCCACTGGCTCTATCCCACAGGGAAGCGTCCTGGGATGTATTTTGTTTCTAATCTACATAAATAACCTGGCAGGTGAGTTGGACGACCACTGTGTTCTCTTTGCTGATGACGTTTCCGTTTTGATTCCATGCACCGATGTTAGGGCATTAGAAATTAAATTAAACTCAACCTTAGATAACATTGTAAATTGGCTAGACTCGCATAACTTAAAACTAAATCTAAATAAAACTAAAATTATTCAGTTCAAGCCATATCAAAAACTTGCACTACAAATATCCTATAACTTTAGAAATACAAAACTAGAGACTGTTGACTCTGCTCCATTGCTGGGCGTAGAGCTAGACTCACACTTAAATTGGAAACAACATGTCCAAAAAGTACTTAGTAAAATGTCCTCTTTTATCTATGCGCTTCAACACCTTAAAAGAGTTACGGATTTTAAGACTGCTCTTGCGGCATACTACGCTTATGCGTATTCTAGAATCTCCTACGGAATTATTCTGTGTGGGAATTCTTGCGAAGCATATAAAGTCTTTATTCTCCAGAAAAAATGCTTAAGAATAATGATAAACATTGATCAAATGGAATCATGCAGGACTCACTTCATCAGATATCAAATATTAACATTTACGTCCATATACATCCTCGAATCGTGTAAGTACGTCAGGAAACACAGTTATTTATATTCCCCTCTAAAAAATATCAAACGAAACAATAGAAATTTAAATAAACTTAGAGTTCCATTTTCCAAATTAAAATTAGTGTCAGATAGTCCCCATAATATGTTAATTAAGATTTATAACCACATACCTAATAGTATGAAAAATTTAGAAACTCTCTCTCTTTTTACCAAAAAATTAAAATTACTTCTTATTAACAAGTGTTATTATAACTTGAAGGAATTTTTCGAAGATAAATTTGTGGATTTTTAGGGATACTTTATCATGGGTAATTCAACACCATAGGCTTATTGTTATCACTGGTAAGTATTATGTTTATTTTATATTTTTAATATTAAATTGTTAACACCACGGACAATGTATTTAATGTGAGGCGATTAAATGCCCTCAAATTGCCGTGCCCTTGCAGGGCGTCACATGTACTTTTATAAAATACTGTAAGACCTTTATACCTATGTGACTATGCAATGAATAAATAAAATAAATAAATAAACGAATTGGGTATTATTAAGGGTTTTCATTTGCACCTCTAAAACCATGAATATTACTAACTTGCCGGCATTTATCACGTACAGCGTCCGTCATAAAAAGCGCTTTTCAGATCGTATTTTCGCGGTACAACTTTACATTTCACACCACCTTTAACAAGCATGGACCTTAAAAAAATATAAGTAAAGTCTTAAGTCGTGCAGCAACATGATAAATGAGCGACTGGATCGCTTAATTTCGGTATCTTACGTGGGCTACGTCACAGCTTAAACGTTTTGATGACGTCATAAAAACCTGGTCGTTATCAAGCGCGCGCCCTACATAAATCAAGGTTTTTTGCACGCAACTCGAAACGTGCTTTATAAGTGTTAAAATAAGGATGTGTTTTGTTAAATATGGGAGTGTCTAAAAAACAGGCGGGCGAGGATCGCAGCTGTAAATTGGTTAACATGTGAATCACGCTTCCCCGAGCTTACGACGTATGCAAATAAGAGTGACTTATCTGGAACATTTAAATAAATAAATACTTGCTTTTCCAAATGTTATGTGCTGCCTTAAATACTGTCGATGCTACATACTAAGCATTACATGATAACGATTTACAAAAAGTAGAAAGTTTGGCATGATGAACAGTAAATAATCAGGGTACTTTTCTTGAGCATTTTTTTTTTATATTGCCCGTCAAGATGACCTTATCCCACCTGATGGAAAGCGGTCATGAGGTCCAGATATGCCCATCAACCA
The DNA here is from genome assembly GCA_947369235.1 of Udea olivalis. Lineage (NCBI taxonomy): Eukaryota > Metazoa > Arthropoda > Insecta > Lepidoptera > Crambidae > Udea > Udea olivalis. Next base: position 3,828,842 of record OX376345.1, on the reverse strand, counting down.
CAAGCCCAGTCATTCAAACGAATCACTGGGCTGGCCATCCTCACCTTGAAGGATAGGAAGTTAGAACCATTTCCTTTTAACATAATTCTGATTGACCTTCATTAATAGAGGCTCTTGCCTAGCTAAAGAGAAAGTGGACTAATTACTTTACTACTTTGAATGTGTAGTAGTACAATAACACTTGAGTTTACCGAGTTTCAAATAACCTCGCTTGTAAGTAAAAGTACCTCTTAATTCATATTAAACTGCTCATTAGCATCACTTCGTTTATTGCACGTAAGCGTTGCGGGCACGTGCCGCGACAGATTATCGTAAAGGCCCAAATAAGGAATAAACGATCACACGCTTTCTTTTTATGCTTCACACACATGTAAATCTGTTCTGTTTATGTGATTCGCGGTTGCAGTGCAAGCGGTAAGCGATTATCTTCGGAGGATTAGGGTGTGTAATAAAGGTGATTTTATATAAATAAATGCAAAAAAAATATGCGCCAAACAACACCCCACTTGTTATGGTTTCGAAGTAGGGATAAATGTTCCTGTGTAACATCGGTGCATGGAATCAAAACGGAAACGTCATCAGCAAAGAGAACACAGTGGTCGTCCAACTCACCTGCCAGGTTATTTATGTAGATTAGAAACAAAATACATCCCAGGACGCTTCCCTGTGGGATAGAGCCAGTGGCAAGGACTCTATCGGACCTAATGTGGGTAATTTTGCCTTTTTCAAAGTCTGTATTTTCTATTTCTACGTATTTAAGGCGGTTGTCTAGGTAGGATTTGAACCAATTATGTGATATTCCTCTAATTCCCGTCCGATATAACTTCTCTAAAAGAATTTTTCTATAGGCATGCTTTTATTTTTACGCGAAGAAAGAATAATTGAGTGAAATGTACCACATGAAAAAATGTGCGGCTTTGCTTTGTGTGAGTGGATTAATTATTATATTTTTTAATGAGAAATAGCAAGAAAAATCTACTTCAGTGTCTTTTCATATTGCTTTATTTTCAGAAAATAATTTAATATTTCTCTTTTCATGACAAATAAGGTAGCTGCCACGGTTTCAAGTTAGGAATCCTGAAAAATACCTGAATATTATATTGACTATTAGCATCAGCCTGTATTAGTTTATTTAGTTCACTGCAGAACATAAGCCACTCTAAATGCGACCATATGCTAAGATCGATACATCCTACTGTATTTCTGAGAACAACAAATTATTTCAACATCGAATAGGAATGTATGAATTTCGTAACTGTGATATATCATCGGTGGTAATGGTGCCCCCTAGGGACACCTTAACGACCATCCATACGATGACAGGACTGATCTTGGAATCGGTGAGATAAATATGTTCTGAGGATAACGTTGACGGTTCTGACAGATTTGACGTAATTGATTTCTTATGTGCAGTGACTGGCTAAGTGTTTACAATATTTTGTCTATATTATACTCTACAGATTGAAACTATACGTTTCAGTTAGGTTTTTTAGTATCTAAATGAATCATGGGCATATTTTGTATTAAATTTACCTGCTAAAATGCGGACCTCGACTCCATCTACTGAATATTAAAAATCATTCAAATAAAAAATAATAAAATAAAAATATATTTACTTACTCGTATGTAGAAAAGCATTTGAAGAACTTATACGAGCTACGAAGTGTCGCTACGCAGCTACGGGGAAATCTCTGCTACAGCATAATGAGTAGTAGGTACGCACATTGTGTAGTTCTACGACGTAGTAATCGTGCTACGAGCTACGAGCTGCCTCTGGTTATGATACCTACATTATTTTAGCAGAACGTTTTAGAATGGCACTATTTGTAGCCCTGTTTAGTACTTACTCTAATAATATTTAATTTTACAATGTTGTTTAATCGTTTTTGTAAGTACCAAATAAACACTTTGTTTTGTTTAATAAAGGGAAACAATGTCATTTGTAATAACAACTTCGTCACACTCGGAATCGCAATCGTGTGTCTTAGCGTATATCTCGAAATCGCTACAAATAACGCTGTAGTGTTTTTCAAAGTGCTTTCACTCATTCGGCCATAACTAAATGGTACATTTTAACCTCTCAATCAATATCTTAGTAGCATTATAGTGATCCATCTCGACCTCGTCGATTCTTTCTTAATAAAGGCAACAATAAGCTGTTTCGCGACACAATAGATCGGGGTCAACGGTACACCTATACAGCACCCCTGTATAGCTAAGACATCTGAAGTGGTCGCCTCGAAGCCTCTCAGCTTTGAGCTCTATTTTTTGCAATAAGTGTCTTTTCTGTCCTTTGACGGGCTGTTTCTCGACTTTTGATACCGCATCGGTAGGCTTTCTTGATGCGATTTGGGATTGAAATCAATCAGGCCAATAAGCATAAGGGTATTTCATGATTTTAATTACTTTTCTGATGGAATTTAATCATATTTTAATAATATTGGACTTTAAGCCGTGAACATTATCGAAACCATTTGAAATAGAAAATGTTTTTGTATGACATATCGATAGCCTTATCATAAAAACTCTCATAGTGACAATTAATTTATTAAACTTTCTAATTCCGTATAATTAAAAAAAAAAATAACAGCTAAAAGCCATCTTTTCTTCATAAGTGAAAAAAGGAAGTGTGATCTAAGAGATGAAGCGTAACAGTATTTTAACAAATCGCAAGAGTTGCAACCGGTGAGCACATAGGTGAAAAACACCTTCGCATCGCGCGTTGAAAGAATAATACTTCGAAATTAATCTTCATTTTGCAAAACAGACTTCGAGCCTGCAGCAATATTATGACAAATGTGCACATGTATCCAGGGAATCCTCAGCAGTTGGAGTCCAGACGAGTTTGACGTGTGTTTGATAAATGAACAGGAACAGGGCGGGGGTGCAATTTCCATAGCGCCTAATGCCTCAGAAGGGTGGCCAACTATTAGCGGGAATGTCTCGACTGCATATTCTGAAATGTTTTATCATAGAATGAAATTAATTGTTTTCTAATTACAAATAAACAAATGCATTAGGCATGACAGGAAATTAAAATCGTTATTTAAAATTTAATATAATAACGCGAACCTCAATTTAACATAAATATTCTTTATTGCACACCAAAAATATATTAACAGTTTAAGACATAAGATGACACGATGACACAATTAGGCACTCCTTTTGCAAAAGAGCAATCTCAACCAGACAATACAAGTAGAGGAAAATAAAGGGGTAACCTCCCAACCTTAACCTAACCTTTTCAGAAAAAGATTAAAAACCCTTGAACCTTCGTAAGCAGAATATAACAAATAGATATAAGAATGAAATATATATTTAACTATTTACCTCGCGATTGTAGGCTTGCTGAATCTGTAAGATTCACGCTCTAGTTTTGGTTGGTTCTAATAGCCTATAACTTAGATGTGCATGAGATTTCCAGTGGTCGATTTCTCCGAACCGAATCCACCTAAAATCCTAAGACCATCGCTTCGATTGGAGCCCCCATTCGGTCGCATTAGCCAAGACGTCGATCTGATCTAATCCCGGCTCCGGTTATTATGATCTCACCATACGTTTACCTATATATTCACAAATATTTATTATATGTATATGTAAGGCACATACGTATGTCCAGCGCAGACGTCCGTACGTTTAGACAGTTCGGGCCCACTGAAAATCAGCGCCTGGGCCCTTAAAGCCCAGGCTGAATGCTGAGTGAGGTCCTTTTATTTTTTGGGCATCGGGACACCGCTGTCTGATGGTATTTGTTTGTCTTGTTGTTATCTTGTTTTGTTGTTATATGCCTACTACCTATGTGTTTTTGTTAAATGTACCGATGTCCTTGAATTTAATAAATATCTTTCTATTTCTATTTCTATCACCGTTGGACCCAGGCTCCGTGCTTAGCCCGTTTCGGTTCAGCGTAATATAAGACGTTCTGTCAAACAGCATCCGAGACCACCACGAGCAGCAACCCTGGTTGCTCATGTATGCTGATGATATTGCGCTAGCAGATTCGGACAGGGGACGGCTGGTACAACGGGTTAATAAGTGGAGTAATTCACTTGAAAACGGCGGTCTGAAACTAAATGTGGCGAAGACGGAGTACATGGCAACACCATAGATCCCCAGCCCGCCCGCATAGGCGATGACGTGGTCGAGTGCACGGACCGTGTCAAATACCTGGGATCTGTGTTAAGCGCGTCCGGGGACATCGACAGCGACGTCAGAGCCCGAATTTCCGCGGCTTGGGCTAAATGGCGTGAGGTGACGGGTGTCTTTGTGACCCCAAATGCCGATCAAGGTGAAGGGGCAGGTCTATAAAACCGTCATTAGGCCTGTCCTTTTATATGGCAGTGAAACATGGCCGTTACTAGAGCGACTCAAGCAGGAGCTGCGCGTCACGGAAATGAAGATGCTGCGGTGGATGTGTGGAGTCTCACGCAAAGATCGCGTGGGGAACACCCACATTCGCGGCAGCCTTCGTGTTCGTGAACTCGCAGAAAAGCTGCAGCAGTGCCGCCTTCGTTGGTATGGTCATGTCTCACGGAGATCGGCAAACTAAGTGGGCAACAAATGTCTGGCCATGCAGCCCCCGCCAGGTACCGGTAGAAGAGGTCGACCCAAGAAGCGGTGGCTCGACGTCGTCAAGGGTGACATGCGTGCAAACAGACTCACCACTGAGCATGCACAAGACCGCGCGAAGTGGGCGAAGAAAGGCGGACCCTGGGACCCCACACACCAGTGTGAGTTCACAACCGGGATAGACCGCACGGATGATGATGATGATGATGATGATCAGGTTGTTAATTTAATTACTTAGCTAGAAGATTGGATAGACGTAGGAAAAGAGACATGTTGTCTCCTACGAAAACGATTCTTACTTTAACACGCTTGATGTGTTGATGCTTTAAAACATGGCAGTTTTAAAACCGTCATAAATCGCTCACCTTGATGATTATATAAAGCAATAATATGTAACTAGGTTACGGTAAATGACAGCTGAACTATGCGTGCCGTATAAGAATCATTGGGTGAGTTTATTATTGACAGGGTTTAGGCCTATTGAAAGAAAGTTAATAATATTATGGTTACACATTTTAATACTGCTACTTAGTATACACTATTTATATCGTTATCGCTTCGCTCATGAACCCGCTTGCACTATGACCGCGTATATTTACGTAGACGCTTTATGAGTCAATCCTATGAGTTACGTTGCGTTTGATGTTATTATGCGTTCCTTTTTACGTAACGTTCATTCGGTAGCCGTCACGGAATAAACTATTTTTGGACGATCAACGCCGATCGTAAAATGGAACGCCGAGTTTGGTGTCGCATTGAATTTTACGAGGGAATAAGTCTACTTTTCCGTATTTTGTGTAATCTTCAGGGCTGCATTTCTTATGGTATTATTGCCCATTTTCCATCTTTTACGGAAAAATCGTAAAGCGTTTCATTAAATAAAACTAAAAGAGCTGCCAAGATGCCGAGAAAAGTGGTGGTCAATTTGAAATAACAAAAAAACAAAGATGAATTCACAATTACAGTGCTTGTAATCGATGCTATTCATTTCTTCTTTCTTATCACGGATTCACATTAAATATTAAACATTTGCTACGATTTTATGTCTAAGCTGCTCAAACTATTTTATTAAATTTTAGTGAGGATGAAGAAAACCATGGGAAGGGACAAAGGATTAGGAAAACTAAAGGTTGTACCAAAATTGTTTCATGCAGACAAAGTCGCGATCAAAAGCTAGTATGGTCTAATCACGTTAGTTTCTGAACAGGCTTTCTTATTACAATTCCTATTACCGTTAATGCTAGCAGCCCTATTGCTACCGTGAGTTAAGCCATAAATATCCCCCATCCGTCAAAGTTGAACCAGTGATTAACTCATAAACCTCCGTGATAGGCTTCGCCGAAGCAGCCTATGGCCGATCGGCACGCCACCACATGTCTGCTTTTGGATGTTTACAGCCCCAAAAGAATCAGAAAATAATGAAACTGCTGATACTCATTCACTTGGACTATATGCGTTAAGCTCAGAAAAAGGCGCGCTGGCGCATTGGGAGAGGCCTATGCTCAGCAGTGGACTATAATATGATGGCTCATGATGATGGTGAGCTGTTTCTATGAAAAAACTACGAGGTGAGGTCAAAAATTCGCGGAACGGTGGTATGGCGGGGGAAAGGTGTTCCTGAAAAAGGAAAAGAGATTTGAGGGACGAAATTTCCCAGCGAAGCAGAGCCAAAGCGCGCAATTTCAGTCTTTTTGGAAGACAAACACAAAATATTATTTTTCTAGCATATTAATAAATATATTGATAGATTTAACAAATGAATTAGAGTCAAGGAAGAATATATTATTAAGGAAAATAAAAAATAGTTCAATTTCTTACTCTTAACCCTTCATTCCGCGAACTTTTCGACCTCCCCTCGTACAACCAGCCTTGCACCATCACCATACAACATTTTTGATGGTGTCAAAGTAAAAGAGGAGAATTTTTGTTTGCTGTTTAGAAAGTACTTTCAATAATTCAAATCATTAAATTATTATTACAAGCTCTAGATAGATAAAAGTAAAGTAAAGTTGAGGTGGGGCCTATGCCCTGTGGTAAGAAGTATAGGGTTATTTAGTTTAATTTAGCTTATATTATTTTATTCATCGAAAAAGACACACCATCGACTCAATATTAAATAAGATATAAATGTGTTGCCACAAACTTCTTCTTAAACATGTGTTCGGAATCATTGAAGCTAATTCATAGAATTAACTAGTATAGAATGAAGTATCGTCTATCTCACTAACAGGGTCCTTAGCCAGCCGCACGACAGAACTTATTAGCTGATAACTACTCGCTATATGCTTTAAATATAGTTATCTGAGCTCCTAACTTTGCATCTCACTTACCGAAAACATTGAACCATCAATTACTGCTCAAAGGCAAACCTACTTAACAGACCCTAACTGAAGCTAAGCCGGTAAGCGAATTAAGCCATCGCAAGTTAGGAAGCGCTGCGAACGGCGACTTGACGTATTATGGTAATTAGTACTCGTCGGAGACACAATTTTTCTGTTCTTATCTGCAGCGCTTGAATCGCTTGACGTTTTGAGCTCGTGATGCAATGCCGAAATAGAGCAGAAATTATGTGACTCATAAGAACTCAGTCGACAAGTAGAATAGTCGTTCCTTACGCTTGTTACTTAAATCTTATTGCCAGAAATAACACGGAAAGAATGTTGGATTGTTTGATATCAACGCCCTAAAACAATAATTAATTACTGTCTAATTACCATACTAAAAACAAATACTGACATGAAACCATGCGAAAGTAGAAAAATACAATTATAATGCATATTTTAATAGTCATGGAAATATAGCAAGCAAGTTTCTTCCGAGTCTTTTAAAGCGATTTATTTTGCGATTTTTGTCAAAGTTAAGAAATAATTATAGAAACAAGAAAAAAAATTAATTACTCATTAGAGAAAAAAAACCTTCCAAAACAGGAATCAATTCATCGCCAGAATATTATTAAAAAGAATCACAGAAATTCCATTCCAATAAAATACTTAATTACCTAAGCCTTTTTTAATCTGAAAATTCATCACAAACTCAATTTAAAAAATCGGTACTCAATTAATTTTCACCCTTACTCATCCCAATAATGCGATTTAATAAAAAAGATTTCCTCCTGTACTTTTATAAACTAGAGCGGGAAAAATTCGGGGGTGCGTTCACGTAGTTTGCGAAATATTGGGCCACGTGAAGACGCGAGGGTTGAGGGAAAAGGGATAGCGAGTCAGAGAAGGTTTGAAAAGGCATTTTTCAAAGTCTTTCAGATGAGGTGGACCAGCTCATAGTTTTTTTGCATTTCTGTGCCCGTCAAGCTCATATCTGCACTTCACAGCCGCTTGCCATGAGGTAGAGTGAGGTATTCTTGACAGGCAATATTAAAAACAAATGCCTCAATACTTTGAATTAGGTCAATCACAAGGTTTTTCATTGCATGTTGAATAAAATAGGTTAGTTTAAAAGATATACATTTGGTAAATAGCTTGACTGGATCGTCTCAAATCAACGCATTTACTATTTACCCCGTCAAAATCTTAAATAGTATCTTTTTATCAAGGCGTTCAAACAAAAAAAGGCGGACATTTGTGTTTTTTATACAAATCCTCAAATTGAATGTTGAAAAAAACGCTAATAAAGATTTTACATCTTCTACTGGGAGTATCCCATTTAATTTTATTTACGGTATAAAAATCACCCAGTATGTATGGATAAGAATACAAATTCTACGTCTCCAACCCTAAAGTTATCGCTTAGTTTATCTCCCGCTTTCGGCTTACAACATACCCCTCCAAAGGGTTGATCATCCTCTGACAGCCGCAGCATTAAGGCCAGTAATTAAATATTTCTCCTGATTAACTACATAAAGGACCAACCGCTATAAGACGCTCAGGGGAGTATTATTTTTAATTTCCTACTGCAACTGACGTTTGGGGCCAAAAAGATTTAAAACCCCGAAAGGACCCGGAAGGGGTTTAAATGGCTGTTCTAAGGGGTCATTAACGAAAATATTAATAGGTTTTGTCGTTTTGAGGATTAATTGCTTGTGACCGGGTAGGCTTTTTGCGTCTTAAAAGGGATTAGATAATAATTAAGATTTTTGAAATGGCGAGTAATTGATTTGTAGTACTTATGATTTTCATCTATAAGTCTTAGTATGTTTGAGCAAGGCACATAGGGCCATGGCGGCAGTTTTATAATGGCGGCTATTTGGTGTAAACGTTATGTGTGTTGTGTTGACTATGTTCGGCGGTAGATTTTTCATCATCTATGAAAAATCTACTGCCGACTTTTTCATAGTTGCTGATGATAAAGGCGCGACGGGAATACATTTTCACCAAATCAAAATAATTATGGCATTAACCACTCTATTTCTTTTAACTCACAGACAATTTAGTCACACAAAGTTAAAGATTTATTGGATAAACAAACTCAAACGAACTTTCCAAGAAAAAAAAGTTCTAATAAGACTCAACAATGTTTTACGATCCTAAAAAAGCACTAACTTTAAAAAAACAAAAGAACAATAGCGTTTTAAACAATAGGTTTGCAGTTCTACTTTTCTTTCATTGTGCAAGAGTAAATCCTTCGCGAACGGCTCAGTAATCTACGGAAGGCGATGGACACACTGTCGACTGTTTTAAAAAAAAACCTAACACTCTGCCAAACTTTCCCATTGCATAACTCGGGCCTACAGATCTAACATACCTATGTTAGTACTGCGACAAATTATCTCACGTTTTTTGCCTAACCAATCCATACGACTTTAACGGAATCATAATCACTCAAATCATGTCATCTTTATCTAAAGGAAATAAAGCAGAAAGATTGTTTGTTTTTTAATATTGAATAAGCCGCGAAACTACTGGATTGATATAAATTATATTACCATTAGAATCCTACATTAGCCCGGATGAACAAGGCGATTTATTTTAAATTTTTGAATTTCTTATCAAATACCCGTGCAGAGCCGGGGCGGACCGCTAGTCAATCTATAATTACCAGTAGTTGAAAATGACTATCACTAGTCACCTCCATTTTAGATGTTTTTTTCCTAGTGAAGTAATATTTAATAGTGCCTCTCCAGTTTGAAATTTGTAATATTAATGTCTCACACCTCGTCTGTCGATGCAACCAGATGCGGTAAATTTGTATTGTTGTTTCTATTGTGTCTTCTTTTTCGATAGACGACGGGTTAATATCCTATGGGTTTCATAATATTTTGAACGTCACATAAGACCAGCGTTGTGCTCCAACCCTTACTCCAGAAGTTTAATTACAAGACTTCTACAACAAGGGATAATTTCTTACGGCCTATTCACCTTCAACGGCTGGTTGGGGGGAGGGGTATTTAATCATGGCCGCGCGGCTATAAATCCAGCTCCTCAATGTAGAAGTGTATTAAATTATTTTACCCTATTTTGGACCCTTGCAGTGCGTGAACATGCTTAAAATCTGCTGAGAAATTAGGTAAAAAAATGAAGATGGTTTAATAAGACAATTTTATTAAGAGCGTTAGCTGGAGGTGGATCGAAAACGTTGCATATTTGTAAGATTTTCGCGATTATTTTATTGAATTGAATAAAACTTAAACTTTTGTTCTATTATTGTGTGCATAATACTATTTAAAACACATTGAATTGCCTAAAATTAGGTAGTCGCCAATCATTTGTTAATTAAATAAAAAAACGTTTTTTAAAAATTTATAAGACGCTTAAAAATTTACTGTACACAGTTAAAGTTATAATTAAGAAATTAAAAGGTGCATTCAATAATAGAGAGATAATTTTATACAATTTATACTTAATTTGAATCACGAAACCCTTAAATAAATAAATATGCGCCAGACAACACACCTCTTGTCATGGTCTCGAAGTAGAGATAAATTATAATATCTCTGTGTTACGAGGTACCAGACAAGAAATTAAGCCAAAGGCGTCTCCCAGCACACCCAGACCCAGGCAAATTTAGAAAAGATTATTTCCTGAATTGACCTGACCGGGGATCGAAATTAAAGGCGAGAAACCGTGCTACAGCGCACTACGCCAATCGTGTCGTTAAAGGAATGCGACGTTTACGATCTACCCCGAACACAAAAAGCAAACCCTCTTAAGAGTGTTTTTCACCTGAGTAAAACAAGAGAAACACCAATCTCAGTCGGCAATGACCAAATTAAAAAGTTCACCAAAAATGTGTCACTCCAGGGCCAGTAAGTATTTTATGTAAGTAATAAAATCAGTGTGGACTTCTAACAATAAATACTTCTATGTAAGCAGCTTACTGAAACAGATTCCAAGCGCTAAATACTCGTACTTGTAATGGTGACATACCTGAAACAATAAAAAAATAATTAAGTAACACAGAGCTAGAAATTTGATTTGGTGGGATAGTATGGCATTTTCAAGGGTAATAACTTGACTTTCTATTATTCAAATGGCGGAATTTCTAACAAAATTTCGGGGTCAATTGTCAAAAATAGGGTCTTGGTTTACATCGACATGCTCTTTAGGAAATTGGCAAGTATCAAGCTTATTACTCATTTTGGCAGAACGTTTCGTTTCTGTAACTCCTCTGTCTGTTTAAGAGACAACATAATAAATTTACATAACAATAAGACGAAAACGTGAATCGATATCAGCTGATTAGTATTCTGTGATTTGAAAATTTAATTTCCGGCAGCCTTTCACACCGTTTCCATTGAAAAGTGAACAGAATCCCGCCAAATCGGGCAGGAGCAATCAAAATTATAATAACTGTTCCAGGTGAAAAGACCAGTTTCACTTGAGCTCTATCGCTGAGAGGAAATTGCCCAGTTCCAAAGTTATTGAATGCGCGGCGGGGGCACGGGAGGTTTCCGTAAATTGGTCTTATTACCGAGCTAAACGGAGGTTGACGTTTCGGCAGTTTTTCATTTGGTGTTTTCAATTTGCAGATTTTATTTCAGTGGGCGCGACTGAATACTCGTTAAGTGTGAAAAATGTACAATGATTTGGTTTCGAAGTTGAATAATTGTAACGAAGATTAAAAAATAAATAGGCCGATGTGAAGAAAAACCGACTACGTCGTACCATCCAGACGTGGAACGCTCTTCCAACACAACACATGTGCTGGAAGCATGTCCTTCCTCGTATAGTCCCGGGTTCTTCAAGCGGGGCGTGAAAAGGTATTTCTGCAGGCCTTCAAGGTGAGGATGGCCAGCCCAGTGATTCGTTTGAATGACTGGGCTTGTCAACCTCATAGCTGGACCTCACGACCGCTTTCCATCAGGTGGAGTGAGGTCATCTTGACGAACAATATAAAAAATAAACCTAAAAGAATACACAAGCGATGGAGTTGGAATATTTACCCACATATTAAATCTGTTATTTGTGATAACTTAATCAGTCTTTCAACAGTTTTTAATAACATTGTTAACACTTCCGTAAATGACAAAAAAAACGTATTTTTATTTTGAAGCACGATATACGAATTACGTGGTGAACATAAAAATAAATATCTAAAAATATGTACATAAAACGAAAAACACAACAATATCCTTGTTTGCTCCGCCTAAAACGCTCATTTCCCCGATGCCCCATTTAACGAACCATTTCATCCGTTTAAACCTAATAAAGTATCGGAAAGCATCCTTATTAAATTATTAAATAAAAAACTTGGCAACGTCGAAAAAATTACAGTCCCTTCACTTAAGCCTCTCATGGGAAAATAATTTCGTAGCGAAGCCAGCCAAGTTTTCCCATCTTAAAATTCAGTTTATTTTGCCATTAAGCTATTCGACGAGATATACATTTTGAATTTTGCCTAAATAATAAGATTGCTTACTTAAGGACTTTTTGATTCGGTGGCATGGCGTAAGGCACCATTTTGAAGCGAAAAACTAAACACTAAATTTTGTGGCGCAAAAACACTAAATCACTTATTTATTTATTGCATACATGAGAGTTACAAATATGCGCTTAACAATATTTACAACTAACATGCACCTTGATAAGTACGGCAAAATACTAGAGAGATAGAAGAGAGAGGTATCGTCAATTAATTGATATTTAGTAAAACATATGTATGTATTTATAGATGTGTATGAATATATATTGGTGTAGGCATCTTAGGTAGTGACACACATACCTCTATCGAGTAAATATTCGTTTACAGTATTATAGCTTTTCTTCACAAGGGTTTTTTTAAGCTGATTTACGAATTTACAGTAACTATTTTCACTCGTTAGTGATTCTGGCAGTTTATTATATTCATTGACATGGTATGTAGACCGGAGCTGTGTAGTGTTAATTCAACTTACTAATAACAAAAGAATATCCGTCACGTCGCCTTACGTTATAGTTGGGTTCAGAAATTGTGTGAGAAATGTCATTTTTAGTTCCATTACTAATCACTAGAGGCGCCTGTCCCAAAAACCCATGCGAAACGTCATTGGTGTAAACAAATATTGTACATGTCTGCCATCGTCCCAAACATGATATTTTTTAATAACATCTCAAAAAGATACCTTAAGATTTTTGGGCAAACAATTGCATCCGAGTTGGCAATGGGTCTTTACCATCTATTTTTATCATCATTATGTACTATTATTTTAAGCAAGAAGACTGCTTACTATAAACCCATACCATAGATTTTTAAAGTATTTTAAATAAAAACTTTTCTGCACTTAATATGAAACTAAATCCATATAAATAGATAAATAGTATCCCATAACACAAGCTTTAATTAGCTTACTTTGGGGCTAGATGGCGCTGTGTGGAATAATGTCCAGGGATATTTATTTATTTATTTAACTAAAATATTTTGGACGTCAATCCTAACTTGCTGCCCTGTTTGAGGATATTTCCCCCCGAGATTAGTAGCTCATTTAATTCCTTTTCAATATTCATGGTTTGTTTACGGCTTAAGCAAGTTTCCAAATTAGGGGCCCTCGGGAAAATCACAACGACATCGAATGCAGATTAACGCTACTTAATAATTTAGATGTTTAATATTTCGGACTTTGTAACTTAAGCAGAAGCTGAGAACTCTGAATTGGTTAAGTCGAAAGCAAATAACGATTGAACCAGCGATCACTCTTCTATTATACCGTATTACATACATACCATCACGCCTTTTTCCCAACGGGGTAGGCAGAGACCACATCTTTCCACTTGCTACGGTCCTGACACACCTCTTGCGCTTCTTCCACTCTCATTAATCTTTTCATACATGCTCGTCGATTATGGGTACTCCTGACTTTACCTTTTCTAAGAACGTCTTGGACTTGTTCTAAGTAAGCCCGTCTAGGCCTTCCCCTTCGAACAGCTCCAACCACCCTCACCTTGTAAATTTGTTTCATCCATCCTTTCTATATGCCCAAACCATGTTAGCATTCCTATCTCAATTTTAGTGACAACATCCTCTTTCACACCACAACGCTCTCTAATTATGCTATTCCTCAATTTATCACTCAATGTCACTCCTGCCATACTTCGCAATGCTCTCATTTCCACTGCATTTATCCTATTTTCATCTTTCTTTTGCCATACCCAACTCTCACTTCCGTACATAAGCGTCGGCACTAACATCCCCGCATGGTCAGCCTGTCGTGCTTTCTCTGACACCTTCTGACATTTACCATTTTCCCTTCATTCACTCTTCTATCAATATCATCCTCATGTATTCCATCCCTCGTGAACCTAGTCCCCAAATTCACAAATTCTTTCACTTGTTCTACCTTTTCACCTCCAATTAGAACATCACATTCTGTCATATCCTCCTCTCTTTCCAAAACAATGGTTTTCGTCTTACTTACGTTCACTTTCATACCTGTCGCTTTAAACGACGCATTCATTAATGTTACGAGTATGTTATGTTCAAAAAACCGGACTTCACACACCTAACGTCTTTTGTTATTTTTCTTTGACGTGTAAGATTTACCTTCGACTGGCCTGTTGGCGTTATGGTAGCATTCCTGCCCTTAGCGCCGAGAGTCGTGGGTTCGATCCTCACCTAGGACAATTATTCACTTGGCGAAGATTCGTGTTTGTTCTATATCTGTGTGTAATTATGTACGTAAGTATGTATTGAGTGTGTTAATCAGTCTCTGATATCCATTGTACATGCTCTGCTCACGAGTAGTATGGGGTCAGATGTGAGGTGTCCCAGATATTTCTTTCTCTTATTTCTCTAAGATTTCCAGCGCCGGCAATAGCGTCATTTATAAGTGAATATGTAGTTAAAGTGTAGTATTGCATAAAATCACTGGCGGTAGTATCATTAAAATACAGTGATGACCTGTCTCTGCGGTATATCTAAAATAATTGTCTAACTGTAATAGTTACCATGAACTGACAATAACCGTATTTTGTTGGCGCTAATACTGCTAACTAGCCGATAATTTTGCTAAATGCAATTTAGGGAAAATCATTTTCCTAATGCAGTGATCCAACATAACGCAAATTATCCCAGATATTAATTATTGATTTCAAATAATATTGAATGGAATGCAGGTAAACTGATATATCGATCAAGTTAATTCTGAATAATCAGAACCTCCTATACTTACTCTTACATTTTTGGAAAGATACAGCCCTAACATTTTAGAGATTTAGATTCTTTCCTCATAAAAATAATAAGCTTGTCAGTCTTACCATGCGTGACGTGCATCAATTATGACGAATGACTTCACGGTATGTATTAGCGCACCCTTTCTGTCTGCCTGTCCGTCACAATTACAACCCTTGCCATTTGCTATGTGTGCTGAATTCATTAAGGAAAACGGTTTTATTCTATTAAGAATCATAATTGAAAATGGATTGGCCACATCAGATGTCAGTAAACAGCGCAAGCGTAACCCCAAACCCCTGTCTAAGCTAAACCCTTATAGATTTACAACATGAATGCGTCCTTACATATACTGCGCGAAGACGCAGAGGAGACCTATAGCAAGTTCAAGTAGCAGTGCACGGAACGCTAAAAACCGTCTAAGCAAGCCGCCGCGTCAATCATCGGCTGCCATCTTGTGGCAACCACAGCTTCACTATTGGCTGGGACGGATTATGAATAACACAAAAATATGTAAAAAAAAAAAAAAATTTTATTAAATTATATCTTAAGGAACAAACCAAAGGGCTTTCTATGAGCATTAACTGGCCCGTTGGCGCAATAGAATGTTCCTCCTATAGCGCCGGCAGTCATGGGTTTGATCCCTAGCACCTATATAACAAACTGTGCTTAGTTTGGGGTCACAATATCTTTTTATGTTAGATATGAAAGCATTGTAAAATGCTAAAAAAATTCAAGTAAATAATATTTGTAAGTAGTCTCAGATATTTATTTAATTTTTAAGTTAATCAGAAAAAAAAGAAAGATGCAAGGCAATTGTAATTATGCACCAACATTTCTCAGACGTATCTCGTAACTTTACATTTTACGAGTGTTCGCCGACGACAGAACGGTTGATTGCATTCATTGCTCGGCCGGAGCAACTGTGCCCGATGCAAGTCGATGCAACTTTAATCCGTTTAGCCAGTCAACAGCAATCGATAGATGTTCATATCGCCCTCAGTGTGGTGACTGACCCTGACTACAGCGGTCAAGCTAACAACAGGAGTGCATACGATTCATAATTTTAAGACCGAGTAGCTAATGTATTGTGTTTTAGACTTAAATAAATTATATCCTATTTTGATTGAGAACAAAGTAATTATGTCAAACCTACAAACCTAACAAGATATCGAAATATGTGTTCCTCAGTGGGCAGGACAGGCTGCTGTTATAGATGGAATCCTTGATGGCACAGTGAATGTATGACCTGACTTAGGAACGTAAATCCCAGTAAAGTAAATCGTATCGTAAGGCTTTCAAGGGGTGATGGCTGACTATGATACTGATAAGTTTGTTTAACCATAGATGAAACAGTTACACCATCGTAGTGCTTTCAAACCTTTGCATATGGATACAATTAATTTTTAGGATTGCAAAAGGGCCATCGTATTTAATCAATGGTTTTCATGACCAGACATTTTGATTCAAAAGTAGCTTAATATTCTCAAATCTCATTAAACGCAAATAATTACATCCATATAAAAGGTGATGTCTATATTAAATAAAGAGGCTTTCAAATCAGACATGGTACGAGGAGGATTGGACGACAGGGAAAAACAGAGGTTGTTTTCCTTTGAAATCTTCCCCCAGACTCAAAAGCAAATATGGAGAATAATTAGCTACCTAAAATAATACTTAGGGGACTTTTATTAAGGAAATTGAAAGGAATTGGGAGTATGATTTTTTAATTTAGGATTGAAGCTTTTAGGAAAGGAAAATTAAGCTATTAATCAACATCATTATTTGTTAGTCTGCTAACCGAGCCGTTTGATACAAATATTTTATATTCATATGTGTCAGTTTTAAATTTGTTTTTCTGAATTCATGTTGGGGAGATCTCCTAATACCTACTCTAGCTAACAACACTCCGCCTAAATCTGGCCACATATCCGAGCTTCCTGAATAAATATCGTAAACAGCCCCGACTAGGAATAATGTTTAGTGAATAAATAACGCAGGATAGAGCAGAGAAAAGCTCTGGAGCTTTTATTGGCTGCGTAGTTATTTCAGATATTTAGGAGTTAATACTGTGCTTTTATTAAAGAGTGTTAACGACCTTTAATCTTGTTTCATGTTTGACTGATCACTCGAGCTTACGTGTCATGAAAGGTTATATGAATCCCAGATATTAATGAATGAGTTGTTGTATGAATGAGTGATAAAAGCTTCGGTCCAGACAGATCCGAGCCTTTCAGATTTAATATAGCCAGAGCTTGAAGCGATGGCTTGATTTACAAAAATGGATGTTGCCCTTGTATTACTGCTATAGATTGAAATTATTTTAACTAAATACGCAAGTTTTTAATACTTTTTTACATCATGTTGATGGTTTTCAAACAAGGATTTTATATGAAGGTATTTCTATACAGGTCAGCAATATCTGTAATACAAAGAGCAGATCAATCAATATACATTTGAGGATCGAAACAAAAGGCTGTTGCATCTCTTTGTTTCAAAAATATCATAATGTGCTATGCTTGGAGATTCACAATCTAATTAATCCTCCTAAGAGATATTATTCTTCTGTACGTGTGTTTGTCACCTAATACCTCCTAAGTGGCTGGATAGATTTGGCTGATATATAGTGTGTTCCTGGATGGTTTTCCGGGCAGGACGACGTCTGCCGGGCCCGTTAGTCCTCATATGAAATCTCAAAATAAATAACCAACTATTCAATACCAAAATGAGAGTAAAGTAAATCTTAGAGAGTAGAGTAAAAAAATACGCCACCAGACACAGAAATTGATCAAATGTCTGTTTTGATTTTTGAGCATGGCTGAACTCATCAAATTTGTCGACGGTCCTATTTGCCTACTCCCCGAGGTCAGACCCTAAGATTAATTACAAATAGAATATCGAGGAGAACTTACAAGGGTCGGGCAAACAGGCTCGATAATAATCCATACAGTTTGGAGCTCGCGGGACGGACCGACAAACATTTGAATAGGGTTGTCGATTTACACAAGCAAATAGCAACATGGCCTTGCTCTTGAACAAGAAATCTACAAAAAACATTCTTAAACACATACTTCTGCTTGAGTACATTTCCTGTATTTATCGCAAAGGATATCGTTTGCTGTTTTTAGTATATTTGGCAAAGCTTTCCTACCAAAGCCGCCTGGAGACAAAACTCAGAGGCTTTGCTTCGTAGTAAACTATATAGGTGCAAGTCACACTAGAATCCACGATTTCTCTAACTTCTTAGAGAGAGAGCCTCTTACAGAGGCGTTCAAATCAATCTTTAAGTACATAGGAGCACTTTACGCTGCTGACATAAGATCCATTTTGCAATGGTTTTGTAAAAGTTGATATGATCGCGTCTATACCTATATGATACTGCTGAATACAAGAAACTGATGCAGTAGATATTTAAATACCATTACACCAGTAACCTATTTTGACAACTATTCTTCAATATGATTGTATGCACTTTAGGGGGGCCAAAGGATGTTTTGTGGCTATTGATGAAAATCCTTGTTTGAACCAAATCAGACCAGTAAATGCACTTCCGCGACAGGCAACCCTAATTTGTACCCAATTAAATGGCTCGCGGGAGTTGTATGCGTAGGACCGGCCCTTTGAAACAGACAGACGTCTTTTATGACTTCTGTTTGGCCGGACGCGATTTCACGGGCCCATGCGCTGAGGCAGCGCTTTTTTGATGGACGTACTCTTAGGATGATTGCCAGAGTAAATACCGGTGGGCATGGGCAATCAAATTAATGTGATAATCTTGTAAATGAGAGGAAGTTTGGAGAAAAGATGCTTAGAAATGGTGAAATAAGGTAATGCATTAAATTCGACGACACGATTGGCGTAGTGCGCTGTAGCACGGTTTCTCGCGTCGATTTCCGTAGTGACCCGGGTTCGATTCCCGGTCGGGTCAATTCAGGAAACGATCTTTTCTGAATTGACTCGGGTCTGGGTGTGCTGCGAGACCCCTGGCTTATTTCCTTGTGTGGTACCTCGTAACACAGGGATATTAACTCCTACTTCGAGACCATTACAAGAGGTGTGTTGGCGTATATTTATTATTATATTTATTAATGTACGGTGATCAACATTATCAGCCTTTCAAATGCTGGTTTCTCACTGTTCACTACGGGTCCGAACTAGGATAGGCCAAATGCAAGTCTATTTTGTTTTTAGGTCTACCGTGATGTCGGTTTCTGCATTGGTGCACCCAATTAGAGACAGTAATAGTAATTTTTGCTTTAATAATCTTAACTTAGTTAAAACTTCAACGGTGTTTAGGTATTTTTAGGTAGTTTTAGGTATTCCAATAATATTAAAGACTGCACAGTTTGATACAGCACTAATCCATCGTTTCTTTCACAGTTTATTAAAAAGGATTATAGTTTCTCAATTAAAAAACGTAATAGTAAATGAAAAGACTACGGTGAAATTACCTTATATTGGATCCATGAGTGTTTAAAAATAACCTATTTCACGGCCAATTTCTCGTGTATCAACAGCGGCACTGCTTAATAAAGTACAGCAATATCCTTCACCTGAACAAACAGACCCGAGCCAGGAAAACACCCACGAGGCTAGTCGTGTAATGAGGACGAATACAACCTACCCTTGTTACCTACTCTGCGCGCTGGGGCCTTATTCAAATGTCAGTAGCTCTTTTGTTCACTTAAGGCTTTCTGACTAAAAATGAAGCTCTACTCATAGATTACAAATTAAACGTTTAATTAAACAGTTGTTGTTTAGTAAAACAGTACTGAATATTTTATAATTAAATATTTTTAACAATGCTCTATTTTTCCAATTTCTATCTCTCGATGTATTTTTGATATTTTTTGAATAAAAGAATCGTGAAGGAGAAGTAGACAACTAAACAAAGACTAACGATGAAATAAACGTCTACATAATAATTTGAATCTGTCTTGTATGTTCTAGAAACTACGAAATATTCGGTTGGGTAAAAAGTCTTTTCGCATATAGTATGTATGAACTTGTAATAAAATCTCTTTGGCTATACTATTTGTATCTGGCTGGTTTTGGTATCATTTAAAAGTTGAAATTTTAAAGAAGATAATTCCAAATTCAAATTAGGAAAATGTGTGATTTTCATTTGTTTTCTTACTGACAAGATGAGTGAATCTTATGAAGAAATTCGATACTTTTTAAAATTTTACTACAAAAAAGGTAAAAATGCAACGCAAGCCGCAAAAAAAATTTGCAATGTTTATGGACCTAGAGCAGTGTCTGTGAGAGTAGCACAAATTTGGTTTAAGCGTTTTCAATCCGGAAATTTTGATATCAAAGATGCACGTCGCCTGGTCGCCCTATTAGGGATAAAATGTATGCCATTTTTGAAAAAGTGGAGCCAGATCGGCATATCAGTGGTTACGACGTAGCTGAAGAACTGGGAATTGACCACAAAACAGTTATGGCGCATTTGACAAAAATAGACTTTACAGACTGTGGCAAAAGCCTCGCAAAAAGGTGATGCTGTGTGTGTGGTGGGATTGGAAGGGCATTCTTCATTATGAGCTGTTACCACCAGGCAGGACCATCGATTCAGAACTCTACTGCGAACAACTGATGAGATTAAAGCAAGAAGTTGAGAGGCGGCCGGAATTAATAACAGAAAGGGTGTGGTTTTTCATCATGATAACGCTAGACCTCACACATCTTTAGCCACTCAGCAAAAATGAAGAGAGTTTGGCTGGGAGGTGTTAATGCATCCGCCGTATAGTCCTGATAGACCTTCAGATTTCCACCTGTTTCTGTTCCTTCCGAATTCTTTAGGTTAACAACATCACGACAGGACTGCCAAAACCTCTTGTCGCGGTATTTTGATTAGAAGCCTCAAAATTCCTATAGCAATGGGATCATGTCCCTACGTACAAGATGGCAAAAAGTAATTGAACAAAATGGTACCTACATACTTTGGTTAAATGTAAATAAACTAAATTAAAAAATGTTTTGAATTTTCTCAAAAAACTTTTTCCCCAACCTATTATAAAAGCTGGATTAAAATATTATATAAAAAGTTAAGTATATAATGCAGGATGAAAGGTTATATAAGTCCTATATTTACATTCCCAAAAAAAAACCTTACTATGACAGAGTCCTTACAGGTTCAGAGCTATTGCTGTCTGTGTGTTAAACTTCATGTTTTGTGAACAATATTTAAAATAAATTAATAAACAATAAAAACTTTGAACAACGTTAAACACCAAAAACTTACCGGCACCCTATTTTCAAGCACCTTGCAAATGCGGGCCTTGGGGCAAAGTTTGAAATAATAGCCAAACCAAATTTCAATTTACACAAAGGAGGTTGCAAAAATTCATAAGCTCATAAGGCGAGGCTCCTATTCAAAGTGGCTACGAGAAGTTCGTAGCGAAATACGTTCTAAAGTAATTTGGAGGCGGGTCTTCTCACTTTATACGCGGCAGACGAAATTTTATTACCTCTAGACAAGTCACTGTCTTCATATTACAGATTAAGATAAAAATTGCGTTGACGCTCTGTCGTCGGTCGGGAGGCTATATTTTTTTAATTTTCTCAAACAAGATCTTGGGCCGAGGAATTCGATTATTCAGCCTAGCGTCGTTATTAAATTTGTTTTCGAGGGCTCGGCGGGACACCGATTGCGTTTCTGTGTGCGAGTTTCCTTGCCGGTTGTTAATGTTGATTGTTTATTGCAGAAGGTTTAGAAGTTAAAACGTTTTATTACGGAGTTAGTACAAATATCGATGCGGTTATATTACCGAATCCTAAATTTTGTAATGCGTATTGATTGCGGACCAAACACTTAGATAATTTTCTTGTTACTTAACACCTTAAAAATTACTACATTAATCAATCTATTTTTTTTGTTAAGACTTAAAAATACTAGTCTAATAATTTTTAAATAGAATTTTTTATATGGCTTGATGTAATGTCTACAGTGAATTAGTAAATGATGGTTGTTTGGCAAATTTAGGTTCATTATACAGTTATTTCTTAGCGTCTAAGATCACATGATCTCATGCACGAAACGCTCACTCCATCTACTCGTAGTCCCACCGACCTAAATGGGAGTGTTCCTCAAACATTTTAGCAAATGTTGTATCTTTTATAACTCAAATATCAATTCCTTCAGAATTGGAACTTGTTAGAACATTTTCTACAGCAAATACTTCAAAAAGCTGCGTAGAAAGAAAAGTCTTTTACAATGCGAAAACTTGTTCAAGCCGAGTAATTGTTAAACCTACAAAACATTACAATCGCCATCTCCATTATTACAAAGAACATTCATAATTTTCTTTTTTTGTTTCCTGTTGAAATTTCTTTTAATTCCTACCCCAGTCCTTTCCGACTTTATGAAATAAGTTTTTTCTTTAACAAGATTACTTTTTATGGCAAAGGAATTGAAGGATAACGAATTTTAAACGTGGCAGCGTTGGCGGATACTTTTGATGCGTTTCGTTTTTGATGGATTGTTTTAAACTCACAACGAGGGTAAGCTACTTATGTTACTCATTGTAGAATTTGTTTTAGATACAATTTCGACAATGCATTATTCAACTTAACTTTTGGCTGAAAAATTCGAGACAGTAGTTTTTTTTTATATATCGGACTAGACAGTCATTTGATCGCAATCGCACCTGATGGTAAGTGACGATGCGATCTATGATGGGACATGTCTGCCTAGTAAATGCCTATTCACTCTTGTCTTGAAGAGACCCAGATTGTATTGGTTCGGAAACACATGCGCGGGCAGCGAGTTCCACTCCTTTGCTGTTCGCATTATGAAGAAATCCGCAAAACGTTTTGTGCGAATGGCTGGAATATCCAAAACGTGCGGGTGGAAGGCTAATGTGCGCTCGTGCTCCGATGGTGAAAAGGAGATGGCGGAACCAACTCATGCAGATCGCTCGCACACTCCTCGAAATAAAGCCTGTAAAACACCGACAGGCTAGCAACGCTGCGCCGGTGTTCAAGCTCCCGCAGCCCGGCAGAGAGAGCCGGATCATTTATGAGCCTCACGGCACGTTACTCCACCGAGTCCAGAGCAGCAAGCTGGTATTTAGCGGATCCACTCCAGAGGTGGCAGCAGTACTCCATACATGGCCGGATTTGCGCTTTATATAACTGGAGCAGCTGCGCCGACGTGAAATACCGCCTAACCTTGGATAGGATACCAAGCTTTTTGGCAGCAGTTTTTGCAGAGGACTCAATGTAGTCGCCGAAGTTGAGGCTTGCCGACAGCTCAATACCAAGCAGCTGGATGTGGTCGACAACAGGAAGAGAGACATCCTGAAAAGTTGGAGCCAGATCAAAAGGGCTCCGCTTCGCCGACAACATTCTTGCCTGCAATTTGGCTGCATTAAACCTGACCAGTTTTGCATCGCCCCAGTCGGATGCAGCCTCTAGGGCCAGATTCATACGCTTTACAAGATCCTCTCGACTCGTCCGATTCTCCTCCCTAGTGGCCCTTGCACTGGATACATATTTAGCTACAACTGTGCTGTCGTCTGCATACCCAAAAGTACCGGGCACAGGCAAATCGTTTAAATGCAGCAAAAAGAGTGTTGCAGATAAAACCGACCCCTGTGGGACACCGGCGTTAACAGCCTGTTCTTGAGACGTCCACTCATCAAGCACGATCCGAAACGAACGCCCACTAGGGAAGTCAGTGATCCAGTTACAAATGCCTACAGGAATACCAAATGATGGAAGATTGTTTATTAGGCTGCCGTGCCAAACCCTATCAAAGGCCTTGGATATATCAAGCGACACCGCCAAGGCTTCCCCGTGCTTCTCGATGGTCTCACTCCTCGTGTGAGTGGCATACGCTAGAAGATCCCCAGTGGACCTTCCGCGGCGGAACCCGTACTGGTGGTCACTGAGAAGGTCGTTATCTTCTAGGTATGTCAGGAGTCGGTTGTTTAGTATACGTTCCAAGTAAGTAACTGAGATAGGATAGGTAGGTTGTGAATCTGGCGTGCGATGTTCACCTGCATTATGTCTTTTGTCTTGCGTCCATCTGGACATTATACTTAGTGGATATAGACCACATACAACCAGTAACTCTCAGAATTTAAATGATGACTTAATGTAACTACCGTCCAAAACCAGAATGCGGTATCAGCATTATTTTCATGTATGCATGAATATCATTCAGTAATTTCCGACTTTCAGGCCTGTGTACAGCAGAGGTTATATAGTGCTGAAAGCTAAGGGTCGCATAGTTAGTTACTCACCAATCATTAAAACTTCTTTTCTTATGCTTGCGATTATTAATAATAAAAAGAGACGATATAAAACTAATTTCTATGTTACCGACTGACTGAGTTACACTAGTATTTTGTCACTATAAATAATAAATATACCTAAGTAACAACGCCATAAACCGAAAATTACCATAACACAGCCCCCGGCTCCTGACACCACATTGTACCCCTTCAGTTCCTAATTGAATCTGAACGTCTTATCAAATATTCATGTGATATGATAATCCGGCGAGCCGACGAACAAAATTATAGATGACGGATTCATAGTTTAGGCAAATTGTGGAGTTTAACGTACGACCCTTCGGAGGGGATTAAATAGGGGGTCCCACTATGTTTAGTATCTCACCTGATGGACTGAGGGATAAGAAGACAGGTAAATTGATAAGTAGTAGTTTGGTCATTAGCTTAAGGCACCGGTCCATTATTTTCATCAATCAATCACCAGCGAGACAACCACTCGTCATGGTCTCGAAGTGGGTAATAATATCCCTGTGTTACGATGTACCAGACAAGGAATTAAGCAAAGGGGCGTGTCCCAGAACACTCAGACTAACGTAGCTAAGCCCACCTGACGTAGCTAAGCCATCTTTGTTCACTGTTTATTAGAACAGAATGCTGAATATATATTTAAAATGATTTTGCAACAAAAAGTTAAGATAAGAACGGTATTAATTAATCAAATTCAGAAAAAAGTTTAAGCTACTATGTATTCACATTTATTAAGATTATGATTGGTGTAAGAAACAATACCAAATAATACCAAACATTATGTTTCGGTAATTCAATAAATTAATACAACGCACGACGGCACACATTTTCAATTTTAAAATAATTATTTAAAAGTAAATTCGAAAGTAAGGTTGTGTTAAATCAGATAAATTCGAAAGCAGACCCGAGCAAATTTAGAAAAGATCTTTCCCTGAATTGAATCTGAAAAAGTACTTACCGACATTAAAAGAACACTTTGCCTTCGTAACAATGTATGTATTCCTACTTCTTTTACTCATATCTGTCAGTAAGAGACAGAAGACATCACTGTGACACTTACGGGTTATCTTTTACTTAAACTACCTGACTTCAAACTGAAAAGAACCTGTACTATTTAAATGTGTCAATGAGCTTTATTAATACTTTTAAGTTTTGTAATTATCCCGATATACTCGTATTATTCACATTATGTCCTCTACGCGAGTATAATTAAAAATCTTTCAGACAATATGAATGAAGCAAATGCCGCAGTGGAGGCGACGAACAATGAGCTCGCACGTTAGCTACACAACTTTCAGCTACCAGTCAGCGTAAGCAAATGGAGTGGTCTCCGTCACAGGAGGAAGCGAAGATAACTTCCTATTTTCAAATTCAAATGTATTTATTTGCAAATACATGTTACAACAAAGGTGTTCAAAACTTTTACGAGGGCTCAGTCATATTTTGCTGTTATGCGTGCAAATTACAATACAGAAATAATATCAATAAACAAAAAAAAACCTAGTTCACAATGATTACATACACAACAAATAATGATTAATAGGTACGAGTATGTCACAAAAAATAATAATTGTTAATTATTATTTTAATCTTTAATTACCATTGTTATATAAAAAAATTGTATATCCGAAAATATGAATGAATAATACCTACGTTTGCGTATTGTAAAATATGTTAAATAATCAATAGTAGCTAAATTTCCCAAGTAACAATGTATTCCTGCTCCTTTAAATCACACATGTCGCAAAGAGACAGAAGGCAAGTGTCACTGCCTCGCCTGCGCCATGTATAAACTTATTTATTGTATGACGTGCTTATAACCTACTACTTCTTCCTTTGGCGCAGCGACCCGAAGTCGGTCTTGGCCTCCGACACCAGAGAATGCCACCGGATTCTACTCCGCGCTAACTCTCGCCAGTCATCCACTCGAAGTTCGCGCAGGTTGGATTCCACAACTAGTGATAGCGGTACGCTGAATTAACCAGCAAATGGTGTTAAAGGCATGAAAATCTTCACTCGGGACTCTGATAAATGCCTTCTTGACGTTGCGGTCCTCCTACACCCTCTGCAGGTGACCAAGCCAGCGAAGTCTCTACTTAGCAAAACTTGCAATATTGTAAACTTTCGTCTGGTAAGTCATGTGATCTAACGACGCAACAAGAAATGAGATCAGAATGGTCGCCTTCATACCTCTTAAGGGGAGGTGGTTCACAAAACATGTGTGAAATTAAAATCTAATAAAATTTACTGATATCGTTGAGGGGATAATACAGGGAATTCATCCGGTGGAAACATGATTTGATGAAGTTGGCTCGATAGAATAAATTCAGAAAGTTACCTCTTTTCGTGACATTTTGTCTTCTATTTTTGGTTCTTCCTAAAATAATGAACACGGGTCCTTTACCAAAACAAAGTTTAAAGATAACTGGAGGGATTTCATCCGATGGTTTTTTTATAACATCTTTTAATTTTTTTATCGATTATTTTAGTAATATCGGTCCGCGTGGCGCTCACCAGTTTCCTTCTGGAAATGTTGGCATAACCACCTGGCCTTAACCTAGCCCTAACTGACAGTTGCTATGTTGGTCCATTATTATAGGGGTCCGAGTCACAATGTTTCGAGTTTAACTTTCGAATATACTGGAATACTGGTCTGGTCTCGTTAGTATAGAAGTTATGAAAAAGCAGTTGTTTAACACGTCTTCCTCAGTAGGCTTGAAACTTTCTGTCTTTTTACATTTAATTTAATTCACTAAAAACCCGCTAGCGCTTATACTTGGACTACACAGTGCAGAAAAGCGACAGCGGGCCATTCAGTTCGCGCGGAAGGCAGTAAATCAGTGCGAGCGACCTTCCGCCATCTCTTATTATGTTTATTCATGAAATTGCTCATCTAAAGAAAGTGAATCTTTGTTTACTTGCCGCGTGGAATGGAACGCGTCGTTCGTTCGACTCTTTACATCTTTTGTTCTGTACAAAGACTTTTTCAAATGTTCACGGAAGTCTATATATTTTTGGCATTAAAACCTCAACCAGTAGATTGCAGAAAACTTAGGTAAGCTTATTTCATAAGCCAGATATCATAAACATCGGGTATCTATTATAACAATTGATGTTTTGAGAATCGGTTTTTGACAAACGCGGGTTCACCTTTATTTTGAAACGATTTGACTATTGAGAATATCAATCGTGCCGGTACTCAGAAGGCTGATAATATCAGCCTATATCTTTCCACTGCACAAAATAGGCTTCCTTCCCTACTACATAAGTATTCATATCCTATAGCAATCTGTGGCCATTCTTACCCCTATTTGTTCCAGAAGTACTCGTAAAAGCATGTTCAATGCTTATTTATAGCATATTTAGATTGCCAACAAACCATCTTAACTGTTTCTACTAACAGCACATTAAGGATTCGCAAATATGGAGCCGAGGAGAAGTCTCTTAAAACTCGAATCGTAACCGCTTAACCTGTTTTATAGTTCGAGCTATTTAAAAAAAATACTTATTAAAACATTTATTGTTTATTCACCTATAATCGGTCAGACTATTAGATAAAGTTCCGTCCTAATAAGGCCTTAAGTGGGGTTTGGTTAATTTGTGATCCTTTAATCCGCTGTCATTTCAGTATCCAACTGTTTCTTTTTTTAAAGGAAAGCTTAGTGGGATCCTTTGGCACATTTGAATGTAAAAAGTGGTCGTGGAGTGGGTCGCGAACTGCCAAAAAATGCTTATGCAAAGTGTTATTATTTTTCCAAGGCGCGCGTTACGCAACGGATGCGCGGGGATGAGGTGTGGCCCGAATGACAGCGATCAAAGCATAATATTATACTTGAACAGTGAGACAGGCCTATGGCGCAGTGTTTGGTTCACTATCTACTCATCTACTGCGTCGGGTAGTTTAGTTTCTATTCCACTCAGGATAGCGATCTAATTCAGGAAAGTTTTTTCTTGACTGATGAAGATAAAACAGTAAATGATGTTAACTTTCACATCATGTAAATACGAGTATGCACGCATTATACGTTCTTGATTTATTAACACATTTATTATTTAAATTTTTAATATCTCGTAATAAGTGTAAACTTATTCCTATTCTAGGGCTCGTTTGAAGCTTATTACTATGTTTTTGATATTTTCTGGCGCATATATATAAGGTTGTGTTTATCAGATCACGCAGATCTTTCACCGCACCTGTACTAATGTCGTGTCTTTTAACAGTAATTTATGCTAGTGTGGGAATACAACCCACGAAACGCTCGAACCCTGGCGCTTTGTATCGTGAACATGCGTCTCATATTGGCCAAGTCGCTTACACTGCGGCCTCGCAGCCGGAAGTGCGTCGCAGGCATTACGCGGATTGAGCGGAAATGGGTCAGAGCGGGATTTGGCCGCGTCCTATTGCCGCTGATTTAAATATAACGCGGCGAGATGAAACGAAACGTAGCGATTGGGATAGCTAATGCGTGAGGGTTACGTATATGTAAATAAATACACGTTTGAAATACCAAAACAACCCTTTTTAAGTCAGAAATATTCTGCACCTGCTCAATGTATTTATTGATCGGCAGTTATGGTTGATTAAGTAATATTACCTACACACAACTGCTGTCGTTGTCAAACTTCTTAAATAACCTTTATCTCAGGTTACTGTGTTACACAAACTGTCATAATGTTTGGCCTAGGGTTGCGGATGACTTGATCTGCTTTTAAATTTGCCTATGGTCTTAAGTCGATTGCAATCTAAATTCGCATTAACAAAATTTTATATATTTGTAAGTATTACATTAAGTTAAAGATAAAGAACTAATTCAGTACATTGGCAAATAAAACTCTAGCCGCCATTCAAACTGTTACAAGCACTAAATTCGAAGCTGCCCGATTAAAAACGCCACAGTCGAAACGAAACTTAAAAACAAACGACGTTCAGTTACCATCGCGTCCTGCCACGCGAAACTAGGACAGCGAATAATGAAAAAAACAAAAGAAAAAAGGATCGCCTTCCTAAGTGAATACGGGTCTGCGCTTATTCTCCTTTAATGAGAGACGCCAGAATTAGGCGTCACAGCACTGGCCGTCATAAATTGTCTCCATTCTCCCCACTTCCCGGTGAAATGGGGAGAACTGCGACGGATGGAGGCGGGTAAAAAGTCACAACGAGAGGTTTAAGGGCCTATCTGAATTCTTTTCCCACCCGCCCCATGGTACGAATCGCCTTAGAATAGGTTTGTTTATGGATTAAGACTGTTACGAAGATGTTACCCGAAATCCAATAGTGTTTTTTTATCAGTCTGCTTTCTGTCGGACTGTGTATTTACATATAGATTAGAGTTCGTGTTTTGTTACTGTTTTAGATGTGAGTTTTGTGAAGTTCCTTGCGACAAACTTACTTGGTTTTATGTGGAACTAAAGTAGGTGCTATCTTCTTAATTTATAGGTACCAGCGAATTGTTTAAATAAAACAACGTGGAACAACAGCACAGGGTCTACCTGTGTTGTTTGTAGATATCCTAACAACCACTGGACAACTTACTATAATTTTCTAAGACCATCAAGTCCTAGTTGAAAAACTCACTCATTCTGAAACACCACTTAAAGTTAAGTAGCAATAAATTCAATCTAGTTCGTGCATTTTTGTGCATGACAAATTTAATGTGTGCAGCTCATTTATTTGTGAAACCTTTTATGTACTTATAATAGGAATGTACTGAGTAAGAATGATTCAATTTATTTATTGTTTACTTTTAATTTATATTGTTTTTTTCGTCCCACATGAAGATTTGTATGTATATTTGCATGCTAACAATCCTGGCAAGACATGTGCACTATGAAATTGTAATTAAAAACTTTATACCGTGTTCTTATGCAAATAAAGAATTATGAATTATGAATGAATTATGAAGAAGACATACATACATATATTATAAGTAACGAATGTTTTAACTCTTCCTAAAAACGGTATTTTTTATTTAATTAAACAAAGATTCAGAACAACAATGAATTTACGCAGAAATAACACCTGCCAGAGACTGCTTTAATTATTTTAGATTTAAATCTAATGAAACCCTTCCGCTATCATATAATCATATTTAAAACACAATAACAAACCAGTCATATATAAAATCACAATAAATTTCAAGACGGATACAGCCCTATTGTTCAAACGAACAAAACCGCGGCATTTTCTCTCCAACAATGTCCACACCCATTATCGTGGTACCTTCTGTCTGTCCGTGTTCTTTCCTAAACTCGGAAACAATATTTTCCAAATGAATATTCATATTCGCAACAACGAAAGTGATTTATCACTTCTAATGAATGCGAACGGGTTTCACTTTGATTCTGTAATTTAATTTAATTATGGGTTTCTTGTTAAAACGCCTCTCCGGCACCGGTAACCGCTGCTAAAGGCGAGACGACTAGATAGGAAGTTTTGTGTAACACGCTTTAATCTAGGATAAATAGTACAGGTACTGTAAAGCGTGATAAAAATAAAATAAAGACGTTATTAATTAAAATTAAGATTCTCCCAATATTAATGATTTTACCGACAAAGGTATTTTTTTGTTTTGACCAAATATTAACTGTTGAACTATACAGGATGGAATTTTTAACGCCACCTGGAGGGAAAGTACTGTACTTACTGGAGATAGAAAATTTTACTCAAAAGAAACATTCCTTTATTTTTAAAAAGAAACAGATTGCATTCACAGATTTCCGAAAATTCGCTTGCCACACCCGGAAATCGAACCGGGTAAAATCCGAAAAAATAACACCCTATACTTTTACGGCATCGATCGATAGGGTCAATCATAAGGATCAAATCTCTTTAACAAACGTGGTAAATTAAACACAAGGAAATCTGATGAACTATTGAGTAAAAGTGCTTTATCTTATCCCATTGAATTTATAAGTTTAGATTTCATGGTTTTCCTTGTGTTTAATTTACCACGTTTGTTAGAGAGATTGTATTATAATACAAATGAGCGCTTTGTTTGATATTCAAATATTATCTAACAGTTACCAATCGTATGTTTAGAGAATGAAATCAATGTAACAGGCATTGATACTCGTAATGCCCGTTAAAAGAGATCGTTTTGTTTATTACGGGGGAAGTCGTTAGTTAGGTGTAAATAGAGTTTATGTAAGAATCCCACTAGCTGCATATACATTATATATTGTATACTTAATAAATCGACAAAAATCATCTCCTTTTTGAATAATGTTACAACTAATGAATTACCTACGACTAAATAAAAACAACAAATGATAAACTGAGCAACTAAAAATACTGAAATGCGTCCCAGAACTAATAAGTCAGCCACAAAACACTGATTTTAGCATACTTAGAGGCTCAGATAGTATTTTTGGTGGTTAAGTTAGGTTAGTATGATGCTCCATTAAATACTACCCAATAAAACCTACTTTCTCAGGTACCCAGTTGGTACAATTTTTTTTTACAAAATATTAGTTTGGCAAGAACAACGTGAAAAACAAATTCATTATTAGTTATTGAGTCCACAATCCCAGCAAACAGTCCTCGCACGTAAACAACTCCGAAAGTAATTTACTAGCTTAGTCTATAAAGTTTACACTCGCATGATCATTCACTAGATAAATTCGTAAATTAAATTCTGTCGCACACACTCAACTTTGACCTGTATCTCCAAGTCATGTGATCGGTTATACACTGGCACGTGGGGACCTGCCTTAAAATAATGCCAGGAACACACAGCAGGTCATTGCGCCTGAAAATGGGTCAGATAGTGAAGACTTTTTGGGTCGAGTTGGACTTGAAGCTTTCGTGCTGATGAATAATGTGGGAATTGTATAATAAGCATGGCGCCGCAAAACAGTTTTAAGTAATGAAAAATATGTCAGCCACAATTTACTTGCAATTGGTTAAATCAAGCTAATACCGGGTTTGTTGACAAATAGACATACATACAGGTCAATTTTTAAAAGGTGTGCCAAAATTACCAGGTTTGTTCAGAATAATATGGATAACTATAAAAAGTACGTAGTTCAATTTCGCCACAAACGTTGAAATAGCTGTAAAAAAAAATCTTATTACTCGTACTTTTAACACCAGGAAAACTAGACAGTTCAGTATTTTCAGTTCAATTTTCAATTCAAATTTATTTCGTCGTGTATACATAGCTTTTCTTTTATGCTCATATTAAAATCTTATTTGAATAGGATCTTATATTTATTACCAGTCTGCAGACGAAAGTTTTATTATTCAGCCCAAAAGCTATTCAACTTTGCTCCCTATTGTCAACGGGCTAAGTTGAAAATGCAATTTTGGTTTCGATTCGGGAAACTGCAAACTATGCTTAAGTAGGAACTAATAAGGGATAAGCCGTCTTTGCAGCAAGTATAGAAGGAAAGCATGTTTACGAACTAGCTTAAAATTACTGAGAAAATGTAAAGAAACTTACACAGGGAAACTATACAGGAAAGATTGTCTCAAAGTATTGTTCAAAAAAAACTTATTTACCAGTAGCAGCATCCAAACATCTGTCCCCAATTTCATCAATTTTCTTTAACTGGGGTTATTACCTACGAAATTGTAGTGCATAATTTGGCCGAAACAGTAGTCGTCTCCATCTTCGAGAAGTCCACTGCCGAAAAGAGCAGAACCAGAGCGGCCATTGCCCACTTAGTTCTTCAAAGGTTTTCTTCTTAAATAATCCAATCAACACAAAAACTACCAGTTTGTTGTCTTCAAAACAATATTATTTTTTCACAATGGGTTTGCGTTTGGCCTCAGTCTCGCCTGGTGGTAAGCGATGACGAGACCAATGATCAATGTTGCTACATTATTGATACAAATGACACAAACATTGCTTTCATCTTTAGGTTTCAAGTTTCACCCGACTTACCGCCAACATTTCCCAGTTTTCGGCAATCCTTCCAAACAGGGATCCGTGTTCCGTACATCCTTACATCCCTATAATCCCAGACGCGCGCATTCACTTAAATTGTTGCGCAATCGGAGATCTTAGCTGCAGTTACGGAATTTGGGCTCCAGAACATTCTGAGCACTGCTAAGGTTGCAAAATAAAGGGTATTATTTTGGTAAGTTTCAGGAACTTAAGTAAAAAATAATAACTATGCAAAGTTAAGTAATTACTAATAGTCTTTATTACTGTACCACTTCCGGAAAAAGCATATCTGCAATTGATGATTAAATTATACTATGTTCATTAATTTCAACTATTTACATTAAGAAAATAAGTTCGACATTGATTACCCGGATGTTCAGTACATGACTGTTTGTATTTTTTGTTAAAACCTGATTGAAATGTGAATACAGGGCAATTTTTTTTCCTCTAACTGATGAAGATTATAAATGAGTTAAATGCTTCAATTTTTTAAAACATATTCATGGACTAATCATTCTCACACGTTGGGTTACATATCAAAGTTTTCATAGGGATCCCTAACGTTTTGCACTGTAAGTACCAACTGTGTATGTAGTATGTTTATCAGTCTCTGACGCCCATATTACAAGCTTTGCTTAATTTGGAGTCAGATGATCTTGGTGTGAAATGTCCCAGATATTTATTTATTTATTTAACTGAAAACACAAGATTTCGTTGCGGGGTATAAGCGCGCGCCGCGTCTCACCCTGAGCGCCGACAGCCGAGTGCAGTGCGCAAAAATATTATGAGTTTATGTGCGTATTTTTTAATTTCACCATATTTTGGTACGCTCACTACGAAAGAGTTTCCGCAAAAAAGCGATTAGGCTAGGAGCTGAGCGTAAGCCGTGATTTGAAACAGGAAACTATTCAACAGCAAGAATTTAGAGTCATGATGAAATGATGATTTATTAGCATTTAATTGGTTGTCTAGTATGAAAGAGCCTTATGCTTGTGCACCGATTGGACGCTTGTGTGGTTAAATAAGTTCCTAACTAGGAAACTACTGAACTAAGCTCTGGGGTAGTAAGACTGAATTAAACTTGATGTTTACTAGGTTATTTAGTAGCAAATACAGTACTCTCGCTAAAGCTGTGCATAACTGATATATAGACTATGTAAATCACTATGATATTTAAGCCTTAATTTGTCTAGGAAATCATAAATTGGAGGTTTTACATGAACATTTTGCTACAAGCACTATTAATTGGACTATTATTTTATTATGTTTTTTTTCTTCAGTGCTATTTTTCTTTTATACCTTGTTTTCATGTACTAACATAGTTTTCTAAGAAATTCTACTAACACAACTATGGATTCATTTTTCCAAAATAAACAGTTTTTTTTTACTACTATGGTAATAACTGAACCGAAATCGAAATTCTAGTAAAATAGATTTAAGAGAACAAGCAAATATGGAATAAGCATGCGGGCCATACTATTAGGCGGTTACCGCGAGCCGCAAATTTGGTTCCAATATTTAAAGGATTAATGAAACATACATTTAGAAGAAGCTAAGACATTAAAAGCTATTTTACTTCATCGCTAAGTCAAATAATAAAAAAGAGAAATAGCCAAGATTTTCCAATAGGTAAGAATCAATTGGATTCCTCAATAACGGAACATCGCCAAGTTCCTTAATAGCGATTGAGTATGCACATAAATTTGTAATGCCGCAAACCTTTCCCGATATGAAGACCAAGTTTCTGGTTCAATTTCCGAGGATGCGACAGTTAAACTGATAGTGTTATTTGGAAAACATCATCTTGTAGTTTATCAAAAGAAAATATATTTTTTAGGAGATCCAAA
Organism: Udea olivalis; assembly: GCA_947369235.1. NCBI lineage: Eukaryota > Metazoa > Arthropoda > Insecta > Lepidoptera > Crambidae > Udea > Udea olivalis. The sequence goes on along the minus strand of OX376345.1, from coordinate 3,793,733 downwards.
GCGTATATCATATACAACAAAATATGTACCTCAACATTAATTAGGTTTTAGGTATTTAAACAAATTTTATTTTTTAATGCGAAACTTTGCTGCAACATCACTGACCGATTTATGTTAACTATCACAATATATCCTTTTTTTAATGTATGGTCATTACAAAGTTAGATTTTGGTGTTCAGAGAGATGATAATCCTGAATAGAGACTTATGGACTGCTGTCGCAAGTTCGGAATACACAAATTGATAAAATGCAATTTCATAGAGCCAAAATGTAAAAAATTTCAGTAGTTTTCGTTAAAAATCAAGCTTATTGTAGCATTTCAAGTATAGTACTTCCAGTTCGTGCTACATCAGCCCTGCCAGTAATGTGGCCTGCCCATTGCCACTTTAGCTTGGCTATGCATTTCATGTGTTTAAAGCTTTTTCATGTGATCCTTTTTTGATCTACTAAGACTCACCACAATTAAAGGTACAATAGGCGGACTTAATGCCAAAGGCATTCTGTACTAGAAAATATTTATTAATAATTCTTGTCAATGTCAGCTCCAAGACAGGGCTCTTGGATTCCAAATAAATATGTGTTTAGGATGTCCGGTAAAGTATTACAAACATGGTCACCGTAGTTTTCCCAGTTGGGGTTGGTAGTGGGGGCTGACATCGGGTGACTTTTGCCAATGCGTCATGTTTGCTGCGGTTAAGCCACCTTCGGCGAAACCACTTAATTAATAGTGTAGATAGATAGTTCGACAAAAACTTGCTAGTAATTAAAAAAACTTAAAATTACTTACAACAGGTCCATTCATTACCTTATTAGTATAATAATATTATATAGACGAAATATTTGATTGTTTGTTTTTTGTTTATTTGTTTGTATTGAATGGGCTCCGAAACTATTGATCCAATCGTGAAAATTGTATCACTCTCAGAAAGCTAAACTATTCGGGAGTGATATAGGCTATATTTTATTATGATTGAACGAAAATTTTGTGAAAAATAATAATCAATATGTAAATTAAGTCGGAGAAAAGCGGGCGAGAAAAAGATAACGGACACCAGCTGTCAAACATTTGACAGAACGTATATAGTCTGTTGGGGCAGCTAATAGTTACCTTATTTTTTATTAAATGTATGGTTAATTACCTAACGCCTATCTGCGGTTTTCATCCTCGTCTTTATTATCTGCACCGGAAATATCGAAAAAGCGCCAGTCCCGAAATATCAGGTTGAACCTAAACCACGAGTATACTACGAGATTTGACTATAGCTACTTGCGTGTCATTTTAGTTCTCCTTGTATTCGCTGGCGGCACTGTACGAATCCCATTCAAATACTTTAGTAAAGACACTGTACTGTCTATCGTTGGTAGTGGCTCATGGTAGGGATACCAATTGGCTAGAGGGCACACCTGTAGAGTTTGTCGAATAGCGTACATTTGCGTACTTCTGCCAACAAATGATGAGTGCTCCTAGGTTTGAGTCCAACCGGCTACTTGACGGCCAATTACAGAGGCATGTTTTTATGCATTGCGTCCATACGATTATTTGAAATGTATATTTGTGCGCATATTTCAGCTTAGACAAGCTCTACCGGTATTGCCAACGTCAACACCTCACCTGCCGGTATGTTCCGCAAACTTCACCATAACAGCGCGATATTGCTTGAGTTTTTTACTGTTATCACTCTCTTATGTTCCAACTTAACTAATATAGTCTGTGCTTTATGCTTCATAAATGACTAAAGTCGTGTGGAAGTACTATAGTAGTTGTGATCTTACGCACGTTTATGTGAGAGTTGATTTAATATAATATTGTCAAATATTAAGATGGAAGAGATAACGTAAGTAGGTATGAAGTTTTAAGAGTGAAAAGTTTCATACCACATGATATTGGTTTTTCCAAGCTTTATTATTATAACGGATCGTAAACAGAGTTTTTTGTAATTTTGTTTGGTAACAGATGCTATTCGAACTGGTTATGTAATACCACGATCAATCCTTGTACTGTCAGGGTATGGAAATGAAATATGTTAAAAGTTATTTTATCGAGTAAATAGAAGACCAATTATACAGCACATCAAAAGTTTTACATTAATAAAAGGTTTCAAAACAATGTGTTAATTAAACGACAAAGTATAAACAAATTCATTCCTTTGCCACCAGCATCAGGTGTTTAAAAAGTGCAGAAACTTCTAACCTCAAATATCGAATTCAAAACTCCGCCGTTGGAGTGCAGCGAACGAATTCAAAAGTATTGGATCTGAAATGACACTCGGCGAAGTTCGGACCGTAAAAAGCTATTTACTCGCTGTTTGAGGAACGGGAACTCCGGAAGTGTTTCTCTGCGGCTGGCCGTGACTGGGAAGTGTCTTTGCTTGGCTTTTAAATGGTTTCACATAGTTTGAAAATAAATGGATTCAAGTTATTTTTTAAGATGAAGATTATGATGGAATAAGATAGACAAAACTGCCAAAAGAAACGTGGTGGAGAAAACACACACTTATTCTGAAAACATACAACTACAACGACAAAATAACGCTGACAAACAACAAGACTTTATTTTTTCATAGTTAAGGTGATAAACTACTTCTCATAACACATATAATTTGAGCTAATTGCATGCCTTATCCATGTCTAAAACCAAATAAGCGTTTATATAAAAAATACGAGATGTTTTCATTTATTTTACACCAATCCCCAACCATCATTCAAGTTTCGATTTTCGAATCAATAAAACGAAAGTGTCCGGAAACCGTCGATCGGACACGGGCGGACCTTTTGTCTTCCGGAAGTGATGGCGCGACCGGAAATAGGCGGAGGTGGACATGCGCGTGATTGGTACCTGTCGCTATGTTTCTGATGGAAAATTGATTATGAAACAGATGTTATCGTGAATTTAATAAAGGTGTACATTTGTACAAGCCCATGGCTTTATCAATGTTGTTTTTTACATGTATATTTAAAGTGAATTTTATTTGTAGCATTTAACATTGCACTATTTTCGCGGTTTCAAATCCCGCTTGATTCCTAGAATCTGGTAATTTTATTCTAGTTTCTATCTTTTTTATATTGTTAGTTATACCTATTTTGTTTCCTGACGGAATGTCGATTTAGCGATAGCCCACTGTATTTTATTTAAGATAATTTTCCAGACTCTCAGCTGTGAAGCATCACATCATTGTCAACCATCGATCATTCTTGTAAATAGTCTTCTGAACCTCCAGAGGGGCCAGCAAGTTTACACATATGAATACCTATAGGACATGAATTCTAATATTTATTACAGATTGCAGATATTCTAAACTGAATTCACTATTTCTTCAAGACAGAATTGATAGGTCCACGATACAACGATTCGATTCATGTAAAACTGTTTATGTGAGAAATTCTACTTTATCGTCTACTTCACCCATGGCCTCTGTTTTTAAAGCGCTTTTTTGAGCAATAAACATATAAAACGAATTAAAAGAAGTTTAAACAAAGCAGTAAATACTTAACCTGTAAAAGCTCACGCGGTCATTTCGTTCTTTAAAGTTCGAAAGCTTTAAAAACCCAATCAACAGTTCCACCGCGTCGAATTGAAATCGTTAGTATTTTATGGATTATTTTTACAATCGGCCAATTCTTGTTTTGGGAGTAATTAGAGGCAGCAGCCTGAGCCATTATATACTTTCTTCATCAAGTTAATGGTGCGTCGTTGATTCGCACCCTCCTTGCCGCTTGTGCCTACTCACTTTCTTTGTAAGTAGTTTGCATTTTTATGGAAAACTTGGTTCCAGTAAGTTGATTACAGCGCTATTATCACAACGGTGTAGTAAATATTATAATTGCAAGATTATCTAACCTTTTTTTTTTTTTTTATGTAGGGGAAATGCCTTACGCATACCCGTCCACCGGGGGGGCAATTTATGTTATGAGCATGTATTATGGACGTCAGAAATACTGATGTATTCTAAAATACATACAAATACTCGTATTTACGGTATACACATAAACACCACAATTACGACTAATATTAATAAGTTTTTTCACTTAACTAATGTATTTAACGATTTAAAAAAAATGTCTATTTGATTAAATGGATAATCAAATCAGAATATTGTCAACGAAAATTGTGATTGCTAGTAAGCAGAAGTAGGTGATAAGTTAACGTGCCTAAATTGCTGATTTTACAAAAACCATAAAGCTTATTCAACTACTAAGAATATAAATGAGACATTTCATTCATTATAACGGATATATGCTGCTTGTGATAATTTTTTACGTATTTTTCATTCATAAAAACAATTGGAAGTTGTTCAGTCATCATTTATTTTTGATGTTGACTGTACAATGTACGTATTTTCTATGGCTATAAGTTATGGAAGGTGTGGATCTAGTTTAACCTATCACCAAACTCTGTCTTCATCCCATTAATGGCTTCCCCTCCTCCTGCTCGTTTTTCCGCCGTCTCACTGTTGTTAAGCATTTTTGTTTTTAGCTCGTATACGTAAAACTTCCCGTATACGGGACGGCATGTAGCGGTACTTTGCTAAATCGATCGTTATTCGACGAAATAACAAGCATATTTCTCGTGCAGTTGGAACATTCTTGTAATTGTTGCGTCGATGGAATGTCTTTGGTTTTGCGCAATATAATAGCGTTACATAAACAACTTAGCATGGTTGTGTAATTAATAAAACATTACTCGAAAATGTTCAAAATTGTTGATGATCCGATTGGTGCATTGGTTCGAGCGCTAGCCGATTTCCGCATTAGTTAAATGTCTGTTGATGAAATAGATATTTGTGTTGGACCTGGGTGTTTGTGGTACCTTCGCGCTGACCTATCCATAACACAAAGAAGTACCTCTTAGTAAGTGCTGATCTGATGATCTAATTTGTTAGCTTTTAACAACGACTATATCCGCGCAGACTTAGCTTCAACAACCTTTTGCACTTTTAACTATAGTAGTGTAAATAATACTCACTGGCATGCCTATTTCTGATTATTATGTCCAACATAACTATGACAGGGCGCTCCTTCGCTGCTATCGGGGCATGCAGTCTGCCCCATTAACCCGTGTGTTGTAATGGCCCGGACGACCCACCTCGTCTTAAGTAAACACCGACATTAGGCCCTTCCTTTTGAGGGTTAATGCAGTAGATTAACTTGGTGCATTTATCGTGTATATGGGTGGAAATATTATCTACAATCATAATATGAGTATATAAATTCTACTATTGTTGTTAATATTTTTTAATCATTTACAATAATAGAGTTTAAATAGCCCCTAGAGTGAAGTGAATGGTTAATGGTGTGTGATATCGGCAATTATAAATTGGATATTATTGGTAACAAGTACTAGAGCAACAGTCTAGATGCTAGAGTCGTTTGGGGAATGCCGTAGGCAAGAAGTTAAGCAATCAGCTCTGTGCCTGTTTATAATCTGGGCCAACAACCGTACCTACGCTACCTAGAGTTCATTTTCAGATTTGCGGCAGGTCTAAAAAACCCAACCGCCTTGCAGGAGTTGGTAAAATCATATCAAACTGTTTGATAAGAAGGCAATGTCTTCAGAATTAGCATTTACTCGTATATCACAAATGGGTGTAAAAGTACCAAATGGTAGTAAAATCATAAATGATCGAACTTTCGCATTCATTTCTTTACTTAAAATATATAGGTAAGCATACGTCGCATTGTGGCATAACAAATAAACTCTATACAGGATGGCAAACAAAACATATAGCGTGTCAAATAAAAACTGTTGAAGTGACACCATGGGAGCCATCGCACTCGCTCGCTCGTGTGGAAGAGATAACATAACACAACCGCTGAGTTATGGCCAGGGTTGTCACGATACAACTAAACAATAAATAAATAAAAATGTGCCAGACAACACACAAATTGTGATGGTCTCGAAGTTAGGATATATCCTTGTGTTACGTGGTACAAAGACGTTCATGTCAAGCTTTACATAGGGTCACCCTATGCTGCTGACATAAGATTAATTTTGAAATAGTTTGTAAAGGTTGATGTGAACGCGTCTATACAAGACAAGGATTTAGGCCAGGGGCGTCTCCAAAAACAACAGACCGGAGCCAATTTAGAAAAATCGTACCGGGGACACCACTCAAGTCAGGGCGGAAAACCGTGCTACAGTACAGCTCACTACGTGAATCATGTCGACCAACAATGTTTACCTATTTAAAGGACCTATTAATTTTTTGAAGTTTAGGAAACTAAAGTACACACTGTATACACAAGTTAAAGTTTAACAACGTAAATATCGTTCAGTCCGCGCGTAATATGCACCACAAAGGTAGGTACGGTACCATCGAACATAATAATTTTGTTTGTTTTCCTTTACCTGCGAAATCAATAAAGATCAATAGAAAGCAGACATAATATGTCTGCTCCGCTAAGTTAAGTTAAGTTTTATAAAAATATTCAATAGAAATTCATTAATCCTATCCTTAGTGCCGAATAGAACCCGCGGAGAAGAAAGTCTTTATAATTTCATAAAATATAGGTAGTTAGTAATTGAAAAGTTGCTTAATCTTTAGTATTACAGTATGGATCTGGTGAATTTATGTAGATGCGTTAAAATATTGAACGATGTAGAGGCAACCCTACTGAAACACTCATTTGATGTTGATGGTTAAGTGAGTGTGTCAAAAATACATTGCGTAAATGTGGACATGCGCGTTGCGTACCAAAACAAGCTTTTTGATATATTATTCGGTTATCATAAAGACGTATTTACGAAGTCGTTCAAAACGTTCAAAGTACTTACTTATCTCCATGGTAAAATATTGAGAATATTTTTTAACATACCTGTAACAAAAAAAATGAAATTAAGTTTGTGTACTAAAAAAACAGTAAAAAGTATGAAATATTGTGTGATCTTTTTTGCAAAAGTTAAGAGGCACTTACACTAATATTGAGATTAAGACACAGACTTAAGACTCATCTACAACGCTTTAATGATTGTTTTGGGGGAATCAAATGCTACACATCTGCCGATGAACCAGGTATTTCTCAAGAAAGAAAGACTCAATAAAATCGAACAGACTTGAAAAACAGAACGTGCAAACAATATAATAGCCCCTAGCATTAAAACTCAAAACAAAATAAAAAACACATCCTCGGTACTTCGTGCCTGGGGCGCGCAATATCACAGTTATCTAATACCCGTAATATGAGTTACATGTCAAACTGTGCCGATAGGGGGCGCTGTGGCTCCTTGAGTCGTCAGCTTTTTTCTTTTCTATCGCGGGAATTCGGCCCGGGGCAACGGTATTTGAGACAAAGAACTGTTATGGAAATATGTTTTCGCAAAGTTGCGTTGTGGCGGAAAAAGTGTTTTTGAAGGAATCGCGGTGTTTTCGGCATATTAACTTGAATGTGCAGTTTTGTATGTGTGTACTGAAAGAGTTAACTTAATTCGTAACTTTTTTGAAGACGCACAATAAACTGACCGACTGAATTACACACATGCATGCATAGAATAGGGTTGTGTAGGAACACAGAGCAGGAGCTTGTGTGTAAGGTTTGCAGAGCTCATTAAGGATGAAGAGGTGTTATTGGGCAGCTGGAGGATCTTATTTCTTCTTGCTAACCATACAAAAGTTACCTAAAAAGGCTTACAGGGTTGGCAAAGCACAAGTAACACATCTAGTGTTGCACGTGTTCGTAGGTTTCAGTAAACGCTTACCATCGGGCGGTCCGTATGCGTCTTTGTCACCGACGTTGTATAAATAAGAAAGTGTACTGTAAATTAGGTGGCTGGTTTGACTTCATCGTAATGTTGCCACATCCCATCAGACCAATCACTTAAATGTTCTCTATTTGCTGTAACTAACCAGCAAAAAGACAAGTCTGAATAATGGGAAACAGGATGCATAAGATATTCATGTCTTTCGGACGCATCTGCCAACCAGACGCAGAAAAACTTCATTCTTTAACTTTAACAATTTGTCCTAGACTGCCACAGGAGAATAGTTCTTGTTGTTTAAGAAATATAAATTAAATTTTATTGACGGCTTGATACGAGACCGCTGGCTGAGAGTCAGTGTTCTTTTTCGATAGACTTGTGATTGAAATTCTTTCAGCCGTTTCGCTAGACAATGGAATGTTCCTAGCTACGCGTAACTTTAACGGTAAAATGATAGCATAAACAAGAAATGTAACTATCCCTGTATATTTTTTTTGTCTGTTTTTTTCTTGTACTCTAACAAGAGCCCAATTATTGGCTTCAAAAAATATCAACCATTCCTAACAAGACGTTGGAAAATAAGAAAAATAATTATAAAATGGAGAAGTAGCAACCTCGAAACAGCAAAGATATAATAAGTATTGATGCCAGGCAAAATAATTGGCTCACAATATTTTGAGTGAATTTCTAGCGAATCTACATTTTCTCTCGTTTTCTTCTTACTTGAATTGTATCGTGGCGCAAAATGGCGACAGTAGCTAAAAATATTCACAGTGGTCTTTTACGAGATCATTAATGAATAAGGCTTTGGCAAGGCAGGATTGTTATTAAATCAAAGGTTGAGATTTTAACGCTAAAATTTCTCGTGCAAAAAAGTTCTATTATAGAATAGGCCATTTTGGGTTATGATGCCCCATGTTAGGGGGCCTCATAAAAGTTGCAGGATTTCGGTGAATGCAGGTCAGCTACATTCAGGCGTTTTGAAAATATAAATATAAGTCTCATTGGACTTTTGTCCAGCAGTAGACGCTGCTAATTGTGTAGGCAGATGATGTAACATCAAGTACTAAAATTAATTTAAGAATGAGCGTATGACGTGTTTTAATAATACTCAAACCAGATTAAAGGTCCGAAAACATTAGCAATTTGTTCACACAAAGTTCGTTCTTCTTCAGCAAATTCTAATGGACATACACAAAGAATAATCTAAAAGGGCAATTTCACACTTGGAGCTGAAGCGAACACTTCACAGAGCGGATCTAATTTGGTCAACTAGATTAGTCCATTGTTACTCCATATGTACTTGTGAGGGGACAAAAACTTAATTTAATTCGCTCGACACACGGACAAGTACCCACGTTAGGGATCCTCAGCCAAATGATGATCTCATTAGGGTCTTAGAAAACGTAGTTGGATTTACTAAATCAGCTTATCATGTAGGTGTAATGTTTTTCTGTCCCCTTTTTTACTGTTTTAGCAAAAGTGCAAAAAAATTAAGAGACGAAACAGTTTATTAGGCGACTGATTTGTGTCTTTATAAATAAGAGCAAAAAAAGAAAAAGATGTATGTAAGTTATCTGAATTAAAAGTACAGATATTTATTTTTTTACTTTTTGGCGAAGTTATCCTGACTAGTCTTTACATACCATCACGACTTTATCCCAAACGGGGTAGTCAGAGGCAAGTGACTGTTGCCGTCATGGTGAACGGAACACTCAGAAGCCCACTTTTCACCAATGGTATTACAACCCAACGTGGTAGGTGGTGAGCCTTCCGCCGCTATCCGGGTTGATTTGGTTTTTATCGATGTTTTCCATCACCGGAGAGCTAGTCGGACATTAAACAATGAACACAAAGATTTTGGTTCTGGCCAGATTTGAACTCGGGACCACACGATCCGCGATCCGAGTTGGAGTGATTAACCACTAGGCCATGACGCTCTCCTAACAAGTCTTTACAGAAGAGACAAAAGCCTTAAAACCTGTATACCTGTTAAGCAAACGATAACATCTAGAATTATCATCACTTAGTACTCTTTCTCTAAGCTCAAATTATTTGATCAATTCAAATCCATTGCCACTCATTTTGAAAAATGTTTCCAGTCACGGAACCTCCTTATGTGTACAGTGTACCCCAGTTGCTCTTGGTCGAATTCTATTTCCCGTTTCAATAGTCTTAATTTCGTGTAAATAGTGCTTTTACAAAAAGCTGCGCTTGTTGGAGCTTCGCATCCGTTACGTGTGTAGCCGGCCAGCTGCGAATCAACTTCATTCAAACGTTCATTCACTCAGCATTACCTTTTTAGTTTTCGAAGGTAATTTTTGAACTTTTAATAGTGTTTTTTTATTTTTTATTCAAATTTCTTTTCACGTAACAAAATTGACGTTTAACTAATAAATGCTATAAGTTTTTTGTTATGTACACAAGTAATATACTTCTATCTCAATGAACTATTTAAGTAGTTTGATATCAATGCGAAAATTAAACAGTTATTATTCACAACCTCTTTAAACCGTTTTAAAAAAAATTAACTTCTTAAACTAGACAGTTTTCCAAATACAGATTAACTAAGCAAATCGCAACAACATACAGAGCCTTGTTTGATAAGTAAACAAAGCGGACGCCCTTCTAACGATCCCTTCTTAAGAGATGCCTGCCTAAGGGCCTCTCCACTCAAGACACGCCTATACCCGGCCAGATCACGGCCTGGCAGTAAGCACATCGTGTCATTCACGGGGTATTGACCACGGATGAGGGAAAAATGGACGGAAAGTATGTTTTTAACGTTAAGTACCTCGCTCCCATTAGTTTCGGTTGAGGGAAGGATTTTATCTCGAAAGGATGATGTTATGTCGGTACAGCACTTTGTGCACGTCACACATCAGGGATAAGAAGATGGTTATTCTTTTTTGGAAATTTAATAATGAATATTGTGCAGAAATCATTAATCATGTCAAATTCAACAATAATACCTCGCATTATTGAAACTTATACAATATGGCAATACTTATGACAATATTTAAATGATTTAAATGAATCTCTGTAAGTGAGTAAGAAATTATGATGGGGGATTAGGTAAAATAAGTTATCGCTACGTCAAACTTTTACTTTTAGCAGAACAAAGTTAATAGAAGAATATAACTTTCGTTGTCAATGTTAAAAAACAAAAGCATGAAATCAACTCATTCATTCTTTTTACACAATCATGTCTATCAAATTTAAATTTAACTCATACCAACTATCAATTGAATAATTAGTCTTCAACTTAGCCACACAAAATGCAGTTATTACTTATAATTTAGGTACTAGCTGCTGGTAATCCAGACGTAATATTAAACAGAGTTGCCCTAGCGAGTTTAATGAAAGCCGTAACCTTCAGCCCATTATCAGCAATTTCCACATCACAATGAAGACTTATGTGAACTTGCCAAGACGCTGAGCACAGCTGCGATCAGGCTCACCCTTTCTTGAAAGCTCTTCACAGCAACCAGCCCCGACAGACCTATCTTAGACGCACCACAATCCCCTGCCACCACCTAAATTAAGCCACTCGAGGGAGCACGGAAGATCTAACAACACTGGCTAGTCTGCAAAACATGACCACTTCAGCAGGCCTTATTTGAGACTTGAGATCTGACCATTCTACAGAGAACTCACCTCGCACTTTAATCAAAGGCGGTTGAGAGTCTTTGTATAATTGATACTAAAGCTATCTTGCCCAATTTAACTTGAACTTTGCTCCAATACAAAACTTTAGTCTGTGTAGGTTTTCGGACTCGGTTGTGGTGTAACGGATTACCTTCAATAAATAAGTAGCATTAGTATTATGCCTGAATGATGGCGGAGCTTCATTTGAGCCGATTTTGGTGGAATTTTGGTCTTGTTTAAGTGAAGGGTGATTAATAATTCAACAACAAGAAATCCTGCTTATGCTGAGTTGTATCTATTTGATTCGCGATAAATAGAGAGAGCTAGAGAATAATGAGAAAAACATTTTATATCATACTAACTTACCGCCCGCGGCTTCACCTGCGTGGACGACTAATTTTTCTCACACGTAGGGTTACATATCAAAGTTTTAATACGGATCCCTAACATTTAGAAACAATCATATGCTTATAGCAATCAGGGATAATGTAGCTATTTTACAGTAAAACCCACTTCCACTGTTCATCATCTATTTTATTCTATTGTTTTCCTATAATAGTGAGTATGGTATATATTATGTAAGTATATATTTATTTATGTCATGTATTTCTATGTATATAAGTACGTATAATTTATATTGATAAGGTTGTATCCGTCGTTTTTAAGAATCTATAAAAAAAAATCTTTTTATTCATTTCCTATTCGAAATGAACATTTTGCACCGCCAACAGCATTTTTGTCTCATCCGATGGTTGACTGGTAGAGAATGCTTTTAGCATTAAGTCCGCCTAATGTATTTTTTTGCATTGAAGATTAAATAAATAAAATAAAATAAAATATTTTTTAAATTGGTTCGTAGTTTTGGAGGTTACCTACCTCAAACATAAAATCTCACAAACGCTTATTTATTTGTAATATTAGTGTAGATGGGCTGGACTGACATAATATACCTAGACTAAACATCAAATGATTTACTTCAAAATCAACCACAGCAGGGGTGTCCCCCTGTTGTGGTTGCTCTCAGTCTTTGCACTCGCAGTCGAAAGTTTTCTCAATGTCGACAGAACGCAGTGTAAATTAAACGATAGGTACATAACATGTATTTATATAATAGAAATTTCTGTATTTGTAAAAGATAATAAGGAACATTTTAGAATGAAAAGTCTGACAAAGGGTGAACTACGATCTCAATATACATTTGACATGTGTATCTTGAAATCCTCCAGCATTTATAGCAAAAGCACTTTGATTACTGGAATTCGCGGATATTTAACCATTTACCTATAAGTATCAAGTCACTCGAACATCCAAGAGGAAGCTTAGAGACTGGTTAATGTTGAGATGTTTTTATAATTTAGATGAGTTTTTTAGTTATAAGTAATTATATGTATTGTTTAAATATTCTACGTCCGAAATGGGCAAACTTTTGGTGCCATTATGCTAACAACAACCAATGTACACAGTTATCACCATAAATGATTATCTTATCTTATCTTATACGTCAAAGGAGTAAATGAAAGGAAGAAAGAAAGAAGATCGTCAAAAAAACACACTTAGCGTTCGAAATTGATGTTGATTTTTTGGTATTCTAATAAACGTATTTTATTGTACAAAATACATGAAACCTATTCATATACACAAAAGACCGTCGTCGCCGTCGTCGAAGATCGTTTTGAGTCCTTTTTACAGTTCCAAAGTTTCACGAGACATCGCAAATTTGAACATACGAGTAGTAGGCCCAAGGTCAAGCTAGAGCTCATTTTTTAAAGAGACAGATTTGTTCGATTTCAATAATGCTGGTAGATGTCAAAATAAGTTTGAAGATTTCAGCATGTGCCCGGCGATTTCGGTTACTCATCAGTTGCAAGTAGCTATAAAACGAACGGACTTAGTTTTCCGACTGTAACACCCATGCACCAAGTTCACCCAGCCTCACTTGAGCACACGCGTCCGTCGGTTTCAATTACAAACTTCACGTGGTAGTTATTTCGCAATTATCATGGGAAGTGGTTCCGGGTCCGGGTTTAACTTCCCCGCGCCCTTCCCGTTAGCCGGGTTAAGCCAGAGTTGGTGTGGTGGACTTGAATTTAAAATTGTTTGAAGATGTTTGGATTTAAAACTATTTTGATACATTCGAAACTGATTGGATGTGTATTTTGGTTATTTATTCTACGAGTACGGTCCTAATTTTCGTGTTTTCTGGAGTGTTCCTTTATTTAACGCCCTTTGCGACTGAATAAGTCTGACTGCGGAAACAGTCTTACCTCAAACTTACATATTCCTAAAACTTTATGCATATCAAGTGATCTGGCATTTGTAATGTTAGTCCTGTACGTCTACCACAAGTTGCCAATTTTATTTTACGTTATCGTTCGCGTAAAAAATTTTATTGTGATGACACATGACAATGTGTAATCGCAATATTCGCAATACATTTTTTGACCGAACGACAATGTAAATTTGAAGTGGCAACTCGTGGTAGACATACTGTTGGCATGTATGTGGAATATTGGTTGTAATAAGAAATCTGATAGAAAATATTTGACAAGTTATTTTGCCAAATGTACATTACTTTTCTTTACGAATAATCTGACAGTGGCGGTAAAAAGAACACGTAAACCCACAAAAGCAACCTGCAACCAAAAGTGTTAGATTTGCAGTAATTTCCAACAATATTTATTTCGCAAATGGAGTCCCGGCTGCATTCCCCGCCAGGCAATTAGTACAGCAAGCCGTAAACTGTTAATTAGTAGTTAACATGTGCATTTGGCTGTCTGTCTATCGCGCTTTGTGCTTCAAACTAGCTCATGTTCAGAATAGCTGGTGTAACTCGTTTATAAATCACATATTTCAATTTTAGGTAAGTACGAGTATGTTAGTAGTAATACTTCCTTTGCCTTTATGTATTTTATCGCATACTTAATACAAATTATTTGAATATTTACAAGAGTTCACAAAAAAATATTTTACTCAAAACCTGTTTAAACGTAGTAACTATGGTAGTAAAATAAAAACGCTTAATAAATGTTATTGAGTAAGCTCAAGCCACTTCCTGGTGAATATTATTTCAAAAAGTGTATTATAAAAAAACCTGCGATACCTTGCTCGAAGCAAAATATAGTTCGTAGATTTAGTTTTTAGTTTTTAAAAGCATTCAACCCAAATTCCTCCACGGTTCAGTGATCGAGAAACAAAAGAAAACAGAAAAAACACCATCGGACACCGACCACATCCACAACAAACGCTTCCCCCAGAACCGTGCAAACGGAATAAAACACTTAGAAAAAATCCAATAAAACCGCAAAACGTATCACACGTAGTTATAAATCAGTGCGGGTGCGCGAATTAATTCATTTCCTCTCAGGAAAGTGGGGAAGGCACGCGCCAGTACGTGACAGGAGGAACATTGGCAGACACAAATCCTAGCGCTTATGACAGAGGCGATAAAGCTCAAAGTGCGCCCTTTAATGGTGGTGAGCTGTTGACCGATCGTGAACAGCTGGCTTTGAATTTCTGAATGGATACTATGAATACATGGCGCTTTGCGAAAGGATACCCGTATTTGCAGAGCTTAGTCTTATTGCCATCAAACTTTATTTATTTTCAAATAGTGCTACGATTAAATTCTGGTATAAGCCTTGCCATAATACTTACATGATAAATCACGTCTTGTAGAGCTAGTTTAAAAATATAAGATTGCAAGCGAAATTATTTGTTTTCATTAAATTAGACTTGGGGTAAGCTTTTGACTTAGTAAGTAATCATTGGAAGTTATGATTAGTAAAAGTTTTTATGTTCAAATAAAAATGCTACGTGATTACAACTTAAAACATAAACCCGTTTTATGTCATTCCAATTAAACCAGATTAAATCTTTCAATTTGCTCAAAAAAGTTCCTCAGGGTACGCTTCTTGGGCCGTTATTCTATTTCGTCTCCACCCATCAGCGTCCGTGAAAAGCCTGATTTACAGCACAACAAGCTTTTATAGTCCGCCTAAAACGAGGACAATAAAAAGTTGCGCTATAAACGCCGCCGACTGTCAGGGCACTTATTGTGCACACTTTTTTATTGTCCTACTGATATACATTCCATGGCGAAAATTTAACTGGGTCGAAGGGTTTCTAAGGGAACGCGCTGCGACTGCGAGCTTATGTTCAGGTTGTACTACAGAAGAATCTATAGGTATTTTGTATGAATTCCAAAATCTGCCTTAAATGATGTAATCAAATCAATCCCGAGAATTATATTAGATAAAAAAATAAGAGCAACCTTTTCGTCATGAACGCGACTGCCAAAAATCTGTACTTTTATCAAAATCTTGTATTCATTTCTCATTATAGCAACTTTCGTATAGAAGAATTAATGCTAGCAAAAATAAATGACTGCAACATTAAAATCTGCTAAACTTTGTCTGATATTAGAAAATTAATCTAATGTAATTCCTATATATGCCTATATATGGCACCGTGGAAGTGAATTGGCTTGGTTTTTCTTAATACTTTGTCATTCCTCGCAGGTTCTTGAACTCCGTATCACGCAAATTGAAATATTAGTCGTCATGAACGATTTGGCATATAATTCAAAAGTAGATTTCAGATAAGGAAGCAATCCCGACGAGGCAGTACGAGCTGGCGATAGGAAATTGCGATGTCTGCCTGCGAGATCGTAGCGTCAGACACAATGCCATCGAAGGATGACAGCGCGGAATAAACCTTTCAATTGTTGCGTATTTTTCGAAACGTATTTTTGTGGCTATTCAATTTTGAGGTTATTGGAAAAAGGATTGTGCATGAAACTTTGCGTTTAAATTCAAGTTACATGAAAAATGATATGATTTTCATTTCAATATTTAAATTATAGACGATTCGTGAAAATGAAACTATTATTCCATGTCTGTAAAGGTCTACAAGCCCGTTGGCGTTGTGGTTAGTGATCCAGTCCAGCCACCCAGTACTTTTATTCGTTACGGTTTTACAAGTATAAGATATTATTATTTATACATATCTATTAGTCTCCACACCCATCATAAAGTTCGGCTTAGTTTGCGGTGATATAATTTTTGATCGTGATATAAAACTGCCACAGGTGGATTTCGTAAAAATATTAATTATTATTCCTATAAATTAAAATATTGAAAACACATTTGATATACGAAAGAGAATTCCTTGTGTTAATAAATGTTTAGTGCAAATTACAAAGAGTAAGTTCACATCAAATATAGTGCGAATAAGTGTTAATCACATTTCACACAAAATACACAGATCTTATTATACCCTGTCAAACGTTTTACTTAAAATTCGTATATGGCCTCAAATGACCATCCTACGGAGCAAATTTCTACCCAAATTTCATCATTCGTTCGCAAAGTCATATTTTGGGTTTTCAGTTAATGTAACCTTTTTGCTGTCGGTACCAAGCAACGTGTCATCAAGAGGCATCGCTCATTTCTGTAACAACTGTGTGTGCATAGTCACATATGAATATTCCGGAACTACTTCATGTTTCCATTCCTAAAAGTGAGCTTTCTTGACTTTTTGTTTGACAATTCAACTTGATGTCTATACCCACTGGCTGTTTTTGAATTTGAACTTAAAATCGGTTTCAGTGTCTTGGTTATAAAATTGCAAACTGAATCATAAAAAGCATTTTGCGTTGTCTTAGTAACCTGTTCACAACGTGTTGTGTTTTTTAGATATTGTTTTTTTCATGCTGGTAAGCCCTCCGGGTCTACATGATACAGATTTTCCCTGGCATTATCTTTTTCTATGCCATTTCTTTCGAGGATCTTTTCCCGATACCCGAGTGGTCCCGAGAGACGGTTCTAATCTGCGACGCTCTGATCACTCGTTAGTCGTCGATAAACGATTTTGTTACAGAGGGTTTTACCGGTTTGTAATAGGAGACCGAACGAGCCAGTTGGGACATGGCCTGGAAGGGTTGATGAGATTTTAAACCATTATTGTCTAGTGGTATTTGCAACTGAAGTGGAACAGCTGCAGAAAGATATAATCACGGAAGTATAATGATGTAATTCATCGTTTGCAAATGGCCAAACTATAAAATAACTATTACCGAACCAACTATGAAGTCAGCATATTATCTTTAGTTTTATAATACGCTCTTGATCACTGTCTATAGTTACAAAATGTACGTAATGTTTTATTTCTCAAAGTTGGAACTGTGTTTACTATCAAGGAAATCATGTGGAAAATAAGAGCAATGTGTATTAACTAATTAAACCATAAACATCAGTTTACTTTCCTTACCTTTACCGGTATCGGTTTCTAGTCTGTGTTTAATTGGCAAATACTTCTGCTCGAGTGGACTGTTGGTTCGACGCCTGGCCTAGACACTTCAAAGGGGCTCGATGCATTGTTTCGATAATTACAAACCGACGGTCTGTTCGTTTGTAACTATGTCCATCATACATCAGTGTACATACGGAGGTCTTGTTAGCAAATATTGGACATACTGGTGATTAGTTCAGTGAACAGTGTTCGTCTGATTTGACAGTAATATTTCTTAGGTCACATCGAATATTTAAATAGTTCATGGTATGAACTGGTAACATATCAGGGTGTATTTAAATATCACCTAAAGAGGCATTTATGATATTACTACGTAATTGAAACTGACTCAACGACTTCTTGAAGAATTCCATGCTATTAGAGCCCATAGGGAGGACCTCAGAATTTGAGCACCGTAGAAACCAAACTGCATGCATGAACATGAATCTTCTCAAGATGGGGAGCAGTTTTATGAAAGTGCGAGCAAGTAGCAGTTGGCATCAAAAGAGCAAAACAATCTGCACAGTAGAAAAAGAAAACTGTTACTTTTCTCGCAAATCTGAACTAAACTGAGCATCACTGCACGTAAATCCCCCGAACTGTATGTCTCACACCACAGCATAACGCAGACGTGCAAATCCTCAACCACGTCTCCGCAAACATTAGTCGTAGGGCACAAGCCCTCCGCCATGAGCCATGACCGCGAGCTGATGTTGTGGCTGAGACTGATTGTGTGCTGCTATTTCTAGGGAAGTACATGCTGGCAATAAAACAGGTGTTACAATCACACTTTGAACTGTGAATACCACTTGACTGTAGTGTATTTTGCTTTTCGTCCAGTTTGTTATTTGTAAACTGTTTTTCTTTCGTTTGTTAACATATCAGACTATTCTGATGGCAGGGTTTTCCAAGACGAAGTTTAAAGACCGGCATCTTGTGTCAGCAAACAGTGGACTAAATATGCCTAAAGCACTGTAAAATTGCGCTTGCTAAATGCGGATTGGTGAGCACACACCTGGAATTACGAAAACTCCGAAATGAACTTTGCGCAACAAAACTAAGGTTCTGATGATTTCAGACCGATTATGACTTCAAATGTTGGAAGATAAGGCAATGTTAAGCCATTTCTTTCCTCAATATTCACAATACTGGCCGATTGTGGTATTATGGGCAAATCAATTGACAATGATAGAGCCTGGTGCCATTCATGTCTATCAACTAAGAATAAACCAAAATAGATTCCAAAGGCATTACTATAAAATAGCGCATTTACACAAAACACCTCCACAAAGAAACCTCGCAGACTTCCGCGTCTGCAAAGTCCATTTTATCTTTCCTTTCAACATCCACTTTCTCCGTCGGTTTATTCCGCCGGATCCCGAGCACCGGATCGCATTTTTGATTTGGTTGAGCGTTCGTCGAGTGGTGCTAAATGGTTTCCACCTGGATGCCTGCGCACCGCGAGGCGTCCACGAAAAGGTATGAATGATAAAGGAATATATCACTTGCGGAAGGAAGATTTCTGTTTGATTTAATATTTTGAAGACAACATTTTCTTTTGATTTTCGAATACATAGTTAGGTAGGTCTGTATTTTTCTTGGGACTATAAAGAAAGGTGGCTCGGATAATATTTTGTACGCAATGAACATTGTAACAACTTGACCAGCTTTTTGAAATAATTGTTTCCAATAGCATCATTTGAATGCTGAAACCCCGACATAATTCATTTTGATTATTCATTCTGTTAACCGCTTTGTTTAGCTTTTTGACAGGGCTTTATGACATTCGGTTACTCAATTTAACTGTTATGAAGTAGCACTGCTGGTTATTTGAGAACTCAAAATCTTACAACATTGGTCTGTGTGTAAGCAACAAAATGTGTGCTCAGCGATGTGTGAAACCTTCGTCCAACCAGAATCTTTTTAATAAAAAGTTGTTTTTAATTTTTTTTTAGTTCTATAACGAAAAAATACTTCAGCAAATGCACAACTTGTTCTTTTTTGGCAAAAGTTGACTGCAATGTAGTAAGATTCAACCAGATTTTTTTAAAAAAGGAGCTAACTGTCGCGCACTGACCAGCAACATTTTTCTTCTAATATTTCGATTATAAATTATATCCAACGTTATTTCTAAGGACAGGAGCCACTGGCCTTATCGTCAGATTTACTGCCAGGCCCCGTGACCCCGTAACTTTGTCACCGGCACTTAGGGACGGTCCGGTTTTATTACGGTTATTCTTCTAAGGAACGCAATCTCGTCCTATCTACAGACGATGATGTGAAGATTTCGGAGATTGCGAACAGCTGGGATTTAGTACGTGTTTTCATTTTGAGGCTGATATAAAAAAATAGAAAAAAAATAGAGTGGCAAAACGCATTAACCTAATAGTTTTAGTGGCTTGTTGCTCTTGGCCAATTTCTTCACTAGATTATAATAATTAGTGATAAGTTTGTGGCTTGGAATACATCTCATTCAGAGAAATAACATAGAAAATAAACAGTGGAAAATTTAAAAACTAATTAATACTCTTTCTTCTCCATTAAGTTTTGTTGGATTAAACATGCATTTATTATTTTGCATTCACTATCAAATCTATAGATTTAAATACTACATAATAATATAATTCAGATCGGTTAGGGTCACAGTAGCTCAAAGAGTTCGTATTACGCGTGCTGCCATGGTATCAACCAATGATTATTTTTCTAACTTAAAGAGCATTTACTGCTAAGCTGGCTCACTCTAGCCAATCTAAAGAAATCCAACCAGACAGTTCCTAACAGCTAAAACGAAAATAACGTTTCCAAAGCTCTCAAATTGAAGGTTACAGATGATCCTCAAAGCTTCAGAGCTGAAAGTCGAGAATCGATCGCGCAATCTCGCGGCGGCAGTCTGCCCGCTACATTCACGGACCGATGCCTTTTAATAGTGCCTTGCTTTGGGGCCATGAAGTAGGCAGGTTAAGGCACGTCAAAATCATACATTTCATCGTGATCAAAGGCCTACTCCTCCTAAACAGATTGGCAAAAAAAATTAAAAAAATATGTTACAAACTTAGGATATGTTATCTTCATTCTTTACGTTTGAGTTGGTCGTAGGACAAAAAATTTCTATACTAAAAAAACTTGTAAAAAGGTCTTTGTAAAACTTCAGCTTGGTAAGGCTTCTGAACTATGAGTGTGATTCGTATAGTTTTTTACAGGCAAATATAGGCCATCAACTCTTCTCTAATCTGTACGTTGGGTTTTCAAAAATACCTCCTGTGACCCAAGAAAATAACATTTTTAGTGTTTTGTTGCGAGCGTCCTTGCGCGCGGGTGACTGCGGGGGCGACGGGCGGCAGTACCGCTCCGGTATATCGACGGAAAATCGACGAACACGTGACCATAACTGCACTGGGCGAGTGATGCTGCTTATCTTGCAAGCCATCATAAGCTCTCAGGTGGTGGAGCACAGCCATTAAATCCAGAGGACCTGGGTGCAAATCACAAGACGGACAAACTGCGATTGCCAGATTTCTGGAAACAGGTTAGTGGGCTATACGAGCTTGGTGATTAAGCCATTCTCTATTAATGGTGGTAATATGTTAAGTTATATCATGAAGGCATAAAGCCGGGCCAGACTGTTGCAAAACAAGCTTCCACTTTGGTGGAAGGCTTGTGGAGCGCACGGTTGGTGTTTGCGGCCACACTGGTTTACAACAAGGCTCCCACCTCCACAAAGCACGCATACACTACGGCTTTTTTCTGATTATCTTTATTTATTATTTATTATTCTCAAAAGTAACTAAGCCCTTTTTTCTGATTGGACAAGGAAATTAAAATTTCAAGTTTAGATTCCTGTAAACATACAAATACCTACTACTACAAATGCAAAAACGTCTCGAAAGTGATTTTTTGCCTGTATAGTGCAATAAATTATTTAAAAAATTGTTTTTCCTGCGTAGACACCATTTTTGTGGACCGTGAAACGTGCGCACGCAACGGTCGCCGGTGCGCAACTGCTCTTGCGTGGTTTGGTTTACAACAAGCGTTGACACTGTGGGATCGTGTTAACAACGGCGGTATCCACACGCTGTTCACAACGCGGGTCCTGTCCACAGAGGTTGTTGAAGGTCAAACGAATTTTTGTTGTAAACAAGTGTTTACACTGTTGCAAACGGCCTGTGGAGACCGATGTGGAGGGCTTGTTTACAACAGTCTGGCCCGGCAGATATTCTCATCAGAAGTACTGCAAAGTATAAGGTATGTTATGCAAATAGATATCGTTTTGTTTTGGCTTTGTATGTACATTGCCATTTTTAAAATATTTAAATATAAGCATTAGTCTGCGATTCTGTCTGCGAGGACCCACCCGTTTTCATGTATCTTAATCTTACTATGTATTAAAATATTATAAATGCGAAAGTTTGTGAGGATGTTTGTTACTCTTTCACGCAAAAACTACAGAACGGATTTAGATGAAACTTTACAGTAATACAGCTTATACATCAGAGTAACACATGGGCTACAATTTACATAGATTTTATGAAATTTGGAAATAATATAAAACGAAACGCGGGAGAAGCCGCGGGCGGAATGCTAGTTATGTGTATACAGGTACAGCAGTTCAGGCGCGATAACATATCAAATAGACACAGCTACTTTATCAAACTAGATAAATAATCAGCTAAATATTTTGATTTTGGATTACCATAAAATGCTCCATTACCAAAAATTCTTGAGCAGCAATTTGTTACTGCTAAAATTGACAAAAAAGCTATCAATTACGCCAAAAGTTTATGTCTGACGTTTCCAGTAAGTCTCTAATTCCATGGCCCAACTGCCAAAGCTAGCTTTTACGTCAAGCGCTTCTGATAAGGGCCTTTCAGTGTTTTACACAAGCGGAAAGTGGAGCGAATGGTGCGGTCAGACAGTGTGCAGTGTAGCCCCGGGCTTATTGGGAAACTAGATGTAACGTGCTTCTCCACAGCATGTTGCACTAAATCTGACGCATCAACCATGCTATCGATGTTTGAATGAATTACACATTACCATGGTCTTTAAATAGGCATGGGTACATGAAAATGAACAGAAACGGAATGCAAAATTTTCCTGTTTAGTGTTATCGTAAAAATTCAACTCGGCCATTTGTCAAAGTGTTTTCAAAAAATTACAACTCTTGCTTTTTCAGAAGAAAGTGTGAAGACATTCAGCGGGCTCGACGTGTTCTTCCTTAGACCATTTATCACATTGAAAACGATATTGAGGTTTGTATCAAATGCTCACCTCATAAAGAAAGATCAACAAATAGTGAGGATTATAGACAATAATTTTAATAAGAACGCTACTTCCGGACACTAAAAATAATCGAATGCATTCATTTCATCAAATATGAAAGTTCTCACTTTGCGAATAACAAGATTTATTTGGCAACATAAACACAAAACCCGTGTAAACAAGGCAATCTTTTAGCACTCATCGCAAAACGAGCAAACATCGCCCAAAGAGCCTAAATAACATTAGGCGTTGTGTAAACAGAGAGCCAAGTTGCGCTGCGTAAAAAACAAACGTTACAGGATACCATGCTCGAGATCACTCTCTCTTTGACTACCATGTCCGTCTGACAATAGTTGTGTATGATGAAAACTACTTTGATGTAGTTTTATTTCAGGTACTCGTAAGTTTTTGGTAATCTTTTTTTAATTATTCTTGTTTCAGAAGTGTAACAGAGCTCAGCCCAAAATCCAAAGATCCTGGGTTCATATTCCACTATAACATGAATTAAAACATTTAATTTTATTATTTAGTCGGGTGTCAACTTTACATGTACATTTCTTGCTTTGTTGCAACATATATTTTTTAAATACCTATATTATCTAACTTAAGACGTTTAACGTAGCCTTTAAATAATAGCTTTTATTGCCTTATTATATCCTTATTATAATATTAAAATCCTTTATTCGGACCCCACTCGCGCCTGATTTCATTAGCCGGAGACACAGCCAATAAAACCTGCATCAGCGAATTACTGCGCGTCGTAAATTCGGCTTCGGCTTCGGTTTCGGCGTTCGGCCTCCGCGCCAAAGCGAGCGATCGCATTGTCCGCACTCGTAACGCAATTATAACCTTTTGGAATTTGTTGTAGTAACGGATTTGAAACTTAGTTACTAAAGACTGTTAAACCGTCAGATCTTAAGGGGGATAGTTTGCCGAGAAGCAAAAGGCTTTGCGCAATCTAGATACTCTTCTTTATTGGGAAGTTGAACATCAAAATTATGCTCCCAACACCAGGCAATGTTTCAAAATATTAAAATCTGTACTGAGCCTATGACATTGATCTCAGACTGTTATTGTGTCGTTAGGCGAGAGCAATATGAAGTTGGATCATTATTTTAGTTAGTGCCATGGTATATACTCGTAACAATTTCGCATACTTGTTCAACCCGAGATACGCCTAGGAGTAAATGTAATAAATTCGTTCTGACATACGTCGGAACAAATTCATTGGACGACAATGACCACCATAAGCACGAGCTGTCCGTCCGCGGTTTTGCTCGCGTAGACTGTCATTCCCGTCAGAATATAGCCGAAATTAAAAAAATATATAGCCTATGTCACTCCCTGATAATGTAGCTTTATATTAGTGAAATAATTTTTAAAATCGGTCCAGTAGTTTCGGAGCCTATTCAATATAAACAACATAACATAATAAACCATCACGACTTTATTCCGAACAAGGTAGTCAGAGGCAAAAGAATGTTGCCGTCATGGACGGAAAACTCAGAAGCCCACTTTTCAGCAATGGTATTAGAACACAAACAAACAAACAATCAAATCGTTCCTCTTGATAATATTAGTATAAGTAAAGCGTGCTAAGGGTTAAATAACACCTACCTACATCCGGTACCGCAATTTACCACCACAAATATTTAACGGACAGAATTCATAATGAATCGCGATTATCCTCCGGTCAGCCGTTAATCGATGATGGGAACAATGCTCCCATCAAACACAGGCCAGCGTTTAGGCCTGTTTGTTCGCGAGGTGTGAACAGCCATCATTATGGTTTCGATGAATGGTGTCGATTAAATTCGATGACAGTTCTCGATTTATTTAACCAGCCCTTTACATGCGGGTGGGTAGGTATGTAGAAGTCTGATTAAATGCCTTTCAGGCTATGTTGGCTTCGATCTTTGAATTATATTACTTTGAACGTTTCTGCTGTTGGTTTTCATTTTCCAGGATTTTGTCTTATAGTACAACTTCACTAGGGAAATTTTTCGTGCCCTGCAACAACAAAGGCATCACTTGCACCTTTTTGTGAATTCTCTTGACCCCAAAAGTGATAAAAATTACCTAAAAAACAAAGTAGGTTGTATACAGCCAATCTGACGTGTCGAAATTAGGTGAGCACGCAGGCAACAACACACAATTATTTTTATTGTTGGAGTCGGTGTCAGCCAACGAAACACTACAATATACCTAGAAATATACGTATTTCTTACATATCACGTTTACGTATGTATCTAGGTAGTTACAAACCTACATTTGCTGACACCGACTCCAACAATAAGAATAATTGTACCTACATTATATTTTCGTATAAGATTTAGAAGAATACGCAATTATTTCTTTACTTTTTAGTGCTTTGTTTTGGAATAGTTTTTTTTAAGTTGGTTTTTTTTTGTTAAAATTTTTGTTTATTTCTTGATTTTCAGTGAATAGTTCTTATTTATTTTATACATCGAAAAAGTATCGTCCAATTTGCTCCTAACAATTGAAGAGATCCGTTACTTTGTCATGTATCCCATATTCAGAACCTAACCAAACTCTCATCAAACTACCCTTGAAGTATATTCTTTCCAATACAAAAAGAAGCATCGAAATCGGTTGGCGTGATATGAGTTATTCGTCAATTTGTCGCGCATATGGTTTATCTAGATTTAAGACTTATATGGATTTCCCATGGATGCCACTGTCAGAACTAGACCAAATTAAAATGGGACCATTCGGGAAGCACCAGCTTTCAAATAAAAAAAGAAGAGTTCACCCAGTCGAAAGTTATGAGGTAACAAACATAAAAAAAAACATACAGTCGAATTGATAACCTCCTCCTTTTTTGAAGTCGGTTGAAAAACCGATGAGTACTGTTAAAGAAGACTTCAAAGTCCTAGAGGCTGTCCAGGACTTTTTCTCCTCAAATTTCCCAATCAGTCGCTGCAGAATTCACAAAACTAGTTCACGTTTAAAGAAAGTTTGAGCCGGTACCAAAGTAAGTAGGTACTTCCAGGGCGCGAGTAAACTCCTCCACCGCCTTTCAAGTCCGCGAAATTACACGGCGCTCTTAAGTCGGAGAATTTTAAAGAAGTTGCCAGTCTGCAATTATTTAGCATGTAAATTTTGCTTTGCTTTATCTGAAGATCTCTGTTACTGTGTTGGTTTCTTTCGGGGAGCTAAGGAGTTGAAACTAAGATATAGAGAGCGCTATGGTATTTCGAAAGGCTAACCTTCTCTTCAGTAACAAGATTATCTGACAGAAATCTAAGGTCATCGACAGAACTCTTAGAATTAGCACGTTTAAGTGGCTTAAGATGCGATCCAGCCTTTGAAAGGTGCACAGACGAGAGAAGAATCTCAACACAAGTGGAAATCGAACATACGGTCTTTGGTGCTATGGGGAGGACCTCTAGCGCCAACGGTCCAGTACTCAAGAGCACAAATTCTGTCCGAGTTCTGAGTTTACTTACTTCATTTAGCTTTTAATGAATAAAAAATACATAAAGGTGAATGAATGAAGTTTTTTAAAATATTTCCATATGTTGAAGTTATATAACGTACCTAGAATATGCATGAAGCGGCAAAGCGTGTACGCGAAATCCTGAAATTCACATGAAACTTTTGCTCGTTAAAATTGAAATTTCAATAGGTAGAGTTTAAATCAAAAGTTCTCTTTCAGACAGATTTTACACTGCGATGAGTATTATTGCAATATGTGATGGCTATTTAGACGAGTGAGAAATAAAGGTGCATCCTTCGGGATTTTGCGTAACACGTGTAAGTTATTAGGATATTTGCTTTCATTTAGGTTAAGGAAATTTAAAGGTGGTACTAGGTATGCTTACGTTCATATTCCTTGTGATACAGATAAACTCACCGAGGCTTATGCAATAGATATGGCAGGATTTTTGTTGATTTAATTTTAATTGAAGTATATTTTAATTAAATGCTTGCAACGGTTTGCTGCGTCTTTTCTGGTACGCACCGCTAGGGAGTGGAACGCTCTCCCTGCGTCTGTGTTTCCGGATACTTACAACCTTGGTGTCTTCAAGGCCAGAGTGAATAGGCATTTTCTGGGTAAGCGTGTACCACCATCGGCCTCGTCATCGCTTACCACCAGGCGAGACTGAGGCCAAACGCAAACCCATTTTAAATTAAAAAAAAAATGCTAAGTAATAAAATAAAAATAAAATGTATAATTATATTTACCTTACAGGGTTCTTGTTTGAAACTACATATTCGTCTTTAAGATCTTTATACAACAAAAAGAGCAAATAAATGTTTATGATATATGATTTAGATTGATTATCTTAACAATTGAATGTTTGTCTCAAGTGGGAATCGAACCCCTGACGCTGAACGCAGGATCACTTATCATTGGGCCATCAGGCCAAGCTCAACATTATTAATCTCAGTATTTAAATAAATGCATTATACTTAGGTATTGTTTCGTTCAAGTCGTAAAAATGTAGATCGTATCTGACAATTTCTAAAGAACACGCTCCAACAATTTGTACTTTTCACTGTTAAATTTATGAGTTTAAAACGTTATATCTGAGCTAAAAGAAAATTAAATCAGACAAAAAAGCAAGGTCACACGCAAGTAGGTACTAAGGCTTAAAAGGAAAAATGTACATTTTAAAACCTAACATTTCATAGTAAAGTCTAACTTAAACCCATTATGGTAACATTGAATAACTTCCGACAGTGATGCTCTCAGCGAAAATTATTCTTGCCTCTCTCTCTGTCTATTTCCTACAAATATATCGCAGCATCTCTTTCCTCCGTGAGGTAGTTTCGTTCCGGGGATGGGAAAAAATTGTGTTTACGGTTACTGGATGGAGTGAATTTTCTTATGAGCTCCGTTTTTTACTATGCGTTCTAGATAGTTCACGTCTGCGACTGTTATTGGCTGTTCTGTCGAGTTTTTTGGGCGGAAAATCACGTGTTTGGACGAGGGAGTTTCTTGGAAATATTAGTTACGAACTTAGTTGTGGGTTTCGAAAATGTCTCTTGAAGAGTTTAATATTAAGTTTTTTGTCACTTGTATTTTCAGAAAAACTTGTTCATGTAAGTACTGGAAAATTTTATCTCGAAGTCTTTTGAAATGATGAGGTTTGAGAATAAACTCTGTGCCCGCATCGTCTTTAGCGCCTTATTGTATTAGAACACTGGTTCAGCCTTTGAAACTGTTATCTTTATGTTGAATACTTTCGAGCTTTGATGTCGTTTATCAGCTTTGGTTCATTTTTTTAATAGTATTTTTTTTTAATTACGATACTCAGATAAAACCGTACTTTGAGCTCTGAATATGAATATATTAGTTGTGTATAAAAATATGCTTTCGAAATCAAGTGAGGAATAGGAAGACAATCAACGTGATACAGGTTGTAGAATTTCTGTTATAGAACCGTTAATAGTTCTTGCCGGGTCTTCTTAGTGGCAATAGCGTTCTGACGCCTGTGGTAGAGACATTATATGAATGTTTCATATTCAGTACATACCTAGATTGTATTAATATTATGTATGTCTATAATATCACTACTTAACTTTAAGCACTCACTTTTAGGGCGTTGAAATTATTAATTTGCTTTTGTAATGCATACCTGAACAAACTCATGTCAAAGTACTAGTTTCTTAGGTCATGAAGTCAAACATATAAAAGCATATATACAGAAGCATTGAGAAACCTCCTCATTTTTGAAGTCGGTTAAAAATGCCAAATAATTTGCAATAGTGACAGGATACATTTAATGGTCTGTCAGAAAAATCCTAACCGCCTTTTAGGAACATTGGAATTGCTAATTAGCGTAACGCCATCTATTGAAATACTTACGAACTAACTAATCTCAACACTAGTGGACTATGCGACCTGAGAAAAAGTGTTCTTTAATAGTGTCAAACAAATAATAATCTTATCATTATCACGAGACAACACAAGTTGCGACAACCTGAGACAGATACACCGCAGAGGTGCTGGCTGCGTATCTTCATTATCTTGATGTAGTATACTTTCTGCGTCGTTACCATCCACTGCGCTCTGTTCATTACCTTATCTTGTGGCCCAGGTTACAAGGGCATGGTCTACTTTAGAGCTGAAAAATATCGTAGATGGTCGGATTTGAAAAAAACCAGAGAGGCGGGATTTATGCAAGTACAATCATGATAGTTTTAGTGTTCTTTTTTGTCAAATCAGGATTGGTATTTTTTTTTGTCTGTTTAAAATAGGCATGCAATCTGTTCATTTGTACCGTTGTATCTGACTGACTTCAATACTCATATAAACATTTTTTAAAAGGCAAAAATAAGTAACGAACACCGGCACTTGATTGGCACATTTTTCTGAAAGAAAAGGGAAAACTCAAGACTTCTAAGGTGTGGGTTAACACTAAAAACATCTTCGAAAACGCTGAAAGTGCCTTCCTCAAACCTGGAAGGCGCGCAGAATTAATGTACGTATGTATGGAAGTAGGTCGTGGCTCGAGCTTGCGCTGTTATCGTTGTTGATATTAGGACATGTATACACACACGCTTGTCTACCCACCATACTCAAGAATACGAGAAGGCCATCTTATGAAACCTCCCGGCGTCAAGAAAAGAGCTTTTTGTTGCATATCACTTTATACAGAATTTAGGAAAATCCAACTTTGATTTACTGTATTTGACTGTTAAATCTTACAAGTACCTATGTTATTTAGTCATATTATGTCTTAAATTATTCCTTCGACGTTCTCAAAACTACAAAATGGGTTGAGACCCATACCATATGCTGAAAACATAGGTGTTGGCAGCATAAGATGCTCACATGAAAAGCTTGACGGTATTTTACTTTTAAGTAGATATTTTAACTTTATTTTCTATCAATCGAGTGATCGAGATGATCTGTCCATATTATCATGTTACCGCTTACTTTGTCGAACCTCATCACTTCGATAAACTATTATGGACATTTGCCACTTGTTAATCACCTTATATCCTGTAGTTTGTAACTTGTAGCAAACGATCTGACTCTGAATGCGTCAGTTTACGCAAAAGTGTTTTTAATCACAGAATTCAAGCCTTAGCCCTTGACTTATGATAAACAGCGCTTGAAAAGTCGTCCCCAAAGAACATTTACATATCCCCCAAAGCTGACCCGCTGAGGTTACCTTTAATCGCACTAAGGGCTAAAGAGTTCGGTCATACTTAAGGTTATTTATGCGGGATCACGCACGCTGATACAAAATAACCGAGCCTTTTGTTAAATGATAAAATTGCAGATCCGTGGCTTTTTTAATTAATGTTTCATGTTAAAAGTTTAGTGGTTAATTTGATTTTGTTTTACACACACATTCATAAAGTTGCACTACAAACTGATACAGAATTAATTGATGGTTTAAGGTCCAGAATTCACTTGTTTTTTTATCGCTTTTTAATTGAATATTAGCCTGCAATGTTCCACTACATAGCAACGGCCTCACTCACAATATCCATTCGTTCAAACTGTATTATTTATCATCAGTTTTAAGTATTTTTTTGTAAAGATGACCTCACTCCACCTGATGGAAAGCGGTCGTGAGGTCCAGTTATGAGGAATCACTGGGCTGGCCATCCTCACCTTGAAGGCCTGCAGAAATGCCTTTTCTAAATGTTTATAATTAACAAAATATACCTACAAAATTGCTAAGACTAGGTATACAACTAGATATTTGTACTCAAAACGGTATCTTAAATATTTAAGACCAAGGAAACGTAAAATGCAAACATAGTCGCTTTTTCACTTAAAACTTGCAAAGTAAAAATCAATATGGAGCTGAACAACCTGACGAAGCTTATCACAGTGTAATAAAATCAGACACTCAACAATTCAATTGACTTAATAATCGCTTAATATAATCCGCAGATTAAAAAAGCTCGCTTAACGCAATAATTATCGAACATCGGCACTCCAGGGTTTGCTTATGCGCGGTCACGTACAGAGGGTTGGGTACATTTTTGCGGACACCTGCGAAACCCAGATAACCTGTGAGACTTGCCCTGTTTATTCCGGATTTTTGCAGGAGTCAGATAAACTACGGACTTTAAGCTGTTTATTCGGGATGAACTTTGCAAGAGCAGGTGAAAGCGAGATGGGCTCGTAACGCCTTTTTAGGTTACAGTTGTTTGTTCGTTCTAGTTCTATCAATATAATTTATGAACGAAACATGCATTGCTTTATACAACATTAATAAATACGAACATACAAAATTTATTGTAATGTTTACTTTATTATGACAGCTGACTTCTTTCTTTATTATATTAAGTGATCATTGTTGTTAGAAGAAACGTCAGAACCAGTTTCACTATTGTTATTTTTTATTAAACTATTGCCTAGTTTACTGTCATCTATTATCATTAGTAACTTTATAGAAAGAAAGAAAGAAAAATAATTTATTAACCCAACGTAAACAATTATACACACAATTAAATACAATTATACAGTAAACAAGTACAAGATACAACACTTTGTACAAAATGTTTAATGGGCTAATCAGGCCACTGCCTCAGCATGTGTCCCTGCAGCACAAAACTGCAGAGACGCTGGTTTTCTGGCAGGGCCTGTTGAGTATTCGTCATGATCTTTATGTGTATGTGTGTGAAATGTGAATGCAATAGTAAGAATAAAAAGTTAGTAATTTGTGCAAAATTGTGCCAATCTATCGTTTGCAAGTGAAGTGTGCCTAAAGCTATAAACTCTCAAGAAAAAGGTAAAAAATCTACGGTTTGACAGCTATACTGTCACACTGACAGATTACTGCCGCACTACCAATTATCTATACAGTTGTAGTAACTGTTTTTAACTAGATTTAGCAAAGCAAGCAAATACAGCCTTATACGTCCCGGTGCTGGGCACAGGCCTCACCTCAACTATGAGGTGGTACGAGCCATATTCCAACACGCGGGCTCAGTGCGGACTAGATTTAGCAAAGCAAGCAAATACAGCCTTATACGTCCCACTGCTGGGCACAGGCCTCACCTCAACTATGAGGTGGTACGAGCCATATTCCAACACGCGGGCTCAGTGCGGACTAGATTTAGCAAAGCAAGCAAATACAGCCTTATACGTCCCACTGCTGGGCACAGGCCTCACCTCAACTATGAGGTGGTACGAGCCATATTCCAACACGCGGGCTCAGTGCGGACTAGATTTAGCAAAGCAAGCAAATACAGCCTTATACGTCCCACTGCTGGGCACAGGCCTCACCTCAACTATGAGGTGGTACGAGCCATACTCCAACACGCGGGCTCAGTGCGGATTGTTAGAGATAGATAACTAGATTTAGCTGTAGTAAAAAAAGCTAAGTAAGACATGGGCAGTAAAGTTTCATTTTAAACACTGAAAGCTGCATGTTTCACCACTTCAATAAATATATTTTCTAAGGCAAACCTTAATGTCTCTACATTTTCAGATATTTACCATCACTCGCATGTCAATGTTGTATGAAACGTAGAATTTATATTAAAATCCCCATTTTTTTGTGAAATTTCACCAATATGTAATAAAATCTTTTGATGTTCAGCAGTGATTTCTTTGAAAGGTTCTTCAAAAAGACCGGAACCGATCTTGAGATGAGATCTCTTTATGCAGGCATCTGTCAGACGAGAGGGGAGAACGAAACCAGTCGGTTTGGGAGAAAATGAAAAAAATATAAAATTTTATGGAAACATATGCGAAAAGATTCATCAAAGTTCTTTTCTCACGATTGTACCGTAGGTAAATTTACTGTAACTTTAAAGTAAAACAAATCACAATAAAATAAAATAAATTTAACCCGTTGACCCCAGAGTTTTGGACGGAACTCCAACTATTCCGTAACGAGGTGACAAACATACTAATTAATGTTAATCAGAACACACAACAAACACAGTTGGACCCCAGATATGTGCATAAATTAGTTATGTTATTATTACAAAATGGCGAACACAATACAGGTATTCAATGCTATCACCAACCATGGATCAGCTAATTGAGGCATCAAAAAGCAGGTTATTGCCCCTGTATTATCCGTTGCATTGAAAAACACGTCCATCACATTTGCACGTGCGTGCAAGTCATCGAACATCGTCACAATATCGAAATTGTAAAAGCCCTTATAGATTTGCTCGTTCATGTTAATAAGTAGTTGTTTGTTAAACGTATGCAAATATTTGTTTTAAACCGACTTAGCTCAGCGGGTGAAAGATTAAGTGATTGTGGGAAAAGCACACAGAGCAAAATAATGGTCGTGCGACGAAGGAAGTTCTAGAATTTAGATTTTTATTAACATTTGAAGGCAAACGTGGACACAAAAATGGAAGGTCACAGAATTTTTATGCAGATCGCCTGTCTCCGCTGTGCAAAAATGATGACGTGAATTAATTTTGGTAGTCTGGCAATTTATTCATTGTAATAATCATATCAAAGTGTCAAATCATTTCACCCCCGATGACTGCGCGATTGTTAATTGATACTGGTGTTTGCGGCGCGGGCGAGTGTCGATAACGCGGCAGACGGACACGAACCCTGTCTGCATTGATATATACGTGTGTGTTGGCAACCACAGCTACAGAGTATAACTGTAGCTGGACATGTGCAAAACTAGAGGTAACACTAGCAGGTTGCCGATATTAAATGAATCAATATCCGCCAGACAACACACCATCCATGGTCTCGAAGTAGAGCTAAATATCCCTGAGTTGCGAGTTACTAGACAAAGAATTCGGTCAGAGGCGTCTCCCAGCACACCCATACCCAAACCAATTTAAAAAACATCGTTTTCTGAGTTGACTCGACCAGGAATTGAATCCGGGACACCATGTAAGGCAAGGCGAGAAACCGTGCTACAGCGCACTACGCCGTGTCATCAAATTTGTAGAATTGTGTAGTTAGCATGTCAAACAATATCGAACACAACAATTACAACGCCTACACAACAGGTTTTGTTTTGATGAACTGTTTGATATGATGTCTATGGCTACTTTCTATCACCGCACCGCTCGCCATCGATAGGGAGATTATCTTTACACTATAGAATTCTAGATCCACCATGGTCTCATACTGTTCGGTTTCAGAGATGTTTCTTTCTGAGGACGCTTAAATTGTGGAATGAGCTCCTCTGCCGAGGTTTTCCCAATACTGTTTATAATTTAAGTTTGTTAACTCTTGAATAGGGGTTTTCTGTTTCGTTTTCGATCCAGATGGGCAGCTTACGGGAGCAAGAATTAATATTTCCCAATTTGAAATTTGTCCGGGACAACTAAATAAATAACGACACTACAGAAACCTCTGATAGTGCGAAACTAAAAACAGCACAAGACCAATCATCTGTCTTTATCCACGAATATAATCCAAGTTGAGAGGCGAACGGTGGAACTTTCCCAATTACAGTTGATGTGGACTTGCTCCTCGTAAATGCGACTAGTGTATACGCGCGAATGACCAGCAACTCTAGGGATAAAGCTGATAGTGTTAGAAATTTGTGATGTATTCAGAAAAGAAAAACATAACAACGACATTTAAGGAGTTTCTGGATCATTTATTCTGCAAAGTATGAACCACTCGCTGATTGTTGAATTTCAGTGAAATTTTCGGTAGGCGTGATAGTGGAAAATCAAAAATCACCTCGTATATACTTTACACCTGTTTCATTTTTAAACTGTCCGTCGGCGGCTTCGCCCGGTAGACTGTCTTTCTCGTCAAAATCTAGCCCTAATTAAAAAATATATAGCCTATGTAGTGAAATATTTTTTTAAATCGGTCCGGTAGTTTCAGAGCCTATTTAGTCCAACAAACATATCTTTCCTCTTTATAACATTAGTATAGGTGACCTGTACGTACGTCTATCATGGGTTTCCGTCAAGAAAACTATGATAGGTTGACTACAGTAATTTGTATGCCATTTGCTCTCTAGAGGCGCTGTTCCGAAATTCCATAGAAAAACGTTAATACTGACGCTAGCAACTGTCATCGGTGTAAACTCGTTGTACGGGTACTGTACTTCGAAATTCAAAACAGAAATCAGATTACTTTCTACCTGTTATTGGTTACGTTTCCATGTATTTTTTGCACTACACATGTTAAACTTGTTATTTTCGACTACCAACCACATTTCTCATATTTCCTCAAAACGATCGTAATTTTAACCCTCGCCTTTAGTTTCAGCCACGACTAGTTTAGCTGTCAAGAACAGAGCTTCCATTTTTGAATAAACACACGTTTAGCCCCTATTTATTTTTAATGTTCGCAGTCCGCAGATTTATAACGAAATCTTTGCTGTCACGAGCAGGAACGAATTACACCCGTGGATTCTTCCGTTATTTAAAACGCTGCTGTTAGGTTTTTATGCTATTTCATTCGATAATAATATTAACCAATTCATTTTTTAAGTAGTACAAACTAAATTTGATTATTATTTACTAAAATTTCCAGCGGATGATCCGACACTACTTGAAACTGAAATTCACTCCAGTATTGACGAAGAGTCTGCATCTGAGTTGAGTATTCAATGAACCCGAAATAATTTGTCTTTAATTTACGATATTGACCATTTGTAATTGGAATTAAAGTAAGCAATTAATGCTATACAAAATTAACCAAACATTTCATTTCTAAATTGTCTGACTAAAATATTAAATCTAAAGTTGGCTCCGTATACCTTTAGCAATTAGTCTTTCACTGCCAGCCTATATATCAGGCAATAATCTTATTTGGTGTAGTGCAGACAGTAA
This sequence comes from Udea olivalis, assembly GCA_947369235.1. Taxonomy (NCBI): domain Eukaryota; kingdom Metazoa; phylum Arthropoda; class Insecta; order Lepidoptera; family Crambidae; genus Udea; species Udea olivalis. The sequence continues at coordinate 3,758,122 of OX376345.1, read as the reverse complement.
AAAAAACCTGTCAACTAAAGCAAGACTAACACTGCTCAACAAGAAACTTGTAAACAATTTCAAAATTATTATCCGTTACACTTTCCGCCACACGTTCGAAGTTCAAACATGAGCATTGTCAATGCTGTATTAGATCCCGGTTGAACACGTCTCCTGATATCATATCGTCGTTTCCATGGGTAAGCAATGCCTTTCCATTTGCATGGAGATGGCGCCAAACCGCCCGGGGCTTCACACCGTCGTAATCCGGAACTCAGCTAAACTGATTTAAATTTTCACCATCGCCAACGACTCCGTATTTTCATTGCTGGTGATACAACCAACCTCTTTTTACTCAAACCTTTTCCGTATCACCGAACAGTAAAGCTCAAAATCGATTGAATTTAGTATTTGGAACACGCAACAATTTTGATATTTGAGATTGTTCTTTGTGAAGTTTCAAAAGTATCAACATTTGAATCGGAATGGCTCATTAGCAATTTGCGTTTGAGTTAGAAAGAATGTTTACGCTTTTAAACTAAAAGCGGCTTATTGTTTGCTCTGGTATTTTTGGTATGCATAATTTTGTCATCTTATTAATATTGTACGAAAATAACGAATTAGCAATAATTTAATTCTCGAAGAGTGAAATGAAACATCAAATAATTTCAGTAAATGATTTGATTTGCAGGTATATTTCGATCGATATGCATTTTCGGAATTTTGCTTTATTAAAATGGACATTACATCTTATTTATTATAAGTTATGATTCCAATTGTAGCCCTATGTTAAATTCATATTTTTTTTCCTAAAGCATACAAAGCTAAATAATTTATCAAAGATTTTTCCAATTTTAACTTTAAAACGGACCAAACCAGCAATCATAAACTTGACGTTAAAATCGTCTTTCAAAAAGAAATAACTTGCTAGAATCCAGCAATCCTCACGAGACCACACGGGAGATTTCAAATTCTCCCAACTGAGCTTAATACTCGCGTTAAAACGGAAAAAAGTAAATAAGCATTCAGGCCGAGATGGATTTGCAGGCATGGAGCCACAGACATAAAAAAACAGCGGACGCGAGTGCACCATCTCAATTTCTAACAATGCTTGATGTAGTCCATACTTGAGCGTGTTTGACAGATTTCAAAATCAAGTCCATTTAAACTCATCATTCCTCTTTCTAAGTACGAGTAGCGAGTAAGGCCAACCGTCAAAATGGTTGTCACAAATTTTTAGCCCTAATGGATAAATTCGAACTCGTAAGTGGTCAATATAAATTTCCCGAGGTGAAAGCTCTTTCTAAATATCAGAATGCCAAAACGTCATATCAGAGAAGCGCAAATATGTAGTATCCATACGTGTTAAATACTGAAAATTAAGCTTACATGTGTAACCGATACCTATTTCGTCTTTTTGTATGAAACTATCCTTCTAGGTGTAATTATTATAAGCTAAGTACTAAGTAAATTTAATTCGATTGAGAAATGGCGGATTACTCCGATTACAACGCTATCGTGGAGTCACAATGAACAAACAAATACAGCCTTATATACGTCCCACTGCTGGGCACAGGCCTCACCTCAACTATGAGGTGGTACGAGCCATACTCCAACACGCAGGTTAAGTGCGGATTGTTAGAGGGGTGAATGTAAGGCCAGTGATAAACCTTACTGTCAGATGTTATCAAGCCGCCTTTTTTAGGCCTCTGACTAGGCTTTACGACTGATATCTTGCGACGTCAGCCGGGACCAACTGTATAACATGCCTTCCGAAGCACGGAGATGTCCGAAATACACATCACTTAATTTCAGTCGGGGTGGTCACCCATCCATAAGCCGACCTGACTGGCGTTGCTTAACGCACCTGCACCTCACGAAGTCACACTAAACGTCAAAAAAGAGGCACGCTTAGTTTAGAGAGCCTTGCGGTATCTATTTAGTAGTAGATTTGTCTGTGCTAGGCGCGGTTGCCCTTGCTTGAATAACGAGATTCTTGCCTTTTGAGCTCCAGATTATGTGGATTTTAGCCTCGGCCAACTGCTGTGGTCTTTTTCTAGGCGCTATTACGGGCTATTTCAACTGTTTGTAATCCATGTCTTAGTTCAGTTTCATACTGTGTGCTGTGAATGAAAAAACTGTTTACATTATATAAAACTTATCGCTCTTGATCTGTCATCTGGGTTTTACTGTAATTTTGAGAGTACATGCTTTGATTTCAGACTGTTGCGTAAACTGTCACAATTGAGGCATGGTCTATACTTCATTCATTATATCATTAGAAAAAGAAACAGGGGTGCTGAAATGAATGAAAATTTATATTTGACGTTGCCGTGACGATGACATATCTGAGTATAACCTGGCAAATTTGAAAACTCCTTCCGCCACAACGTATGAAGGGAATAAGTAACATTTTGATTTTGGTAGAGTTATAGTGACAGTAAAAATGTGTTTGGATCAAAACCCCTGCTTATTTCAGGTGTTTACATCGACAATATATAATAGTTTGATGATGCAAGACAGAATAACTTATTTAAGCAAAAGCCTCATAAATTCTGTAGTTACTTTACTTCAAACGAGAACAATTTAATTGTGACAACTGTTAAATAAGTAGATTTTAATAAATTCGGCATAAATCTTAAAAGTAATAATGTTTATTGTACTTTTACCACAAAGTGTACCCTAAAAAGAACCTTTTTTACTTCTGTCTTATGCTATAATAAATGGAGTATAAGTAAGTAAAGTGAATATAGTACACTTTTGACTTTAGTTGAGGGATAAAAAAAAGATAAAAAATATTTATTTACCAATTGTTAACTACAGTATTATAAATTTATACAGTAACTCCCACACTAGGCGAAGCCTGTCTCGTGGGAATCAAACCAGTTTTAATTTTGGTACATGATGAATAAAAATACCATAATCAGTTACTTCCGCACAAGATTTCACATAAAGTCCTGCATTTTATTTATAATTATTATGTTTGCCAAGTCTAAAACCGAGATTACTTAGCATAAAATTAATATTTTTTCCAAAATTTAAACCAGAAAACTGATATGACAGATTTGAGCTAAAACGCAAAATATCTCGCCATTCCTAACTCTGTTGGTATTTTCCTGAATTCCATCTCGTGGTTTCCGTTTGTCCATATTTTTGCAATATGTCAAACTAAGAAACGCTGGGGGTTGCGGGTTTATATCAAATATTTATTTTCCCGGTAATGGTGGCATTAATCTTGGCGTGAGTGCTGCGCGGGTCTGACGTTCCGCTGAATCGACATGGCCCTGCGTTTTATAGAGTGTCGCGTCAAGTTGCCCTGGACATTATTTTTTACTTGACACTTGTTTTTGACACTGTTTGCTTGCGCCGATTTAGGGGGTGCTTTACCTGCCCGGTAGGGGTGTGTGGCTTATCTTGGTAACGTACCTGTAACAAAAAAAAATAACTTTGAGTACTTTTCCTTGAAGTTAATGTCAGGGTGAAACGTACAATTGAAATCATTTTAACATGGACGATTGAAATAAGGTAAGCTTGCCCAAACTTTTTAAATTTTACTGTCAATGAGCAGTTCAAAGGTGGGTACAGACCAGAGTTCTTGCTTAAGCATTAAATTGTAATTAACGTTCTTAAGAATATTACAATAGAGGCAAATGCTTAGTTTTCTAGAAACAATTCCATGTAATGTAACGTTTTTGCTTTGGTTTTTAAAATTAAGTTGTAACAATCCATCGAGATATGGTTCGAGTAGATTTATAAACGACGAAAACTCGATGTTATGATACAAGTGAATGCTCAGATCAATCAGCACTTTAAAAGCTTCAAGAGCTCAAGTTCAATGTAAAGATATTTATCCCATGGTACCTCTAGTAAATTGTTCAAAGTAGCATAGATACAAAAAGCTTAGCAAAACTTATCTACCTTGCGAGAAAATCAAGCGCCGTAACATATGGCAACACCGTAACTGTTCCCTTGCAAATAAAGGGGACATGTATTCATTAACCTTTACTGAACTTCCTGAATAAGCTCCTTGTAACTGTTAAGCTTATGAGAATTCCGTAAATGGTATATGTCAATGGATATACGACTTTATGTGTTCAGCCGCAAAGATAGTTTTGTTTTGACAGACAAAATTAGGCTGTGAGATGTTCAGTAAGTAGGATGTTTGTACATATAACCACATTTTAGCGTTCGCTCTCACAATAATAGTATAATCTCCTTGACTTTTTTTATAGAATAATACTGCTTACAAAATAAAATTACGAATAAGTATATTTTTTCAACTTAATTAAAGATAATCAATCATGTTCACGATATGAGTTGCAACAAATTTATTCAATTACAATACCTAGCAAATTTGTATCAGCAATACAGTAAAATCAGTAATTTTTGAATGCCTCAATTTAAAAAAAAAGAAGAAAAATATTTCCGGGTCAGCCACCCGTATTGTGGAAGACGCGGGTTCGAATCCTGCCTGATTTCATCAAGGTCCGAAATTAGTTTTTTTCTAGTTTTCTATCTTTCGATATTAAAACAAGCACCGTAAATAAAATAAGTAAGAAAAATATGCTGAACGCCAAATAAACCCCAAATTAAAAGTCAGTATCAAAAAATACGAATATGTTATAAACAAATACACAAATTACTTGCCGAAGCACACTTATCTTTTAATTACAAAGACGTTGGTCGTTGTAAGACATCAATGCAATAAGAACATTCACTAAATAACCATAAATTAATAGTCAAGATTAATAACAATACAATAAATAGATTCAGCCTTGTGACCTTAGTGACACTGATGTAAACAGAACACAGAAAACCGATTCGAACACTCTTCAAAGAAACTCAAAAAACAACCCCAAACTGCCGACGCTTAAACATGTCAATCCGAAACAATTCCGAACATTATCAGTCCCAATTGAAACAAACCGTCCAGTACTTACGTCGCCATTTTCTGGTGTTGCCAGCAAAATCAATAGGCAATCATTTTCATTTTATGCCCCGTCACACACCGCAGAGGCATAAATCGGTGCAACACCGCGATACCAATGATTTATGTGTGTTGACCATCGGAAAACTATGACCTTATATTTCGCTAGATGGCACTCAACCCTCTGTCGGTAAACCACTATTTTATATATGTGACAGACTGCTGGTTTTAGCAACAGGGATTCTATCGGACTGCTTCTATACGAGACCATCGTTATGCTTGAGGTTTAGTAACAATTTATTTACACACACATTTAAAAGAAGTTGGGCTTTTTGTACTTTGTTTACTAGCCACTAGGTTAAGTATTTTGCTCCTGATTTCTTTCTTTCCAAGCGTAGGAGATGTGGCATGTAAGAGAGAACGAACTTGCCCAGAAGAAGTTTTTCAACTTTCGTGGACTTGGAGGATGGGAGGCTTTTTTAGAAAAAAGTTCGACGGGTTGGTGAGTGTCTTAGTAGCTCAAATGCGAGAGCAGTCTTCCAGATAACGGGTGTTGTGACTTGGGAATGCCAAATTATAACGTCAGTGGAGTTAATTTAATTTATTTTTTGCAGCAGAAAAACAGATTACGTTACCAGCTAAATTTAATCGACCGTCCACCCACTGAACAGTCGATTCGTTGGAAAAACGAAAAGCCTTATCACGAAAGGCGTCAATCAAGTTCTGTTAGCCAACTATTCCGAATTTAAATCATGTGTCAAAGCGAACTGACGCTTCCGGGCCGGTTAAATCCGGTTACCGGCGGACCGGACGAGCTACTGTTAACCGGGTTAACTAACAGAACCTCCACCAGATTATACAGTGCTGCTGGTAGTGGATTTCATCGATAAATCTTGTAAGGATTGTTACCTAAACCTTAAGTGTTTTATATACATTCTTTATTGCTTGGTTATTTGTTACAAATCGAGGTATAATTTCATATTTGACACTTTATGTCCGGGATCTGCATATCAAGGTGTGAAGTGTCCTATTTATAAAAGCATAAATTAAAAAACATTTTCAAACATTACTGATAAAAAGTCTTTAGTGGCGTTAAAATCAGTTTTGGGCACTGCAATTACAACTTTCTAACCTATTGAAATTCTACGGATTTCTAAAATAAGGAGTTCTAAAGATAGAAAACTATTCTAATTTCGGACCTTGAGAAAAGGGCGGGATTCGAATCCGCGTCTTCCCCTATCCGGGTGGCTGCTCTAGCTAATTTACCTGACATTGTTTATTTCTCTCTTGACTTGATGTTGACAACATCTTATTTTATATTTTATTATGTGATTTTAAGCCTTGACGTTTTATTTATTTTGTGACATTTTGTATTTAATTTGAATTTTTGTGTTATTTTACTTTATTTTGTTTTATTTTATTCTATTTTATTTTCTTTGACGATCTCATTGCGAAAATCCATTAATTGACCATGAACTAATGTTATTTAATGTGTATTCTTAAATAAAAATTATCTATATCTATCTAACTACTGAGCTACCGACACCCCAATGGCCCGAACGAATCTTTAGTGTATGCTTACGTTGTAAGCCAACGTTATTCCATCTATGTTTTTGAGGCAAGTACTTTTTGAACATTCGAAAAAAATATTTTTACAAATATTTAACTTTCGGTAAAGATGTAATATGCTATTTGACCACTAACAATTGTATGTCTGCAGTGTTTTATGCAAAATTAATCTAAATCTACGACTAAATCTACGAGTCATCTGCGCCTACGTCTGCCACAGCAATCATCGACATGACTTCTCACATCCCTAACGCTGTTCAGACTGGACGGTTCCAATTAACACCCAGCAGAACCTAATTTACAATTCAAAAGAATTTCCTTCACAAATTAACCTGACGAGGCATGGCGAAGGCAAATACAGACTCTCTAAGTAAACTCAGCCAAGCTCCGGTCATACTGACGTTTGACACGTTTGCAGGTGTACTGAGTCCGGTTGAGTGTATGTGTACCCTTTGTAAAGCTCATGTAAATCTTGTACATACCTAGTAATTCATTCGTAGTTCTGTCTCTGCTGGACAAGCACTGTACTCGTATTAATATTTTTATTTCTTACCATCTCGAAAAATTGCGTAGTGAGGCTTTTTACACCTCGCAAAGCGATTTTAAGTACAAATGTGACCCTGTCACTTATATCTTGTCTGTTCAGGTTTATTATAGGTGACAGTAGTTGTCGACAAACAACTGGATGGATTATTACGCATTCTGCTTAACTATAGTGTCCAAATGCAGGTTGATCTTTCTTTGTTATTTCGCCAGACAACGCACTTGTTCCATAACATTCGAGACCATTCTCGAAGTAGGGATTAATATCACTGTCTTACGAGGTACCAGGCAAGGGGGTTTACCAGCGTACCCAGTCCTGAGACAATTCAGAAAATGTCGTTTCCTGGATTGACTCGACCAGAAATCCAACCTGGGAAATTACGTAAGTCAAGGCGACAAACCGTGCCACAGCGCACTACGCCAATCGTGTCGTCGGCGTGTCGTGATGTTCCGTAAAGTCACGAACACTTAGACCAAAACTTAGGACCACTTAGGACCGAACACTTAGGACCACTAGAGTTCCAATTCCAAGCGACCACGAAGGAATTTATAATATACATATAAAAAACTTTTCGTAATTATACTAATATAAATAAAGATAAAAGATTTGTTTGTTTGTATTGAATAGGCTCCGAAACTACAGAACCGATTTGAGAATTCTTTCACCAAAACAAAGCTACATTATCAGGGAGTGACAAAGGCTATTTTTTTGCATTTAGACTATATTTTGACAGGAAAGACAGTTTCCGCGGGCGTAGCCGCTGGTTTGACAACCAGCGGCTTCGCCCGCGGAAACGTATGTTTATTTGCTTATTAGCTGACGCTAATAAGCAAACAAACATAGCATTTACTTTTTCAGTCTGGGTTTATGTACATCCTTGCACAACTTAGTCGACAAAGCCACGCGACTTAACATGTCAGTTCGACGTCCTATTAGCACTTCGCTGCCGCTGATCCGATAGACTTAACCTACTTCTGATGAGCCTTTTAAGAATAAAACTACTAGCTCCTGCTGGTTAAGTATTAAGCCTACATAGAGTACTGTTCTACTGTTTTTAAGTGGCTCGCTGGCACAGTTCCTGCCTGCAACGCAAAGCCAATGTGTTCGTTCAGCATCCAGGAGAAATGTTTTTGTGCTGGATGTATATGTTTTTTTGCGTCTATGTGATAGTATGTTATTAGGTCTGTAGATAGATACATCTAAGTTACCACGTTTATCAGTTTCTGACACCAATATAGCAATACCTTATAGAATAATACAGTAAAGACTGTTTATGGAATTAGGGTCCAATAGCCACTCGTGGTACTTACACTTAAGTGTCACTTCCCACTTTTAAAGTGTATATAATATACAACACGACAGCATATAATTATAAATTCATGTGTTTCTGTAAAGTACAATACAAATACAAATTGTTTATTCAGTATCAAGTTTATATATAGTAATACCAATTCACATAATCATGTTAGCTACATTTACTTATTCTGAATATTTCGAAAACTTTTCTTTGCCTGCTATTCTTACTCTTTCATTCACTCTTCCAGAAAACAATTTCTCAAGCTTCAAAATCAGCTCACTTAGCTTAGCTCGAATCAAACCCTATTACTGCAACAGAAACCTATTCTTATTTGTACTAGCAGAAAGCACAAAATGTTAAAGAACCGTATCCCGCGGTGGCAGCAAATTGATGTGGTGGTTCCGTAGAAATAATTGCCCTCATTATAGACGCTGGTGGACAAAACCGGGTCCATTTGTGGTGTAGTACTTTTGGTGTTGCAGAAAAGAGCGCTATTTTTTTAACGGGAAGTGTAATACTATTTTACTTTGTACGGCAATAAATGAAGACTACACGAGCAGTGTATTCGTTAGAAAGGATAAAATACAGGAGCAGTTTGACACCTAACTTGGTATTATAAGATAGAACAAGAAAAACTGTTGCACAATAATCAATTAATAAATTTTATGATGATCGTACTCGTACATATTTGGCGGTCTAATTGCTAATATGAATCTCTTACAAACACAGAGGCATAGAAAAATGATGGAACGAGTGAGCAAATGCACGAATTACACGCATAAATGAAAGGGTTTTTTTAATACTAAATAAAATTTTATGAAACGTGAAACTTAAAAGGCTAATAAATACGGAAAATATGGAATTATTATATGAAAATGTTTTCTGGAAAAACTACAATTATCACTACCTATATGGATCGAACCGCCTGACATCGCCGGAGGATTACTTGTCCTTCAGCTTATATTATTTTTGTGGTCTCTGGAAAGATAACAGCGCTTTAAGACTGTATTTAACTCAATTGAGCAATATAACATTTTTTGCTATAAAAGTTCAATTTCGTCAACAATGTAAGATTCTGCGCCGCAAGCTAAATAATTATGGTCAATAATGGCCGTCTAGACATACTAATGCGACCTGGCGTCTTCACTCAACGTCGGTCGAAGTTCTTTAGGGATCTATATATTATCGTATTCTTCTCAAAGCATATAATGTATGACTAGTTGGTGCCGGCGACTTAGTCGGCGAAGAGTAATCATTTCAAAAGGGCAAATTCGTTGATTTTATTCAGAACGAACCACATCCATCTCCCTTCATTTTATTGAGAAATGATGGAAGGAGGAGAATACAGATTTTCATGACCTTGAAGTTTATTTTCGCATCAAAATGTAGCATATATTGTAAGGGATTTACTTCAGACGCTTGAGTCTATGATCGTCAGCGGATACGCATGGTCGAGGAACAGGCCGCCTAAAACCGCCTTCTCTGCTAAAATGCAATGCTGCTGCAAAATTAAGTATTATTTGCAGCAGGGGAGGAGCATGTTCAGCAGTGGACAGTGAATGATAATTATCAAAACATATTCCTAAAAAAAGCTTTCAAAACCTTAACCAAGACTATCATAAATATCAAATAAGACACCAGACTGTTTAATTACTTCCACGCCATAAAAAGTAATGAACGAACGTGCTTTATAGACATTAATATACTTTGCTCACCTAATTTAGATTTTAAAGATATTGGTATGATACAAAAGTTAATTGTTTCGGAAACTAAGCTCCCCTAAATAGCCATTAAAGTCACTTTTGAGTTATTGTTACAAATAGCTCACTATCACATTTCTTAATTTGGATACATTCTGCTTAAAGGTTCACAGAGAACAAAAGGTAATAAGAGTTTGTTGTTACTAAACAAAATGATAATTTTATGGCAAATTATTTAATATTTTGATACAAGTAGGCTCTTTATTCTCCACATGGTGCGAGTTAATACCGTTTTACTGTATTTTGATAAAAACATATTTATTTAAACACATTCTACATGTTTCTCGCAGTTCAGATATTTGAGCCCCTCTTTGTGTTAAATAAATGTTAAACTAGCTTATAACATTTCGCAATTCTAGCAAAAAATAGTTCGCACAATCTAACCACCTGAAATTCAATAAAAAAAAAGCAATCAAAACAAATCATGTTTTCTAAGCAATCTTATAAGTAGTAGCAATTGCCTAAAAAGTCTATAATTCTTAATCTTAATCTTCGTTCATACAATACCCCCCCCCCCCCCCCCACGCATCGCGTGACAATATTAATAACCGCTGATCAAATACCGGGTGTGTTCCAAAATGCTTCGAATGTTCCAATCTATGGGACGATACATCATCGCTGTTAATGTCTATGAATTTGTAAACGCGAAAATTGCTTCGGAAACCCTTGTTTGAGGAGGAAATATGGGTGAGATGATTTGACTGAAAACAGTGTTATAATATCATTCCTTTTCATACATTTTTATTTCAATGAGATACTGTTTTTAAGTTTTATTAGCAGTATCGACCATTAATACTAACGCAATACTTTTTTAAGTATAATCATTAAGCATTCTAAAAAAAATCTTTTTTTTTCCATGAAACTGACGTCCACATTTTTTTCGGACTTCATCAAAAACTTGCAGCATATTTTCCGCTAGAATAAAAAATAACTAACCGAAAAACCTTCCTTGTTAACCCATTGAATGCGCGCGGGGTCCCCTGTACCCGCGGACACAAGTTTTCGACAGTTGCAAATTAAAATGGCGGCCGCCCGTGCGTGCGGACTGCGCCCGGGTGCGCCGTGTAATCTCTCCGAACACGTGACTGGAGTGCAAAGATGCGGTTCACCTTTATCTTTTGGGCAGTACTGGAATTGAGTGTTGGTGTGTCCCCGCAACATCATTTGTAAAATTATGAGGCTGTTTACGCTAAGAAACTCGCACTTGTTTTTTAGGTTGTAGGTCTCACGAAAGTTTTTAAATATCGTATTTTAGTAAATAAGGGACTAGTTATTTATTGCAATTATGAATATTTTTATGTATGTTTTATTTACTAGCTTTCCGCCCACGGCTTCGCCCGCGTTTTCGTTATATATATTATGGCCAAATTACATAAAATCTTTATAAATTGTAGCCTATGTGTTATTCAGATGTATAAGCTGTATTACTGTAAAGTTTCATCAAAATCCGTTCAGTAGTTTTTGCGTGAAAGTGTGACAATCATACATACATACATCCTCAGAAACTTTCGGATGATTTCACAATATTAGTAAGATTTTATTGAGTTTGCGAAATTCAAATGAAAATAATAGTTGCCGAACAAGCTGTATTTAAGAGTGCGATTATTAAACACTCAAGTCCCACTTGAGTGTTTAATGATGCCGGAGTGTGTCTTAACATCTATTCTGCAACTGCTAATCTGATCTCCGTTTTAGACAGTTTCAAACTACTACAAACTCTTGTTATTACAACAAATAACTGTCTTATCATCCGAGTTACCGTAAGTACTAGTTACAGTTCAAGTTTAACTGTCTCCTGTCTCGCTTCCAAGGCGTCACGATGGATCCCGGGATTACAGACGTTAGCCTTAGCTCTAGACCCTTGAGGCTGTAATTCTAAACCACTATTGGTTGTAAGTTAGGCTCGCGACACTTGACGTTGAGTTTGATTGGTCCGTGTAAATAGGCGGCAGAACGTCGAAAACGTGATTTGCAAACGTGGAATGGATTTTGGCTAGCCAATTGTTTGCTTAATTGATGACGTCTGCCTAAATTGAAACGTTAACTGTAAAATATGTGTTTAGCTGCGTAATTAGATTTGATTTCCCACTGTATTACAGTCACATTATCAGAAACGCCCTTTTTAACAAGCAGATAGGGAAAGAATTAACTCAGACTCGCCAGGTTTCCGTTTGCTAGCGACAATGTCTCCTATAATCTATTTGTAAGTAAACAATCGGCTGTAAACGGTTGTTCGGAAGTGTTATTTACTCGGCGAAATCACAGCTCTCGGCGTGTCTCGAATTTTAAGGAGCGGAACGAGATGAAGCACTCGGTAATTCTGTGGTCGTGTCTACTGAGGTGGATTATTGTTTTCTTAAAAGAAAAAACAAGTTTAACTTGTCTTTTTCCCTTTAAACATTGAGTAGGCTAAAGCTGAGTTTCGGATTGTTTGAAAAATCATCCAGGTGAATGATCGAGAAGCATTTAGCAAGCACTGTAGTTATCGTAGCAATAACCCGTTTTCAGTCATTGAGGCTCTATGCTTCGGAAGGCACGTAAAACTATAAAGTTTACTTATCCACACGAACATAAAAACAAATTGAAAGTCACTGTGACATTCACATAAGAGATTGAGACCTTTCATATACCTACCTTTGTTTCTAAAATGCATAATGTTTGGCATTGAAATTTTATAAGTTTACATTATCTCAGGCAAGGATATATTAAATTCTTATTCCATCATTTCGTTGTTTCGTTTGTACTTAAAAGTCCTTCCACATCTCCAATTTACTAAGTGCCGACGCAAATGCCTACGCCAAATACTAAATACGAGCATAAAATCGTGCTACTAGACCAAAACGTACGAAAAGTTTCGCCCTCAACACAAAACGATGCACACGACAATGCACTCCCACGGCGTAGAATGTCAAACACAATTAGAGTTAAATTCGCTTAGCAGAACTCGGGGCCAATTTGCAGAGTTCGCTTGTTAGTCTGTCTGGACGTCCCGCGCTCTTGACTGCGAGTTGACGTCTAACACTAAAATGATAGTGGGATTTTTCATTCCCTAGGCGCGTCTGTAACGCCTGCATGGCTGCATATACGCTTCGTGGAAGTGCAGATAAAAGTGTGGTATAGAGTATGTTTACGTCCTTACTGCACTGATACAGTACAATACATCAATAGTTTTCAAAGTTCGTACTAGTCTATTTTGTTATGGTAAGAGATGATTTTCTAATTTTCCAATGAATGCGAAACATATAAAACTTTCAAAGTAGGTACCCCCAACCCTATAATATAAAAATATTGACATGACCAAGTTTTCATTTATTAATAAAGCGTGTCCGTAAACATACGAATATAACCATGATATTTAATTGAATAATTTTAAAAGAAAACGGTAACCGCAATCTAAACTTTCCTCTCTCGCCAACAGCGCAAGGTTTCAGAGTTGTATTAAGTATAACTATTATTCGACGACGATTCTATTGTACGACAGATTTTGTGTATTAAATGTAAGACATTACTAAAAAAGTAAACTTATTATTAAAAAGTTGTCAGTTAATGAACTGGTGATGAGAAACTTAAAATTAGTTACTGAACAAAAACAATTTTGCATCATGTCACATTTAAACGTAAAAATCTACCCTGAAATGACAGATTCTCCGACCACTGCGGCATACGGTGCCTGCTCCGTTTGCAGCAACGCCAGAATTTTTCGTGGATTGTTCTTTGTCGCATCGCATGTGTGATAGGGTTACGGGAGGGCACTCTCCTAAATTGCTTTTTGAAAGTCTTGCTTAGAAACCGTAAATTTCTACAGCAAGAACACTAGAAAATATACTGGACATGAATTTGCCTTAGTTTTTTAAAAATTGAAATCAAAGGTAAAATAATGATTAGACAATTACAATTATTTGACAAATTTATTATTGTACGTACTCAAATTACTTAACGTTATTTTTAGTACCTAGTCGCTGCTGAACTCGGCATCCTCAAAATATCCACCACATCTTTCTGTGATTTTTGTGTAGTCTTTCCAGCAACACTGCTATCCAAAATAAGGAATAAATTATATTATTCAAGGTATCGTTAAAGTAGCGTCAGTTTTTTCAGGATGCTGCATTAAGTGTTTTGGAAACATTAATTGCGTAGTTAACAGTTTAAATGAAAAACGTCACCGATTGGGTTTAAATTTTAACAAGCGAATTCCCACAGTTCAGCTGTTTAAAAATTCAAACTTGTTAACAAGACCACGAGCCAATTATTTCTTGCCAAACACGGAAGGGTTAAGTTTAATGAGGTACGGGTACCTTCGCGTCTAATACCAAATGCAAACGTTTGTACAAATATTTGATAGAAATCCCCAATTTCGGTAGACACCCCGATGTTAGGCTAATATTGCCTCGAGTAGGGAAGCTATTGAATACGAATTGCAAGGAGAGGTCTGGTGAAACTGGTTGAATATAACTATGTTTTACTCGCTAATATGTAGTGTAATTCATGCATTTTCTCTTCTGCAAACTTTAGGTATGTTTAGATTAATAAATCAATTAGGACATTATTTGCTTTAGGATTTATCAGCTTAGCCCTTACCTATAGACTTTATAGGTAGGTATAATACGAGAAGTTGTTCAAGTCCTATGCTAATGTACGCGTGCACAACAAAACAAGCTTGTTTATTCAAAACTTGTGACGAATTATTTGTCTTAATTCTGGGTCTGGGTGTATCTATCTATACATAATATGAGTGTTTAACTTTATATCAGTTTCTTAACCACATCGAACCAGCTATGCTTAGTTTAGGGTCAATGATCTTGCTGTTAGTGGTCACAGATATTCATTCATTTGATTCTCGAGCAGTATCTTCCACGTGATCGGTTTAACAGCCAAACCACATTTGTCCAACACGTAACGGTCCTGAGTTAATGAAACCGTATATCTTTTCGTGTGATTCAATTATACGAGCAATCACACTCGCCCACTATAACAGGTGTATTTTATACTGCCGCCAAGGAACCCTAGTGCCATAGATTTGTGGTGGTCCAATGGATGGCTTATAGCGGAGTTTCATATTCTGATAAATATAAGCAATCTAATGAACCTTTGCTTTTGAGATGAAATCGAAATGACGTATGCTAAAAGCGAGAACACAAATACATTAATGTGAAAATATAATTAGTAAATGAAATGATCCAATATGGACAGATGTTATCATTTCTCGCCTCGATTTCCAGGCTTTAACTCGAAGTTTGTTGGCGGACTGAGTGAGTCCGCTCGTGATCACGATGACATGCAATTGTCACCGAAACGACGAGTTAAATTTGTAAAGCCATTTCTTACCATTAAATGTGTTTCGTTGATGCAAAAACCCGAAAGTATTTACAATTTGTAGTGAGAAATGTAACAAGAAAGTTTAAAATGTTATTTAGACTAAAATATTTCGTACTTGAGCGTATTTCTAATTCAGAATATGTACCACGTAAATGTTAACACATCTTCTTCCCTGCAAATGTAGGCTTTCCCCATTGACATTTGACATCACTCTCACCACTTAGGCCACACGCGTTGCGGCCATAAATCGCGGAACCCTCCAGACTTCAGCGGGCCATTAACGCGCCAGAGTTAGATTTTACGCCGCCGAGAATAGAGTAAACAAACACGGAATTCGGAAACACGCACCCGGTGATTTTAAGGAGCCAATAGGATTGCTCCTGGACTATCCCTCTACTTATGCGTAGTCCAAGTTAGCTTAAAGGTCTACCTTCTTTAAGTATGTATTTTTTCCGTGGCCTAGTGGTAATAGAGCTCTGCATGAAGTTCGGAGGTCCTGAGTTCAAATCAGGTCGGGCTCAGTTCTTCGGAACATAGCCAAAGTTTGTGATCACCAACAAGCTTTGGCAAGCCTAGTCAATAACCATTATTTGTAGCGAATACTTGAATCAACGAGGCTTTTGCTCAGCAGAGGGACAGTACGTGTATAACTCTCTATCTCTCTCTGGTCGGTTCTTAATGTCTGAAGATCGTGATCATGGTAGGGTGTAAGTTTGGCGCGGACAAATTGTCTCCACCGGCCTGTAAGTAGCAATTTTGGCGACTGTGTAAACCGTAGTTGTTTCTGCATCTTTAAGTTGATCAGACCATCTCGTTGGTGATCGGTCTCTTGTATAACAACACTACATATATTTTGTAATACCTAACGTGAGTATATCAGTCTTTAATACTCAAATACAATGTATGTGGTTTTACATAATAATTATTTTGAATTTCCGAGTAAGCAAAAATCCTTCACAATAAAATTGTTTCAAGGTTTAACCCTGAAAATCACATTTAACTTGCAGTTATTCGTATAAATTAAATCCGTCACATAACTCCCCATAGTGTCTGAACTATCTTGTAAAAATAGGCTGCACATCCCAACAGCGGGGCTCGCACACCTGATACCAGATTTATCGTGAGGGTCCAATGATAGAAGGCCTATGGGACACTTACTTGACACCTGCCCTGCTTTTATGCGTTGTTTTAATTTGCCATAAACAAAAGGTAGGGGGAATTTGAATTTAAATGCGTAGGGGGAGGATCATTCGGTTCTATCTGATGTCAAGAGTCTGTGCTTTAATGGGTCTGTCTTTTAAATAACTTGGGAATGTTAGTATGTAAGAAAGACGCAAAACAAAAGCTCAATAAAACACATTTTTGTTACTCACAATTTTTGTGAAACAGTTTAAAAGAGCTTTATAATTTATCTAGAAAATTGTAATCAGCCTTGAAAAAACGTCAGCAATTTGGCTTTTCTTTCATTGCTTCTTATTAACACCAACTTGTCAAATGTTTTAAGCAACAAATGGAAATTGGCCATAACCTAGAATAGGTTAATTTCGTTTTAAAAACGCAGAACTTTCTGTAATTTGCTCACGTACCAACACTTAAGGCCGTGTTAAACGTAAAACGTAAAATCTATTGACGGCACGTGAACTCAAATTCACTCAGAACGGCCACAAACCGATTAACTTGAGGCCTACAAAGGCGTTAACCCTTAAATGCTAATGGGGTGCCATAGACCCATGGCTAACAAAGAAAACAATGCGACCCGCCGCGATAGCTTTGGTTTGTTCAGGTACGCTTACGTGAGCGAGATTAAGATTATGAATGTGTATTGGGCGTGCCAAATCCACCTAAATTTTGTAGGCGATAATCGTTAATAAAGACTGAGTTAAAGTTCCATATTCGAGGAAAACCGCAAACCACTTTCTCGTTAGCGTTATAAGTTGTTGTTTTGAAAAGGTGCTGAAATTCAGGAACCGCTGTTAATTAAGAAAGTAATTATATTTTGCTTTACCTCAGATTTAGGGCAACAACATAATTTTAAGCTTTCTTCTACTTTTTGGTTCTTTTAGAATTTGCTACTAGCTTGTGTTTTGAAGAAACAGAGACCATGTTTATTCAAAAGTGCTGGAATCATGCCTAAAATATCAGTAGCGTAAATAGTACAAAATAAATACTTAATGTAACTTTTTTATGGGTCTTCGAGACTAAAAATGCTTTAAGCAAGGATTTATTTAGGCAGCCAACAACCTGAGGAATGAAAACTGCTACAAGGAGCAAGGGTTCCCATATAAATTCTTCCGCGTGCCATCAAAGTCAAATAAGCGCGGAAGTGCAAAAACGGGTCTTCTCGACCCACGTGCACGAAAGGGTTGGGGGCTTGTTTATTTTGTCCTAATACGGTGTTCAAGCATTAAGTGTGTTTGAAGTTGTATATGAGATGCTATTGAAATGGAAATTTTCGTTTTTGTTCTAAATATTTCATTGGAAGGTTAGTGAAACCGTTTTTACCTGCTGAGGGTTGGATCCTGTTTGAACTGGCATTTTAGGATTAATACGAGGTGTTTTAGTGGAGAGGGTTCTCATTAAGAGTTTAGATTTAGGAACCGATGTGGACGTTTTACGAGTTAGATATTTTACGATCTCTATAACTTGGAGCTGGAGCACTTATGGGGCTAGCTTTAACTAGCCTCATTGAGTAGAATGCTTGGATAGATCTCACCAAGTTTTATGATCAGTATGAAATGAGCAATAGACCCGGTGTGTTATGAGAAACAAACACACTTAAATGAATTTTGCCACCAGAGCCAACGGATAGCCGTCTAACAAAATTGATATTGTTAAATAAACTTTGCTGCAATTTAATGTATGTTATCCATGTTATTCATTAATTTTCATTTATTAAAATAACTTCAGAAGTTTCGTTAAATTTAAATTATGTAATTGAAGTAAGGCTATTTACTTAGAAAGAAATAATTAAACTGTTGCCTAAACAGGCTAGAATATTTGCGGATCGTTATTTTGTCGCCATAACTTCAAAAGCCCTCAATATTTGAGTAGAGGATTCCTTCCTCAAATAATTACCCAAATTAGGGGAGAGACTTTTACGCACGCGTGAATAAATGATAAGATGGCGAACTTACCTGCGACAGGCTGAGACACGAGTCAGCTTATCCCTTAGTTATTCATGGGTTTTGAGGGGAATAACTTACTTTGGCAGCAGATATGGAGTTGTGTTTATTAGGCGTGCTACCGTGTAAAACATAGACGGGGTGCGTCAGACCCACCTAGAGCAGGTACGGGTTGACTAACGAATTTGATTTTTGCAGACAATTTCGGGTCGGCTAAAATCGAATCTCACCGGATAAAACTGGCACTTCCCAATTTATATTTGCATGAAGATTTTTACGGTTTCTAGTTACTTTTTTCGTTTGTTCTTGTGGAACGAAAACTTAGCTCTTTATATACAAGACCATTAGATGCAAGATAAAGACATGGAGGGTACCTGTGCTCAGTAGGTATCAGGGAAACTAGTATTCGATTTGTCCAATTATTCATATAAATCAGATTTCAGAATCAAGGCTTCTAAAAAAAATATACCGTTAAGGATTACAAGCAATAGTGACTTTTTTTGAGTGTCGTCCATTTAATTACTAAAAGTTACCGAAAGCACTTCAATAGAATGACTTGATAGAATAATTTCAAGCTTTATTAACTCTTTGAAAGCCTTATAACCAAGTTACGGCATCAGTTAATTATTTTTATGCGATTATAATTAACATGAAATAGCACTTCATCAGTTAAAAGTTCTTATTTTGAATTAAATTTTAAGTAAACCCTCGCATACCTATCACGCTAAAATAAATAAACAAGTATAATAATTATTAATGGGAAGCAAAGCTCATCATAAAAATAAACGTTGAGACCTAAAAAAAGTGTTTATGAAGCTTTAACACATTCATTATAAAATATTTAACTTAACAATTGCCAGCCGAAATCATTCATCAAGTGTTTTACTTATTTTTTAACTTATTTAAAAACTATAACCATCTCATTAAATCTCATAAACTTATAGAATGTATTAGGCAAACATCGAAGGCAAATATCCTTTTTGGACGTTTTGCCACCAGCCGCATGTTGAAAACGTAAATAAATTAGAATACCTATGTAGATGAAGTTTTTAATACGCGATACCATACCATTTGGCCTAACTACTCTAATTTGGATTATGAAAATTATGTTGTTATCGCCATTATTAAAAATCATTTATGTAAAATAAAATTGAGAACCCTTTAAAATTTTTATGAATTGATAATTGATATCTTTTACGAAGTTTGTCGGATTGAGATTGAGTAATCTAAGCTGATGCGATTTTTTATGAAACTGTCACTTATTTCCAGCCTTTTTTTATCGTGGGGAAATCTGCCGCCGCCCGGGGGAACGTCGAGGTTATGTCGGACTTCTACTGACTGAAACCCCACGGTACTCGACCTCAACACTTCAGCGGCGAGGCGGGGTCCCTAAAAAGCTTCCCCCCTCCAGCCGACTCCTCAATAAAGGGGGGAGGCCACGGAGGCACCTAGACCACACAGGTACTTCCGCCGTCGCGGTGAAAGCCGTGCATTGCAGGCATAAGCACCCCCGTACTCAAGCCCGCTGGCTCCCACCGTACGCCGACCCTACTAGGTCCAAAACCACGACCCACTTATAAGCTGCCACATCTGGCGGTGCGGCCCCGCTGAGCCGAAGTGCACAGGGGGGCCAGCCACGGATCACTGACCTCCTCCAAACGGTTGTGCACTGCGGCCCCCACCTTGCGCCCTAAGGCGCTGCACCCCTCTGGGCGGGCGGTGGTAGGCAGGCAGGCACCATACCACCACCACGCCTGGTGGCAGGCAGTGGGTGGGTGGGAAGTCCACCGCACTGCCACACCTGAGCCCTCTTAGCTTCCCGGTGGTTCGACCTGCCACCAGTACTAAGCCACCCTGCTCCGACAAGGCGTAGGCTCATGGAGGGGTACTTATTTCTAGCCTAGCCTAAGTAGTTTCTGTAGGAGACTGACAGAAAAGGCACACCAGGGCTTCGCTATTGTATTATTTTATGAAAGAAAATGCAAAAGGTAGTTTTTAATTTAAATTTTCGTGAAAAGCAACTAAATTGCTTTTCCCAAAATGATAAACAGGTAACCCGTAACTGTTTTAGGGCTAAGCACGAGGGCGCGCTTCATCTGCATACGATAATCGGGCGAGGGCGACATCTGTCGGGGATCTGCATAAGTTTGGAATTCGCCCAATTTGAGCCGCCGGCCTTTTGAATTTATGTATCTCTTTTTGAGTAGGTACAGGCTGTTTTGATAAGGTGTTAAAAGGTTAAAAACTGCAAAGTGTCGGCAGCAGTTTACTTATTCTGTATTGCAAACAGAACCCACAAATCGCTGAAGTAAATGATTAACCAATGCTCATTTTGGTACGCTTTGGCTATGTCTTTTTTCTTTAACCCAGGATGACTTAATTTACCTGGTTCATGAAGAAAAACTAGGATAAATGTCTTTTAAAATTATTAAAAAAAAAAACAACTGGGTCGAAATTTATTTTTAAGTTGATGATTGTGATTTACACCTTAATTTTTATGCAAAAAAAACTCCTTTGTCAGAAAATTTGGACTAAGGAGCCCAAAAAGATCTAAACTAGAATTATTTCAAACTTAGACCAGCCTGTACACAAAAGGGAGCGCACCCTCTATTATTGCGAGTTTTCCCAAATTTTCCCCGCCCTCATTACACCGCACCGACTGCGCAAACAACGGAAGGGTGCAAACTGCGCCAGTGCATCCTGCGCCCTAGAACTTCCGACTGTTTTAATAAATACCTGTGTCAACATAAATCATTTCATTTACTTTGCAAAAATTGTGTACACCTAAGTGAGTAAAAATTTAAAAAAAAAAATACCTTGACGCAATATAGCATTAACATCTGGTGACGTGTTGTTTATTACGTATTACGAAAATATGTAAACAGATTAATATTGATTGATCTTTAAATGATTGATTTGGAAAAAATACCCTTAAGCTTTACATTCAAGCGTCTTATGTCAGTCCGTTTGCGTACATTACAATCTTATATTGGCTTGGTTATTCTTATTTCATGTATTATAAGTGAAGGATTATGAAAAGTATTATTCAGTTTGTTTGCATATTAATCAGAATAAAACTATTACTTTCAGTTCGAGTCACAGCGGTTGATTAATTAAGGGACGCGCTGTTTACGTTTTATCGAAGTTATTTCGTAACAAAATTGTTTATGCTCAGAGTTACCACAAAACAAAAGGTACAATCGTAATTAATACAATTCTCAAATTAATTCAACACGAAATAATTTGGAAATAATAACAGTTGGGAAGGCCTACCTCTGGAGTTGTTTGTTTGTAAAACTTAATTGGTCGAAAAACAAAATGTTTGAGAATAAAAATTGTATTTTTTACATTGGCCTTATTGGCCAATAGCGTAAAGTGTGCTTCAACTTTAGCGTGTACGCAACAAGGTAACGTTATAAAAATGTGTAAAGTTTACCCTGTTTTTTATCCTAAAAACACCCGACCGGTTGGTATGAGGTTAAGTTTCCAAGTTTGATTAGTCCTTAAATTGTCGATGCCCAGTTTTCTTTAGGCCAAATGTCGTATCATCAAACATTAAGCGTCTTTGTTTCCGGAAACTTACATCCTTGGTGTATTCAAGGCCACTCACAGGCCATAATGAAAAGGCATTTTATGCGTGAGCGTGTACCACCATCGACCTCGTCATCGCTTACCACCAGACGAGACTGAGATCAAACTCAAACCTATTTTTAATAATAAAAAAATAGATCAAAGTTTACTTTTTATTACCTTTATTTGCATTGAAAAACAATATGGCATTTGATCCGTTAGTGACTCTGTACTGCCCGGTCCGTTATATAAAAAAGTAAGGTGAATATCCAATTTGAACATTTTTAAGTGGTCAAAGTTCTCAGTATCGTCCACCTGAGTCTAGACAGACGAAAAGAACAAGTTTTTGTCGCTGTGAAGTTTTAAGTGAGCTCGTTACGTTGTAGAGAGGCATTGGGGACTATGGCAAACAAAAAACGTTTAGGAGTTGGAAGTTCCACTTTTTGTATTACTCAAGGACCGATTCTACCAGTTATTTTTAGGGGAGATATTTCTGGTAAGACAGTTGAAACTTACGTCTCTGTTGACTGATGTTATTATAATTACCTGCAAAGAATACATAAATATAGATTAATAAATTACACATATTATGAATGCCATTAAAGTCTTTTATCAAAGTAAACCAAACGCAATTAACGATTTGCTTGGTAAACCAAAACCAATATGACGTAAAGCCACAACACGTCAGCATGTATGAAAAATTCAATTTCCAATATTCGTCGCGTTGCGTTTTATTCAAGCCTGCAGCCTCCAACATAAAACCTTAGTTCTTTCAAAACAAGGTTCATTATACTTTGTGTTTGACATACTGCTAATAGCCTCAGGAGCTCAAAGGGTGTTCAAAGAGGAGTGTTGTGAGCGGACAAAAGTGGTCATTGAAGTTTATTGTCGACTTCAATAGGACGGGAATTAGCCGTTCAGTTTTTTTTAAACTAGCTGTATTCAAAGTCTTTTTAGTTCAAAAATACTTCATTAGCGTGCCTCAGTTGTTCTCATATTATCTAACACAAGAATTTAACTAGTAATCCGGGGTCGAGGGTTCAAAGCCAAGGTCGGGCATAAAAAAAAAATTTTTTTAGAACATAGCCCGAGTCTGTGATCTTCACAATCAGTTTGTAAATATTTAGTTTTATTTTATATAATGCGGATTTTTCAGTCCCACCAAATTCTAGCAAGTGGTCTTGAATCTTGACTACATATTCCATAGCAAAAGCGTGGTAGTATGTGCGTATTCCATTTGCAAGTTAGGCACTTTCAACTAACATACAAACATACTATCACACAAATTTTACTCAACAGAGTGTCCAGTAAGAGTTTGGTTCACTATTCGTCACGACCACGTAAACGCCACGGTGGCGTCTGGTGGCACTTTTTGCAACCATTTTTTTCTATGCCAATCTGTGTTTACTTTCTCAGTGCGTATAATCGAATGAACTAGCACTCGGAATGCAGGCCACTGGAACTCAACAGAGGTCTATGTTATGTATATATTATTATGTCTGATGGCTGACTAACTTCATTCGCTAAAAAGGGGTTCAAGGAGTTTAGTCCAGAGACTGGTACAATTGTACTACCACTATTTAGGTATTATGTTACTTCACAAAAGCGACCCAACATTAATAATTACGGGAAGCAGCGGTCGACAACTGAGAACAGTTAAGTGGCCAATTGATCTTGGAGGGAGGTCTCTATTGACACGGAATTGTCGTACTTGGCCTAATGAGGCCAGGAAACTGTTATGGCCCGCTTTTTGTAGGGGAAGATTCAATTATTGGTACTCCGAATGAGTCGCACTTGACTGTAAGAATATAGTAAATTAGGGAGAAGGAATAGATACGTTAATGTCAGAGAGTGACAGTTCACAATCGTATTAGTAGCGCTTTGGAATAAGTGTGAACCGCCATGCTATGAGGAAATTGCAGTACCTACATTATGTAGGTATTATTGCTTATTCAAATTACTTAGTAAAAACGTTTAAATATTATTACTTTGATTATTTTAGCATTTTGCAATGCTCGTTTTTCATATCTAAAGATAGAAAATCTGAAAACAAACGATTTTTGGTCCTTGATGATCTCCAGCGGGAATTGAACCGGAATCTTTCACAATCCGGGTGACTGCTCGAAACCACTAAGCTAGTTACTGAGGTTTCGAGGTTTCGGTAGCTTCGAGTTTTTCTATCGTTTTAAATATTCCGGTGAAGGCTGGTTGCTTATTTGTCATACTGACTTCAGACCTGTCTATCTAATCTCACACACATCCTATATTGTCATAGATTTCCTTCTCCACATATAAACCATCTTAATTTTTAAAATAATATTTTCGGTTTAATTTACCTAAATCAACCAAAAACTAGAGATTTCTTACGGTCCAGTGAAACTCAAAAACGTTCTATTCATAACGTTAGTCCAAGTAGGAAAATAAACATGGGATTTTATTTTGATTTGAAATATGAAAATTTGCTTGCTTGATTTGAATCAAGGTTATGATTGCATAAAATTTGTACGTATTCTAATTAGTTCCTTTGTTGACTCGAATTAGTAAAATCATAATTTTCCAACAAGCGAATCACCTTCACATTGAAAACTGGAACTCAGTCAGCAAAACTTCAATCAAAAATCCCAAATCATCTCCCTTCAAGATTTACAACGTGCGTATTCCAATAATTCAACGGAACCCATGGATTATTGCTGTCGTCGGATGCAAATCGGGGCCCTCTTTCCAGGGTCTGAAATATTAGGCAATAAAGGGCAATACCTACGGGGAATGTGGCGCCACCTGGTGGTATGGTCACCCCATCGGTTCGCTGCTGAACTAAATTAGCAGGCATATTATAAACATAAATGCTTGCGTCAAGTGGCGATCAATTTTTCTCAGTTTGCACTTTTTAGGGTAGGGTTAGCCGGCTTCATTGCGAATGAACACTATATTTTTTTGAAATGCTCCAATGAGAGGTAAACGTAAAGTGTTTATTTATTTATTTATAATTAATTAATTGTAATACATGACAATTACAGGTTTCCCTAATGCGATAGTGTATACATAATTAAACTTTGAAATTTACAAAACATTATCAATACCTATTATAAACATTTTTATTTAATTATAAACTAAACATAGCACAAAAAAAACATCGAAGCCTTTGTTGAATTCAGTCACGCAGCAACAGAATATGTCTACGGCATTAGACACCTCGTTGAGTGTCCCTAAAGCTCGGGTAAACGGTGCCTCTTTTATCATTCATTAATAGGAAATACTAAAGCTAGAAACTTGTGTAAGTTGAAAATGTAATCTACGAAACGATAATAAGGAGCCGAACTACTTGTCACAGTCATTAAACACCAATTTCCCATAAAATTATTAAGCAACGAACAAAAACCCACTGCTTTTCTATAAATCCCCAATTACGCACTAAATCCAGTCAAACATTCTAACAAGGAATAAAACGGAAAAGAAAACAGCCTCAGGACATAACCAAAAAAGTTTCAAAAAGTCACATCCAATTAGAAGACATTTTCGAATCCCCTCCATTCCCTGCAGGTATGATTAACGAATAGATTTGTCATTGCCCCGTCTAAATTAAAAAAGTAATGGAGAACTTTTGCGTTTTGATCGTTACCTATTTGTTACGTAGTCATTTGATAAAATATGTCACTGTGTGAGCTTTTTCTTCTTGGTTTTTATTACACGGAATGAATTCACAGGAAATCGAAATAATGGCGAATGAGTACATGAATCAATCAATTCAAGGTTTTGTAAAATGTGGTAGGGACATTATGGTGTCGCACATCACACACCTTTCTAAGTTATTATATTAAACAGTAAAATTATAAAAATAGTACAAATAATTAGTTTTAATAAATACAAATATATTAGAAACGTCAGAATAATATGTTTTTGTCTTGGAAGGAAACATGATTTTTATAAAAACAAAACACTTTTTTGGTCGACACTTAACAAGATATTCTGTAAAATGCATCAAAAGTGTGAACACCTATATAAATCTTCCTTATGAAAACATTAAAAAAAATTGTGAAGTTTGAAGAACAACAAAAAGCCGTAATTTAACATCGATTATTAGATCGAGACTCTCTATAGTCGACCACAAATCCGTTCGTAAACTAACTTTGTTAACCCTGGCTGCAATCGCCCGCGGCGCGGTGACGTAAAAACTGTACGGGGCGGTATAATTTGTCACACAGCGGCAAGAGAGGGTTAAAATGGTTGGAGTTCTTATGGAATATTGAAATGAATGCGTCCATTGCTCGTTGGTTTGATAGTAGACATAATTTTAATGGTATGTTAACACTCATTTAATTATTGCACGGAAACTATATTACTATAAAGCAGGGCTTGTAGGTACTTTGGGTGACAGCGACTGATAAATACACCTAAAATATCTAAATACATACTTAAGTATATAGACAATAACACCCAGACCCACAACAAACACAAATGTTCGTCACATGAACGTTTGTTATGGGTGAGGATCGAACCCACCACCTCCGGTGCTAAAGGCAGGATCACTGCCAATGCACCAACAGGCCAGTCAATTTTTGATTACTAGGAGCACTGTATCGTCATAAAAAAACGTCGACGCGGTTTAAATGGACGCTAGCGACTGGCATTGGTGTAAACTTATGGAAGACATATCATGCAAGTAGGTTATTGTGAGTATTTATGTATAATATCGACGACACGGTTGGCGTAGTGCGCTGTAGCACGGTTTCTCGCCTCGATTTCCGTTCGATTCCCGTTCGGGTCAATTCAGGAAACGCTCTTTTCTAAATTGACTCGGGTCTGGGTGTGCTGGTAGACGCCTCTGGCTTATTTCCTTGTGTGGTACCGAGGTAGAGATTATTATCTCTGTGTTACGAGTAACACAGAGATAATAATCTCTACTTCGAGACCATTTAAGAGGTTTGTTGTGTTTGTTGTTAAGAGGTGTGTTGTCTGGCGCATATTTATATTTATTATTATTTATTGTAAAGATTCGCTGAGTGGTTGGGATACGATGATCTTGGAGCCAGTCTTCATTTTTTTTACAGCATGTAAAAAGTTTTGAATAGACCGTGCAGGGTTTTTTCAGAACCCCTAGAACAGTCAATGTATTCAACCTTTTATCACCGAGTCGTCAGACTGAGATGCCCCGGGGAAGTGCAAAGTGAGTGCGGTTTGTTTGAATGCAGTTGTCATGCAAATGCCAGAATTAATCGCCCCTTAGCTGCACTGAGATCCTTCTCAAAGCTGCCATTGTATTAAAAGTTGACACTTTAGCAGTTACCCCGCGGAACTAGCCGGCGAAACAAAAAATAATTCAATTTTCCCTGGTCCATTGGGTTTCGTTTTAGCGAAAAAGTCGTGTCTTAAAGACTAAATTGAACCAATTATACCTTATCAACGAGCCTAGGCATTAAACACTACAGTTCGCAAGCAGTGTGTTCCTGAGATTAAGACAAATCTGGGTATTGAACCTAGGACCCTTGGGCTTCAGGCCAAGTACCCTAACATCCGGTCATGCATTTCACTATGTGTATTTACAGTATGTTTTTATGTTTGCAGTTGCAGATTACAATCGTCAAAAATTACTTTTGAAAAAAAAATTAAATCATCAGAGATGATGTGTCCTTATAAAATTGTAATCTTTAATTATTGTGAATGTTGTAATAACGTTAAAATTCAAATGTCCTGTACTATTCGTCCGTTGGTAATAGTAATACCAAGAGTATTAAATAAAATGTTCTTTTTGAATAAATAAAATATTAGATAACATTATTTAAGAGGTAAATCGTACGTGAGCTTAGGCACAAATAACTTTAAAAAAAATCTTACTCGTATCTGTTTTATCTTTGACTTGCTAGGTGGCTATTCGTTTTTTACTTATATTGTCTAATTCAATAAAAAGTTGGCAACAAAGGCAATGCGATTAAAATAGAGACAGAAGTATTATCCCAATGACAGCGTTATATTCTGCAGACATGTTTTTCTAATACCTTACTTTGTGAAGAAAAATTGCAAAGTAAATGAAATGAAAAATCTAAAGCACTCAGGACCACATGTTTATTGTGAAACACAGCAGACGTCATAACAAAGCCATACGCGATGAAATTAGTGCCTGCACAGACAGACAAATTAGTTTAGTCTCCCTTGTAACAATTACAAATAATTACAACTCCTGCTACCGTAGTAATAGAAATCAAAATCCAATAACGGGAAACACCAGAGCGCAATAAGGAGAAAACAGGATTGTTTATTATTTTTGCACGAAATAAAAAGATGTGTCCTTTGTTGTTTGAAAATTGTTTGAGTCTAGGATGTAAATCATTGAGTACAGCATATAAAAATACAACCGCAAAAACTTTTTAAATAAAATTATTTAATTTTATTGGATTCAAGGGCTCAAATTAAATAAATATGTTTCCTATAACGAAATAAACAATATGAATGCTGCATAAAAAATAGGCATGAGATTCGGTTTGCTCTTACATGATTAATTTAAAAAGTCAGAAAACACCAGACTTCTGCTGCACACAATAAAAAAACTTAAAGAAAAACAAAACCTCTTCCATGTTTAACTCTTCAAATTAACAGTACTTTCAAAGACAAGTTTTAATTAGAACCAGCAGAATCGCTTGACAAAGTGTTACCGTTTGCAAAAAAGAACCAGGCTGGTAGTTTAATGAGAAGTCGTGGAAAGTTGAACTTCTTCGCCTTTTTAAATGTTTGCAACTTATGATATAATAAGCCCTAGTCGAGTTGATTTCACAGTATTTTAATTAAACTCCTGTAATTGTTTCCGAGAATCGGAACTGGGAATACGAGAAACCTAAGCTAATTCTAGGGAATTGTATTGCTTGGTACCTTTAACGTTCCTGACTTGAAGCTTTACATTTTAGGCCATTTTGACTTTGAGTAGTGATGAAGATAAAAGAGTTAATTAATGTGGTTTCACTCAATGAAATATGTATCTTAATTCACTTAACAAAATCTCTGGAAGTCAGAATACTCTCCCTATAATGCAACCTGAATATAGTTTCTGAAGTAACGGTACGCTTCAACCATGACGTATCTCATAAACTATTTCCGCTAACGAACACCTGCTAGCAAAATTAAACTTGAACGTGTTGACGTTTACAACGACTAATAACTCCCGTTTATTAAGAAACCACTGCACCCGCTGCAGTTCCAATAAAGCCTTGTCACTCCCGCGGTTTTTGACGCCATCTTGTCGCTAACATGTTGGCCGCCATCTTGAAAGATGGCCGTGTGACGCGGGATTTACGCGCTTAATTGCGGCGTCAAATATGACAAGTTGCAGGTTTGAGTAGCAAAACGTGTCCGGGGACAATATTCGCTACGTCAACAATGAACATTACTCAGTAACTAAAAAGAGTATAAGGTTGTGCAATTATTGTAAAGGATAAATAAGGAATTACATTTCAAGTTATTATCAAGAATCTCTGGTGATATTGGTTTTTGATTACCTTTTTACACTTTTGAGTTTACTTTCACTCTTACGAAATTACTTTTAATTTAAAAATCAAAAACTCAAAATACTAATAACATAACGATGGTCAATTTGTAAATATTTCAATACTTAGCTCTTTTTTATTTCATTATGTAGGTACATTTAATTATTTTTATCATCATTTTCAAATTATTTTCTAGGTATGAGATGCAAGAATGAGGCAAGGAATGGATGCTACTGAGGTAAGAATAATATTGTGACGGGTCGCGTGCCTACGGTCGCGTCTACGTGACATTCTAGGGACGGTATTATGCTGTACTGTCGCATTTTTTATTCTAAATCTTCCTTGATTTCTGTTAAATAATATGCCAATAACCAAAAAACATAAAAGGCAATGATTATTTAAAAATAAAGAATAATCGTCACCTTATTTAGATATCTACATTATTTATTATCTTTATTCTCAATAAAAGTGTAAAGCCTCATAAACATCAAAATTGTTTCCAGAAACATACCTCGAAATTAGATTATCCAAAAGTTAAATCCATTATTCTTACAAAGCCAAAACATAGTTTCACCATCCCCAAAGAAATTCCAGATAGCATGCCACCAACGATACGCAATAGTCATCACTCTCACAAATAAACATCGTAAAGTAATGCATAATACAACGCCGGCCCCAGAATGCACCCTTGTGCGACCCTCAAGAAATCCGCGTGCATACCGCCCCGGCTAGAGATATATGATTTTAATAATCGGGAAGATTACAGTAAGGAGCGGGAGGATTCGGGAGAATTCCTTGAGTGTCCCTCAGAGAGTCTTGCAAGAAATCGTCCCTCTAGCTATTTCATTTGTGAGGGCTACTTGATATATGCCAGATACTTGTTGTGCAAGGACCTTTTTTAGGAGGAATTCTTTTTATTCGTCGTTGTGAAATCAATAGCGATCCACTTAGGAGGAACACGTTACTTTGTAAGTAACCAGTTTTACTTCAAACTGCTTTTGTAAATACTAGTTTAATAGAGAAAACTGTAGTTTATATATTAAAAAAAACGTAATATTTCAAGTAGTTCAGCTAACTGTGTAACAGTTGGCTCCAAGATTTCTAGCGACGGCTTCTTGAAAACCGAATGGTTTAAATCCATCGCAAGGGTTTTCTGTGACGTCCTAAGGCAGACTAAGCCTGTATAAGCTTCACTGCACCGGTTAAGTGGTTTTTGCAAGGTGCAAAGGGAAAAGGTGGGAATTGGTTCCCCAGATTACGTTTGGGCGGCTTAGCAAAATAAAGCTAAGTTCTGTATGTCTTTTAAAGGGTATCTTATTTCTGCTTTGATCATTTCTTTGCTGATATTGCTTGTTAAGTGATAAAAAGGAATGCTTTTGCGTTGCTTCATTGTGTATCTTGCATAGAGGAAAACACATGACTGTTGTTCATTCCCTTTACCAAATACATTTTATATCCTCTAAGCACAAAACCAATTTCAACTCATATTGCATTTCAAAATGAAACTGTATTTTGCAAACGCGAAAATTTTCATTTCAAGTTCAACACAGTTGTAATACTATTCTTCTCTTGACTTAAAATGTTAAAACTATTTCGTTCACATTGCTTTTTCGTATACGTATACACAATGTTTTCTAAACAGACAACTTTCCATTCCAGGGACACTGTTGAAACATGTTCACTTCAACGTTCCGTTAGAACGAGTCGTCTGCGCCAGCGATATGACAGGCATTTTTCAAGTGGAAGAGCAGGGTCGCAATCTAGGGACTGTGTTTACTTAACATAAAGTGGAACCACACGAACCGTAACAGGCTTTGTGACACCAAGATAAACTACTGTTTTTAATACAATAATTATGTTACTTTTCGTTTTTTTATTTTGTTCGCTTCAGTTCATTCAATAAGATAGATTTTATCTGTTATTTTATGGTTATTAGTTGTCATCTGTACTTAAACAAGTTTTTTATGAAATAACGTAGATAAACTTTCACTAAACGATTTGAATAGATTTAAGCACGCAAAAAATGGCACTGAGGTACAACTATATTGTATTAAATAGTTATTTAAACTTCACTGCTGCAAGACTTGAATAGCTTCCCCTAAATCCCATCCGTAAATCGTGGTCAATATTTCCGTTGTAATTTTTTTTTCTAACCTGTCATGAGTATTTTTCACAAGATATTTATCTACGAGACACTGTACCACTAGCCGGGCCGTAATCAGGAGGCAGTTTTCACATATGTGCCTTCAGCCTTTGTTA
Source organism: Udea olivalis (assembly GCA_947369235.1). Taxonomy (NCBI): domain Eukaryota; kingdom Metazoa; phylum Arthropoda; class Insecta; order Lepidoptera; family Crambidae; genus Udea; species Udea olivalis. Next base: position 3,726,307 of record OX376345.1, on the reverse strand, counting down.
TGCAAGATGTCTGCTTGGCGCACTTAGTTACAAAGACTGCAATGTGACGCGGAATGCTTGGTAAGTCTTGGCTCTCAAATAATGGCACGGTGATATATTTTTTGTTTCTAATTGGTGTTTGTATCTAAAAGTTGGTTGGTGAAAACTTAAAGGTTTGCTTTGTTTAGATGAGACGATGAAACAATGTATAAATTTTACATTTTACTATACAATTTCACATTTTTACAAATAACGCCAACTAGATTTGAAAGTGATTCCGGTTTGCCGCATCAACGAACTATTTATAAATTTGGTTCCCGAACAAAGAAATCAGTCGAGTGTTTGTGCACAGCTGTTACATTTATGAAGTGTGCCCTCCTTCGGGATTTTACTTCACTAATATTAGATTTCTTTCTTTTTGACTTCTATGGACCAATACAAGTACGAGTATACTACAGCACCAACATTGAAAATTGAATTTTCCCTTTCACAGGTTTTGAATTATGTAGGTATTGTTTGTTTATTCAAGTAAATTATTATTTTTTATTTCTTGAATTCCAATGTAACAACTTGTCACATTCTTTAATAGTTCAGTTTCCTTAGTTACTTCGACTTTTTCTTCAGAATCTTCAATTTTTTTTATTGGTGGACTATGCTACAGCATAGAGTTCACTGCATGAAAAGTTACACCTGGGTACTTTTATCTTGCAAATGTTCATAAGCAGCTGTAACCATTAACTGTCAGGTAAACCGGTTGCTTTATCGTCGTTACACAAAAAATACATAATAAATGGCCAAGGCCCAACCTTGGACATGTTTAACAATAGGTGGTGTTAACCCTAAAAGATCGTAAGTATATCGCGCCCTTTGAAGCAATCCTGAATTATACAAGAAACCCACCTAGCAACTAACTATCGATTGAGAGCACCGACGCTCGAAGGTCAAGAAAAGGGAAACCATTCTCGTAAACATCTGAAAAACTATAAAGGATCGATACGGTAAATCTGACTACACTCCGCGCCATACAAACCAAGTGAAACTTTAATGCCGCTGAATAGAGTTTAAACTCGTGATTTAACAAATTGCGTAGGTCGTGGCTGTGGGCCTTGTATAGAATACAAATCAGGGTAGGGCGGGGTAAAAAGCGATATATCAGTCTACGCTTTCTGTGCGAGCCTCTAATGAAGGCTTTAAAATATTAACTTTGGGTTTTGGCTAAATCAGTTGATGCAAATTAATTAAGAATTGTTCAGTAATGTAGGGTAAATAAGTTATTTGGACTGAAATTCATAATTTAGAGAAAATACATAATTTATTTATTTTAGACAAAGATATCTTTAGTTTTAGCTCCTGGTTTACAACTGACTATCATATTTTTTTCTGTGTAATATTAGGTGTGTTACTATAATTCGAATTGGTTTTAACATTTGGTTTGAATCTAAGTTTAAGTAAAAAAATACACGTGTGTTCATCGGTCTCTCCCTTGAATATCAAAAAGTCACTTAAAGATAAGCAACAATCTGTCATTACTTGACGTTATCAGTTCAAATGCTACTGAAATTTGAAAAATATACAATTCAGGAAGCTTACAGCCGTAGTCCAAACTCCTCTTAGGTTGGGGTCAGGATCCATGTACCATGTATGAATAGAGCTAATAATGACAGTAAAAATGTCATAAATGAAAGTTAATTACGCTCTTTAAACATTTTTCCAGAATTAAAACCAAATTCTTTGATGATGCTGCCTCTTGCATTCATAATTCCCAGAAGCAAAAACCAACAAAGATACAGTGAAATTTCTTACATTCCCAAAGAGCTAATTGCAAAGTGTTTGTGAGAAATTAGTACCCTGAAGCTTGAAAGTTCAACTGCATTGAAAAAGTACACTTTATTGCTACTGGTCTAAGGTAGACATTTGTCTAAATGTGATGGAATTGTAAGTGTTTGTGAGAGACGCGACAAAGATGAGGGTTGCTCCGTTTAATTTTCATTGACAAGTGTCGGGAGGAGTTGTCTACATATCTCTATTTGTTCAAAGAATCTAACATAATGAGATAATTTGTGAAAGCGAGTTCTCTAAAGATATAATAATATCTGTTTATATTCAACCATGGAAGCAGGAGTATAGTTTTGTAGGCAACTGTTGTGGTTTAAAAGCTGGTAGTCTTGGAACTTTTGGAGACATTTTCACCTACCTGTTAGTAAGTCTAGTAAGTTTACATTTTGTCTAAAATGTGAGAATATTACACCACCTTTAGTAAAACTAGTTACGTTTTTTATAAATAAAGGGATAAGTATGAAACGATGCCGTTTCGTTCCAGTCTCATGGACGTTAGAACCTCCACGATGGCTGGAAACTTCATAATTTAACTTTGGCCATCAATAGCATTCTGTACCTGTCCTTTCAAAATTTAATTTATCGTTCCACGTTCCCTGTTCAGCATTTTTAGGCATTCCTACCAAAACCATCGTACTGAACGGAGCTTGCGAGCATTTTACCAGATTACCAGTAAAAGTTTAAATTACGTGAAAGTGATTACTATAGATAACCAATGAAACAGTTATAATGTGACAGGAACCCGTGTATCGGGGTAAGCATATCAATACCTATTAAAGTAAGTAAAAGTAAAGTAAAAAATCATTTATTCACTTAAGCTTTTACAAAGAAGCACTTATGAAATGTCAAAATTCACAAAAAATATATATAAACGATAATAGACGTAAATAAAATAATACAATAATAGTACATATACTAAATAAACATAATGCGAATCTACCACCGGTTCGGAAGTTGCTTCTTATCGAGAAGACTCCGGCAAGAAACTCGATAGTTACTCTTTTGAACTTTGTTTTGTTTTACAACAAATAAATTCAGAGTACAGTCAAAAGAACAATAAATATACATTATTTGAGCAGAGGAGCAGATTATTCCTACTATGACCACAAATTCTTGTCGTTCAAGTAATCCTCCACGTTATAATAACCTTGTTTTATCAGCTTTGTTTTAATTGTAGACTTGAACTTGTGAAGAGGTAGATCAACAAGACTCTGAGGTATTTTGTTAAAGTACTTTACAGATTGACCCACAAAAGAATTTCCTACCTTATGTAGCCTAAGACTTGGAGTAATAAGTTTGTTTTTATTTCTAGTATTGTGTGTATGAGTATCACAGTTTTTTTTGAACATATGCAAGTTTTTGCGCACATACATTATGTTATCGAAAATATACTGAGCGTGCACAGTTAAAATATCAATCTTCTTAAATACTTCTCTGAGCGAGTCGCGTGGCCTAAGGTTGTATATCGACCGAATAGCTCTTTTTTGGAGTACAAAAATGGTGTTAAGGTCTGCAGCTGAGCCCCACAACAGTAGACCATACGACATAACGCTATGAAAGTAACTAAAATACACTAGTCTTGCTGTTTCAATATCAGTCAGCAGTCTAATTTTTCGGACAGCACAAGCGGCCGAACTAAGTCTCCCTGCCAGAGCCGTTATATGTGGACCCCACTGTAACTTAGAATCTAGAGTAATTCCTAAAAATACCGTAGAGTTCGTAATTTCTAAAGTCTCATCATTCATGTTGATAATGGTATCAACCTGTTTAACATTAGGCATAGTGAATTTAATACACTTCGTTTTCTTTGCATTTAGTAATAAATTGTTGCTTGTGAACCAACATAGTACTTTTGAAAGAGTATTATTTACATCGTCAAATACTTGCTTACCTCTGTTGATTTTAAAAATCAACGAGGTATCATCAGCAAATAATACTATTTCACAAATATCTTTGACAAAGTAGGGAAGGTCATTTATATAAATAAGAAAAAGCAGTGGGCCCAATATCGATCCCTGGGGCACTCCCATGCTAATGGTGGCACCGGAAGAGGTGGTTCCGTTTATACTCACTTTTTGTGTTCTGTCTGTGAGATAAGATTGTATAAGTTTAGACGAAATATCCGAAACACCGTAATGTCTCAGCTTAATCAGTAGGATTTCATAATCCACGCAATCAAACGCTTTCGAAAGATCACAAAATATTCCTATTGCATCCTGCTTGCCTTCCCAAGCATCAAATATGTGTTTGATAAGTGCTACACCTGCATCAGTAGTGCTTCTATGTTTAGTAAAACCAAATTGTTTCTCATGTAGTAATTTATTTAAAGTAAAGTGTGAAAGCAGCTGATTTAATATAATTTTTTCAAAGATTTTACTAAGAGCTGGTAGTATAGAAATGGGTCTATAATTAGATGGGTCACTTTTGCTACCAGATTTAAAAAGCGGGATGACTTTACTAAATTTCATTAAGTTGGGAAACTGACCTTCGTCAATGCAGTTATTAAAAAGTACTGCTAAGTGGGCTGAGATGATATTTATGATTGATTTAAGTAGACTTATCGAAATACCCCACAGATCTTCGGTGTTTTTCATATTAAGTTCCTTAAACACCTTGATTATGTCATGAGAATTTATATGAACAAAGTTGAACTGAAATGAGCACTCATCAACACTAGATGTGAGCAGGGACCTAGCTAGCGGTGCACTAGAATTTAAGGTACTTGTAGTTACAATGGGTATATTAGAAAAGAATGTTTCAAAGGTATTAGCTATGTCAATCTCAGACTCAATTAAATTATCTTGAATTTTAAGAGCCAATGAGTGATCTCGAGGTTTTGATTTACAAGTTTCCTTATTAATTATGTTCCAAGTAGTTTTAATTTTATTTTTTGCTTGTTTTATTTTGTCACGCAAAAATATAGACTTAGCCATATGGCATGATTTCTTAAAGATTTTTGAGTATAATTTGACATAATCTACTAGTTTTTGACACTTAGAATTAGCTTTTAAACCATATAATTCGTATAATTTATTTCTACTTTTATGGATGCCTGGCGTAGCCCAATCACTAAACTTAAACTTAAAATTATCGACCTTTAATTTCTTCTTAGGAAAAATAAAATTATGTTCCTGTTTAATTATCTCAAAAAGACGCATATACTGATCATCTATGTTGTGGCATTGGGGTAGTAGATTAGAAAGGTTTTTATTCACATTACTCTTGAACTTTTCTACTCGATTCTTAGTAACCAGTCTATAACTAATATCCACTGATTGAGAGACGTGACGGTGCTCAAATTTAGTCAATAGACCACAGTGATCTGATTTCAAACAATTTATAATTGATTTTTCAATTGAGATATTTTCACAAAAAATATTGTCCAAGCAGGTGGCCGATGTGTCAGTGATCCTGGTTGGTTTATCATATAGATTTAGTAAATTAAATGATTTGAAAAGATTTAAAAATCTTACAGAGGTCTGAGAAGTGTCTAAAATGTTAACATTAAAATCACCGCATACAACCACCTTCTTGTTTGCTTTACAAACCTTCTTCAGCACTTCTTCCATCGTCTCTTCAAACCGACAATAATCGGCCGAAGGGGGTCTATACACACAAACAATAATAATCTGCTCTAACTCTGCACATGAAAGTTCAATGGTTCGCTCAATTGAGAGTGCTACTATGTCTTTTCGCTCTCTACATTTAAACTTATTATGAATTAATATCAGTGACCCACCGCGAATAGCAGAACTTCTCAAGAACGAACTAATGACACTATAATTATCAATGCTAATCATACAATCATTTTCTTTCAACCAGTGTTCGGTTATACATAAGACATGTATGTCCATACAGTCTAAGAATAATCCTACTTCTAATTCTTTGCCATAATCCTACTTCTAATTCTAATTATTTACTTATCTACCTATTACTATTAGATAATCTTATACCTAGGACTCTGTGTAGGTATTCATTTATTGTTATTTGGTTACAGTTTATCTTTCCTACCTATACTTTTACCCTATAAAATAAACAAGTCACTGACTGGATTGGCTGATCTTTTATTCACTATTTCATAACTACATCTACTCCTAAATATTGTGTGACGAATCCCGGCGCTCCGGCTCCTGTATTGCTGGCCCGCAACGAGGATTTCGCCACAAGTACCTATTATCTATACATATACTTGAAATATGGGTACACTTGCAGCTTTTTTATAAGCGCATTAGCTTGTACACCAAAAAGGTTTAATAACTGTTTTTCTAAAACACTCCTAAACCAATACAAATTATAACGGCGACGCACTGAACACATGTTTACTATAAATTCCGGCTATAACTCCTAAAGTGGATCACGTACTTACCCACCACTTTATCTGAGCATTATTATAAATTACCCATTATTATCTTAATGGTAATGACGCTCTACGGATAGTTATCATACAACAACCCTGTATAGGTGGGGTCCTAAAACTTTCGACCCTATCATTAATGTGATAAAGTGGGTTTTTTGTTGGGAATGATTACTTCAGGATGGGGATTTGATAAGTGTGTTGTTTATTTAAGGATGGATAAAAATATACGGTTTTGGTTTTATTGGTTAATTGGTTCATATGTTCTTTATGGCTGGCATAAAAAGGGATAGTTAGAAATTGATTTAATTTAACATTTGGCTCAGCTCGCATGTAAAGATACCTAACAGTTTGAGGATATACAAAATACAATCTTAAGTAAACATCCATTTTGTATTGAATGCTACGTGACGTCATGAGGTCATTATTCATGACTTTTGATATGGTTCGGATGTCCTCATTCAGGATTAAAACTTCAAACATTCTTAATGAAGCAGAACATGACGGTATTTTCACAGTGTCAAATGCCACCATAATTATTTTTAGCCAAAAAATAACAAGGGCGCTTCATAGTCCTTGGCGTCGGCTTTCAAATGAAACAGACAATTACAGGAGGACTTCGGAGGGCGTTGTTATTATGCCCTCGTATCAGGTTGCGGTGACATCTTAATTTGGTTGGGTGAAAAAATGCCTTAAAAAACTCACGCTGGCAAGTTGTTTTTCTTGTTTTTATTTAAATAGAGATTCTACTAACAGTGACAAGTTTTCTTTTGAATTAGACCTACGAATCGGATAAGTTACTTGTAATTTGTTGATATTATAAAAGATTTCATTGTTTGTTTGTAATGAATAGGCTCCGAAACTACTCAACCGATTCAAAAAATTATTTCACTAATATAAAGATACATTATCAGCGAGTGACTTAGGCTATATTTTTTTTTATTTAGGCTATATTTTGATGGGAGAAACGGTTTCGGGGCGAAGCCGCTGACGGACATGTAGCTTTGCGAGAAAGAACTCTTTTGCGTTTTTTTAAGTTGACATTCCATTTAAATTCATCAGCCATTAGGTTGAATGCGGATCACATGCACATCTCCCATAAATTTTCCGTGTGACTGGTGCAGTACCGTCCATCTTGTCAGCCACACACAACTTAATGGTGTACCAGTCCCATGCTGCGTTCAACATCAAATGATTACCAATGTAGAACCTTTTTCATTACATCACTTCTCTGCTGTACATCCTACCCAGTGACAATTTAAGTTGAAGTACCTATATAAAATATTTATTCTCAATTTGTTTGTTCATTTAATTTTAATATTGGCTGTCCGTCAGCGACATCGTCGGGTAGACTATTTCTCCCGTTAAAATATTCAGCACCCGAACTCAGATCGTGGATCGTGTGGTCCCGATAAAAAACCAAATATACCCGGATAACGGTGGAAGGCTCACCACCTACCAGGTTGGGTTCTAATACCATTGGTGAAAAGTGGGCTTCTGAGTGTTTCGTTCACCATGACGACACATTCACTTGCCTCTGACTACCCCGTTTGGGATAAAGTCGTGATGGTATGTTACGAAAAAATCTTAGGCCTAAGTATGTTTCTCGCTAATTTATATGAATATAGATGAAAGAATTTTCAAAATCGAACCGGTAGTTTCGGAGCCTATTCAATACAAAAAAACCTTCGTCAAAGACTTCGTACAGGTTTTCACTTGAAGAACATTACTTGAAAAAAGCCAAACACTTCAAAGTTTACGACACAAACTCATTTATTTTAAATACCTTTGCTGGCGAAAAAATATAAAGATTGTCTACGGCGATGAAATTCCATCACCCGCTTTCCTGGGGTGTCGGGGGTAAATATCGGATATCTTATTATTTTTACTCGAGTGCCCGCGACGCGGCGCTACCGTCGACAGCTGCTTAAATATTTCATTAAACTGAATGTGCTGACTACTGACGGCAATTCATTGCCTGTGTTACACTTAGTGCTTGCTCAATTATTGATTGCTAGTTAGTAATGATTGACGATTTCAGTTACATTATTTTTAAGTGTTTGAATCTGGCATTGATTTGGAACAGTCATGCTTTGGTGACAGACTTTAAGTGTTATTTGGTTTGCCAGATAACTTAAGGTTATCTTGTTTTTAGTTATTTTCAATTTAATGGCAAGTTCTTAGATCATCAAATCTTTGGATTTCTAAGTAGTTAGTGTTGTTTATACGGGGTGTGAAGTGACGTGAGCAGAACTCATAGTACATTGTGGCAAAAGGTTTTGAAATGCAGACCATTTAATAACAAAAGCACAGTGGGACCCGACCCGGTGGATAGACAACCTAAAAAGAGACTGTATCCGCAAGAAACGGTCGCTTTTGAAATTTATAGAGGCGTCATAAATGTTAAGTTGTACCTACGAGTAAGTCCAGTTGCTGGGATGATGATGATGCATGCTCAGTTATTAACAGAGCGCACTATTTAAAATGCTTTTTATTTATTAGTTTTAAGACTATGATTGATGATGTTTCTACTATGTTTAGCCCTATAAAATATCTTTGTTGCATCTAGCCGTGAACTTCGTCGGAATCCCGACCTAATCCACGGTCTATTCTGGGCCCCCTCCGATCGTAAAACTTATAAATAATAAACGTTCCTTGGAGGGGCTGAACTGAGATGGCAGGTTTGATAACAGCTGTTTATACCTAAATGTTGCGCTTGATAGAGGAAAAGAAAACGTTTGTGAAGCTATTTAACAAAAAAAAACAATAAGTATTTTAACAGCCTCTTAAAATATTTTTAGCAAAAATTTAATCCTATGTATCGTATAAAATAATTCTCATCTTCGACAATTAAAAAAAATGCTTTTAAACGTATAGAGGTGCCTCCTATATAGTATTTAGTTTCATTTTCTCCTGGAAACCATTCTGTGACTAACGTTCTTGTTTGTTCTATATCTGGGGTTTATTATCTATTTAGGTATTTATTCAGAAACAAATGAGCAGAGCTTTTTTGTTTTACTGGTATTCCAGTGGATGGTAAGTTCTGTTGATACGAGTAGTACAGTTATGGTTTTACACAGGCACCTTGTGATGCCGACATAAGACCCATTTTGCAATGATTTTGTAAAGGTTGATAGAATCGCGTCTGTACCTATAAAATCAAACAATGAAATAAAACCTCATGTAAACATTCAAAAAATAACTGTATAGACTCCAATTTATTAACACCACGTTTTTAACTTAATATGATATTTGCAAGAATGCATGATCGTATTCGCATTCAAACATTACAAATTCCATTCGATTTCAAAAGTGATGAATCGATTCACCCTGAACGTGCCTTGATTTGCGCCTGCTTACGTCTATTTGTAACTCATTTTTTGCAGTGTGTATTCAATTGTTTGTTAGCAAAAACAGCTTTTAAAAATAAATTATCACACGTTAGAAAACTAAAAATATACACCTCATAGCATAGGATGATTGCGTGCAGACTTTATGACAAACATACCAAAAATAGAGTAACAGATGCAATGTAAGGCATGAAAATAGAATTCTTCAGAAATGTTCAACTTTACTTGTAGAATTTAAAAATTAAACTCAATTTGAGAAAGTAGCCTGTATTATCTTTATCCTTTATCAGAAACAATTATTTCAGTTCGTTACGAAATCTGTTTTAACAGTTATTTCAGTAAGTTTAGTGTTAACCATTCGCAATGTTTCTTTTCTGACTCGGCCTTGTAAAACTTAAAGCAAATTCACAGCTCATGCTTGGATTCGAGCGAAGCAAGCAAATGTAAGAACACGTCTTCCTTCGCGAATCCTTCGCTAAAAGACCAGGCAAAACCCATTACGAATTCTACCAATACGCAACTGGGAAATAATAAATCACGCGGTATATTAGTGCCGAATCGATTCACTATTAGCCGTTATGAATATTGATGGCGCGACGTGCGATGTTACGCGCTCCACTCGTGTAATCGATACGTCGATGTATCGATGTTGGAAGCACGGGTTTTGACACTGGCTGTCTGGAAAGGAGGTTACGCACCCATATTGTTTATTTTTAAATTATCTGGGACATCTCAAACTAAAATCTCTTGAGGTCTAGGTAAAGCCAGTGAATACGAGTACTAGTACTGTACTGGACAAAATCTAATATAATTGAGTATAGCTGTGGAAAAGCTGACATTTATGCTTTTCTTTTATCACGTCTTTTAATCTACACTTGTTTTAAATACAAAGATGTGTGGAAGAACATGTCTGATTTTGTTGCGTTTTTACAATATTTTCAACATGCAAGATTTTACCTAGGCAGAGCTGACTTTTCAGGAATCTTCTGAACCTCTCTAGATTATAAATTGAGATTGTTTTTGATTTTATAATCTAGCAAGAAAGCTTTACGCCCTTGATGAGGAGCACCTATAATTTAACTACCCTCGAAATAAAGCTTAAGAATTACGATATTTTTCAAATTAATAAAAGGTTGCAAGGAAACTGTTGTTTTTTTTCCGCCCACCAAACTATAAAAAACTACCAATCAGTGTCACATCAAACTATATTGCACACTTTATAAATCGATGCAAGCTCACTGCTCACATACAAATAGGAGGGCGCGCTTAGCCCGCCGGGAATCGAACCCGAGCCTACCGCACGGTGGCGACGTGACCTGACTACTAAGCACAACTTGTCTGCTGTAAGTTATGGGTTTCAACTTGCTTTAAAGTCGGTGTCAGGAGCAGGCTGGTTTGGGGATCCTTGTTGCTGAAGTTCGGAAGTAAAAAAGATGATAATTTTGTTAGAATTCACTGGGCTGGAATATTTTACATAATCAAGTGATGAAGTACGGAATACAGCAGGGAAAACTTCACAGAACTATCGCAAAATGAATCTTATGTTCTCAGCTTAAAGGTCATTTATGCTTCTTATGTACAGCTTGAAGTGATGTCGTGTATTTGCCATAGGATGATAGGTAGAGCCTAATTTTCGCGCAAATCCTAGGAGGATCGCGAAACACCGAATAATAGGAATCTGACATTCAATATCGCTTTTATCCTGGTAATTTTCGCGATGATCCAAAAATACGACGCGTCCTATTACCCTTGGACATCTTCATAGCTGTCCGTCTATTTTCTTATAAAACAATGTGATTTTAATATTTTTATTTTAAGTCACAACTCAATAATGTCCATCAAACATGTTCACTCTAAACATAATACAGATAGGTATTACATGAACAAATACAGAAGTCTAGAGATTCTGACTAACATTGCCGACAATAAACAACACTCCTCAAACAATAGGTACCTAACTAACATGACCGCATTTTTTTAGTTGCAATAAATAATATCAACTATCAACCGATACATATTTTGTTTTTCGTGTAATTAATATTGTTGAATAAAATAAATAAATATGCGCCAGACAACACACCTTTTGTCATGGTCTCGAAGTAGGGATAAATATCCCTGTGTTACGAGGTACCAGACAAGGAGTAAAGCCAGGGGCGTCTCCCAGCACACCCAGACCCAAGCCAATTTAGAAAAGATCGTTTCCTGAATTGACCTGACCGGGGATCGAACCCGGGACACAACGGGATTCAAGGCGAGAAACCGTGCTACTGCGCACTACGCCAATCGTGTCGTCAATCCTTCGTTATCTATCCTCTAACGAAACTTACATTTTCTCTTAATAGTATCGCATGTAAGCATTTTACTATAAAACAGTAAACAGATCGGTGCTTTTTAGACCGCAATAATCAGCTTATCGCGCTCCGCGGAATATTTGGACGAATTGAATTTGTTTCTCTCTGCGAGCCTTGAAAGTTCATAAAAAACTGGCCAAGGGTGCGTTCGACGCTATTAGGTGAAGGTTCCGCGACAACATGCTTTTTTCGAGAATAGTATGAACCATATTTTCGTCATTATTGCAATTATTATAGCTTAAACTTTCTAAATATTGTCTATCCTTTGTCTTTTTGCTCTATCCCCTCTTTTTCATCTTTATGTTTCCTTGGTTTTGTGATAGAAAATATCCAATATTTATCTTTATGATACCTTTGTGCGTCATTTTAGTAAAATCGAGTACAGCAATGTTTCCTTCTATTGATGTATTCACTTAGTTAAAATTTAATTTTAATGAGTTCTATTTTTCTTAACTTTTATGAACTACTAAAAGTATATGTAATTTTTTATTTTTAGCATTTAACAATGCACTAATTTCTACACAAAGATAAAACTACAAAAAGCGACCTGATCCTTCTACATGGGCTTTAGACAAAAAGAAATCTCTTTGCTCAAAATAAAGTTGAAAAAGGAAGATTTTATTCATACGCAACCCTGAAATCCTCCCACAGCTCCAGATGCACCGACTCCCACACAGCTCGTGATTGACACCGCCCGTCGGCTCGACACGGTTCGCGGGTTCAGATCCGTCATTATAGGGACGAGATGGAAAATATTTTATAACAATATAAAAGGTGAAACGATTTTATTTCTACTTGATAAAATTTGTACGAAAATATCGGCAGATCTAAAAAAAAAAAAAATTTTGAGTGACAGATTAGTTAGTTTTGAAACAGCACTGATCTGATCTATTAAAATAAAAACCGTGTGCTTTTAACGTCCGATGATCAAGACGCCCGCTAATTTCTACAAATTGTGTGTTTCCAAGTCACCCCTGTTTTAAACCCTTCTTTCTTACTGTCAATTCAATCGGCGATGAATTATAAGTAGGCTAGGGTATACCTAGCGCTGTTCTGTTGTAGTGAAAAAAACATGGACAAACTTTTTGCAGAGCTAAGATTCCACCCCGAGTGGAAGTACATGAAAGTACTGCTCTTTATTGTTCACTTTGAAGATACACTGAGCTGGAGATCGAAAACTTCCTTAAATAAAAAAAAATAGTTGCCTGTAAAGTCGGTTTTACGGGCGAAGATTTTACGTGACAACGTTTTTTCTCGGTAGAATATTTATTGATATGAATATAATTAAATTGCACAATAGGAACAAGGAATTGAATGAAAATAAGAATTGCGGCAGACCGATCATAGTTGAGTGGGAGAGAGACGCAAGGCATTCGGCGGGCCTCTCTCTCGTTCGGTGACTCATCGTAACGTTACCGAGCGTTACACTTTTTCATAAGTGACTCCCAGCCGCAACCTAATTTAAGACGTTGTCACGTCAAAAAAAGTCACAAATTTAGTCATCCTACTTAAGCGGTGGCGGAATAAGTGCCTTAAACACCACGTAGCTACGTAACGTAACGTAAGTGTAACGTCGCGAGTCGCAGTGCCGTAGCTCGTACAAAATTACTATCACAAGAGTCTGCACGAAAGTAACGCATCGATATGCCTGCTACATTTTACAATCACCATGTGGTAAAGCCCTTGTTTTCCTTTTCCTTTATTTCTCTGTAATGTTTTTTTTATTAGTTACTGACAAACTAATAATATTTAAAACAACATGAGAACTTTAGTTTATCGATCCATTCGGTTCACGCTGCCAGCATCATGAAAGGCGAAACAGACCACTCAGTGTTTCCAAATTCAAAATTAAATCTAGAGACGCATCGGTGATCGCGATACCAAGTAACTGAGTTCAGTAATTAACCAACTTCGTTCGATTTCCGAATTTACGGCTTCCTGTGTAATCGGCCCGGTGTCATTGGATGGCGATAAGCGCCCGTCCGATTGGTCGATGGGCCGTAACTTCGTTCGAAATACGAACTTCGGGATTTACGTCAGAAGACCGTTATGGATTTGACCCAATTTGCTAGGGCCCTAGCCCGTTTGAATTGGATTTTTTTCGGTTATTTGCACGGCTATTTATTGGACGTAAGGTGTTTTGGTGATTGATATTAGTTCCAGGGATGGTTCATTGTCTTCAATCCTCGGAGGAGTCTGGAGGGACTGCTCGAATATTGATTGGAAAACGCAGTTATCGCTATCTACATTTTCTAAAGGGGAAATCGGCTCCTTGGTAGTTGTTGATCTGTTTGTGTGCTTTGTCTGGCCACATAAAGTAAAAAGATAAACCGGTGTAGCAATTGTGTTGTATGCCAACCTTAATCAGTTTAAAATTTTAGCGAGCTGGCAGCTACCTAGTCCCTCTTGCCTTGTGCTGACTAAACTAATTTCATTTTCCAAACCTAATATTTGCTTCCAAACTTATAGACGTATATTATTATGTCGAAAAAAGTCAGGTGTGAGGAAAAACACCTGTTTTTCCTACATAGGAGAAGACATTAAACGGATATCGGGAACTTTTACGTTAATAAATAAATAACAACATATTCTACATCTTGTCTACTTTGCATATTGCATAAAACCGGAACTCTTCACGTCTCAACTGGCGCTCGTAACCATTGTGATTAGTGGTTAAAAGCTTGAATATTCAATTAAAAACAATAAAATTATGGTAATTCATAATTAGAAGGATGAATTGCATATACAAAACCCTGTACCGGATGCTGAAACAATTATTACTGGGCCAATGATCATCAATTAAGGCGATCGTCGTTAGCGATTTTAATGGGTCATTTAATTGGTTCATCCTGTAACATCGATGCACCATGGAAACAGACATTGAAATTAAAATGGCTTCATTATTGGAACAAAAGAGTTGCGTTAATTTGCATGATATCGCTAAACAATTGCGGGGAAATATTTCAAAATTATGACAGTGGGTGCAGTTTATGATAGACCACTATTGGACAAAGACCTGCCCAATGTGCGCCATGGAGCTCTATCCTTCACTATACGGATTCACTACCTGCCAGTTAATTGTTTTGCAAATCATTTTTCCATCCAACATTACAGTTGCCCTTGGCAGTGAGTACTGTGTCATAGTAATAAAAATAATTTACAGTGAGTTTTTGCGAATGGTATTTTTCGTGACAATTCAGAAACCATGAATTCTTTTGACGCGAATCCACACGTTAAGCCGCGGACACGAAGGCAGCGAATGCGTGGCGGGAGCGACGAGGCTGACCCGATTTATGCTCTCTCGCTGTCGCTGCTGCCGGTTCGCGCCCTCTTACTTCGGCTCCTCAGAATTAAGGTGGCGGTTGGGGCCTCCAACCAGTGTACTGCAACTTAATTCACATTGTCTAAAAGCAATAGTTACCTGACGATCTCCCGCTGCGCCGCGTGCAGCTTGCCCGCGAGCCGCGCCGCGTCGGCCTCAGCGGCCCGCGCCCGCGCCTCCCAGTCGCCGCGCGCGCGCCGCTCGCGCTCCGCATCGCTGCGCGCCGCACCCTCGCGCTGGAATAGATAAGATAACATTAATATTTGTCACGTGAACAAATGTAACAGGTAAACAGTACACGCTTGGGTCTGCACAAAGTTGATTACACGAAATAATGTATCAAGTAATTACTTTGTTCAGATTATACAGAAAGAACACACCGGTGTATGTTTGAAGTAAGAGTGAATGAATTTTGTTGGTTCGACCAATGAACGGCTACCTGGCCGTCCGCCAGAGACTCAAAAGCCGACCAAGCTTCGCCAAAACTGTTCTTCCTTTGTCTGACAACCCACCACAGGCCAGGATCGGCTTATGGCTGGAGAGGCTACCTGCTACCGCCCCATTCGTTGGGCCTTCTGAGTGTCTCCCCCGGGGCCGCGATTTGCCATGGCTCACTTGGAAAGCTCTGAACAGGCTGAGGACCCGGGTTGGCAGATGCAGGGAGAGTCTGTGCAGATGGGGTTACACAGATGGCGACAATGCGTGCGAGTGTGGTGCCTCCCCACAAACTATGGACTACCTCATATCATGACCCTCGTGTCCGGACAGCTGTACGCGTGAGGAACTTATGTGTGCCAACGACCATGCTGTTAGGGTGGCGGAGTTTTGGTCTAAAAGGATATAGCCATCGACACGATAAGAAGAAGAAGTTGGTTCGACAGTCCTGACATCCATTTACTCGACATCACCTACATCTGGTAGATAAATGTCTATCGAAGAAGCTTTGGCAAAGGTGAAGCAATATCTTGCTACCCCAATTAAACCCCACCATCGAGGAAACATGAGTCATAATGACCCTAAAACCATCGAGGGATCATAAGCTCCGTTTAACAGTAATTTAATACAAAATGTTCGAAAACTTATTCGCGTCTATGACAAACAGTAGGTATCAAGAATCAAATTGATTACCAAACACTGTCGTTAGGTCGAAAGTTTAAAATGGAGCAAGCTTCAAGAGAGTTCTCAACTCCGATAGAGTTAAATAACGCTCATCAATCTTCTGTAATGGCACGGGAAGTGAATGGAGATGTGCCAATAAACCTAAGTTTAAAAACTAAGTTTTGTTACTATCTTACTAAAAAGTAAAATAACAATGATATTGTTTAGCAAGTAGATTATACGAAAACAAGTGGCGAATATCTGTAACAAACAGTTATAATGGATCCATAAATTTAAAGAGATATTATAGACCGTCTATTGGTGCAATGGCAGCAATGCTACCTTTAGCGCCGGAGGTCGTGCGTGAGTTCGATCCTCACCCATGACAAACATTTGTGTTTGGTGTGTGTGTGGTGTTATTATCTATAGAAGTATGTATTTAAAAAAATATATGCATGTTTATCAGTCTCCGACACCCATAGTACAAGCTCAGCTTAGTTCACTATTTATTTGTATAACCAATTACACTATCTAACAGGAAACCACCTTATGCGATAGAGTAAAAAAATAATTACAATGCATTTCAAAAATTACACGACATATACATTGTTAGCCTCGTGAACTGTCTCTCAGATCACACGAAAATAATCAACTTGGTATCTGATATTTTAATATAATTTCGCTGGGTTGCAAAGCTATGTATATCATGTGTGTCTAAACACATCTCACAACTCTCTGATAATACGTATGTAAGTAAAGTGACTGTCTTTCACCAGACGAACTAATCTTGTAAAGCAGGGTTGCTTACTTAAAAAAAATATATATTAAATTCTAGTATGTATTCACCCCATTGATTGCTAATAGAGACTAGTGAGCACTTCACATCCACCCAGAATGAACTAACACCATAAATCAGATGTTCAATGAACATTATATCTTCAAATACAAATAGTACCTAGATACCAGTTATTTAATAAGTTAAATTAGATAGTATAGAATATAGAAACTCATTCTTTATTATCTAATCTGATATTTTCAATTCGCAATTATTACTACTCGTTATCAGTCAATTACTCCTATTACTTTTTAAGGAGATTGACCGCCACAAATATATAATAATTAAAAAGGGTGGAACATTTAAAATCATAGCCAAGATAATTTTTCAGAAAAATAAATAAGTCTTAAACTAAATTATTATTTAAACTATCAATGGTTCATTTTAGAAACCATCTGTCATCGGATCGAGTAAGCGGAAACGGACGGAAATATCCAGAAACGTCTTTTTTTCACCTCGCCGAATGCCCGCCATCTTACGCCACGCTCCGACGGCAACGTCTTGACGGGATTCTGTGATTATGAGTTCATTATGGACGCTTTAAAAAGAACGAACTTTGTTTGTTTTCTTAATCGCGGCAGTGGTTTGAAACGAATGAAGTGTTTCGAAGATTAACTAGTTCTTTTTAATCTCTTCAGATGAAGAGACTATTAATAAAGCTTCATAGTTTTAGCTATTCATACAAACAAATTAGATAAAATGTCGTGAACTTCACATCTGAAGCTGAACCATCTTTTTCTAACAGCCAACTTTTGTTTATCCTTATTGTTGACTGACTCGTGGGCGTAATAGGTAGAGATCCTACCTCCTACGCCGAGGGCCGTGGATTCAATCCTCACTCAGCACTAACATATATGTGTCTAGGTGATCCAATAACCAGCTCTGTTCTGCAGGATGGTTCCGTTGACTTGGTGAAGAAAGCTGTCCCAAATATTCAATTATTCATTCCATTCAAGAGTTAATGTTAAGACATTAGTTACGAAAGTGTCTGCTATGACTGGATTTAAGTAAGGAACACAGTGTTAAAAAGTTCTACATTCATTCACCCACACTCTTGTAAACAATGTAACATATTTATTACACAATAACGAAACCACCCAAGTTCCACATAGTCAACAAATTTGGACATTCACTTAAGTGCTTGTCTCCAAGTGTCGTCTATTTAGGGAATGGTGGAAGAGACAGGAATAGCGTGAGGAGCTAGGCATCCCGGCATCTCGGTAAACATTGGTAACGTTTACACGTAGTTAATATAAAGTTACTAGTGGAGATCGTTGATTAGTCAGTATTTTAACATCAACACGGTTTTATACGATTTAATTGCTACTTTAAATCTTTGGACTAATATCTATCAGCAGCCTTCAGAACCTCAGGTTAGGTAAGGCTATAGGGACGCATCCGCTGGAATAGTACTTTATTTATTTATTTATTGTTTATTGGATAAATAAGTAAAGTACAATTGGCAGACTTAAATGAATGGTAATGATACTCATAATTCTTTACCCACTTTAGGATATAAATTTGCAAACGCAAAATTAACGCTCATCCCTCATAGACATTTACAAAAAGAAAATAAAATACAGCAACAACTTCAAATTAAATTATTTCATCAGCTCTAAATTGTAATCAAAGTCCCTTTCCTCCATAAAAGAGAAATCAAACCACAACCAAGAGACATCGCGATTTAATTTCGTAATAGCGCCACGATAAGACGCAATACTAATTAAAATTATTTACTTTCCCGGCCTAGACCAAAATTTCCTCTATTTACCGGTCTGCCGGGACCAAATGAACTGAAGCCAAGATACGGCCAAGACTAATTTTCAATTAAAACTTCATCAAACTTAAGCAAGGAACGAACGGAGCTTGGCCCAAGTTATAAAATGATTACCACATTGTTTGTTAGCCGTTGTAATATGAACCTTGGAATGTGAACTGTGTCTGATTCAGAAACCAAATAACTAGATTTGACACACTTATGCCTTGTTTTTTTTTCGACTGGGTACTATTCTTATTATTTTTTAACATTCAGACCTATGCTGTTCATAACTGCTGAAGCACTGAATAATAGATTAGAGTGTTTTTCAGTAGATAAATAAACTCAAGAAGGATCATATTGAGGACAAACTAGGTAGCAATGACCTCATAAACTGCACCAAGCTCTTATAGCGTATTAAGCAATTTGTTATAGTTGCCAACCTTCAGGAACTTTAAGAAGCCAAGCAAGCCATGAGTTGTTCAGTCCCACATTTTAAATGCTTCAAACTTCTCAGTCTAGTTCTAGCTGTATATTAAGCGCAAAGTAACTGTAGAATAACTAAACCGAAAGCAAAGGCCCTCATTAAGCCGACTGTTGTTACTAGTTGAGAGAGTAAGTAGGCCACTCAACTAGTAATAACTGCGGCGCGTCCTATCTTGGACCAAACCCGGATAAGATCTTTGCTAAAGCAACTAAAATTGCAGGTAAAGTTGCGAAAGTTTCGTTTGCGGTAAACGTTAGCCCAGCCTGGGCTAATTAACGGGCAGGCGCCGGAGATCAAGCTTTATATTAGATTTAACGTGATTTGTTGGTTTTGTCATTGCGACAACTTAATTTGCTAGTTATGAAGCAATGTTATCAATATTTTGGTTTTTTTTGAGCTTGTTTCATAATATTGCAAACTAAAATCTCTTCACTCATTTGTATATAGTATAATTATTTGTAACCGATGTAAACAGCAATATCATTCACGTGTCTATTGTGAATAATATTTACGTGAAGGCCGTGTTATTTACGAAATTCAAGATTGCTCTTGAGAAAACTATCACACAAATCACGACCGTATAGAGTACAATGATCAAGAACACGTACAACAAAATCTTCACCGCAAAGAAAGCTCCAACTTTTCTGAACAAAACTTTGAAACAAAAGCTGCATACGACGACTACTAGTGATGTGACGCGACATGTGCGGCAGACAGATCTGATACGTTATGACGACGTATGACGTCACAAGTAGTCCGGCGAAATTGGATTTTTATCCGATTCCGTGATAAAGCACGTCACCATTCACCCGCTCAGCCTTTCATATTGAGAATGGTTTTTCCTTTCACTCGAAATTTTATCAGACGGAGTTCACTTTGAAGAAACAGTGTTTAACTTAATCGTATTTTGTTCTTTTGGATGAGTCGGACAATAAACCTAACATTTACTTTATTTGAAATGTGATCTTGATTGTACTCTAAATAATGCTGAATTTACACCGTGTCTAGGAATTTAACGTTATGCAAATATAAGCTACGTTTCATAGTATAACTAAGCACTGGTTTTCTTTTTTATTCATTTAATCCAGTCGCTTACTGATGATAGCTACTTAATAAAAATACAAAAAAAAATAAAAAAAATCACTGACAAAATCTTGTTGTGTAAAAAAATATCGTTTTTTCCTTAGCGAATAGGTATAATTTCCTGCACCAAAGATTTTATTTCTAATATTGTGTCTCGAAGACATTTATTCCGCAGAAGTTAAAAGCCCCTTGGCCCCATAAATGTCAGTTTCATCTGGCACCGAGTGCCACCTGTCAGCTGACAACTGGAAGTGACGTCAGCTTACGTAAAAGCTCTCAAAACAACCTGCACCCCTTGAGTACCTGCCTCCCTCCTGTCTTGTTTACTTTTCACTTACTTCATTTTTGGGTTTTTACAGAAAAAATAAATTATCACTGATTTCCAAAATTATGGAATAAGGTGCTTTTATACTTAACTACTTGAGATACAATTTACCATTAAAATATATTGGAAAATTTTTGCTTTGCTTTGCTCTTAGACTAACCTCATTTGTCATAATCATTATATAATAGTATCTACTGCATATAATGAACAATGTACTGTACAATGGGGTGCTGAATAATCTTAAATAACAGTCACTATTGTAATCTACGTCAATATATATTGCTTTTTCTGTTTCAAAGCTGCGAGTATTTTATGAATTCCTAATTTCTGTTCTACATGTATTCCAACATACTGTGGTCCATACCGAAAAGTAATGTTAACACGGTTTCATGTTGGCTAGCTGTATAATAGATCTAGTAGCGCGCCTAATCCGGTAGCAGCTATACAGTTGATCTAGTAGCGCGCACCTAGTCCAGCTAACAGCTATACAGTTGATGTAGTAGGCAGTTCCTGGTAGTTCCCTGTCGGCTGCTGATTGATGCCGACGCAGAACGAAGTCGGAATTAGGCTCTTCCGTTTGTAACAGACTCGTTTCAGCACGAACAGGCCGGAATTTGGCATTCCAATTTACATTTGAAAGCAAGTTGGAATTCATGTTAGGTGTTACACAAAAATTAAATCAATTTTAAGTGTAGTTTTTAAATTTAATATAAAACAAAACCATGTGCACCGACACAGCAGAAAACTTAAGAATAAAGCTGATCTTTAAAAAAACAGGGAGCAAGGCACGTACTCAAGGTAGGGGTTTATTCGATTTCAAAAAACGGAATGACGCTTATAAATGACAAAATGTAGAGACATTTTTAATAAGGTTAGTTTTAATAACAAAAGTACGAAGTAGTCGTAGGTACCAAGGCGAAGCTCAACTGAAAAAACTTGACACCACTGACAGTAACCACTATTCTGTTTCAGCTTTTTTCATTTAGGCAAAGGAGCTTTAGTAAAACGAATTAAATCTCCTAGTAAGAGCACTTGAACTTGAAGAATTGGTTCTAGTAGCAAACAATAATGTCAATAAACACTCAGAAATTTGGCAAAAGCAGTTCACACCAACAAAAACAAAATAAGTTGTATAAACACTGAAAAAAATCTGCCCATCATTTTTAGTAGCAGGTACGTTATTAATGGAGTTTAATATTAAATAATGAGACGCTTAATCAATCAGTGTCAGTCAGCGGCTTCTCTTGCTGACGTCCTGTGTATATTTAAACGTTTTGAGAAGGTTTAAAAATACATTCATTTTCGTTGAGATTTCTTGAGCTCTAAAATTGGGATGTTGAAAAAGGTTATTGTATTTATTAATAATACTTATATATATAATCTATAAATAAGTAAGTATTCGTTTGTCTGAACTTTTGTGTACGCTAGGAAACGGTTCTGTTCTGATTCTGGACCAAGTGTTTATTATAAAAAAAAAACAAATGCCAAACAATGTAAACTCTTTTAGTTTTAATTAGCGAGTAGTTCGCAGGTGTGAAAAATAATACCTTAATATAAAACACATTTTTTTTTATACTATGTATTAAGCTGGAAAATTTTATTTTCACCCCTAGTGCCAACATTAATTGAGAAACACCAAACCGTTTCCTAATCTAAAAACTTAGTTACGATCAGTACGTCACGAGTTGCCAATTTAAATTTACGTTATCGTTTGCGTAATAAAAATTGTATTGGGATGACACATAACATTCATGACATGACAATGACAAATCACAATACATTTTTTATGCGGAGGATATAATGTAAATTTAAAGTGGCAACTTGTGGTAGACGTACAGACTGGTGGATCCACATCACATTGTCAAACCTTATAAAATAATACCCCAAGAGTGTGGTTGAATACATCCAAGTAAATCAGAAGGAAGGAAAACTTTTCAGTTACCAAAACCGGACTTTCTTATGACACCTACGACGTCACTGTCAGAATTTCCCCCATAACCTGTCACAGAAAGTGACTGTCGTATTCTAGAAAAACCAAACACGGTAATTCGTCGCCAAACATCGTTTATTGACAGCTCCTTGTACTTAAGTACAGTTAGCAAAAGAATTCTAAAAGTTTTGAAGAAAAAAAAAGGAATTTGAGCTTTACTCTATTAGGCTTAGAGTTGTTTAGCTAAGTTGTTATCAAAGTTTGTTTAGGCGTCCGTATTAAACCCTTGGTAGGGAGTTCGGCAAGGGTGAGTTCACGGATAAATAGTGTCGCCAAATATTTGTCCAATATTGCAAATCAGCAGTGGAGTTTGCATGCTGTTGTTGACTGTACCCACGGTTGTACTTGTGTTTAACACTAGTCAAATTGGAGCTCCCCTTGTTTTGTTAGTTTGATGGTGTTTTGCGCAGGAATAATTCAAGAGAGATATTATTTCGGAAGAAAAAAATTGCGTAATGTAGAGACGAAATCTATTTAGGTATATCAATAAAACAGGCACCTACCTTAACATTTATGATTATTTGCACAAACTGAACTGTGTGAAAAATCGTCCTGCTTGCTCCAGCATCCCATGAAAACCAACGAAACAACCCACACTACTTAACCGCTGTTTTGAGAGGTTCTTGAGATTTATAAGCAGGGTTTTTTTGTAAAGCTGAATACATGCATTCGCTGCCAAGAGGCAGTAAATAAAAACAATAGATTGAATGTCAACATTTGCTAATAATATCAAAATTGCAACATGCATCGTCAACTAAACGACCTTGTTCTAAAAACTAAGCAAAACAGTTTAAAAATATTTAAGGCCTATTCAGTAGTTAAACTGCAGATAATAAAACCGTCATGCTCCGCTAACTAAACAAAAATGGTCATTATACTTAGACCTTCAAATACGTCCCCTCTTTTCTGACCCTCTAAAAAACTCCCACACATGCGATGACGTCACATCACATCGCAAACAATTACTCGCGATTGGTCAGAATGCTGCCACGTGACTGGCACGCGGCAACTCTTTTGCCGCCAAATTTGATAGAGAGCGCTATATTGCCTTGTAGAATATTAAACGAATTCGATATAGACTGTTGGCACTCTGAAATGAAAAGAATTTGCATTTTTTTAGTTGAACCTTGATTGGCTGTCATTTTTAATCAAATTTACATTTTAATTCCTCTTCTTATACATCTGAAATTACAAGTTTGTCCCTTCGAGTAGTTGTCAGTGTGCCATATCTGCCTCATCAACTAAACTGTGGCAATTGAATAAGGAATGAATCGGAATTTTCCAATAAGCTCAAGTTTCTTAAGGGTGTTTTTGTTGAGTGGCTTCCTGGCCTTTTTCTTTACTACTCTTGAAATTCTTCTATTAACTTCTATATGAAATATAAACTTGCAGATGTTAATAATTGCTTTAGGGCTATCATGTAACAACGACAATTGTATGGCACGAGAATACCCTATTCTTGATTCACCTATTCATTTTCTTAGAGTGCTCTGCTCTTATACCAGGGTTGTTAGTAGTTTTTAAATAACTAACTATCCATGAAAGATATAATGCATGATAATGAGTGAATCTATAATTTCCAAGCTACCAGCTGTCCAAACCAAACTAATAACGATCGCTGCCTATATCCCTTAGTATAGTCAACCCCAAAAAAGTGACTCATCTTCCGCACCCTCCAAATCAAACTACCTTATTATGTGCAGCTTACACAGATTCCCTCACAAGGATTACAGATATAAATAATTCAATAAACAATTACTGTAATATATAATAAATAGCAAAGTTTTTATTTCCATTGGCATAGAGGGTAGAATGAAAAAAATGTGGGCTCGCTCAGGGTATGAACCTGAGCCCCTAGTTTGTAATCTTCTTACGGTAATCCAATATAGGAATTATTTCAGTGGACTGGCATGTCGTGACGAAAATAAGTATGGATGTTAGGTACGAAAAGAAAAGACATTTTAGGATCATGTTACTGCACTGTGTTTTTTTAACGTCATACAAAATCCTAATGGCTTTCAGGCTAAAATTGTGGAGCCATAAGAATTATTAACATTTTACTACGTAGTTACATCGTCCACATAGACAAAATAAAGTAATAAAGCCAGTTAAGAAAAAAACATTAAAAAAATTAAGAATGGACAATGATGGTTTGGATGAGATTAAGCTTGCTAAGTCAAGTGATGATTTTACTTAAATCTACAAATGACTGATAACCTAGTTACTGAGAGTATTTTTGCAATCTTGTGGGTTTTCTAGAAAACATGGGCATTAGCAATTAGACTAACCAAATTTTAGATATATAGTCATGCTATCTTAAAATGTAATAAAACAATATTCTATGTAAAATTGTATTCTGGAATAAATCAATTGTGTTGCTACTTGTAATTTGTACCTCTGCGTTTGCATGCCTCATCATTATGTGCAAACTCCTGATTGGATTTTAATGAAACAATTACATAAACCATAAAAACTGGATAAAAATGTACTTTAGATTCACATATACAGAGGACGATAAGTTCGACAATCTAAATCCACGCGCACGAAGTTGCTGGCTACTGCCAGTTTTTTATGAAATACCTAAATTTCTATTTTTTTTCAGTGTGTGGTAAATATCAACAATCTGGTGCTTATAATAATTTGGCCCGGAAACCCCGCCAAAGTTATTGAAAGCCATCGAAATTATCCGCTGCAATAATTGCTAAAACCTTTAGTCGGGAATGTCGGGATACGGTAACCGAGCGCCAATCTATGCGGACGCAGACCGCACTCCCTTTGACCCTTGATTGAATAGACGAAGGACTAATTATCGTGGAATTCAAGCTTCTGGACGCCAGTGATGTGAAACTGTCGATATATTCAGATCTGGAAGTAAAAATGTAAAGGATTTTGAAAAACTCGTGAATATCCGATTTAATCCAAACTGCTTCACTGCTGCACTCTATTCTACTATTTAAGGCGGGAATGATAATATTTATGTCTATTCTTAGAAAGATTTTCTATTTATTCTTTTTTTTCCACATATTTGATCTAGTTATAATTAACATTATTTGAGATTAATGAACTATACTCAAGCTTGGTGGTCTGGAAAGTAAATGAATTTAATGATATGATACTACAAGTTTATTATCGACATTTTGAAACTAACCAAATTTACTACCAAAACGGGATTGCAAAGGATACTCGACCATCGAGATGCTGGGTATTTTATATAATGAGAATACGCAACATTTCTGATTGAGATCCAAATACCTTTCAACTGCCAGTAATTTTCATTTAATTAAAACTTTGTGTTAGATTTTGGCTATAGTTAGAACAAGTTTGAGTGAAATGTTGATATGTAAAACATTTTTTGAGATAAAAGCTTTGAAAATGGAGAAGAGTAAGATTTATGTTATCAAAAGCGTTGATGGGTAAGAATAAAATCATTAGTTGTGACTGTGAGTTTGCTGAATTTTGAATTTAAATATTGAAGAATTAGTTCTAATCGGAATTCTTATTAAAAACTTAGTTTCGTTGTTACCGGAAACAACTCTGGTGATATTCACTTCTACGATGAACAAATGAAGCTGCTGTACTGGGTGCATGGGTTTCAAGTGGAAAACGTCAAAGGATTAAGCTTCAACATTTTACCGAGAAGCTTCAAGATATTTGACCCTCAATGTAATTTCTCAATCTTAACACCTGTAACATATAAAGTAAAGCGCCTCTCAAAGTGGCAAATCATGGTAGACGTACCTACGTCTACCATGAGTTGCCACTTTGAGAGGCGCTTTACGAAATACAACAAACGGAAAGCAAGATTAGATCAAATGTATTTCTTAATATCGTAATTAATATACTCGTCGTAGGACTGTTTCGCATCAACTCTTCCTCTCTCCTAAAAACAAACTAAACTGTGCTGTGACCGACAGGGTCCATAATTTTATCAAATACAATTACAGAAAGTATTCGTCATGGAAAGAGGTCTCATTAAAGAAACGGACGACTACATGCTGAAAGTAAGAAAACCACTGAAAAAAGTAAACCCAGAAATAGGAAATCTCACTTGCTTTACCTTCGTAAAGCAAACCTCTCAGGTCCTGGTGGCCACTAACAAGGGCGCAGTCCTCATTTACGGGTACACTATTGAGTTCCAGGAGAATATTGATAACTCTAATTATGAGAACCTGAGGTTCTTGAGAAACATGCACTCTAAAAAAAGTTTATATCCAATCGAATCCATTTTTTTGTAACTTAGGTAAAGAAGTCCTCAACCGTTTCGTTAGTTAAAGATTCGTTAGTTAAGGACAAAAAAGCTTAAAAAGGCTTCTTGAATTTCGGAGACGTTCCTGAATTAGTTTCAGAGTAAGTATGACTTTCAAACGCGAAATACAATATACGTAATATAATAATTGTACACTGCTCTTTGGGTAGACTAAATCTAACCTGTCAACGTCTGTCTATCAGAACCTGAATTAGTTTAGGAGATAACTTAGTTTTACAAAACCCCGCCGTAAAGATTTCTGCTTCACCTAGTGGTTGACTGGTAGAGAATGCCTTTAGGCATTAAGTCCGCCAATTGTACTTTTATTTGTGCAATAAAGATTGAATAAATAAATAAATAAATAAAACTATCTGATTATCTGGGAGATAACTAGATCTAAGCGGGTTAGTAATCTTCTAATAGATAGTGGCGGATCGGTGGGATCTAGGTCGGCCGTGATTACTGTCTAGCCCTGAATTAAACCTAAATTGAATTCCGGTAAGTTTCAGGATTTTTGAATGATGAGAATTTAGCGTTTGTAAGAGAATGGGAGGATTTCTACTTGGTCATATTGTCGCGCTGAGTAGTACGCATGTCGGCGGGGTTGGCGTTTGCTTTAATAACAATAGCTATGCAGACGACATGGTGCTGCTGAGCGCGTCGGTTGGTGGTTTGAGAAAGCTCATAAGTATTTGTGCAGGCTATGCTCATGAGCACGGCCTTAAATATAACTCTAAGAAGAGCGAATTTATTGTTTTTAAATCAGGAACCAAATTTCCGACAGACATACCTCCCGTTAGGTTGGCTGGTGTGGCCGTGAGGCAAGTGAAAGCACTGAAGTATCTTGGACACGTAGTGACCGATGAGTTGAAAGATAACGCCGATATTGAACGTGACCGATGTGCTTTGTCAATAAGAGCGAATATGATAGCCCGCAGGTTTGCACGTTGCTCATATCAAGTGAAAATAACACTCTTTCGTGCATTTTGTACCTCTTTTTACACGTGCAGCCTGTGGGTTAGATACACGCAACGAGCGCTAGACGCCCTTCGCGTTCAATATAATAACGCCTTCAGGGCGCTGTTGCGGCTGCCCCGCTTCTGCAGCGCTTCGGGGATGTTCGCTGAGGCACGCATTGAATGCTTTTGCGACGATGCGCAAGAGAGCGGCCTCAATGTCGCGGCGGCTGCGGGCCAACGGCAGCAGCCTCCTGAGTGTTGGTTGCGGAACGGGTGGACGGTCCATTTTGCCGACACTGGATATCGCTTCACGCTCCAGTGCCTAGCAATTATTATATTTACTAGCAATTATTATATTTACTAGCAATTATTATATTTACTAACTTAAGGAATAAGTAATCATTGTTACTAACAAAAGTGGACTTGTAATTTTATTGTCTGAATAAATGAATTTGAATTGAAAAATTGAATAAAAATTATGAAAGTGGTTTAGAAACCAATTGTTGCCTATAAAGATACAAATAAATAATTAGAAGTTTAGGATTTTATACCCTCTTGGGAAGAGGTTTCTACAAGGTAGCAATTTGGGTTGGTCCTTGCTAAGGCTTTATTGAAAAAGTGTAGAGGTAAACACAAAGTACCAGAGATTTTCTACTAAAGTAAGTTTTTAAATCCCCAAACATCATTTATTCACCAGTCATTCACTTGCCGCTCTAAATCCGGCACAAGTTGAACGCCGACGGTCTTAGGAGTAATACTATTTGCTAAAGAAGGAGTCCACCTGAAAGCGGTAATCGACTTGAAGAAACGTCCAACAAGTTCGTAACCTATACAAAAAAATGACGTAAGCTCATTAAATTTTTAGGATAGTTTGCATTAGCAAATGAACACGTTCACTAACACTTAATTATGATAAGATTGAAGAATAAGTCTAATCATTTAATCTTCCACTAAAATAAACCTTTTTTGGTTCCGTTTGTTCCTACAAACAAGTTATCCAAGCGAGACAAAGTAGGATAAAGATAAATATATATTTATTTTAGTTAACATATGGGCATAATACATAGAGATGCATTCAGATGTTATAAGATTTTATGTAACAACATGTTTTGCCGCTAGTTGGCGTGTAAAAATTGAGTGAAATATTAATTAGACAATAAAATTATACGTAATGACCAAATTATAATGAACGGTATTTAATAATACTCAACAAAATTACGAATCCTAGCACATGCACTAGTGTCAAAAGTATCTATGCATAACAAAAAGGTCAAATAAATAAATTAAAGTTAGAATGTGTCATTCAGAAATTCAATAAATATACATTTAAAGAAAATAAAATGGGAGCAGGAAACCAATTATTTTAAACCCCAATAGCAAATATTGTAAGAAAGTATTATTTTTACGTATAAAGTCTACTTTTATCCAAATCTATATCATTTTGGATAGTTTTTTGTATTAACTTTCCAATTTCCCGCTGCCAGTGAAACCCCAGCTCAAGATTCCTTAAGTCCAGAGGGTCATAATCCCGCGAGGCAGGTACTGAGTGCAGCAAAAGTTGCATGTTCCACCATAACAATAAATTCGGCAAATATTAATGCTTGCATAATGCAGTTCTCGTGTAAGCCCGGATGAAGTGGGTTTCGGTAGTATTTACCCAGTGATATGAGGGTTACCAACTTTACTAATAAGAAAAGCAAATATTGCCAGACGAAACATGTTTTTGAAACTTGAGACGACTAGGAATGAGTAGCAAGGAATTGTTAAGTATTTTAAAAAAATTATTTTATTCTAGCTATCTATGAAAATATAACCTTCGAAGCATAAGTCTATTTGGGAGTTTTTACGCGTATTAGAACCTAATACTATTTTAAGACTATAATATTAGTATTTAGATATTATTTTTAGAATAAGTGGCTGGTGGGATGCTGAATTCAAAGTTTTTGGAATTATAATAATGATTGATTAAAAATCACAACATGTTTAGAATTCATATAATCTGTCAAATTATCGAACTTACTACGAGTATCTTTACTTATGCTATATCTATTTTTTTATTTAGATTAAAAAATATATATATCTCCTTTTGACAACGCTACACAGCCCAAAGTGATTCAAAGTGTAAGAGTAAATAACAAGGGACGTCGGATCACGGTCGGTTGCCTGTTTTTAACGAGAGACCTGCCTAAGACAATGCACTGTTTGCTCCAAAAACTGACAAAGACGGAGGACTAAGTTGTATAACATTTGGTACAGCCAAACAGTGTTCAAGCGAAACACTGGGGACTTCGTAACTTCATAATGTCTACCATAAGTCTAAAGTAATGTAAAGTAATTAGCCTAAATACTGTCCCACTGCTGGGCAAAGGCCTCCATCATTGAAATCAAGCCATTTTGATGAGTATTAGCTTAATCTTCACGCTTGCCAAATGTGATGATCACAAACCCGGGCTATGTTACGAATAATCCGAAAACACACTTTGCCTGACCTGGGAATTGAGCTCTGAAACCACTCGGCCAAGGAGACGTTTACCATGAGTGTCCGTCACGTAAACTACGATAGTTGACTTCAGAAATTTGAATGACATTTCTGGTTCCATGTCTAATCGCTAGGGGGGGGGTGTACCGAAATCCCAGACAAACCGTCAACGCGGACGCTAGCGGCTGTCGTTGGTGTAAACTCATGGTAAACATACTGTACAATCTCCCAATTATAAAAAAATAAATAAAACGATACTTACTCGCTTTACTCACTCAACAACCGAAAGAAATGATAATAATTTTGCTAGTCAGTTTACACGATAAGTAAATGTCATATCTGCACTCCTGCAGAGCTTTTAACGATTTTATCACCCTTACCTTTAATCTAATTCAACCCTTATAATATCATGATTAATCTTCAAAATTTATTGGAACCAAGCTCATATTAGAAGACAGTCGCTGCGGAAACCAAAGGCAATTCCAACCCTTTTATCTGGCGCAGCTACGATCAAAATCCATATAAATCTTCCCACCACCACGGAGGGTGACCAGCTAGCTGCTGGACAGCCATAAAACTGTCGGCGATATATCTAACGCTGACAGAAAGACAGATAGTCGAATCTATTGTAATGATATAAATAATATTAGGCCTTGTGTACCACTAGTATCTGTGGCTGGTCGAGATTATTTATACTTTAATTATGAACGTATTAACTTTGGTTATAGAAGGCCTGATAATTGGTGCGGCCTAACATCCATAGATGTTAACCACCTAAAACAGGCCGTATCTAGTGGCCTACAAAGTTAACTCTCCTGTCCATTATGGATAGAAGCTTGCAGGGTACCTATGTTAACATAATGTTCGGTGTAAAACTCACGAAAAGCATGGTCAACCAACCTTAAGGAATAAATACATTTTCTCAAGGTTGTGAAAATACAGAAAACTGTCATATTTGTTAATATATGGTTGGAACTGATGATAAAGTAAATGATACTGTTGACATTAACTACTCGTATATTACAAGCAGTTACCAAACATACACTTGAAGTCTGTCAAATAAGTAACTAATCCGTTAGATGCTCAAATAGATTTTTTCCTAGTCGTTGCAAAATTGATCACAAAAAAAGTTATATTTCGTTCCAATGAAACCAAGTAAATAAAGCAACATCATCTGACATCTCTGAAATGGCTATTATTTTCCTTTTTAATAAAATGTAAATGTAATAAGACACTTGACAAGAGAACAGTGAACGGAACGAAGCAATTTGGCAACTTGTGCACGTTCAGTGGATTTTGTTCAGATGATATTTTCTGTTTATGGAACAGTTCACTTAAAAATGATATTTTAAAAGCCTTTTGTAGTCGACAATTTTTCCTTCAGACAAAAGAACATCCATAACATTTCTTGTTTCATTTCTGTCTGATGTTTTTTTAATAAAATAGCAACTGGTTTGTTATTACTCGCGAAACTGGGTATATTTGGCTAAACGAGGAGGGATGAGAGATTCACTTCAATTTATTCACTATCAAATTACATTGTGTGAGGAGGATACCTGTAAATTTTTTTTCATTACTCATACTCTGAAAGTAGGTCTAAAGTTGCCTGAGGAGCGGGATGAAAGTAATACTTTTCATCCCTAGGGAGAATCACTTTTAACTGACAGCTGTCAAATTATTTAAAAAAACTAGTTCTTTTTCACATATCTATTGAACCATGTTCCAACTTTCTATACGGCCACTCATGTAAAATTGAAATAACTTAAAGTTAAGTATTGATTAAAGAATATATATTTTTTAAATAACTTTATTATAATTTAGTTTCAACAATTCCTTTAAAATAACTTAGATTTGGGCAAAATATTTACCATTTTTCCAATGATGAAAATAAAAAATAATGGCTGAATAGCTGGCCGGCCACAGAAAAAAAAACAAACTAAATAGGCGGGAAAGCGGCAATTCGATCTTCATTTATTTTTTCGATTTGAAGACTTTTGTTTATACGTATAGCAGAGATTTGTACCTATAAAATGAGTTCATCTGATTCTGATATGAATTTAACGCCTGATTTTATAACAGAAGAGGCTAAAGCGGTAGTGGAAAATAAAATTTACTCATTTTTTCTTTAGCTAATTCATGTTTTTATTTTTACTTTCCTTGTATTTGTAATGAAAAGCACAGTGTTTACCTCGGGTTAAAGACTTATTTAGTCCCTCGAACTATTGGCGCCCTCACTTCGTTCCGGGCGGAACCCCGTCTCGGGACTAAATAAGTTACTTTCACCCCTAGGGTAACAATGTACTATTGTATGAGACACTTGAAAACCTTTCTTAAAAAAATAATAAGCAGGTAAAGTTTTTTTAATTATTCGATGTGTACTAACAAAGTAATTATTAGAAATCGTAACAGTTAAAGTTTGTATTTTGTTTCCAAAAAAATAGAGTTCCTATTAAATTGTAACCGTGTGAAGCCGGAGCGGGTCACCGTTTAAAATAATAGAGTAATTTAAACAAAAACGGTTCACCACGACCACAATGGTCAAACGAATAACCTCTAACTACCCAACTGGGATAAAGTAGTGCATGAGTGGGCACGCGCTATGTACAAATTTGTTGTTGCAGCGTCAAAAATATTTCCACCGAAAACGCAATCTGTGAACAGACAGGTTTAAATCAACTGACGTGTCATTGCGTTCGGGCGAGCAATGAATAGCAGAGTGAACGACTTCCGCGACAGATTGTTTCAATAATTTTCACGTAAACAGTTCAAACCGACAGTTGTGGAGTATTGATTTCCACTACCCTCCGTAATAGGGTGGCTTGAGGTACAGGCGAGAGCGGGGAACGAATACAGTACTGACCGATCAGGTTACATTCCTATGTTTCTATAATCATTCTGACCGTAGGAAGCAACAAATGTATAGTTCAATAAAAAGTATTAGTTACTATGAAGAAGATGGCTTAGTGTAGACACGAAATGTTGGTTACAGAGATGCCTGAAAAAATCTTTTGTAAAGTCCAAAAAAATAACCCATAATTTTTCACTCCTTTTGTAGTAGTGCGTTATGTCAGGAGGAAAAAGCTTGCCTGAAAACAAGGGTTCGGTTCTTGGTTAGACCGATCAAAGATTTTTATCGGAGCACAATGTTTAATTACTGATCCGCACTAAGCAAGAATGGCGATAACTTGTTTGCTATAGAAAATGAAGACCTTGCTCAGCAGCGAGGAGATGAAATCATTAGTAGCACACACATTTTTTGATAATTAAGAAGATTACTTAACCTAATTGTTTTATAGATTGAAGTTCATTTAATCGCTTTTCGCTTATGACTTAAAAGGCCTGCGCTGGCTCCCCACTAAAACAAGGGTGGATTTGCAGAATTAAATAAAAAACGCACCTTGCTGGACACCAAAATGGCGTCAACTCTATTGGATTTTTTTTCTGACAGTGCTCTTTTCCTAATAGTATTATTTGAGAATATTGTCTGAGTTAGAGAAGGGAGCTGTAGGGAAGTCAATCCGACTTTTTGATGTCCGATTTGATGGTGATATACTTTAGTTTGATGAGATTGTAGCAAAAAATGCTTGCCTTCGTATCTGCTGAGATTTTTGGACTGGTCTTGTCAGTAAGGAAAGTAATCAGCCTATAAACTGCCCCACTACATCGCAAAATGCTCCATCGTTGAAATCAAGTCATCGCTAGGCCATTTAATGAAGTATTTGACAAATCTGAAAACACACTTTGCCTCTCCTAGGATTTCAGTCCTAGCTCTTGATATCAAGCCAACGGTGTGAGGCACACCGACGCGTTTCCAAAAATAATAATGTATCAACTGACTAGCAGTGATATAAAATGTATTGCATAAATTCTTGTGCACCCATCATCGATTTTTATGGTTAAGGTTTTCAATCATAGAGGATTTGCAATATGAATGCATAGGGTTATTTACGTAATTCCACGAATTGAAGTATTCAAAGCTGCGTTTCTATACTGTAATTTTAAACTGATAAATTAGAATTATCTTAATTATTTTATTTCAGTCTCTTCTGGCGACTTTTTTTTTGCTTAAGCATAAATTGACGTTTTCAATTCGTCAGGTATGAAGTTTTATTTCTCTTCGGATTTTATTTTTGCGAATAAAAGTAGCCATTTCCTGCCTTGACGTCTAATCAATCTTTCTCTATAATTACTCATATTTGGTATAGCAATTAGGCCTGCGAATATAAAAAAACAGAAAGGGTTACTTTGGAGTCTTTGTTTTTTCTTGGTAAGGTAGCAGTTTCTCTGTTACAAACAATTTCCCTTACAATATTTAGTTTTGATTAGTTTAGGTTTGCGGCTTCGCGCTCTTGACAACTTTGTTCAAAACAACTTCCGTAAAAGAAAAAAGTTCGTCTGAAAAAAAGTTCTTTCTAGCAAACGCAAGACAAAAAGACAATCGCTATTACGTCTATTGCCAGTGACTTGTTAGCGGATTCAGCGCTTTATTCAGCGGGTAATAAATCTAACAAATAAATCAATATTTGCTGAACGAGAATGCAGCGAGCTTATACATGATGCATCGGTAGACCACCGGCCATTCGGCAAATACCGTATGTCCATTAACATGAAGCTTTTTTCTTTTTATCGACTAGAGGTTTGCCTTAGTGAGTTAATGCTTCACGGTCTAGTGATCTTTCGTTTAAGTACACATTTTAAAAGTGTAGTACTTGTATTTTTAGTAATGAATATTTATTTAAGAACCTGATAGAACTAATATTCAATTTTGTTTCGCACTAAATTTTGAGTGGTTTTTGAGACAAATTTCATTGCTAATAAAAGCATTCAACCCCTCATATAGGTCTTTGTATATTCTAGGTCGACAACTTTGAAAACATTTTAATTTGTCCAGTGTTATTTCATAATAAATTAATTACACGAAAACAGAAGGAAGCCGCGGCGTTATTCCGTTCGCGCAGAACTGATCAGTGGCCCACCGGATGCTCTATTGGACGGCGCGCTAAATTTTTACATGGTTTTTTACGCCTACACCTGATTTAATTGCTATAGATTGATAACAGGGCTAAGATTGATACTTACTTTTTTATAAATTAATTGGGTTGGGCTTAGTCCCATGACTTGGTTCCGATTTATTGTACACGATAGTTCATCATCATTTTACGACAAGCAACTACTGTGAAAATAACGTGTTATATGCATGAGAGTATTTTCAATCATCATCTATGATTGTCTAAGAAGCCACCTATTAAGACAGAAACAATATTTTAGTGCCATTAATTTGTATTTAACTGAAATATTTAGCAAGTATACCGTTTGTTATGCAACGCACCAAAACAGAAAGCTTTGGTCCATCCCTAATCTCGAGCGTGACGTCACCGACAGCTCGTGACGTTTTATTGGACGCGCAACGCTTTGATCTCGCCGCCTCACGTTTTCTATTACCAATTAGACGCGGCATGTGATACTCGCAGCGTGCAGGGCTGTCAATCTTGTCAATATGTAATGACGTTGTGTGCGCCCATTCGATATTATCCCTTTGTAATGCAAGCATTCATTATTAAGCTTGTTTGATGCTTGTATTACAAGGTTTTGTTTGGTTATTGGTAAAATTATAGCTGTTTTGTATATGAATGCAAATTATATTGTGCCTAATATCCTTCCTGAATTATGAATATGTACGAGTATGTATTTAGGAATATTTAAGTATGTTGAACAGTCTCGGAGACTTAAAATACGAGCTCTGCTTAGTTTGGGATCACATGATCTTGGTGGACTTCTTAGATATAATTAAATTGATTGCTTTCGCATCAACTTATTCAAATTACATCTGATAAGATCAAAACCTGTTTTATTTGATTAGTGGAACTCAAAATACCAAATTAATTTCCTTTTCAAAATACCTAGCAATATGCATGTCCATTCATTCCTGTCCATTCGCCTTGTACAAACAAGTAAGTACAGTGAAAAAATCAAATTATGCCAACCTGAAAAAAATAATTTAAACAGATACGATCACGTCTATCACAAGATTGCTTTTAGTCTAAAAAAGCCACGTTTAAAGTAACGCAGTCTAAAACAGTACGACGTATGCACTCCGTTCGGCTGACAACGCGATCGAGTTACGGACAAAATAAGACATAGTTGAGCACTCACAGCATAACCAAATCTAGTTGGAAGTTTATAAGGGACATTGTATTTTTAATTACATTTCTAACTTACGAGTATATTAGTCGTAATTCGTATAGTTCGAAAATGTTAGTTGTTGGAAGTGATAATGACATGTCAAAATAACAGTTATTCGATAAGGGATTTCTACCATGTACCTTATTTGTTTTCGAGTTTCCGGTAGTAAAATCGAAATATCGTAAACCGGAAAACGAAAAGGTAGGTCATTGGTAGAAATCCCGTAACTAATAACTATTCTAATGTTAGTGACCATGAAAGTTTAAATATGTAGTATATTTTATATCGAGGGAGTCAATGAAACCGAGGGTATATTAAGTTGGCGTATAGTCTCGAGAAAAACGGTCATTCACAAAACCATTTAAAACCGAACAAATGCACATTCGACAAAAGTTTTGAAAAGTTTCGCGGTCAGTTTTTCTTCTGAACCAGTCACAGATTAACAATTAAAAAACACATGGCGCCACCTTCTTTGCTGACAAACCATGGTACTAAAACTCTCAACATTTTCGCAATGAAGATGGTCCAGACTCCACAGATTATAGTATATTTACTGGCTGTTTGAGTTTGTCTATGTCACATTAAGGAAATTAAAAAAATAATAACTTTTTACTCCCTAGAGACTAAAGTGGTCACTTCAGCCCCGCTTTGTCCCCACAATATATATTGGCGTAATTTTAGAGCATGAAAAGTGAGAACAATATAATATCAAAATAATTTAGTAAACTAGATACAGTGTTTGTGTAATAAATAAGTAGGTATCTAATGAAAAAAATCACACGAAGGCTTCGAGTTTTCTTACAAATATTCTTAATTTATAGGTTCAATACTATTTCGTGACTAACAAAAAATACTCTAGTCTAGAAGAATAACGCAAATCTTTACTTTACTTTACAAGCAAACTTTGGTTTAACCAAAACTGACCATTTAGGTCTCTAACAGCCGTAAAAATAGAAACAAGTATATATCTCTTCCAAACAGCGCATTATTGAGTTCCCGCAGATAAAACAGGAAACTCCTCACGACTTCCTTCTAACAGCAAATATGTGAGCACTTTATGGAGCTGAGAAAAATAGTTCAGTCCCAAGTTACAACATAAACAAGATAAAAACGCGGCGCCGGCCGGCCGCAGTCGCAGCCGGAATGAGCGACAGAATTCAATATCCGTGGAAATGCGATACTTTCCGGACTCGGGGTAACCTCTAGCGATTTTAATCTGTGAACTTGTTTGTGACGTAACAAAAATAATCACATTACACTTAGAAAATATTATTTCTAAAAAAATAAAAAATATGTTTTAAATTTTTTAAATCTTTGTGTTCAATTTTTTTAATTAAAAAATTTAATTACCGATTAACTCTCCAGAAATGGAAAACATCGATAAAAAACCAAATCAAACCGGATAGCGGCGGAAGGCTCACCACCTACCAAGTTGAGTTTTAATACCATTGGTAAAAAGTGGGCTTCTGAGTGTTCCGTTCACCATGACGGCAACAGTCACTTGCCTCTGACTACCCCGTTTGGGATAAAGTCGTGATGGTATGTTATTTGTTAAATGATTTTTATTTTTAGTACAAAAGACTGTTTTTTTTAAAAAAAGCTAATCACGTTTAAAACTGAAATATCATCTTAATGCCAAACTTCATTTACAGATTACCCCAGCAATAAGTTTAACAACTTCAAAATTGAACAATCTTAGAGATTAGTTAGTATAGTTAGGTGTTATTTTACTGTAATGTTCTGCAATTTCCTCTTCTTAAGTAAATAAATAACAAAAGGTAATTTCGGCTAACTAAATAAGCATGAGTACAGATGAGTGATTTTTCAAAAGAACTGTCTCTGCTTATTTTTGTCATAATATTAAACAATTATGAAAAAACTACAGTGAGAATATGTAAAGTAATTCGTTTTATAAGGTACAAAGTATTTCATAAAATATTGCAAACAATATTTGTATAATGATTTTAATAAATATTAACTTCACCAACTGGTTTCAAAATTGACAACTTACTTATTTTGATAATATTAGATCTTTGCTATCACTACTCAAGTACCATAAATTGGGTTTTTGACAAACCCACATCCTAATTCTCTCACGTAGATCTAATGAATCAATGTTTCACAACATTATCTTAAACGCACGCAAATTCACACTCACGCAGTTGGTGATGTTGACAAATCATCAATATCTCGACAATCGACACACCCGATATTATGATGTATCGACGCGCATCTGATGCTGATGACGAGGCAATTACGCAAATTGCCAGAAGTGCAGTGATGAATGATTCGTGATAGGTTGCGCGTTGGGAAGATAATTTTGTTTTGGTTGACAGTTATCCCCCAAACAGGGGTAGGGCGCAGTTTAATTTTGCAAATGTGCTTCTAAAGCGGAGCAAGCTAGTTAATATAATGATGAAAATAATACCCAGCAGCTCGCGATGTTTTTTAATACCTTGACCGACATTGTTATCAAGTGTACATATAGAAAGCTTAATGGAATAGTAAGCAAGCAAAATGGTCACTCGATTGTATTATTATAAATAAATAAATATAAATATGCGCCAGACAACACACCTCTTGTAATGGTCTCGAAGTAGGGATTAATATCCCTGTGTTACGAGGTACCACACAAGGAACTAAGCCAGGGGCGTCTCCCAGCACACCCAGACCCGAGTCAATTCAGAAAAGATCGTTTCCTGATTGACCCGACCGGGAATCGAACCCGGGACACTACGGAAATCGAGGCGAGAAACCGTGCTACAGCGCACTGCGCCAACCGTGCCGTCAAATTATATCAAAATATATCGTCGTGTGGTAAATATTATTGTGGGACCAAAAACAAACAATACCAAATCATGCAATGTATATGACAGTATTTTCGACCGATAGTCAATTATTTTAGACGTCTATCGAAAGCGACCGTAGCAAGCAAGTCCATAGCATTGAAAAGTTTAGTAACAATACCACCACCATGTCAAAAAATAAATATTCAAAATGCCGGACATCCGAAGCAGTAAATTTATCGCATGCAAACGATACAGATCGCAATCAAATCAATGATTATGGTAAATTGTTTTTAACCACACATGCAACATGAGGGATAGTACATCAAACATTGCGCACGCGTCACGTCACGCCCGTGCGTGCAAAACAGTCCATAGCAAAGATAGCTCATACGTGCAGTGACACTTTCCAACAGTGTGAATGTACAATCACAAGCACTGTTGTCATATTTGACCCACCTTTGACTTAAGTGCGAAAATGACAACATATTATCGCTCCAGACTGTACGTACAAGTGTATATGCGTATTAGAATTACACATACGAACCGCCCGATAACGCCATAGAGATATAAATCCTTGTTTTATTGCGCGAATTTCCGCTTTGCTGATACATAAACCATTAAAAGGAGAGTTATCCCACTCTCGCTGTAAATCAGTGTTATTTGTCGGGAACGTCGGGATACATTTTTTCGGCCCTGGATTGCTTACAGAATGATGTACGGTGGAATTTTAATGACGTGTTTTGGCAACTGAGACGTTAACGGGATTTATGAATTAGACGGTAGTGAAACGTGAAATACACATAAAATGTGAATAATACATGTAAATTCCATTTTTTACTGATTCAGTTGGCTGCCTACTTAACCGCAGGTCGTGGTGAATTCAGTTTGATATTAAATAATGATTATCACGAGTAACGGTTGGTATTTCGATATAATTCACAGTTTACTTTTGATGGGATTATTGTATTTTATTTGTCTCTCATCTGATCACCATATTTATTTTACTACTGACATTTTATCATTGTTTTTCGGTTTCTTCATATTTTTATCTATTTATATTTTTCCGTTTAAATAATTACTTACCATTAATTTAAAATTCTGTATCATTTTAAACCGCTCATATTTGAAAGAATTCATGCAATGTTTGATTAGGATACACAGTAAAATTTTGGGTTAAAATAGTTATTGAATTATCAATCATCAGATACGCATACACAAATAACGACAATGAAATTCCGAAGTATAAAAGTAAATATACAGTACACACCAATATCAAAATATAATGCACGTTAAGTAACAACGCAGCTAAGCACACGACAGAAGCACAAACGAAAAGCATCTTGATTACAATAACAACAGAATACAATTTAGAGTAAATTCCAAACAATACTAACATGATTAACACCGGAGACCCTGGTCTTGTTCAATTTAGATAGGTTGGTGCCCATCCGTAGCCATTAATGCCAGTCCTCCCCAACTGCTATTCGAATTTGGGTTCTATCGTCAAGCACATAGGGGTGAAAGCAGACAAGTCAGTTCTATCACAAATATTTGGCACAATTTTTAAGGACACGAGCGTTGCACAGTCTAAGTCACTAGCACTATTTACTTATTTCATAGTTTATGAACACAGTTTTTACGTAAATTAAGTCTTTTTGTAGACACTTTTGGTAAAGTCTGTTTTTGGAAGAGCTGAAACGAAAAAATATATTTTATTTTTGGAACTAGTTTTGTATTCAAATAAAAAGATAAATAAGACAACGATATACGACTTAATAATCAAACAAAAGCCAAAAGCAAAATGTGAACTATAAAATAAATTAACTCAAATTGTTATTTT
The DNA here is from genome assembly GCA_947369235.1 of Udea olivalis. Taxonomy (NCBI): domain Eukaryota; kingdom Metazoa; phylum Arthropoda; class Insecta; order Lepidoptera; family Crambidae; genus Udea; species Udea olivalis. The sequence continues at coordinate 3,685,045 of OX376345.1, read as the reverse complement.
AATTTATTTGCTACATTGAATTGCACATTTTCACAAATTTGGCACTAAACCCTTTCACCGCCTAGAGACTGTAATTATTACTGAGTATCGCTGTTGTATTCAGTGGAGCGTATGCAGTTGTCACTAACAGTGAGTTTTGCATTCAGCATTAAAAACATTATACTTATTACACTAATAGCATATTGTCGCTACCTTGCATCGTGTCAATAAACACAAGATTCTTTACCGTTAAAATCGCGGATAATAACTGCTATGTTATAACAACGCGTTCCAATTTCAAATGAGCGTTCTTAGGCCATGCGAAGATGTTACGAAATCGTCCTAAAAGGCGAAAAGAGCTCGCTTTCATTCAGGTCGCGCCCACGACCACTCGTGGGCGGACGGCTTTATGCATCAATGCATTTGTATCAATGAATTCACTTTTACTCAAGCCGTAAACCCAGCTAGATTAAGTATGAGAGTAAAACTTAATCTCGACCGTAAAGAGGTTCACTATAGTTTCGAAACTGAGATAAGAGTGAAGTGAGATTGCTTTATATCTAAGTACATTTTCTAGCTCGTAATAAAATGAATCTGCCCTTTAATAATCTATGCTGTCTTAGTAATTAGATTTTTTCCTAATGATTTATCTGCACAGTTCAGCATATTTTACTTTCTAGAATTCATTTGCAAAAAAAATAGAGTTTTCTAGCGGTTGCAGAGAATCTGTCTGTGTTTCTGGTAATACCTTTTCGGGTTTCGTAACTGAATGGTGAGAGAATAATGCATTGATGTTATCTGCTAAATGTGATCCCTATAGATAAACAATTATAACAATATAGGGTTTTGTGGTCTACAACTGAAAAATATATAAAAAAACGGTTTCTTTTGTATATATGTACAATACTCAAATAATTACTCAATAATACGTTAAAAACTATTAGTTGACGGCCACATTTTTTAAAGTTTTGGCAAAAAAGACAGGTAAAAATTAGTTTTGAGCTTTGTTTATGCGCGATTGACCCAGGAATGAATGGTATTTTACTAGGCCTCCCTGTTCAGTATAGAATAGAGCAGTAATTTATTTTTCGTAATGTAAGAGTTTCATCAGACACAACTCATACTTTGATGTTATATCAATTATTAGCAATGTATTACGAATAAATTACAAGCAAATTTTTGATTTTACAATGTAATAATGTTGTCATAAACATAAAAAAAATTTTTTCCTAACATACAATATTAGGAGTTTATTCAAATATCAAAATCTGTTCTAAAAAACGTTTAAACGGTTTTTGGAGTATACATATAATTGCGTATCGTTAGAAGGGATCCGCATTACAAGCCCTAATCGGCATGTCTATCTGTTTGTTAACTAGGGTGGGTGTAAAACCAGTGAGTCACTGCCGGTTCTGTTTGACCGTAAGCGTTCGTTTGAAACGTGTTATTAAAGATTTTTTAAAAGAAATAAATAAATAAAAGACCCAACAATAAGAAAAAAAATAAGAAAAAATTAAAAATAAGGACCAAAAAAGGGGAAGTGCTGAAAAGCACAACAACTGTGTATTGAAAGCCAAGTAACGCTTGTTTTTAAAAAATACCAAAATGTTAAATCCCCGTAATATTTGAAAATCAAGTCAAGTTATAAATGGAAAAATATAGACTAATAAGGTGTCGATATGTAAATGCTAATGAAACTTCATTATTTTAATTTTATTCTGATTGTAAGTGAACATTTACATTAAGATTATTAACATCATGGTAATTTATATCATAACAAGTTTTTAAGAACCCAGTTCTTAATTCAATTTATGTTCTAACATGATCTGCCATCTGTGCTTTTATTCAAACGGCTTGCAACCTTAATACTAGCCAACTAAGAGTCAGAATAGTAATTTTATACACTTCATTATAATAAAAAGTATGGCTATTCATGTATGCAGTTGTGATTACGATCGATATTCGGGTAGTTTTAAATATGAAATACGAAGGGGTTGCAATGCGGCCCTCCTGGCTAACAAATATGCTTACTTAAACTACATAAGCAGATAGGTATATGTTAGTATTTATGATTAGAGCACTACTTTAGAAATACCTTTAAAATTGTGTCTATCAAAGATTGATCGTTGACGAATATTTATATCCGTTTTAAATATATTTTGTAACCTTTCATCAACAGCCAGTAGCTTGAAAGCCTTATATCGTTAGGCACTCGTATTACTAGTTTAATAATCCCAAAAGCAATTTTAATGAATGAGTTTATTTATTCAAAATTTCCATTAGGTTGCGGTTTATTCCAAACCAGATTAATTTAATCAGTGGCCAATGATTTGATTAAGTATTCAGCGCGAACCAAATCACCATTTTCAATTGAAATATCGTAAAAACGCAGGTCATGTAAGCTTTGAATAAAATTAAATTTTGTGCATAAGTAATACTTATGATAAGTGAAAGAATAAAATAATATATGTTTATGCAAACAAAAACATAGTAAAGAAAATAAAAAACTTATTTACGTAATAAAAACAAACGTGAAAAGTCACCTTAAAAAATTGATATAAAATAATTTTTACTCCTTGTTATCGGTCTGTTCACGGAAAAAGCACACGCGATTTGATAAATAGAAACACGTGACGTTCGAAATCACAGTTTTCACTATCGACTTGGATTCACAGGCACGAGTTTTAGTTAGAAGAAAGGTTTTAGGCTGTCCAGTTCGTTGTATTGATCACTGTTTGTTTCACTTTAAAAAGTTATCGTTCGAATTTCGAACGTCCACCCACGTACGATCCTACAAGCGGATTTTGACGCGAGCCGAGCGCGCGTCCTTTCCCTGCGAAGGCCGACCCCATACTATTTTGTCCGGGAGTCGGGAGTTCGGGACTCCTCTCTCACTCCCTTATTTCGGCTGAGGGCGCAACTTATTTGGCCTCTTTGTTGTGTCCCTAAGAGGGGTAAATTATTACGGTTTTGCGATAACATAATAGAATGGTGCACTAAATAATCGAAAGGATAACGCTTTTTACTGGCCGTTTAAATATTGAATTTTCGCAACGACGTTATATTTCATAAGTCCGAAAATAATGCTATGTTACTGTGATTTTATTATGGCCGCAGCTTCCTAATGCGTGAATGTGGGCTTAAAGCGGTGTCTGTCCTCAAAATAAAGTGGTGCTCTGTTGAAGTTCTCTCAAAGCTCTAGCGAACATTTCCACTGACAGAGAATGGGTCGAAAGTGTTGCGTAATAAAGTTTTCGTTTTCGAATTGGAATTTTGCTGCAGCGAAAATGGCTGAGTTTCAGGCTTGCAGTATGCATTTAGCTATTAGCTATTCACGTGAACGAGATAGCCGCTAAATGAAAGTTACATTGGATGAAAGAGTATTAATTTTCTTCACGCTACTTTTATTTATTTAACAGTCATTGCAGATAATTTACTTTCAGGCAGTAATGTATTTTTTTACCCATTTATTTTTCCTTTCCGATTTTTCGTAACATATTCCGGCTTTGTAATCAGTATTTTTATTTGGTAAAAGTAGTACCTATTGAAGACTTAAATGCAAATTATAACTGTAGAGCATGACTTGATTTCATTGATGTAGGCTTTTGCCCAGCAGTGGGACATTATGTGGGCTAATTACTGTAGTGTTGTCTCTCGTTATTTCTTAGCTCTGCCAACATTTTCCAGTTAGTGACAGAACAGCATACCATTAGCTAAGGTAGTGTTCATGTTATAAAAGTATCTTTATTAGTAATATTTCAGTGTTGTAAGGCCAAATTTGTGTGTGTAATAATGTGTATGTCTGTCTTGTATTCCCTATCACATTTCTGTAACTACGCCTCATTCTCCTTCTTCAGTGTCAGGGCCGTCAGGTGACCACTGAAAATCAGCACCGTAGTGCTGCATAAGCGAACGTTTTGTGCTGAGTGAAAGCCTTTTTGACACATCATGTTTAAGTTTAGTATTAAGAATTTCATGTTATTTTTGTAAATTTTTGTGTCCAATAAACAACTTTTAATCTGGTCTAAATGAACTTTTCTCTGTGTAAATAATACTTACCTTAGCTATCTCGAACACGAATAAAGATGCCGCATAGAGAGGTATTTACCTGAAAACAAAAAATGTGTCTTGAAATATTGGCTATAAATATATGTAAATAGTGCGAAAAAAAACGGTCTTTTAACTATATCAATCTGTTAGCGTTTACATTCAAAAACATGTTGTATATAAGTCTCCAAGATAAAAAAATCTACTTAGTTTGGGGTCAGGTGGCCAAATATAAAGATGCCCTTGGTATATTTATTAAATTAATATTAATATTAGTAATCAATCAATCACTCCCCAACTATCAACTTATTACGACAGTAGGTAATAAAACAACAAAGAGAGTAATGACACCGAGTTACTTTTGGCAGATTCTACATTAATAAAGCTTATGTGTAAACTGCCAAAAAATATTATGTTTACCCATTCCATCCTTAATAAACATTCAGGTCATTAACCGTATCTAAAAACCGGGCTATGTGCCAATAAAAACTAACTTAATATAAAAAACGACTAGTAAGAAAATACTTTTTTCAATGATCAACTTCATGAATGAAGCAAGTGAGTAATTAGAACTTAACGTAACAGCTGTGAACGAAATGCACCGACATACAGACGAGAATAGATTTGTTATACCCCCGCAATCAACAAACATACGCCAGTTTTACTTTTGAACTTTATTTCTAATGGTTGAAGAGGGAATAGGTATAGAGTTCAACATTGCCGAATGTAGTAGATGTACTCTTTGTCGTAAAGACATCTGTTAGTAAAAAAAAATGGAAAGTTTAATTTGAAGGTTTTGTTAGCTACGTGAGAATAGTTCGATAGAATTGGTTAGATTTCAACGTACCGCAATGTGTTTGTCATCAATTTTATTCGTTTACGAATGATAATTACAGACCATATTCACCATTTGACCTTTTTTAACCTATGGAGCATATTGCCAACTTTTTGAATAACTGCATGCAGTGATGGCGACACGATCGGCGTAGTGCGCTGTAGCACGTTACTGTTTCTCGCCTTGACTTGAGCGGTGCCCCGGGTTCGATTAACGATCTTTTCTGAATTGATTCGGGTCTAGGTGTGCTTGGAGACGCCCCTGGCTTTATTTCTCGTCTGGTATTTCGTAACACGAGGATATTGGCTCTTATTTAGAGACCATGACAATGTGATGTCTGGCGCATATTTGTTTATTCGTATTGATTTATGGTTGCATTCCATTATCAGAGTTTTGTAGATCATCAAGCAGGTGTATTCAAAGCGTATTAGGGCGAATACGCATCTATGCAGTCACGCTTTCCGCAAGTGGCTCTTAAATCGATTTGGAATCTGGCTTTTCCATGCTCCGTATTCAGGTCTTCTACTTAGGAAACTACATTCTTCTACCAAAATCGGATTAAGTTCCGCGTTCCCCTGACAGATGTAAAGATTCCTCAAATGATCCTCGTTGCAGACAGCTCGTTACAGCGGCAGTAAAGCCGATCCATCAACCGTCTGACTTACTGGCCTGATGGGCGAAAACGGGAAAAGCGGGCGGAATTAAGGTTTTTTTTATCTAGAGATAGGACTACGCCTTTAGACAGAGGGAAATAGAAATGCGGTTTTACTTTTAAATATATCTGGGGCTTACTTCAAACACGTAGAAGCGGTTATCTTTAGGCGCAAAAGTAACATTCTATCAGTTCCTATTGTATTGGACCATGAAACCTGTGAACATCGCGCGTATCCTTGTGTGTAATTTTACACGAAACTTCATTTTTGCACGGGAGAAGGCAGCAGTAGGTAGTGGGGCATAATGTAATCGCACTTGCGTAAGCGCCGTACATATATTTACAGATGGAAATGCATATATAATATTTGATCAACGTGCTCGGAGTGCTTGGTGCTTGGCAAAGAGAATGGCCGCAAACTTTTGTTCACTTACCAATACTTTTGATTCTCAATGTTATTGTAGTGGAGTGTATTGTAGTGCAGAATATGACGACCCACAAAGCATTTATAGCATAACTGAAGTGTATTGTTGTCTGCACGATAATCCAATAAAATTGCAATAAAACCTTCACCTTAGACAAAAAAGACTAGACAGATCCATAAAATCAAAAGAATCAAGAATTCAGTTTATAACCTCATAAATGTTATGGCCAAACAGTACCAAGCGCAACTTGCATTAAGAGTTTCATTGCTGGCTAAATCGGTAAATTCATTATAATTGTAGTACCTATTCAGCGTTCAAATGATTCCGTTCCTAGAATAAGTAAAGATTGGGCTTTAAGAATATAATATTCAAGCAGTGCTTATCCTCAAATACTAAGAGTGAAATTGTACATATTACAATACTCATACTCATCAATTACTAGAAAGAACAAAAGAGAAGCCCTACCTTTCTTGTTACAAAATTAATAGGTACCCCAAAAGCAAGAAACAATTACCATTAAGGAAAAACAAAAGAAAGACAAAGAGGGTACAAATTTAGAGTTCGTCTACGTCCTGTCCCCTTTAATTAAACAGCGTATGAAACGAAAACGGTGTGTAATGTGGAGTGGGTTCAATTTACCATGTCACTTTCGGTTGACGGCGCGTCATCTCGGCGCGGTGGTACCACTGGTGTGTGGTGCTCATGATTTATACAAAAAAAATAAATGTATTATTTTCATTTCTTTTGGAATTTTAGCCTTTTGTAGGGGCTATTATTCATGAGAGCTTAACAAAAAACATTTTCTATTATTTGAAATATTATTCAAACCCAAGATCTATCTAAAAATATAATTATATTCATAAAAAACTGAAAATGATTAATGATGTGATATCATCATTTTAAATGTATTGATAATAACTATCAGCTTGAAGTTATTTTTAAATATGTATATTCTGCATGATAAGAATAGTTCAGTCAACAAAGGTACAAAATGAAATAATAGAAACTGTTGTTGGAGATTCAGAATGATTTGATACAAATTGGGATCAACCAACATCGTCTGACGTCATGAGTCAGGATTGAGATAAAATAGACGGGTAAAAAAAATGTTTATCTATCTTCTTTAAATATCTTTAGGTTATCAACTCAAGAAACTGTTGAGTAGGATTTAGGCCGAAGCGCATAAAACACTTTAGTTTTATCACCATTGAGTTTACAATTTATCACGTGCAATTCTAATCACTTATCCTGTTTTATGACATCGCATCCATGAGTAAGGATTATTATAAAAACGAAAAAATATACGATTATTTCTGAAAGCTTACCTTTGTTGGATTTGAACTCGACGGCTTCAGGGACAACAGTACCACGCCAGGTTTCGTATATCCCAGTGGTATATCTGTCCGAATGTGACACTCGAATGTTTGGCTAGGGAACCGCTTAAAATACGTTTGTCTATGTTAAGATGTTCTGTGAGACAAGACGAGAAATAAGATGGAACCGTATTTAGCTAAACTTTAATGAATTGTCGCAATTAGCGGGAGATTTTAGTTCACTTAAGTAAGGGTATTTCTGGCATTTCAAAAGAGATAAAGAGAAAAAAAATGCTTCAATAATTTAAACAGGGTACTTATTAATACATATTGTATACATACCTAATAAATATTTGCTTACTTCTTGTAGGAATGTCATTATGAAAAGAGCTCGGCCTGAAATACGGAGGTCCCGGGTTCAAATCTTGGGTCGGGCAAAGTGAGACAGCCCGGGTTTGCCATCACCAACCCGTATTTGGCAAGCGTGGTGGTAAAACCAATATCCATCAACTGTAGCAATGACCTGATTTCAATGATGGAAGCCTTTGCCCAGGAGTGGGACAATATAAAGGCTAATTACTTACTAATCATAGTTAGCAAACTATGATTAACAAAAGAATACAAACAATGCAAAATATCTCCAAAAGAATAGTGACAGTGCTAGAAGTTTTACTAACTCTATTTCCCAAAACCTTTTAAATATTTTCTAGCAACAAATTGTATGTGGCTTTCAAGCTAGACCTCATAAATTACCTAAGGTAATTTCACTTCATAAATAGTCTACCGCGTAGACGCAGCCTCTCCAATAAATATCCTGTTCGTTTATTTTTATTTCATATCAGCTCGTTGAAATATTTATCATTACTATTGAAATTCACTAGAAAAATACCAACAATATAACTTACTAAATACCTCTTTTTAGAAAACTATCTTTAACGTTCTTATTTAGTTTCTGTTTGCATAATAAGGACTTTCATCCATACTCGAAAATGAGGCCACATTAAAAATGTAATTCGCTTCGGGGATCGTGTGGTTATGAGTTTAAATCTGGCCTGAATCATCTTTGTGGAAAGAAAAACATTGATAAAAACCAAATCAACCCGGATAAAGGAAGGCTCACAACCTACCACGTTGGGTTCTAATACCATTGCTGAAAAGTAGGCTTGTGAGTGTTCCGTTCACCATGACGGCAACAGTCACTCGCTTCTGACTACCCCGTATGGGATATATCCGTGATGGTATTTCTATTTTATGTTTTAATACATAAATGTATGTTTGTTGAGAACCCCTAACATTGCCCCACAAAGCAATACTCAGAACTTGAACTGACAACGTTTAATGAATTCGTGTTCTTTCAAATTAAGCTCCTAGGGGCGAGGGCCTGGTGATCTGTATTACAGGTTTTACCCATCACTGACACCAGATCCTCACAAATATTAAAATAAGACTACTTTTTATTACTTGGTATGTTTTATAATATGTTTTGTGAGGAGCAATAAACTATTATATTATTTTATATTATTCTATCCTATCCTTGATAGAACTTAACTCAATTGACCTATTTAGTTTTTCGTGCGACTTCCGTTTCTTTCCGTTCCGAGTTTCACGTAGTAATGGCAATGTCTTCTAGACTGGACATTAGGAGGTCTCGATAACAAATCACCTGAAAGGAGATTCTCACCTCAAGGGAGCAAATAGGAATCTGAGCTGGTTCTACAATGGTTCAGCATTCGGTGCAAATTTATTTTGAATAATTTCTGAAATGGATAGTTTTTGCAAGCTTAGATGTCTTTTATCGGAAGATGTGGAGTGTCATAAAACAAACTTCTTTCTGGGTGAAGATCAAAAGTCTTTCAGTGCTTCACGCATGGACCCTCCATTCCGCTAACAGGCCAGTCGAACCGCACTACCACGAGTACACAGACTTTGGTGAAACTTTCCTGAAATATCATACCAGCAGCAAAAAATTCACCCTCATATTTTATTTCAGAACACCAATCTTGCAAAGATTCGCAGACATCCTATTATTAAAGCTCCTCATAAGCAGTATGTTTCATACTCGACGAATATTCCCTCAAAGTAGTTTTTCCATCAATACAGGATAAAATGCGTCTATTATAGCGCGTCTATAGACCTGAATGCCCGGCCGTTGCCCGTCTGCTCATCGCAGGGGCCTGACAGAACGGGAGACTAGCAGACTCACTCTTGAATTATAGTTCCACTGGTGGCACTGTAGACTTTTGCCACCCATGGCGGAGCCAAACTTGCGCCTTACTCATATTTTTTAATGTTTGCGACTTTCATTCCTTTTAAGATAATATGTTCTGATAATTTAATCACTGTTTTTGCAGAACTTACATAACTGTCGAAAAAATAAAAGTGTATACGACATTATGAAATCTCTATAGTAGGGACGGATCGATGACGTAAAACTTACAAATAAATCCCTTAAAAAACTTACGGTTTCTGTTGATAATCGTGTTAATTAGTCATTACCACAATGTTCGACAGATACCGTAGGTTTTTAAGAATGTATTGCTACGCAACAACAGAGGAAGTAACAGGCATCTGGGCCCAATAAGAATATACGTACCCAACGAAACGTCAGCCTCCCTGTAGAACACCGCCCCTAGGGATCCTCACAGATTTGTATAGAACCCTACGGAACCCGCTTAGCATTCCTGTCTCCGCTTGGTCTAGACTTAATTGCAATTTTATATAAACTGATTGGTACACGCATATCTGCGGTTTAACGAAGACCTTAAAAGATCGTTGGCCTGAGATTGTCAAGTCATTAGTATAAATATACACTTTATTAGATACTAGGAAAATTATAAATGTCTAGATTAGCAGTGAAGTTTTGGTATTTATGAAGTTTTGTGACTTGGTCCATTTCTATGCTGATTACATTGAATAATGAAAAACTTTAATAAGTGCTACAACGAGTAAGACAGAGACGAATACTTCTAATTTGTTTTATTTAAAAAAATCGCAATTTTAGAGAAAATTTATATGAGTAAAGTTGAATTTGTTGGTGTTTGTGAATTCTCAAGTAAATATTTTGCTTTCAGATCTATTTATCCAAAGAATAACACTCTTTGCTACGTTTTTGAACAAACATCATTTAACATCAGTCTGCAGAGCACTGATCCGTACTTTAATAGAGATTTCAAAACGTCAGGTCATACAAAAACGTCACTCAGATCTATACTCAGATACAGATTTTGTTTTTAGAATACGGGCCTTAGACTTCACCATGTACATGATAAATATGTATAAACCCTTAGTTACAATATAATTCCAATTTCATAAATACTTTTTCTAAAGCTACGATGCGCTTCAAACAATTTTAGCAGGGTTGTTGAACCCTGCTAAAATTGTTTAAAGGGTTGCCTTTTGCATCAGAAATAAAAAACAAACGTTCAATCTATTTCAGAACACATAGTTAAATTCCATTTTAAAACGTGCTTTGAAAATAGCTTAAATTCCGCGCAGTGCTATACACTCGCTAACTAACTCGAACGCAATAATCAGAGAGTGGATCGCAATGTTTTAATTTCTTTTTTTACAACACTATTGCCCCGGTTTTTATGTATGATAATATTAAAATTTAAGCATTTTTTAAACGAACAAATTGTACTTTTATTAACACGCAATGGAAAATCCAAATTAAGTATAAAAGAGTAACTGCTGAGTTTCTCGCCGGGTCTTCTCAGTAAGAAACAACGCCGACGCGGTGGTAGAGTCGCATTATGGTTATGTATTGTTTATTAATATATTCATTTTTCAGTTGGCGACCGACTTGGTGTAATGGTTAAGAAGTTGGCTACTACACCAGAGGTCGCGGGTTCGATCCCCGCACAGTACAAACATTTTGTGTGCATGAACATGTTTATTTGTACTGGTCTGGGTGTCTCCTATGTATAATAAGTATGTATTTACAAAAGAAAATGTATTTAAGTATGTTTATCCGTTGTCTAGTATCCCATAACACAAGCTTTAATTAGCTTACTTTGGGGCTAGATGGCGCTGTGTGGAATAATGTCCAGGGATATTTTTTTATTTTTTTTTATTTTATTATAGTAATTATGATTATTTTTTAGTATCAATCCTTTCTTCTGTTTTGACTATGAGTACTTTTACACTCTAATTGAATAAAGATATTTGAGTTTGAGTTTGCGGCAGCATACGGAAAGTGGCTAATCTTAACTGCACCCTACCATGAGTTTACCGTAAGCTACGATTGATAACTACAGTAACCTATACCGTTTTTAGGTACATTACCAATCAGAAGAGGCACTGTAACAAAAACTTGACATCAGACGCTTGACTGTCATAGGCGTAAACTCGAAGCTTACTTTCAAACAAAAAGTCAAAATCAATAAAACATTAATATTATTTGACGACACGATTGGCGTAGTGTGCTGTAGCACGGTTTCTCGCCTCGATTTCCGTAGTGTACCGGGTTCGATTCCCGGTCGGCTCAATTCAGGAAACGATCTTTTCTGAATTGACTCGGGTCTGGGTGTGCTGGGAGACGCCCCCTAGCTTATTTCCTTGTGTGGTACCTCGTAACACAGGGATTTAATAATCCCTACTCCGAGACCATTACAAGAGGTGTGTTGTCTGGCGCATATTTATTTATTTATTATTCAAGTAGACCATAATAACAGTTCTTTCGAATCGTCAAAAACATTTTAACTTTAGCTATTAAAAATAAAGACATCCATACATAGATATTAATATGATCTACCGGGTGATTATCAAATAACTTCCGAAAACGATATGCTTAATCAGTAAGTGATGAAGTAACTATAAACCGCAATAAAAAAAAAACAATTAACTTCAATTTTAAGGTTTTCAAACAAAAAATTCTGACAGATCGAGTGATTTGTATGGTGACCTTGAAATGAAAGTTAGTTAAATGAATTTCATTTTCACTTAGATACTTTCCACATCACTTAGTGAGTATGCCATATCGTTTACGGAAGTTATTTAAAAATCACCCGGTATATACTCTATATCATAAACATATAATATGACTCTACCACCGGCGTCGGAACGCAGATTACACTGAGAAGGCCCGACAAGGAACTCAGTCGTTACTCTTTTAAAAAAGGTGTTTTACAATGTAATCAAAATAGGTAAATTTTATTAATGTGACTATGCCTTATAGAAAAAGAAGTCTTCGGGTGTTTTAATTGATAAAAGCAAGCATGCGTGTAATGTATTGTAAGTAATGTAAAGTGAGCGTGCTTATAAAATAACAGATAAAAATATAACATTTTATCGCCCTTCTCTTATATCCTTTTACAGCTGTATACGCACGTGCGTATTTACAAACTAGGGATGGGTGCATGATGTTGTTTTTAGTACAAATATCGAAACTCTTTTTCTATATACGGTACGAAAATTTTAATTAAAAAAAAAGAATATTATTTGATTCCAAAATGAGTTTATTTTTGATCATTGAATTATTTAGTTTCACCGACTGAGTCTGCCATATGTTTTCTTATTTGGTTCGATTACCTACGTGTTTCAGACAAATGGTAGGTACTTGGTTTTAATTTTTACCGGTATAGGTAAAACGTTTAGTTAAGTAGTTGTAGTTTTGATATTTTAAATACGTTTTTTATCACACACCCCTACAAACATCTCATTGTTATTCAAAACGCTGTTTAACTAAACCTTGTGGCGTTCCCTCGAAAAGCTATAAAAACCATCATAAAATTTCCATTACTATCCATCTGAGTTCGGGCGGTTACCTCTTGTCAGAGGTTAGGTACGTCCACATAAATAATGAGGAGGAAAATGGAAACTGTAAACAAGAGTTGATAAATGACCATATTTGATGTCGAACGTTTTCCTAAAACCCCTATTCGGGATGAGGTATTGATGAAGAAATGGTGAAGAAACTAGAGCGATAGGTAGGCGTCTTAGACGCGGTACAAAATCGGCTAAACTTTAGGCTAAAGCAAAAAATACCAATATTCTTACTTGCTTTATGCGCCTTTTTCACAACTGTCGAAATAAATATGTTTTTTTAAGAAATAATAAACGGAGCAATTAAAAATACTGAAATGCGTCCCAGAATTAATATGTTTTGTTTATTTTATAATATTTAGAGCGTCACATAGTATTTTTGGTGGTACGGTTAAGGTTAGTATGTTGCTCCATTAAATACTGTCCTATTTTTTTAATTTAACAGCTAAACTATCACTTCATATACTCTCACGACTATTTCTTACTATTAAGCCCTGAAATTTAAGGAAACCGGATATGATTTTCAGTAAGGTTGAAGTCTGCGTGTTGTAAGTTTCAGTTTTTTCAAGAACTGTAGTGAAAAATTAAGAACAAAAAGTGTAACCTGAATGTTTGTTCTAACTCGCACTCAACAAAATTGGTTACTTACGAGTATATCCCAATTTTACATCGATTCAACCAAAAATAGAATAACCGATAATTTACCTTTTACTATCCAGCCGACTTTGATTCTGTAAATGCGTGGGTGGTTTACAACGTTTAGATCGACATAATGGGTGTCTGAATAAAATATAGAATCAAGGCGCAAGTTGTTTCCCACGCAACATTGTATTGGTTTGTAATAAGGTATCTATTTTTAACATTTCAATTGAATATTTTATTTAAAATCGATAGTAGATTCAGGTGAATCAAAGTCGTGACGGTGTGGTCAAATGGGAGCCTCAACCAAGGTTAACAAAAGCGACGTTAATTTTCAGGTGGCAGAGGTAATTCAAGCTGCCTTCGATTTAGGTCTATAACATAACTTTGCATCAGCATGCCTCTCCATTGCTTTTAAATGCAATCTAAGAGTTTTGAAAGCATAGCCATAATCAATAAAATTAAGTGATCAGTAATCACTACCTTTGTTGATCTGCATAGATAAATTCAGGCTATTTTCAGAAACATATTTCGCCAGGAAACCACATTCACGCCCAAAAACCAATCCAGTATTCTAACCACTCAGCCAACGACTCCAAGGCATAGCCACAGGCGCCAATGAAAAATCCATTTCCATTTTCCTAAGGAAATAAAATCAGGAGCAACGGGCACTCAAACTAAATCGCGGTTTTATGCGAGACCCATTAAACACCGCTTGCGGAACCCACTTATTGTTTCATGAATATTTAGCGAGCGTTATTTATTTTTACTTTTTTCATAAAACTTTAACTCAATCACCTCAATTAGGAATGGACTTTTCAAACGATAAATAACTTTCTGATGTGTCAGAAACAAATGTTTTCAGCACACATGTACGCATATTTACAAAGCTCAATCAGTTTCAAAAATATAATTTTTGTTTAAATGCTGAGATTTTTGGCGTAAGGGTGGATGTTGTCACAAAATAAAGAGTTTACAGAAGGACCGCTCTTGTCTTTTTTCCTAAACTTGCCTGATCGCCTAGGGTTGCTACTATATTCGCCTGATAAGCCCGATTTCACAGAACGGGAAAATAATAATGTGTAATCCTAACGAGTGAAGGATAACCTAGCGACGTCTTTTAATTCATGAACCTATGCGCCAGATTATAAGAAGTAATTTACCTAAAGAAGGCGTCCGCTAAATAAACTGGGCTCCCGGTGCAACTTGCCAGTTTATTGGGCTCGATCATACAGTTCGTAAACCTACCTAGTAGGCAAGTAGGTATACCCGACGAAAGAATATACCTTAAATACTAATGCATGATAAGATAAGTTACAGAATTTTTTACCTACCTATCTACTTAGAGTACCTACTAACTTGTAAAAATTAATTAAGTTTAACTTACCTTTCTTCATCATTTGGTAACGAAAAAAAAGTGTAATTACATTTTTGTGTGGTGTTCATACAGCCAAATACACTGCAACACAAACAATATTTTCGCGAAGCCATTTTGACCATTAGACTATAAATCTGACGTACAAATAATATCTCAATGTTTTTGACACTGCGACTCTCCACGTCACTGAAACTGACTGACTTCGCCCGTAAACTCACGTCTCTGTGTGCGTGTGTCAAAAATGGCGAGTTCTTCTAAGAGGGCTATATGTCAGAGCACCGCGCATGCCTAATTTGTGATGTTGTGGTCAAAATATTCCAGAGTTAATTTATTTCTTTAGCTTCTTCTTTAATTTGATTTGGCTTTGTGATATTTTTTTAAAGTATTTACTAGTATATAAATATTTTTTGTTTAATTTTAATTGTTATTTTCAAAAATTGTAATAAATGATTATTAATGAACCTCAATTATTGAAATAGGTAATATTTGCATGCTGTTATACAGTTAAGTGTGTGCACTAATTTTGTTGAATTAAGACCACTTGTTATTCATTACTTACACACACTACACACTTTACACTTATTATTGTTAACATTTACTGCAAATAAAGAACTCAGACTTTGACTCTTTATTAAGTCGTTCTGTACGCTTAGAACAACTTTTCAATGCGCTTTCTATCAATATATATACCGCTTGATCCAGACCAGAAACGACAATCAAAGTCTAGCACACTTTAAAATGATGCTGTCCTGTCACATGTCAGCAGAAATGAAAGGGACAGCTAGACGTATAAGGACTGCTCACCTTTGATATCGTTTCTGGATTCGAGGCTTTACATGTATAATACTTGCATATTATAGTAAAGAAAACATTGACACCATATCAGTATAGTATATCTAAATAGCGCCCGTGCAAAGCGGGTCGCTAGTTTTTCAAATGGTTAACTGGTTTGTTTAGTAGCATGTACTACAAACCATCGCAATTTCATTACCAATGAGAGTTTTCTGCTGCACTAACTTCATAGAAGTAGACATTGAAAGTTAGTTCATCCATCACCGCCCGCCCATCTAACTTTCCCAGATAAGTTAAAATAATTGAATTGTATGTTTTTACCTCGACTGGTTTGTAAATGGTAACGAAACGGGCTTTAGCTCCAGCGGTCGTGGGTTCTTTTCTAAGAAAAACATTCATGTTTTGAACCATTGTGTTTGCTCTGATGTCTGGGTGTGTAAGTATGATTCTATTATTGATAATATCTCCACAGATCTTTCTAAAGCCGTGGGAAAATCTAGGCGTAAGACTTATCATAACTTATTTACTTTTTATCTATTTTCAGCCCTTGCCACCTAAAGTACTCGTTAAAGCTCTGTTTTGTTCGAGGCTGAATCAGATGATCTTGGTGTCAGTTTTCTCAGATAATTTATTTATTTTTAATATTAGCAGCAAACTCAAATCAGTACACGACCTCCTTGTTTTAAAGAAAATGAGCCCTTTGAAAACTATTATCTGATCTACTATGATTTGTTTTTATTTCTTGTTGTAACACGGGGACGCGTCGCTCAAATCGAAATCCGGATGTCCTGAGTTGAAATCCCAGGTCACAACAAGTGTGTATTCCTGATTTTAAAGTATAAAGCCTGGGTTTGTGATCACCAGCCCGCATTTGGTAAGAATGGTATATTTCAATATTGGCGATCCCATATTACTACTTCACAGAAAGTTAATTTGTGTGTAAAATAAAATAAACATGAACAACTATACACTTAAGTTGAACATACATCTGTCGTGGCTCGTCCCGATCCTAAAACTCATTTATTTATGTCTAAATTTCACAGTAGAATGTTTCAAACTTTTCT
This sequence comes from Udea olivalis, assembly GCA_947369235.1. Classification (NCBI taxonomy): domain Eukaryota; kingdom Metazoa; phylum Arthropoda; class Insecta; order Lepidoptera; family Crambidae; genus Udea; species Udea olivalis. The sequence goes on along the minus strand of OX376345.1, from coordinate 3,668,158 downwards.
CAACACTACCTTTGAGGATATATGGTTGTCACTTTTTAAAGAAATATTTTAATCAATTTAAAACAAACTAAAATACAATACAAGTCATAAATGGCAAATCAAATTAATTAAAATATTCAATTCTCGATATGACGTTGACATAATTCAATAATTGTATAATGTGACAAAAAGGCACAGAGCATGATGGAAACTCAAGGAGGTGTGTCAAATACTAAGAACGCCGTATTTTTAGAAAAGGGAAGGGGTAATATTTTTTTTGTAATATTATCACCAATGTCTATTAATTTTATTTTTATTTAACGCGCATAAATAAGCTGTGCACCAAGCGAGTCCTACACAATTCTCTGGATAACCAGTCATAAGGTTTTTATTTTTGCCAATCAAGTTCCACAAGTAATCGACAGCCCTACAGAACTTGAAACAAAATATGTCTGAGCGAAGGCAGTCAGAAACAACAGTACAAAATGAGTGACGTAGAGGTTGCTATTGGCAACTATGCATGGCTCATTTGCTTGGTATTTCATTACCTCTGTCTGAACCAGAACTCTCTTGACAAGGGGTGACCCTATACAGCACAGACCTCACCTGGAAGTATTCAACAAAATTCGACCTTAAAGCCATTCCGCTAGGACGCATTACAGTTGAACTGTTCAATTTGCAACTTGTGTTTGAAAACTCTCAGATCGCAATAGAGTAATCACTAACGATTTTGAAACGTATTTGTACGAGAAATAAGAGATATTTTAATTTGATGAATAAGGCTGTTTCATGCCTACATGTTAGGTAACAGGTAGTGTTTAATATTAATAGGCGGGTTTTGTTTTGGATGTGACCCCAATTAAGGCGCTGTTAAACTTGAAGCCCAGATTAATGACGTAAGCATTGAGTTATGAAATTATGACGTCACGTTTGGTGAGATTCGGGCTTAGTTTACACAACTCACGTGAATAGTGATGCCTTAATTAAAATACACCCGAATTAAGTCCTTGTTCCTCAAACTTTAGATTAAATTCAGCACCACTGACTATTAGATACAACTGTTAGAATATCATTGTTCCATTTCGGAATATTTGCTAAAGTCTAAAATGGATTTGTAAGAGTCGAATCTACGAGTACGTTTTTACCATCTCAGCCATTATTTAGTTGGTTTTCTGTTTGGAAAATACATTGTATTTTTAATATTTTTAATTCGTTTGTTAGCTCAACCAATGGGAAAATAACCAAGCTATTTGCCAGTTATGAATTATGTAGCATTTAGCTACAAATCTATCATGCATCACCCAGATTAAGGAACAACTAAAATACCTACTTGGACCTTTTTTTAAATCTGTCAAAAGGTAGTTATGTATTATATTTCGCGTGATCAAGACCCTAAACACTGTCTACAATATTGGGAACGTGATTTAAAACCCACCTGTCACTAGCACACTCAATAAACTCGTCCAAAGAGCGACTTTGTCCGTACCGTTTCCGACAATCGTAGCAAATAATACCCTATTTACTAAAGTATTTCAGGGAAATATGACCCGTATCACAAAGGCTGAATCTTACACAGATGACATACTCTATGGCAACAAATCAGTAAATAACGCCGAAGGTAATCATCTGGAAACTATTCTCTATTCAGAAGCTTGAAATTTTATACAAAAAACGGTCCGGGGAGGCGACTCGCCTTTCCGATTCTCTCCATTTATCCTTGGTCTGCAAAAGTGCGGCGTTGTATTGAAAAGCCGAAGGATATGGGGAGTGTGCAGGCTCAGGTAACGCTGGTTCTTGAAAGCCATGGCGGTGTGTTCGTTCAACCATTATTTCCGAGTGAATTGACGTGTCATTGCTATATCGGAAAGATAGGACTAAAATATACTAAGTCACTGGGATCAAAGGTTATATATATTTGCCAGGCAAAAAACAAATGAAACACATTTTTATGTCATTTCATCATTTCAGCCGAACGACGCCCACTGCTGGGCATAGGCCTCCCCCAAGGATCTCCACAACGATCGGTCCTGCGCTGTCCGCATCCAGCGGCTTCCCGCGACCTTGACCAGATCGTCGGTCCACCTTGTAGAGGGCCTGCCCACGGAACGTCGTCCGGTACGCGGTCGCCATTCGAGAACCTTTCCGCCCCAACGGCCATCGGTTCTCCGCGCTATGTGTCCCGCCCACTGCCACTTCAGCGATGCAATCCTTCGAGCGATGTCGGTTGTTTTTGTTCTCCTGCGGATCTCATCATTTCTGATTCGATCGAGCAGGGAAATACCAAGCATCGCTCTCTCCATTGCTCGCTGGGTGATCTTGAGCCTTCTTATGAGACCCATAGTAAGGGACCACGTCTCGCTCCCATAGGTCATTACTGGCAACACACACTGGTCAAAGACTTTTGTCTTGAGACACTGAGGTATTTCGGACGCAAATATATGCCGGAGCTTCCCGAACGCTGCCCATCCGAGCTGGATTCGACGAGAGATCTCTTTCTCGAAGTTGGACTTACCTAGCTGGACTGTCTGTCCCAGGTAAACATAGTGGTCAACAACTTCGAGTGTAATGTTCCCAACGTTAACTGGAGCGGGTGCAATATGGGCATTCAACATGATTTTTGTTTTGTCCATGTTCATCTTAAGACCCACTCTTTGAGAAGCATTACCGAGATCTTCGAGCATTATGTTCAGGTCTTCCAAGGTCTTAGCTATAAGAACTACATCATCGGCAAATCGCAGGTGTGTTAGGTACTCGCCATTGATGTTGATGCCGCGTCCTTTCCAGTCCAGAAGCTTGAAAATATCCTCCAACGCAGCCGTGAACAGTTTCGGAGAAATAACGTCTCCTTGTCTCACGCCTCGCTGTAGTTGGATCGGATTAGAGCTCTGGTTCTGTAATCGGACCGACATGGTGGCGTTCTGGTATAAGTACCTTAGCACCTCAATGTACCTGTAGTCTATTTGGCACCTTTGGAGAGACTGCAGTACTGCCCAGGTCTCAATCGAATCAAAGGCTTTCTCGTAGTCCACGAACGCTAAGCAAAGTGGCAAGTTATACTCTTCGGTCTTCTGTATGACTTGCCGCAGCGTATGAATGTGGTCTACGGTACTATAGCCTTTTCGGAACCCTGCTTGTTCGGGAGGTTGGAAGTCGTCAAACCTGCGAGCGAGACGATTCGTAATGACTCTCGAAAACAGCTTATAGATATGGCTCAGAAGCGAGATGGGTCTGTAGTTCTTCAAGAGAGTTTTGTCACCCTTCTTGAAGAACAGCATCACATCGCCTCTGCCCCATGCCTTTGGCGTTTTTCCCTCGAGGATGACAGAACTGAAGAGCGTCTGGAGGACCTTAAGTATCGGCTTACCGCCCGCTCTCAGGAGCTCGGTTGTGATTCCGTCACCACCCGCCGCCTTGTTGTTTTTAAGCTGCTTGAGAGCCATCCTAATCTCGTACAGGCTGACGTCCGGGATATCTTCGGTATAGTGTCGGGTAAGCTTGGCTCTAGGATCTTTAGCCTTGCTTTCAACAGGGGTTTGCGTGGAATATAACTGTCCATAGAAACTCTCAATCTCCCTCAGGATTTCAGGTGTTGACGAAATGATGCTACCTGCCTCAGTTTTCAGCCTCGTCAATTGGCTTTGCCCAATAGACAGATCTCTGGCGAACACTTTGGAGCCTTTATTCCGCTCAATTGCCTCTTTAATACGCTGGGTATTAAATTGGCGAAGGTCGCTCGTCAAAGACTTAGATATCTGTCTATTGAGTTGCCGATAACGATGGGCATCCGCTGAGTTCTGTAGCCTCATTTCGTTTCTCTGATCCATGAGTAGGAGAGTCTGACTGGAGAGTTTCTTTGATTTGGGACGGCGGGTTTTAAAGTGCTTGGACCCTACCGTACGGACAGTATCCACCACCATGTTGTACAGATCGTCCACATCGATGCTGTTCTCAAGGGCTTCGAAGCGGTTTTGAAGCTCGAGCTGAAAGCACTCGGGGTTTTGAATTTGAGCCGGTATTGGTCGGAGCGTGGATTTTATCAGTCGCGCTCTCTCAAGCTTTAGGTCGATATTCAATGTGCCTCTGACCATGCGGTGATCGCTTCCTGTCTTAACAGCGTTGATCACAGTGACATCATTGAATATATGCTTCTTCGTCGACATGATAAAATCGATCTCGTTTTTGACTCTACCGTCCGGACTGATCCAGGTCCATTTGCGGCTTACGGGCTTCTTGAAGAAGGAGTTCATCATAAAGAGGTTCTCCCTCTCCATGAAGTCTGCCAGCATCTGGCCCCTGTTGTTCCGTTGCCCAAATCCAAATTGCCCCACTCTCAACTCATCACCGCAACGTTGCCCCAACTTTGCATTAAAATCCCCCATCACAACCGTGTAGTGGGTTTTATAGCTATGCATGGCTTTAGAGATCTCCTCATACATAGCCTCCACTTCGACATCGTCGTGCTTTGAGGTCGGAGCGTAGACCTGAATGACATTCAGCGAATATCGTTTCGATATTCTGAGTATCAGGTACGCTACCCTGCTCGAAACACTTCCGATAGTAATCACGTTGTTGACAAGGGATTTGTGGACGATGAACCCGACACCACCTAGGGACTGTTGGTCGCCCTCCCGGTGGTATAGTAAGTTACCGGATTGCAGGATTATCGAGTCCTCCCCCTCTCTTCGGACTTCAGATAACCCAATGATATCCCAATGTAACTTACTAATTACCTCTTCCAACTCTATGAGCTTCGCGTCGAGCCTCAGTGTGCGCGTGTTATATGTTGCCAGGTCGAGTCGTCGTTGTTGGCAGCCGGATCTTACCCGGGGATTCCTAGCACCCCCTGCCCCGCCGTTACCATAGCCGCTGCCGTAGCTAGGAATAGCAGGGCCGCCGGGGACTGGGGGCCGATTTCCTGGTTGTGCAGCCATTTTGGGGGGGTTTGCCATAATCGCCACGCTTGGCAGGCGGGTTGGCGATCGCAGTATGGCCTGCTGTTATCCGGAGACGCTGCTGCCCATCTCCTTATGGCAATTTTCCCTCGGTCGGCTCTTACGACACCCACGGGAAGAGAGGGGGTAGTGCTATTCTTTTTTATGTGCCGGCACTACACGGCTTAAGGTTAGGTTAAGTTATAAATCCGACAATTTAAAATATGGCCACTGAAAAACTGTAAAGATTGAATGAAAAAAAATTAAAAGTGTGTTGAACAATTTCAGTGTTTATCTAGTATGCATTCGTTGGTTTTTATAACAATAATTTTAATAGAAACTCGTACCTAATGCAATAAAAATGTTACTCTAGCATTTGTAACTGCAAATTTTATAGCCAATTTCAACCCACAATAAAATTGAATTCATTTATGGATGGAGTTATTTACTCAATTTCACACAATGGACACAATGAATTTGAGATGACAGTTTCAGATGTGTTCAATTTTAAATGAACTAGTGAAATCTGTTCGTGAATGCTATCTACTATATTCTATATTCTTATGTAATAGAAAAACAGCAAACTAACTGACATGAATGTTTGCTTTGTCACCTCATGTCTTTGTCATGTTTTTTTTTTGCGAGTGCCACTCTTATTAAGAAATGAGGTTGGCACTCGCCTATGCCCGACCTCAAATCTGGCTAGCTTCATCCTTGTCTCCGTTGATAATTCACATCGAAAACACCGTAATAAAAAACAAACGGGGCCTGAATACAATCGCTTAAATCCAGTCAAGTTGATTCCCTAAACTGGGGGTACTGGGGAGCGATTTCGTCAGCAAATACCAGCCTAGGAGATGCGTTGGTGCCAGTCAACCGGCGCATGGCTGGAAATGAAAGATCTAATTACAAAATGGCTCGCTACGCTCAGTTTAGCGAATGAACTTGACAAGTTATAAAGGATTGTAATAAGACTCGCCACCAGAGAGTGAGTTCCCTTCACCAAGACGGCAGAAGTCACCTTGTCTTTGTTTTTTTTATAAAATGAATAAATATTACAGATTCAAGTAAGACGACACGATTGGCGTAGTGCGCTGTAGCACGGTTTCTCGCCTTTAATTCCGTAGTGTCCCGGGTTCGATCCCCGGTCAGGTCAATTCAGGAAATGATCTTTTCTAAATTGGCCTGGGTCTGGGTGTGCTGGGAGACGCCCCTGGCTTAATTCCTTGTCTGGTACCTCGTAACACAGGGATATTTATCCCTACTTCGAGACCATGACATGTATTGTCTGGTGCATATTTATTTATTTATTATTTAAGTAATCATTAAGCCTGTCCTTTTATATGGCAGTGAAACATGGCCGTTACTAGAGCGACATAAGCAGGAGCTGCGCGTCACGGAAATGAAGATGCTGCGGTGGATGTGTGGAGTCTCACGCAAAGATCGCGTGCGGAACACCCACATCCGCGGCAGTCTTCGTGTTCGTGACATCGCAGACAAGCTGCAGGAGTGCCGCCTTCGTTGGTATGGTCATGTCTCACAGAGATCGACAAACTACGTGGGCAACAAATGTCTGGCCATGCCGCTCCCGCCAGGTACCGGTAGAAGAGGTCGACCTCAGAAGCGAGCACCACTGAGGATGCACAAGACCGCGCGAAGTGGGCCAAGAAAATAAGAAAGGCGGACCCTGGGACCGATGATGATGAAGGAAGCTCACGGGAATCGAACCTGCATATACCGCAAACCGTGGACTACTGGGTCTTGGGACGGGGGTATTTTTGTACAAAGAATTAGTATCATTACTCTAATAATGAACTACTGAGATCTTAGTTGATTATTCAAAGTTTTCAAGTATTAACTATTGCTGTTGTTCAGGCAAAATGAGTTGTATATTCGAAATATGTAAAAACTCTTTGTGTCTTTACGGAGTCATTGCCTAAGATATAAAAAGTGACTTATGTCTGAGATATACTCGTAATGCGCGCAAAATATATTGCAATTACAATGAAGTAATTAAACAAGAATATATAGCATAAAACCAAGTTTTATTAGGATCAAGCACACATCAAGTGAACCAGCCAAGCAGATTGTGTTACGGTTTAAAACATCGTAAACACTGTTTTTTTTATAATATTCCTAAAAAGCTTAAAGAACTGTATAAACCACGCCAAGCACCGGTGACCTTAGAATAATTACACCGAGAAGGATAGTTCCATACAAAAGGGCGCGCCATTTGTGATACCAAAATAACACTCTGCTCAATATTGTGTTCTTTTTTCTACTCGCATTGACTGTACTCTGAATTTATTTTTTGTAAAACAAACAAAGTTGAAAAGAGTAACTATCGAGTTTCTTGCCGGAGTCTTCTCGATAAGAAGCAACGTCCGAACCGGTGGTAGATTCACATTATGTATATTCACGATGTGTACTAATATTGTACTATTTTATTTACGTTTATTATTATTATTTCTGTATACTTTTTTTGACATGTCATAAGTGCTTTGTACAAGCTTAAATGAATAAATGATTTTTTACTCACTTTACTTACTTACTTACTTAACAATTCGTTACACATGTAATCACAATTTTCAGAATATAACATGTATGAATACTACTTATTGTGCTTCTCTGTTATGTTGTTGCCATTACTGCGCAAATAAACAATTTGAAGAAGATCTTACCTCGAGAAATTAACATCGGTAAGTTCAGAGCAACACGTGACATCCTAATAATTGTGTCATCAAAACGAATGCCCCGACTCGCCTTCTATGCGTAATTATTCTAAGCCGGTGACTGACAATCAAGTTATACATTTCGTCTGGTTCCTCTGCAGTATAATGGTTCTGAAGAAGTTGATCATGTTGTAATTTTCGTAACAATTCACAAGATAAGGAAATAACAAAAAAGTTAGTCGACATCACAGGAGACCGAAGAGCTGGCAGCTACCTCGGACAAAGAATTAGTCTAGCTATTCAAAGAGGGAACGCTGCCAGTATCTTCGGAACCTTGCCTAAAGGGACTTCTTTTAATAATATATTTTAGATATTAAATTATATTTTTTAAGGTTTTCAGTTTCAGGTTCATTTTAATAACTTCAGATGTGTTAATATTTGTTTTAGTATTATAAATATTTAATTTTTAACGTTAAATAACGAAAGATAGGAGCTATTTAAATAAAATTCACAAGATTCTGAAGTATTCCGCACAGTACAAACATTTGTGTGCATGAACATGTCTGTTTGTACTGGTCTGGGTGTCTCCTATGTATAATAAGTATGTATTTACAAAAAAAATGTATTTAAGTATGTTTATCCGTTGTCTAGTATCCCATAACACAAGCTTTAATTAGCTTACTTTGGGGCTAGATGGCGCTGTGTGGAATAATGTCCAGGGATATTTATTTATTTATTTGTTTATTCCATCAATATCATTCGTTAAAATGAATAATAAAGAAGTGTCCGTTGTTGGTTTTAGCGTAAAATGCATATAATACAAATGTTCGCCAGGTAATCAATCATATCAAAAGCGCAGACAGTGGTCCATAGGTACGTGCGTACTTGTGAGCTATGTGGCTGTGTCTGACAGCGAAACCCGTGCAGACAGTTTATAATATTCTCGTAAAGGCTCATTTTGTAGAAGCAGTGTTTTGTCTAGGATTAAGATAATCTTGTTTGTAGTGCAGTCAACCTCTGCAACACTTCATTTTTAGGTACTATCCCATACACACAATGCAATAAAGATAGTATAGGTTCAAACTTTAAGGTGTATAGTTATTGTATTATGTATTTAAAAATATAGTATAAATAAATATGCGCCAGACAACGCACACTTGTCATGGTCTCGAAATAAGGATAAATATTAGTGTTACGAAGTACCAGACAGGGTAATAATTCAGGGACGTCTCCCAGCACACCCGAGTCAATTTAGAAAAGATCGTTTCCTATATTGACCCTACCGGGAAAAGACAGGACACCACGCAAGTTAAGGCGCCAACTACGCCAACCGTGTCGTCTATATATAACTATAAATCAATTTTACATTTATTCAGGGTAATTCGCTATTTCTTTGTTGATACATATTTTTGTGCTAATTCAGGGTAGTTCGCTGTTCCTTCTTTATAATCTTTGACGACCGACTTGGTGTAATGGTTAAGAAGTTGGCTACTACACCAGAGGTCGCGGGTTCGATCCCCGCACAGTACAAACATTTGTGTGCATGAACATGTCTGTTTGTACTGGTCTGGGTGTCTCCTATGTATAATAAGTATGTATTTACAAAAGAAAATGTATTTAAGTATGTTTATCCGTTGTCTAGTATCCCATAACACAAGCTTTAATTAGCTTACTTTGGGGCTAGATGGCGCTGTGTGGAATAATGTCCAGGGATATTTTAACTGTATTTGACTTAATGGTTTTGACATTTGTTTTTTTTTATTGTCTTTATTTTTTAATCTTAATTCTATTCTGTTATTGTTTAATGTAATATTTGTATTCATTAATTGTAATATTTGTATGTTCATCAAAGAACGGATCACAGACTGTACATAATAATTATAATTTTAAGACCTTCTAGACCTGTGCATCACAATTTTTTTTTTTATACTGCTACACGGATTTTGTGTTTCAAGTTTAATTTTATTCTTCCTTATTTATGAATGTCTAAGGGTCTAAAATGGGAAAGCTGTAATAATTGTATACCGTATATTAGTGAATGGTTCTGTAACAGAGGTTTTATATTTAGCCCATGTAGGAAAATGTTAAGGTAAATAAATTAATATAAACACACCACTTGCCATGGTCTCGAAGAAAGGATAAATATCCTAGTGCGACGAGTTATCAGACAGGGAATTAAGCCAGGAGCGTCTCGCAGCACATCCAGACCCGAGCCAATTTAGAAACAATGGTATAATATACAAACGATCGAGCTACAACAATATCTAAGCTATATCTAAGCTTGATACCTATTCTAAAGACTATAATAAGTTACTGCACAGTTCATTAGCTCTTCAAAGGGCCCCAAATCCGTTCCCACTTCCACCGAATGTGATAAACATAAACATGCCACCTTCAGGAGAGCTGATTCACGCCAATAAATTCGGAACTATGACGTTCCTCATACGCGATCAACTGAGCAGTGGAAATATTGAGGGGTTCGCAAATTCCAGATAGCGCTTACTCCCTTGTCCCTCAAAGGGATCGATTATTGAATGCTGCTGTCAGCTACAGAGGTTCACACTGCAGTACTAGAGAAATACTTGGCTTATTGAAAACCTAAAATATTTGTAAAATATATAGTCTCTTTAAAGTGCACATTGTATATTAAAAATTATCAATTGCGCAAAACTACGCGCAAGGGTCTTCTTTAAGTGCTGATTTAAAATGTTGCAATTGGGTTAAAAACATGTTATTGATACCATATGAAATTTATTACGACGTAAATAATAAAAAAAAAAATAGGGTAAAGGGGCCGAATATTTGGAAATTTTATAATTATTGAAAAAAAATACGGAAAACAATATTTTTTTCTGCAAAAATCACCTAATTTTGTAATTTAATCTTTAGTATTTTTTATTATTTTATGAACATGGCGTGTTATTGGTTCTCATCAGCAACTTTGTTTCATTGCGGTAAGGAATTCAATTTAATTTAATTTAAAAGTTATGACATAATTTCTGCATAGAGTAACCAACTGTAAATACTTCTTTTAAAATGTCCATAAAAATGCTGTTTTTTTAATCTTACTTCCGTCGATAAAATTGACTATACTTTCCTATTTTCCAATATGTGCGCTTTATTTACTTTTACTCGCACTGTATATGAATATACGCCAAGCACGAGGAACCAGACCCGATATTATCCTATATAGAATTTATTTTAATTACTAATAAACCACTAAATTCACTTCAAAACCGAGCTTCATTACTCCTGTAAATAATAAAAACAGCATATATCTTTTAAGTAATTTGCATAATTTGCTATCATATCGCACCTCTCGCTATTGGTCTTAATGTAACTTGATTGTTACGTTACGCACAATGTTTTGTAAGCTCTTTTGAATCTTTGATATTGAAGATGTCCTGATAATATAGAGCATGGGCATTTGATGGTCGATCGATACTTTTTTATCAAGTGATGCTGATACATGTGATTTGTCTCCAAGTGACCTCTCCAGATGATAACAAAAAGATAACACGACGTTTTAAATGTGTATTAATGTCAGTTTAGCAAAAAATATTGCTGTATTTTAATCTCACCCAGAAACAATGTTCGGTTACTATAAATAGGTAAATACTAGTATTTGCAAGATTCTAAAAAAATATAAATACATTTATATTGCTTGATCCCTAATAATTTGCATACGTTAAAACTAGAATTCGATCTAACAATTAATTGTAAAAAATTTCACCACGTAAGATATCTTCGGTTTTGGTAAGACCGCTTTACCTATGTAAATAAATAAGTACTATCTTAATGAACAACTTGGTTAAGTTTAAAACAATATCATATAATTAAACAATTTAATTGTATTTTGATAAGAAAAAAAGATTACAATTGTAATTTGTTTACAGTGTTGTACAGCCTATATGATAACCTTTAGATTCCTTAAAATACCATCATGTTATCAAGCTAGCCTTGGGCTTCTGACTAGACTGAACGCCTTTCGTCTGATAACATAAGCTGGGAGCAACTACTTAAAGTACCATTCAAAGCACATGATCAAACAAAAGAACCTGGCGAAATTCGCCTGGTCAAACTTTGGTAATCCTCTTCATTCTGATGGTGTCACTATACCACGGGCTCCTCAACGTGATACCCAGGAAATATCACCATTTTATTGAACCTAGCCGCTGGAAGCAGCAGCATAAATGAAGTCTTGACTTAAAAGTAAAGTATCACATCTTTAACCATATTGTGTCACAAATCCTTAGATACAGTTGATATTATATCTGTATTTATTGAAGATGTCTTAAAGCAAATATCTGCTTTTGGATAAAAGTCTGTACACAAATCTTTAAGGTGAGGTTTAAAGTTCAAAAATATAATCTTTCGACTTTGTTTATCTAAATCTTTGACTAAAATCATCAAGTTTGAAGCTACTGTAGTATCCATTTTCCTTAGATTTGTTCCATCAATAATTGGAACAGTATTTGTATCACAATTTTCCAAAGCATTAAAAATTGCATTTCTTACATGCTCTGCAGCACAATATGATAAGTTTTCACATAAATACATCGTTATAAATGGCCCATTTTCATTTTGACTTACATTTACTTCTAGTTTCGGTACTGAATTCGTATATAACAAAATAAGTCCCTCAGTCATAATTCCAGCTACTATACCATATTCTAACCCTACAAATAATGCAATGAACATCGTCACAAGAAGCATTCCTAACTCCAACTTACTCTTTCTCCATAGTCTGACAAATATTTCGTAATCAATCATAGAGAACATAGCTACTATTATCAATCCAGCTAAAGATGCTTTTGGTATATAATAAAAAGTTGATGTTAACAAAGATAAAGCTAAAATAATTAGTAAACATTTAGTTACACCTCCTGCAGGAGTTTGCACCCCTGATGCGTAATTTAGAGCAGTCCTTGTAAAAGAACCAGTGATAGGCATACTTCGTCCAAACGATCCAATGATGTTGCAAAGTCCAACAGCAATCATTTCCTGAGATGCATCTACTCTGCCCCCTTCTGCAAATGCTTTTGCTATGGCAATAGTTTCTAGAATAGCAACTAACGGCAAAACTATGAATTGTGGTCCCAACACTTGCAACATATCAGGGAATGTGTAGGTTTCGTTGCCAACAACAGTACTAAATGGTGGTAGTCCAATGGCTGGTAAGCCGCTACCAATAGCTCCAATCAGTACAAATGGTTCAGTGTCCGTTGTCACCTTCATTATGTAAGCCAAGGCGATTCCAAATATAACAACGACAGCGTTCCGGCCCAGGGACAAAAACCATCTCGTTTGTTTAACTATTCCATCAGTACGCTTGCATCCGTTGCCGAGACGCTTTAAAAAAAATAGCATGATGATTGTAATCGTGGAAAGGATTGGATCCCATATTTTAGCTGACTTGATGTTTGTGAAAAAGGTGTAGAATGATTCGGCAAAGTAATTTCCAGAGACTCCGTCTAAAGCGAAGAATGCTTTTAATTGAGAAGCAGCAATTTGAAGAGCAGCAGCATTTGTGAATCCTTTGATAACCGGTAAGGATATGAAGTTCACTAGAAATCCAAGTCTAAAAACGCCCATCAGAAGCATAAAAACTCCAGTTAAGAAAGCAGCTAGTAAAGCAAAATCGATAGATCTGCTTGCGTATTTAGCTATCATGGTTGCAATTATAGCTGTTGGTCCGACTGTAACATCTTTACAGCTCCCGAAAAATATGTAGACGAATCCAGCTGTCAATGATCCGTAGAGTCCATATTCTGGTGGCAGACCGGCAATGACGGCATAAGCAATCCCCTGGGGTATGGCAGTCAAACCGACTGCTATTCCGGCTATGATGTCTTGAAGCAAAAAGTTAGAGGTATATTTTGGAAGCCACTCCACTATAGGCAATCGTCTCTTTAAAGTATTCACACTGCATGTCTTGTTCACAGATCTTTTAATCCTTTTTCGTATTGTGTTTCGAGGTTGAATGTCTTTGAAATTTTCACCACTGTTAGCCATCTTCCACGTATGCACTCTGAGTAGAGCATGAACTGACTGACTGATTAATCAATCGTGTATATCACCATACCCCTTTTTTATCTATTAGGCATACATCTTTTCAGGCTTTATCTTAACAAAAATGGATATGATAATTCACTTAGAAAAACCTGTACGTCTACCACGAGTTGCCACTTTAAATTTGCACTATCGCTCTCGTAAAAAAATGTATTAGGATTTGACCTTGTCATATCATGTCATGTCAAATCCCAATACAATTTTTTACGCGAACGATGACGTAAATTTAAAGTGGCAACTCGCGGTAGACGTACTGATCTTCAAGTTCTCTGTCTCAAGATAGATTTTACATCTAAGCAATTCTAATCAGTTTGCTATCGTGAACTAGCCTACCAAAAACCAGATATCACCGACGTTAGTTCTGCTACCCAAATGACGCAGATGATCATTGCCATAGTTATTAATGAAATCTTTATGGGCTTGTTAGATACCTAGCTAGTGTCAAAGATTTGTATAATTTATCACAATCTTACTCAAAAACCGCATTATTCTGGTCCATAAAATTCTAAAGTTTATCTAGTGCCTTTTACCGCTTATTTTCATTTTTAAAGTGATTTCAAACTGTTTCTGCTAAGTTCGAAACTTCATGATTTTTTATCTGTCGTAAAAGAAATCCATTGAAACCCCGATATCTTATAGGGCAACTATGCACTAAATGACATACCCTCCCGTTTGTTCTTCATCAAATTTAAATTGTAAGTAACAGAATGACAAGATTTTGTAAACATAACCTTTACTTACTTGGCTATTAAAGTACTTAAACAAAGAAACTAAAAAAATAAATATATTAACCTTCTCAAAGACATTCTAGAAGGCTATTCAGACTATGTAAGATAATCTTAAGAGGAATTAATAAAAATGAATATGCGCCAGAAAACACCACTTGCCATGGTGAAGTAATGATAATTTCCCAGTGACGAGGTACTAGACAAGAAATAAAGCCAGGAGCGTCTCCCAGTACACTCATACCCGAGCAAATAAGAAATAATGGTATTAACGAAAAACCTTCAAGCTACAACAATAGACGACACGATTGGCGTAGTGTGCTGTAGTACGGTTTCTCGCCTCGACTTCCGTAGTGTCCCGGGTTCGATTCCCGGTCGGGTCAATTCAGGAAACGAGCTTTTCTGAATTGACTCGGGTCTAGGTGTGCTAGGAGACGCCCCTAGCTTATTTCCTTGTGTGGTACCTCGTAACACAGGGATATAATAATCCCTACTTCGAGACCATTACAAAAGGTGTGTTGTCTGGCGCATATTTATATATTTATATTAATAAATTATTTAAAAATATATATATATATCTCAGCTTTATCTCAGCTTAATACATATTCTAAAGACTAAATATATTAAGTTACTGCACAGTTCACTAGCTCTTCGAAGAGTTCCAAATCCGTTTCCACTTCCACAGAGCGTGATAAACATATAGTGACTGTGTCGTCATGGTGAACGGTCGTCATGGTGAACGAAACACTCGAAAGGCCACTTTTCATAAAATGGTTTGATTTTGGTGTAAATTGTCCTATAGATTTATTTATTATTAACAATCCAATCAACTCAACCGTTTGCTGCGTTTTTTCTGGTCGACACCGCTAGTGCGTAGAATGCTATCCCTGCGTCTGTGTTTCCGGATACTTACAACCTTGGTATCTTTAAGGCCAGAGTGAATGGGCATTTTCTGGGTAAGCGTGTACCACCATCGGCCTCGTCATCGCTCACCACCAGGCGAGACTGAGGCCAAAAACATAGAATTCATTTTGATTACTAATAAACCACTAAATTTACTTTAATCCAAGCTTCATTACTCCTGTCAAGAATAAAAACATCACAGTTTATGTCTATGAAGTAATTTGCATAATCCGCTATCATATCTCAAATCTCGTAACGTGATTGTGACGCACAATGTTTTGTAAGCTAATCTTTTGAATCACTGTTAGCGAAGATGTCCTGTTAATAAGAGCATGGGCATTCGATGGTCGATACTTTTTTATCAAGTGATGCTGGTACATGTGGTTTGTCCTCAAGTGACCTCTCCAGATGATAACAAAAAGATAATACAACGTTTGATATGTGAATTTTTCTCAGTTTACTAAAAATGTCGATGATTTTAATCTCAGCTAATAATATAAATAGGTGAATACTACTAACTGCAAGATACGGGCTCCTCGACGGCATATAACCGAGGAATTGTTATTATTGTATTGAACGTCTAGACGTCTTTTTAAAGTAAAGTATCACATCTTTAACCATATTGTGTCACAAATCTTTAGATACAGTTGATATTACATCTGTATTTTTTGAAGATGTCTTAAAGCAAATATCTGCTTTTGGATAAAAGTCTGTACACAAATCTTTAAGGTGAGGTTTAAAGTTCAAAAATATAATCTTTCGACTTTGTTTATCTAAATCTTTGACTAAAATCATCAAGTTTGAAGCCACTGTAGTATCCATTTTCCTCAGATTTGTTCCATCAATAATTGGAATAGCATTTGTATCACAATTTTCCAAAGCATTTAAAATTGCATTTCTTACATACTCTGCAGCACAATATGACAAGTTTTCACATAAATGCATTGTTATTAATAGTCCATTTTCATTCCGACTTTCATTTACTTCTAGTTTTGGTACTGAATTCGAATATAACAAAATAAGACCCTCAGTCATAATTCCAGCTATTATACCATATTCTAACCCTACAAATAATGCAATGAACATCGTCACAAGAAGCATTCCTAACTCCAACTTACTCTTCCTCCATAGTCTGACAAATATTTCGTAATCAATCATAGAGAACATAGCTACTATTATCAATCCAGCTAAAGATGCTTTTGGTATATAATAGAAAGTTGATGTTAATAGAGATAAAGCCAAAATAATAAGTAAACAATTAGTTACACCTCCTGCAGGAGTTTGCACCCCTGATGCGTAATTTAGAGCAGTCCTTGTAAAAGAACCAGTGATAGGCATACTGCGTCCAAACGATCCAATCATGTTACAAAGTCCAATAGCAATCATTTCCTGAGTTGCATCTACTCTGCCCCCTTCTGCAAATGCTTTTGCTATAGCAACAGATTCTAGAATAGCAACTAACGGCAAAACTATGAATTGTGGTCCCAACACTTGCAACATATCAGAGAATGTGTAGGTTTCGTTGCCAACAACAGTACTAAATGGTGGTAGTCCAATGGCTGGCAAGCCGCTACCAATATCTCCAATCAGTACAAATGGTTCAGTGTCCGTTGTCACCTTTATTATGTAAGCCAAGGCGATTCCAAATATAACAACTACAGCGTTTCGGCCCAGGGACAAAAACCATCTCGTTTGTTTAACTATTCCATCAGTACGCTTGCATCCGTTGCCGAGACGTTTTAAAAGAATTAGCATGATGATTGTGATCGTGGAAAGGATTGGATCCCATATTTTAGCTGACTTGATGTTTGTGAAAAAGTTGTAGAAGGATTCGGCAAAGTAATTTCCAGAGACTCCGTCTAAAGCGAAGAATGCTTTTAATTGAGAAGCAGCAATTTGAAGAGCAGCAGCATTTGTGAATCCTTTGATAACCGGTAAGGATATGAAGTTCACTAGAAATCCAAGTCTAAAAACGCCCATCAGAAGCACAAAAACTCCAGTTAAGAAAGCAGCTAGTAGAGCAAAATCGATGGATCTGCTCGCGTATTTAGCTGTCATGGTTGAAATGATAGCTGTTGGTCCGACTGTAACATCCTTACAGCTCCCGAAAAATATGTAGACGAATCCAGCTGTCAATGATCCGTAGAGTCCATATTCTGGTGGTAGACCGGCAATGACGGCATAAGCAATCCCCTGGGGTATGGCAGTCAAACCGACTGCTATTCCGGCTATGATGTCTTGAATCAAAAAATCAAACGTGTATTTTGGAAGCCACTCTACAATAGGCAATCTTCTCTTTAAAGTATTTACACTGCATGTCTTGTTCACAGATCTTTTAATCCTTTTTCGTATCGTGTTTCGAGGCTTAATGTCTTTGAAATTTTCACCACTGTTAGACATCTTCACGTATGGACTCTGAGCAGAGCATAGACGGACTGACCGGTTAAATCAATCGTGTATATCACCATATCCCTTATTTATCTATTAAGCATACATCTTTTCGGGCTTTATCTTGACAAAAATGGATATGATATTAGAAAAACCTGATCTTTAGGTACTCTGTTTCAAGATAGATTTTACATCTAAGCAATTCTTGATTTGACTATAAGAGATGAATCTGGCATTGATTTCTTATCGATTTGCTATCGTCAACTAGCCTACCAAAAAAACAGATACCACTGACGTCAGTTCTGCTACCAGATGAGATGATCATTGCCGTAGTTATTGAAGATATCTTAAAGGGCTTGTTAGATAGTGTCAAAGATTTGTATAATTTATCACAATCTTACTTAACAGTATTTTATAAGTACGACATAGGGTCAGTCTGCAGAGGTCATTTCTAAGGAAACATATAACTATGTAATATTGCATCAATTTGATAGCTCTTTTTTATTTACAAAATACAAAGGCTCAATCTTCGACTTAAAAACCGCATTATTCTGGTCCATGAAATTCCCATGTTTAGTTTTAGTTCTAGTGCCTTTTACCTCTTCCTTAATTTTTAAAGTGATTTCAAACTGTTTCTGCTGAGCTCGAAACTTATTGATTTTTTTATCTGTTGAAAATAAATCCATCGAACCCCCGATATGTAATATTTTTCACAACCACCATTATCAGTTCCACCTTGGCCCATTACAAGCCCCTCGGTTTTTCCATCGGTACGCATGTCGCAATAAGTCTGATGTTATCGACACTTCGGCCTGCGGGACGATAGTGGGTAGGTTCGAAGCCGGGTTGGGCTGATAACAAGTGATGGAGAAGTACGTGGCTCCGCATACGACACCCGCATTACGAAACAATGGTTCCAGGAGTGGATTGAAGACTCTACCTGCTTTGCAATAGGGGTTACGCATTTTAATGTTTGTGGTTTGAGAGGCAATAGATCAGTTTTTTTAATAGAAATAAAATAACAAATAAATAAATATGCGCCAGACAACACACCTCTTGTAATGGTCTCGAAGTAGGGATTAATATCCCTGTGTTACGAGGTACCACACAAGGAAATAAGCCAGGGGCGTCTCCCAGCACACCCAGACCCGAGTCAATTCAGAAATTGACACGAGGCGAGAAACCGTGCTACAGCGCACTACGCCAATCGTGTCGTCAAATAACGCTAAAATAATTAAGCTTTGTGACTGGAGTATCAGTCATGAAAAAGAAGTTGACCGTCGTGCGTTGGTTAAACCGTCAAATTGAAATAAAACTATGTCTATTGTTAACATAATTTAAAGATTTTTGATTATAATCAAGCAATTTTCAACACGAATTGGTGGAATAATTATTATGTTTTTTACCTCGTGATCGTCGGAAGTTTCAAATATTAAATCAAAAAATTAAAACAAACTTATAATGTTTATAACAACATTCATCATTTCCACGTCATGAGCTCTGTAAAGCAACAACTACTTTAATAGCTGTTTTTAATACAGAATTAAGGGTCCTTAATAGTCAATAAAGTGATAATTACAAGGGGGAAGTCGATGATCAATCATCATTAACAATGGTGAATCAACTGGCTTTTATTATGAGGATCATAAAGTCATTCTGAATATTTTGTATGGAAAAGGTAATTTTATTTTTTGTACTAGGATAACGTAGATATTTACGTGTTATGGGAAATTAATCACATTAGTAGAGTTCAGCTTTTTAATTTTATATAAAAAATCCCGATGTTCTAAAAAGTTACGAAAGTCATTGTTTTGTAAAATAAGTGATGTCTCTTTATATGGCAGTAGAAAGCGATAGCCATAATTCATAGAGATCTCTGACGTTAAGAAAAAAAATGCATTTTAAAATTAGAAAAAAATATGTACCTATTTGTTTTCATTTCTGCCATCAGAAGAATGCCATCTTCAGTAATAAGGATGGAGGATAATTATTATCTAATACGAGAGCGTCGTGGCCTAGTGGTTCAGCACCCGAACTCAGATTGTGGATCCTGGGGTCCTGAGTTCAAATCTGGCCAGAACCAAAATCTTTGTATTCATTATTAAATATCCGACTAACTCTCAGGTGACGGAAAACATCGCTAACAAACCAAATCAACCCGGATAACGGCGGAAGGCTCACCACCTACCACGTTGGGTTCTAATACTCGTACCATTGGTGAAAAGTGGGCTTCTGAGTTTTTCGTTCATCATGACGACACAGCCTCTGACTTCCCCGCTTGGGATAAAGTCGTGAGGGTATGTTATGTTATGTTATAATCCAATTCATAAAAACGAGTAAAATGCGAATTTACCACTAGAGCTGCCAAGATATTATCTCCACTGGTAATAACTGGCAAGAAGTTTTATTCAACGCAATTTAACAATGTATTGACGGAAATCGAGAATTGTTAATTGCACCAATATTTTCAAATTATTTAACTATGTTAACTTAAACTTTATTCCGCGTCTGAGATAGTGTACTTCTCCTATTGTTAATCATGTTAACATTCCGTAAATGTAATTCGTGCCGTGAGCAATTACCCAATCAGCAGAAACGAAGGAAGGTAGGTATGTCAAAAACATACTTACATATGTCTTATACATCTTACATCTGTCCCTAAGTCTGCTAAGCGTCAATAAATAAATCTTAAACTTCCCACCCCAATATGAATTCGAATCAACCCTTTGTGTGCGACGGTATACTTGAGGCCCGAGAAACTATATTGTTTGATATATAGCGGGATTAGTACCCACTTAGAATTAAGTCTCACGTGAATCTATTGCTTAAACGTCGAAAGTTTCAACAATAGAGTGACAAATACCGGAATATTAAGCCGGGGTTAGAATCCGGATTCAGTACTGGAGTTGAATAATACGGTAATATTGTTGGCAAACTGCAAGCTTAGTTATTGGAATAGATTTTTTTAATGAAATAATTTAATTCAGTAAATTCACCATCAATTCTGATTTTATATTTTTTGGTTAGAAAAACAGCTCTTTCATTTTAGCATACTTTTATTTTACATCAACAATCAAGAAATAAACAAAAATTTTACAAAAAAAACAACTTCAAAAAAAACTATTCCAAAACAAAGCCCTAAAAAGTAAAGGAACTGTACAATTATTGTTATTGTTGGAGTCGGTTTCAGTCAATGTAGGTTTGTAACTACCTACCTACATACATAAACGTGAGATGTAAAAAATAGGTATATTGCTAGATATATTGTAGTGTTTTCTTGGCTGACACCGACTCCAACAATAACAATAATTGTACCTATATTGTTATTATCGTATAAGTTTTTGAAGAATACGCAATTACTTCTTTACTTTTTAGTGCTTTGCTTTGGTTTTTTTTTAAGTTGTTTTTTTTGTTAAAATTTCTGTTTTAATTTGTACTATGTAAAAGATATAATAATAATAATATAAATTTTCGTCACATAAATATTTTTCCACGAACTTAGGCGTTATCTCAATAGAGCTTACTGTTTTGAAAACAGGCGAAATACGAAAAACTAAGATTTTTTTTTTAATAACATTGGTTTGCCACATCTTATGCCTAAAAATATTAGTAACATAAACCAAAATAAATAAACTGGCCAGAAACCGTTACAATTAGTACACAATGGTCTTTATTTATTAGAAACGCTTATAAAGCGTCATAGCTCATCTACGATTCATTAAGCCGTCTATAGCAGACCAGCTAATTCCGGCCAATAATATCCGGAATTAATGCTGTGTTTGTTTTGGAACCCAAATGCGTTGGGCCGGAAAGACCCTCGCGGTTGGTGAAGGGTTACCGCTTGAAGGCTATGTGTGATGTATTATTACTTGAAGCAGATCAATCGCATTCTATTTAGAATTTTCGTTAATGTGCTTGTGCTTACGAATCATTAGGGAAAAAATATTGGCCAAAAATCCTGAAGTTGTATTTGCTTTGCGTAATTGAAATATTATATCATTCGCAGTCAAAATACGAAGAGTCTTGAACATAAATGATCCACTAAGAGAGATAGAATTAATCAAAAGTAGTCAATGAAAGCAACTGATGAAACAAAATGACATGCATCTTTACCATGTTGACAACAGTTTACCATCATTTTGTATCAACATACTGGACCGCTGAGTTACATCGTAAGCTTCAATTTTTCTACGGATATGTCCCCATTTGTTCTGAATACATAGTGTAATATCGAGCATATATTCCTTTTTAGACTTCAAAAAATCGAATTTCGGATCTTGATGATCTCAAGCGGGAATCGAACCCGTATCTTCAACTATCCGGGTGGCTGTTTTAACCACTGAGCTACCGAAAAAAAACAATTTGGTTTCTGTCTTTAAATATGAAATCAAGCATTGTAAAATGCTAAAATAATCAAAAGTCATTATCGTTGAGTATTTTTGAGTCTCTAGAGACCTATATCCGATCTACATAACCAGTTTGCGTAGATGGTAACGCACGCTGCTTGTAGACATTGCGTATTAAAAACATACAAGTTAGTTAAATCTCATTCAATCAAATAAATTTTTTTGACCAACTTTTCACCTTTTTCAACTTGAATATTAGATACAATTTTTACGTTAATCGCCGTACTTATTTCCTTTAGCGGTTTTATCGTGTGATATAAAAATGGCCATAAAACTCCACACTGCTGCAGGGTCGACCAGACCAGATTTTATGTCACTTGCTACATTACACGGAATCGAACCCTGATACCTGGATTTACGGCGCCTATTAAATTTTAACATCACTTCATTCGGCAAAGCTTTACGTTTCGTGTTAAACGCTGAATTATAATAAACGTTAAGGTAATGAAAGAAAAAAAGTTCTCAAACATATAAAATGTGCAATGAATAAATACTAAATGTGTAGTACAAATTATTTTTATTGGTCATTAGGTGCACTTATACTGCAATAATTTTAGAAAGAAAACAATGGTTAAGTGATCATGATTCGGTTCAATTCGGTTGTACTTAAACAATAAAAATGTTATTCAGCGATTTAGGTGGTTCACAAAACACGTTTTTAGAATTCATTTTTGAAGTAGTTAACAGTGAAATTTAAATCTAGTAAAATTTACTGATATTGTTGAGGGGATAATACAGGGAATTCATTCGGTAGAAACATGATTTGATAAAGTTGGCTCAATATAATAAATTCACAAAGTTACCTCTTTTCGTGACATTTTGTTATCTATTTTTGGTTTTATTCATATAATAATTATAGACCTGATAATATGGGTCCTTTACCAAAACAAAGTTTAAAGATAACTGGACGGATTTCATCCGATGGTTTCTTTTTATTACATCTATTAATTTTTTAATCGATTATTTTAGTGATTTTCGGCCCGCGTGGCGCTCACCAGTTTCCTTCGGGAAATGTTGTGCAGAACTACCTCGCCTTATAGAGTTTAAATTGTTTAGTTTAGTGACAATTTTCTCTACTCAAAAGTAGATTTATTTATATAAGAGTAATAAACAAGAATCCGTTTTCATCTCATTGCTATCTTACAGAATAATATAAAAGTTATTCCAGATTATCCTTTCCTCAACCTTCCACTCCCGTACCTCGCGTGCTGGACTACGTAGTCATCCACTCACAATCCAGCATTTGTTAGCTCGCAGGTTCGGTGACTCGTTCCTTTGTCGTACCATCCAGACGTGGAATGCTCTTTCAGCGCATGTGTTTCCTTCCTCTTATAGTCTGGTCTTTAAGCGGGGCGCGAAAAGCCTTCAAGGTGAGGATGGCCAGCCCAGTGATTCGTTTGATTGACTGGGCTTGTCAGCCTCATATCTGGACCTCACGACCACTTTCCATCAGGTGGAGTGAGGTCATCTTGACGAGCATTATAAAAAAAAAACTTTTACGTTTCATTGTCAAACCTGCGTTTTAGTGTTACTGTTAGCTGTGGTTATTCGTTTTGAAGTTCTTTTTCGTTCGCGACTGGTAAGTACTCAGAATTGGGCAAACGACTAATACAACAATACCCTTTTAACTGCATTTATATATATATTTTGACGACACGATTGGCGCAGTGCGCTGTAGCACGGTTTCTCGCCTCGATTTTCGTAGTGTCCCGGGTTCGATTCCCGGTCGGGTCAATTCAGGAAATCATTTCTGAATTGACTCGGGTCTGGGTGTGCTGGGAGACGCCCCTGGCTTATTTCCTTGTGTGGTACCTCGTAACACAGGGATATTAATCCCTACTTCGAGACCATTACAAGAGGTGTGTTGTCTGGCGCATATTTATTTATTTATTTTATTTATATCCACCCACCCTCTGAGGGATCGTCTTTTAAGTAAGGTACATACGAGTATGTTCCGACGTATCGTGCTGTGCTTAAACAGCTACTATACGGCATACGAGTCCATATTTTTACTAAATATGCGTATAATTTAAATAATTTATATACGAATGGGGTCGTTTGATAGTCTAGACGCTGATTTTTGGCAAACCCAAGGCCGAATGGTGCCTTGGCAGTATATTTTAATGACAACCATTGTTCGGTACAAGGTTAAATTTGTTTTTACGATAGCTTCGCATATCAAAGCTCGGTGAACCTTGCCAAACTACCGATTATGCCGTTAGCTCGCTTTCATAACCATACTTTCGTATTTATCCGAAAGGATAATAAGTGCCTCTTAGAAGCAAAAGGATTCAAATTCATTTGTTTCGGTCCTTGAACCAAATAAATAGATCTAACTTATACTCTCGAGGAACAGCCACCAGCTACCAACGTCTACCACGAGTTGCCACTTACATTATTGTTTACGTGAAAAAATTGTACTGGGATGACACATGACATGACATGACAATGTCAAATCCCAATACATCTTTTTACGCAAACGATAACGTAAATTTAAATTGGCAACTCGTGGTAGACGTACCTACAGGCATTAATTTTAAACAGTGTTCACAGACTATTTCTGATGTTTAGTAAAAACCAACAAGAAATAAGCAATAACATTTGGCATGGAATAGTACTCGTATGTCTAATTTTATTAGACTTATTGATTATCCACCCTAAACTGTTGAAGGTTGGGGGGCTAAAATTCGTTAAATCGGGAATATATTTACCATATACTCGTAACTTCTTCAATTTACGTCCTTATCGAAAATATTTGTGTGTGCACACGTCAATATAGGAGTAATATGATAGGTGGTAGATAATAAATATCCCTGGACATTATTCCACACAGCGCCATCTAGCCCCAAAGTAAGCTAATTAAAGCTTGTGTTATGGGATACTAGACAACGGATAAACATACTTGAATACATTTTCTTTTGTAAATACATACTGTACAAACAGACATGTTCATGCACACAAATGTTTGTACTGTGCGGGGATCGAACCCGCGACCTCTGGTGTAGTAGCCAACTTCTTAACCATTACACCAAGTCGGTCGTCAAAATGAAACCTTACAGCAAAAATTCACAAAATAAAACTTTTTTAAGACTTAAATCTTAGATCTTAAAAATGGTAAAAGGGATTTCTTCCTGGCGGCAAGGCCAATATTCCTTTGTTTGTTAGGTACTTGCTAATTTGGCGAAATGGGTAGATGTCCTGCCTAAAGCCTCAAAGGTGGTTGGTTCAATCCGAAAAAACATTTGCGCTTGCTTTAAGTCTTGTCGATCAGAGTGCGACATTTTAAGTTCAGTTTTGCTTAATTGTGCGTCCGACTTATTTATTTATTTGCAGATGACCATGGCCGAGGTCATTTAATTTAATTTATTGTTATAGCTAATTGATGGCTGATTATAAAGTTGAACATAGTTGAAGAGTCCTAATGTTTCTTTGCGATAGTTTTTAAACAAAAGCTCAAGATCTGAATACAAGACCATACCTACTCAAAACCACGTCATAATCGATATATCATAATTATCCAACTCCTCACCTAACCAACATCTGAACATTCACAGTCAAAGGAAAACACACACTCAATGCAAATCGATCGCCACAGCTACAGACGTGTCAAAGCGCCGGCGAGCGAACAAAGCCACGCAGCGAGCTTGTTTATCGGCGGCGTGTCACTCACGGCTTCCGCGGGGGACCCGATGCAGGAGTTGGAAGTAGATGGGAGGAGGTATGTATGCAAATATTTTAAGAAATATTCAAAAAACAGTTGACTACTAGAAAACAAAATAAAAATTCAGCATTTCCTTCTAAGGATGTTAAGGGAATCTAATCACATATTTTACGATTTAAAATAAAGATTGGATTTGATAACATAAAAAATCGTTGCTGCTGACGCTCGCCCCCAGCCAGGGCTGCTTGTAAGCTTGTTTAAGGGGTAAAAAACCCAAGACGGAGCCTTTTTCATCATTCAGGCTCACAAGAGAGCAAAACTTAAGTTTACAGGGTTATTAGTCGCTTGGCAACAACATTAGTAAAGCAAGTGGAAAACCTGACTGATAACGTGTCTGTAGTCACGGAAATGGGTATATCTTGACAAACAAACTGAATTCAATGATGAACATTTTGCTCTCTTTGACATTTTAAATATTGTCATTACTTTAAAGATTATCAAAGCACCCTCCGATACTTATGTTTTTCTTAGTAGATCCTGGTTCATAATTCTGACGCCAAACCGGCGCCTGTGCGAAAATTGCCAAACCCCGGCCTTCGTTAAAAGTTACACCTGCCCTGACATTTCGCCGAACTAACTGTAGTACTGTTTACGTATTGAGCGGTTGTTAGGCTAAGTTTAGAGGTACAGGTAAGCTTTTGTTTCAATTGAAAAATGAGTGCGCGGCTTTTGGAATGGCGGGCTAGGTTCTGAGTTGGAGAAAGGTCGACTGTTCGTTTCGATAAAAACACAATTGCCAATGCTTCGCACGATAAAAAATCAAAGATGGCACTCATTAAAACGTTCAAATGTTACTAATAAATTTGCCGTGTCAATATCTAGTGAACACTAGGAAACATTATGTTAAAAATTGTATGTTGTTTTCGTAATAACGAAAAACCTAGTACGTCTACCACCACTTGCCACTTTAAATTTACGTTATCGTTTGCGTAAAAAAAATGTATTGGGATTTGACATTGTCATGTCATGTCACACAATTTTTTACGCGAACGCTAACGTAAATTTAAAGTGGCAACTCGTGGTAGACGTACTGGTCTGGGCATAGCGCGCTCACGCCTATAGCATTGTTCTCTGGCTGAGGCGGCTGAAAAAGTAAGGTCGTTAGTTTTTCATCTGAAAATGTTCTGGAGACAGTTTTTTTTTCTTGACGGTCGTTTTCTTCTCAAGACTTCCTTCCTTCCCATACAGGGAATTCCTCTGCCCTGACTTGAGCTGCCACTGTTTGGTGGCTAGAGCTCAACGGTGAGCTGTTTCTTGGTCACCTCAGCCAGCTCGGTAATGCCCATCGTTCATTAGTAATAGTTTTAGTGTGCCACGTGTTCACAGGCTGCGGTAATCGCTTATCAAGCTTGTTTGAAATCGTTTATACTTATATACTTAAAACAATATAAAAAACAGGATAAAGTAAATTTTGTATCAGTGTGGCAAGGCCGAAGCCGCCGAAGCTACATGGCGGATGAAACTTTTCCTGTTTTGTAATTATTTATTTCTAATTGCCTTAATTAGTATTTACTATGTCATTTTTTTACTGTATTATGTTTCAAATAAAACATATTTAAAAGAAGTTGTGTATTATTATGTAGGTATGTTTTTTATTGATCACAGTTGCACAGATTATCTAAGATTTACTGGCTACTGTCCCATTAGCACAAAGGATCAGGGCTACCTGTGCAGTCGAAGGTTGTGGGTTCGATCCCCCCCACGACCTCTTTCTTTCCTTGTGCCTATAGCTCTGCTTAGTTTAAGGCCAGATGAGCTCACTTACAACTGTCCCATATTACTATTTATTTATTTCCAATGAAATTCACCCTATTCTGTCTCTATCTCTCCTGACAAGCGACCTTGGCTCCTTATTGATCTCCGTATTAGAAGCAGACCTTCTGGCGCCGTCACAGATATAATTTTTTAAAGATAACGCAAGGCAATTGTAGGCAATTTTTAGGAAAACCAAATGTGCCAATTTTCTGTGCTCATTGTGACTGCAAGATAGCGAGAGAGTTTATAAAAACAGGAAAGATTTGTGAAAATTACTTGATTTTGTCATTAGACGACACGATTGGCGTAGAGTGCTGTAGCAGGGGTTCTCGGCTACTTAGTGTCCCGAGTTCTATTCCCGGCGATCTTTTCTAAATAGGGTGTCCGGGTGTGGTGGATGAGACCTCTTGGGTTGGTTCTTTGTCTGGTAGGTACCTCGTGACACAGGGATATTAATCCCTACTTCTAGACCATGACAAGTGGTGTGTTGTCTGGCGCATATTTACTTACTCACTAGCTTACCGCCCGCGGCTTCACCTGCGTGGACTATTTTTTCTCACACGTTGGGTTACATATCAAAGTTTTCATACGGATCCCTAACGTTTATAAAAAAAAAATATGCCCTTAGCAGTCATGGATAATGTAGCTGTTTAATAGTAAATTATTTTTGAAATTAGTTTGGTAGTTCCGGAGATTACCTACCTCAAACATACAAACGCTTACCTCTTGATAATATTAGTGTAGTAGTTATCCATTCCAATAACGGTTCAGCGTGGCCCAATTAAAGCAGCCTCAAAAGAGGTGTCACTCTTCCTTACGTACGTACACTCGCGTCGTCTTTTTCAATGTATGTCTGTGGGCGCCACTCTCTCTCAGAACTAACTCAAACACATTCATCTTGAGGGAAAACAACTGGTTTGTGACCGCTTTAGCTATTAGTATAATACGTTTTAAGGTCAGTGACCTTTTTCTATATAAAAAAATCACTTCGGCAAATTAGTTTGACAATTCTTTTGGAGAAAGGGATTTTAATAATTAAGCTCTGAGACTTAGAGAGACATGAGCAATAATACTTTCAGAAGAAGTGCTAATGTTAATTACAAGTCTAGCCGTTTGACTAATTAGAATGTTTTTGAATGAAGCAACCACTACCAAACTTTTACTTTACATATTTGTTCAATACCTGAATATTTTTTTGCGATACTAGAACTTAAAGGGGATTGAGTACGTTTGTATGGACCCGTGGCGTCATTTTTTTTATTAGTGGCCAGCAATAATTTTATCACTGTTTTATAGCACCCTAATAGAAAAACATATCTGAGTGGTCAGAATTGTTCTAAGTGATATCGGAGCCAAGATATAATTTCTTACAATATTATTTTTTGCCTTAGTTCCATTAAAATAATAGTTCTGAAATATTATTGTATGGAGCTAATCTCACCTAACAGCGGTTAAAAAGGATGCAAAAATAGAAGAGGAAGGTTTTTCGCTTTAAGATGTACCTGTTGGGTATATTTATCTGACAATAGTTCATCCAGCAATTCATCAAGTTAGATATAATAAGAAGTGGAGCAGTAGCTATCACGAAAAACGACCTTGATATCGATTAACGTCAATGCCATCAAAAATTATTTTTTTTTAACATAGAAAATAATATTTTTTTTATTATTATAAAACTATGTATGTATATATATGCCATAAAAAGGAACAACGGCAAATGTACATAATATCGTTTTATACACATTAACCTTTTCAACTTTTAGATCGCTCAAACGGACACGTAAAATAACAAAACGCATCTGTCGATCCCACAATGTTTAACCAACAGCTCATTGTCACATCTTTTATTAAGATGTGAAGATAAACAGGAGGTATTGATTCTTAACCGTCGATATTAGAACATTACATGGGAAAACACCTGAAAGTCTTTTTACCCACAATACAAGAACAATATTGAAACCTTCGCTTTATGATTCCATGTAAATCAAACGAAAAATAAAAGCGTAACTGGAAAGGACGGGAAAAGTCCAAAATTACCATGTTAATCCCAGTTCCAGTTATTTTCGTCGTCAAATTGTCGTGTTCACACGGCAGAACGGAATAACGTCACAAACCAAAAAGCGATGAATTTGCACAGTACTATAAAATGAAAGGTGATGCTATTATAGGCGGGCGTATACTTATCTAATATGTACTAATATTATAAAGGGGTAAGCGTTGGTGTGTTTGCATATTTGGGACAGGAAATCTCCAAAACTACAAAACCGATATCAAAAATTCTTTCACTGTTAAAAGGCTACATTATCCCTGATTGGGTAATCAAAAATACGCGCACGCGCACGCAGTGAGTGGACGTGTTCACTAAGCGACTAAATCGAATAAGTAATATTTAAATACAATTAAGCAAAAGTGAACCCTAACTGTGAGTGCTACAAAGTGCAATACTACTATTTAACAGAACTGTACGTGTGATCTACTGGTTCTACACGTTTCATCGCGCCATACCACTAGCAGGTGAGATAGCAGGCAGCGGCACCGCTCACGGACACGAACAATACCACGATGAGTCTGCAGAGAACTCCGCCTAGCACAACATTGATGAGCGGCAGCGGTAGCGGTGGCGGCTCAACTCCCAACCTATATTTTAATGATCAGGAAGAGCCGTACATCAACGTTCAGTCCAGAAAACGAAAAGAGCGTAGCCACGAATATGAGTACAGAAAAGATTTACAGGAATTCCGTGAAGAAATAATGAGTTTCCTCAAAGAATTTGGAAAAAAACAAAATGAAAATCTTACTCGGATAAGTCAAGACATCACAGAAATGAAAGAAGAGGTCCAGGCAATAAAGTCTACCACAGGAAAATTGACCGAAGAGATTAATAAAATCAACAATGAAGTGAAAGCAATGAAACTTGAAAACACTAAAACTCTAGATAAAGTAAATCTAATGGAAAATGATTTAACGCTATTAAAAAATATTGAAGAAAACAAAACACTGGAATCGCCATCTCTTACACACGAAGAAATATTCTCTGAAATTGCAGATAGAACAGACCGTCAAAAAAACATTATTATTGTGGGTATACAGGAAAATGATGACAAGAATTTGGCCTCAAGACGTAGGTACGAGGATGAGAGGGTATCAGCAATTCTATCGGGCATGATTGAAAATTGTCCCAAACCGACGAGCAATATGAGATTAGGCAAATATAATCCTTTAAAAAACCGCCCCCTAAAGGTTTGTTTTGACAATGTAGAACTACCACGGTCACTCTTGCGCAATAAGTCCAAACTACCGGAAAACATCTATATGTATTCCGACAGTACTCCATCGCAGAAATCTTATTTACAATCCTTAAAGGATGAAATTAAACAAAGACGAGACAACGGGGAAAATGATCTCATAATAAAATATGTAAAAGGTATACCCAGAATTATCAAGAAAACCAATCCAACCAATCTGCCAAAAAACTAGGTGACCTACAACAAGGCGCTTTTGATGATACAGATCAATCTACGAAGTATTGTTTAGTCAATCAATACAAGGACCTTCCTAGAAACTCCTCAGCACTAAGATTTTTTTATGCCAATCTTCGGAGTATCCGCACGCCAGGAAAATTTGATGAAGTAAAGTGCATCTTAAAAGCCATTCCGAAGACTATACATGTTATGATATTTGTTGAAACTTGGATTACATCCCATGATGATGCATCTTTGTATACCCTCCCTGAATATAATCATGTTTTTAACTTTCGGTCGAACAGCAAAGGCGGTGGAGTCTCCATATATGTCCACAAAACAATCAAGTATGACGTCACAACAGATTTAATGGAAAATGGGAATCATTATCTTTGGTTACATATAAACAAGTTATCTTTAGATGTTGGGGCCATCTACAAGCCACCAGACTCTAATATCAAAGAATTTCTAGACACATATTCTAAACAACTGGTAAAAAGGAAGAGATCTGTGATCTTTGGTGATTTCAACATCGATATACTAGAAAATAATAATAATTCTAAACAATATTTGCATATCTTAAGACACTCTGGCTATTCGATGTTAAATAAAGTAACCAAAACATTTGGCACACGGATAACTCCAACCACAAATACTGTTTTGGACCACATAAGTACCAACGTCAAAAACCAGAGCTTCTGGTTTTCATTGGCCGACTCATCACTCTCCGATCATAGACATTTGTTCCTGGATATTTCAAAACTAAATGCATCAAAAATCAAGCGCACTGAATACTCAGCCCTAGACTACAAAGGACTGTGCAAAAATGCGTCACAAATAAACAACATAGGTGAAAACAACAGTTACGAAGAATTTGAAGAGAAAATTATCCAGACCATAAGTGAACATAAAATTACCCGAACGAAAGTATCAAATACACCTCAAAGTGACTGGATAAATGGTAATATTTTAGCTGCAATAAACAAGCGTAATCAAATGTGGCAAAATTTGAAAAGGAATCCAGATAACTTTGAGTTGAAGAAAACTTTCAATGATATGCAGAAGAATGTTAAAGAGAGCATAAAATCAGCGAAAAAAGTGTATTATTATGCATTATTCAAAAAATGCTCTAGCAATTCTAAGAAAATGTGGGAGCTCCTAAATACTTTAGCAAGGAATAAATCTCGTCCCGAAATAACTGTTCCTAAACTAATAATTGGTACCGCCTCTATTACGGAAGGCCAAGAGGTCTGTGAAATCTTTAACGAGTTCTTTTCAACAGTCGGGTGTACCCTAGCCCACAATATACCTAATAAGTTCCATACAAGTACTCAGCACACTCTAATGTACAGCAACGTCTACGTACATGACATAACGCTGTCACAGCTCAGCATATGTAATGAGGAAGAGGTCTCAAAAATCATTGACCAAATGGACGGTAATGCGAGTACCGGACTTGATGGCACCAGCACCAAAGCAATAAATTGTATGAAAGAAAACATTATAGAAGGCTTGACACGTTGTATAAATGCTTGTTTGATAAATGGTATCTTCCCAGATTCTCTTAAAATCGCAAAGGTCAGCCCCATCTATAAATCGGGTCAAAAAACCGATCCAGGAAATTACCGACCTATATCAGTGCTTCCAGTTCTTTCTAAGGTATTCGAATGGGTCCTTTACAGTCGGTTATTCGACTATCTTTCTCAAAAGGGTTTTTTATGTGATCAGCAGTATGGATTCAGGCCAAAGTCTAATACTCTGACAGCTACAGTAGACATGATAACTAAAATAAGATCAAATATTGATAAAAAACAAGTAGCTTTGGGTGTTTTCATTGACCTTAAAAAGGTTTTGATACGATAAGTCATACTAAGATGATACAAAAGTTAGAAAACATAGGCTTAACTGGTTCTGCTTTAAAAATATTTGAATCGTATCTCGAGAACCGTTCACAAGTGGTGAAAATAGGAAAATTTCAAAGTAGTCCAAACAAAATCTCCTTTGGCATACCACAGGGATCAATTATTGGACCGTTACTTTTTCTCATTTGTATTAATAATATTGGCAATATAGGCCTTACCGGAAATCTGACTTTGTATGCTGACGACACTAGTCTCTTCTATTTTGGCCAGTCCATTCATCAAATCATTGCTGATGCTCAGAGAGACCTTGATGCACTCAACGTTTGGTTCTTGCATAACTTACTTACTATAAATATATCAAAAACATCCTACATGATATTTAGTGCAAAAAACAAAAAAATACCTGAGTTCAATCAACTTACAATTAACGAAGAAATAATTCATCGTTCAGATCATGAAAAATTTCTGGGTCTCTGGCTGGACGATAAACTTACGTGGCAAACTCATGTGGAACATGTGAATGACAAACTAATGGCTATTCTGTCATCCTTGAGAAAATCTTCCAATTGTATACCACATAGAGTACGTAGTGTTTTGTACAACGCATTGATTAAGTCAAATATTCAATATCTGATTGAAGTTTGGGGGTCTGCAGCTAAGACTACCTTAAAAGATTTGCAAATCACCCAAAATAAAATCATCAAAGTCCTATTTAATTTAGATTTTTCCACTCACACTGAAATAGTATATAAAAAAACAAAATTATTTAATTTAGAAAAATTGTATAAATATAATATGTGCATATTAATTAAAAGAATCATATCTAACACTTTACATACAAATATAACAATAAATGCAAGAACATATACTCATAATTTACGTAACAAAAACAAACTTTGTCTAACATTTCCTAGAACCCTAAATTATGGCAAAAAGAACCTAACCTATGATGGCGTGCAACTGTACAATTCATTGCCCAATGAAATCAAAGAATGTGTATCCCTTAATTCTTTTAAAAAAAATCTGAAAAAGTATATTGAAGAGCTACCGAATTGATAATACTTTTGTAATGTTCATACCGTTATAACGGGATTCATGCAAATGGACCAACGTGTGGATTGAATAAATTTATAACCTTTCCAAAGTCAGCGAATAATAAAATGCTATTAAAAAAAAAACAATTATAATATACACAATGCAGTGCGTCTCCACCGACCGCTCTGTCCGGTCTTAAACATTATCTCTGCGCCGTCTGCTGTGCAAGCAAACGCAGGAACGGGAAGTTGGCGGTATTTTTATAATTCGTTGACCCACCTAGTTGGCCTATGCCTATCATTAAGAATTAGTGTCACACCCCAGTGTTTTGTTCGGTTCTGTTGGTTTGTTTTGCAATTTTGTACCTATCATAGATGCAGTTTCGTTTAGATTCGAATCGGACGAACAAGTGTGTGTTATACCTAATGGGAAAAATTGTTTTAGTGAGAATTGTAGGAAGATGGATTAACATTTTGTAGTGTAAAAAAGTGCTGCGCGATGTTGTTTTATAATGTAAGTAGTTTTAAGTTAATTTAATCTCATTTTAAGTGAACCATGTAGTTCTTATGAGAAATAAATGTCTTTAAACCTAAACCTATTAGGCATATGGCAATCAGGGATATTGGCAATTGCTTTTCACGCGGGCAACGCCGCGGGCGGAAAGCTACAACTAATTTAATCAAAACCACATCATCGGTTTTGCTTGTGATTTCAAGTAAATCGGACAACAGTGCAAACATGGCCCTTTAGGTACTCAATTTGTGACCATCAAAAACGAAAAGATTAAGATGTAACTTTTACATGTGACAGTTACATGACCGCATTATTTCACCAGTCTCTTAAATTTAAATGACGATTTAATAGAACATTTGCGAGGTCGGGTTGGAAGAATGTAAGTTTTTTTCAATTATGGACTTATTGATCTATTTCCATCAAAACCACCAAAAATATGTACGAAGATCTATTCTACTCCTATTTGTTTCTTTATTGATGGTAATAAAATCACCACTGAATAAGTCTAAACAGAAACATTTTATGCATTCGAAGAATAAAACAGTAACCAGTTAAAAAAAGTTATATTTCAAATATTATGTGCCATCGCTCTTGTTACCTTCAGCTAAGATTTTAAATCACACAAACCATTAAATCGTTATCATCTAATTTGAATTTAAATGATATCTTTTAACAATGCTTTTATTACTGGGTATTCCGGTATAATCCTGTAGGAAGAATTCCCGGAAACATTAAGTAGAGGATATTATGCAACTTTATGTATCCTAAGTAGGTAGACATAGTATGTGCATAGTATCATGATTGCAAAATGTTATAAGTAAGTATTTGCCAACTTTATCTTAAATTATTTGTCTTTCTTTCTTTCTAGTCTTATTGCATAAATAGCCACTACTTACCTAGTATTATTTCTGTTAAAAAAAGCACGAAAACAATCGGTACATAGGGCTAGTTTAAAAAATATAAATATGTATTGCAAATCATTGATTGACTACTTCTTCTTCATCTCTTCTTTTCAACCTATAGCACTGTCCACTGCTGGACATGAGCCTCCCCCAGGGCGCGCCACAAAGCCCGATCTCCCGTTTTTGCCATCCAGTCACTACCAGCCACTTTCTTTAGGTCGTCGGTCCAACGTGTTGGTGGACGTTCAACACTACGCTTGCAGAGTCATGGTCTCCACTCGTTTTTTTTTTTTTTTTTTTTGTATGGTCGCCGCTGCTTGGCCTCGACGGCCTTAGCAGCTTCACCGGTCTGTAGGGTGAGCGCAGAAGGCTCTCAACCCTAATATTTAAAGTAGCACTCTAAGGGCCCCCTTGTGGGGTAGAACCTCGACTCAGAGCGTTACTTGAGTCTAATCTGACATTTTGGGGAGAGAATCTACCCGGCACGTGCCGGTATCTAGAAAAGGAATTCAAAGGAAAACGCGACGCGGGCCCGCGCCGGCGCGGATGGAAGCTCGGTTGTATTTTTATTTATTATTATTAAAGTAAAAAAAATTGCACAACATAACAGCAATACCAGGGCATTGTACAATTTAAATAAAAACAGTTATGAAACAATAATAATCAAATAATAAAAAAAAAATACACAGCAATGGTTATAATTTATAACGGCCCTCGCAAAATTTGAGGCATACATTGACAATAACGTGGGGCTCGTCAGCAAATACATCACATGGTACAGTTGCCAGAAGGAGGTTCAGATCGTTGAGCCCACGTATGAAAGGTGAGAAACGGCGAGCCTGAGTTCTGGTAGTTGGCACCGCCAGTAAGTTGTGCCGACGACTACGCGTATAATTGTTAGGCACAAAAAATCTGCATAAACGGGTCACCAACTGGTGACAGTCAGATTCACCGCGTAGGATACGACAAATATAAACAACCAGGTGCCAGTTACGTCGCACCTGCAATGAGTTGCAACCCAGTGCACCTAAAAGGAAACTAGTCGGGTAAAGAAAAGGGTAGTAACTGTAGATTTTCTTATACAAAAACCTCAGGAATGCCTTTTGAACCTTTTCGATTATTAGGGCATAGGATGATTCGTGAGGGTTCCAAACTCTAGAACCTGACTCTAATCGACTTCTCACCAATGACATGTAAAGCAGTTTAATAGCGCTAACATTCTGAAATTCCCTGCAGTTGCGAATCACAAAGCCCAGCCGCTTAAAGCTATCAGCAGCTGTCTTCTTTATATGTGCATGGAACGTCAGTTTAGGGTCAAACAGAACACCGAGGTCCTTTACCTGATACACTCGAGATATGATATCAAGACCTAATTTATAATCAAAATGCATTGGCTCTTTAGAACGAGAGAACGTCATCACACAACACTTAGATTGATTAAAAAGTAGTTTATTAGCTAGAGACCACTTATAAACGGACTCGACATCTTCTTGCAGCCTTCCGTGATCAGACTGCGTCTCAATATTAAGAACAATTTTTAAGTCATCTGCATAAAGAAGACATGAGGAATGCTTGAGAACATGCTCGAGATCATTTATCATGAGTATAAACAAAAGTGGACCCAAAATTGAACCCTGGCTAACACCCGAAAGTGAAGGGTACTCATGAGACTCGTAGCATCCATGTCGGACAAATTGTCTACGATCACGCAGGTAATCCGCAAAGAACTTAAGTAGTTTTGGAGTAAACCCGAACATGCAAAGCTTATCCAGCAGGATATCATTGTCAACGCGGTCGAATGCTTTTTTAAAGTCGAAGTAAATAACATCAACTTGGCAGCCTCTGTCCATATGGCATGAGATGGTATCAACAAGCGATAGAAGATTAGAGTCAACAGACCGTCCACCCCTAAAACCATGCTGGGAATCCGTCAAAAATGGTTTGACTTGCAATGCGAGTTTTTTGTGGAGCACAGACTCCATGAGCTTAGGAAGTGATGACAAGATTGCAATGGGACGATAATTTTTCACATCAAGGGTGTCGTTACTTTTTGGGATTGGCTTTACACGAGACAATTTCCATGTGAGAGGGTACACGCCAGACGAAACAGCTAAATTGAAAAGGTGGCAGATCGGCTCCAGTAAGTGGTCTTTGCAAGCTTTTAAAATAAAAGCTGGTACACCATCAGGGCCAATCCCCGACGGCTTCAATTTGCGCAAGTTATCTAAAATGTCCTTACTTGTAATCTCTTGAATATTTATGCAAGAGGAGGATGCAAGTGTTGTCCTAGATTTTGTGTAATCTAAGATGGGCGCGTTTGGTAAGAAGACACTTGCGAAAAAATCGCTTCCTGTCCCTCATACTCGAGGTCTAAATACTTGACACGTGGCTCGAAACCACCCTTGCACCTAAGGTTATTAACATGTTGCCAAAAGCCTTTTGGATCATTTCGAATTGAATTTTCAATACGGAGTTTGTACTCATCATATGCCAAAGTTATTCGTTTTTTAATATTTGCTCGAAGGTTGCTAAACGTTCTATAAGCAGATGAGTCGTGCCTATGCTTCCATTGTTTGTGATAGTGATGTTTTTGTCTCAAATCATTTATTATTTCAGGAGTAAACCAAACTGGATAACGTCTACATACCCTTGAAGACCTTGTCTTTTTAGGTATACAGACGTCAAATATTCCGTACAAAACTCTATAAAATGCGTATGTGTGTGAAATGCGCGGTCAGTCTATGGTGATTGGCGATGGCCAGGGTAATAGGGTCGTCCGGGTCGTATAAAACGTCCCGCGATAGACGCCGTCCCCCTGAGACACTATTTGTGTCTGGCAAATATCTTGCCGCCTCGACTACTAAGGTCTCCACTCGAGAACCCGTCTTCTCCACCGACCATCGGTTCTGCGACAGATGTGACCAGCCCACTGCTACACTTCTGGACTACGTCACTCACTTTGGTTCTTAGCCGGATTATCTCATTCTGGACCTTGTCCCTTAACGAGATTCCTAGCATGCACCTTTCCATAGCTCTCTGAGTGACGTGTAATCGGTGGGCTAGTTTAACTGTCAGGTTCCACGTCTCGGCTCCGTATGTCATGACCGGTAGGACGCACTGATCAAACACCTTGGTCTTCAGGCATTGTGGCAAAGGTGTCTCGAAGATGTGACGCAACTTTCCAAATCATTGATTACACTAACATTATAAAAGGTAAGATTTGTTTTTTTTTGGGATAGAAAAACTCAAAAACAATTTCACCAATACTTAATTTCTTTTTTCAATATAAAGCTATAAATTGTAGAAGCTTTAGAATGTAGCTACATTATAGGGTATATTTTAACGGGAGAAAACGAAACAGCCAAAATCGTGAACTACACACGGGCTAAGTCTCAAAGAGAAATCGAGTGTTTGTAAAAATAAACCTGTAAAAAATAACAATGTTACGGTACCCCATCCCTGCCTTTCAGCAAACTCTTTTACACTTTTCACCAGTATTCTCCTCTAACATAAACTAGTCTGCTAAATAAATTACCCATCTCTTACGCACAAGCTAAACGCGAATTGACTTCCAATTTTCCATCACCGGTTTTCATGTATCATAAAATAGCAATTTACCCCGCGCTCCCGGGATCGAACCCACTGCATTTGGGGTGCATAAAAAATACCCACTAAGTATTATGGAGCGACTGCGAGGCGCCGCCGACGATCGAAAAGTCAAACTGTTTTGGTTTATGTCACGGCTTAAGTGAGGAATCAGACATTTATCGAATGTCAAAGAAAGATTTCGTATATTTTGTTTTTTTTTCTGTTTTTTAAGGGCAACATTGATGTGTTTTTACGCTTAAATCAATAATTTTATTATAAAACGTAAGTACATCTTATTCATTGTTTTTTTACCCCAAGTGTGAAGAAGTCAATTCGTTTGTTGATTCATTCTTTCTTTTTTGAAAATACTATTACAACTTAGGAATCACTGCAATCTAAGAACTGTTACTGCTACTACAATACTAGGAACTTATAAGTTTTAGAGGAATACGCGATTATTTCTTTACTTTTTAGTGCTTTGTTTTGAAATTGTTTTTTATAGTTGTTTTTTTTTGTACAATTTTTTTTAGATGGCAGGATCTCAACCCAATGTCCCAACCAGTCAACTGCAAGTACAAAAAAATAAATACACCAGACATGACATCCCGAAGTCATTTTCCCTGTGTTACGAGTTACCAGACAATAAATTAAAGCCAGGGGCGTCTCCCAGCACACCCAGACCCGAGACTCGACCGAGAATCGAACCCGGTTCAAAACGTAAGTCAAGGTGAGAAACCGCACTATGCCAATCTTGTCAACAGATAATTTGGCTGTATAAAAAACGACTATAAATATCGACTTAACCTTCTGTATCTGTATATCTAAGCCAAAAATAACAAGCAGCTGTTATAAACTAAATTATGCAATACAATTTGTATTGCTAAACAAGAGAACGCCTTCGTGACGGCGCCGCGACCAATCCCGGGAAGCGCCCTTTCTTGACTTATAGACGCGACGCGCTTCAGTCTTGGCGGCCAGTTGCATGATTGCTTACCCCATGGAGTTACAGGGAAATAAAGCCTTCCACATATACCATAGGTACACAAAAGACGGTTAGGGATATTGATTTTCGAGCTCAGTTTAAGGTCCTTCTAGTCAGAATAAACCTTGGCGGATTTCAAACTCTGTTTGTTACTTCTACTTTTCACCCATAAAATAGAACAAATAAAATAATGATTTTTCAGGAAACAACTCAATAACTGAAAAAAACATCAAATTTGCAATCCTTAGACGTCCACTGCTGAACGTCCGCTACCCTTTTTTTTTCCACGTCGGTGACAATCAAGCATGCGGACCACCTGATGGTAAGCGGCTACCGCAGCCTATGGACACGTGCAACACCAGGGGTATCACTCGCGCGTTGTCGATGCTGCAAAAACCTTTTCAAACCCCTCTTGAAGAACTCCATACTATAACTCATCGGGAAAACCTCGGCAGGGAGTTCATTCCACAATTTAAGCGTCCTTGGAAGGAAACATCTCTGAAACCGAACTGTACGAGACCATTGCGGATTCAGAGTGTGAGGATGAACGAGCGGTGCAGTGGTAAAAAGTAAAAAGTAAGTACCCTTGCAGGAGAGGTGGCTATGTTAATTTATAAACATACGAAAATGTTCAGAATGTCTTGCTCTCAAGATTTAATAAAAACAGCAGAATAGACTATCACGCACCACAAAAAGAATTTGCAGGCCTGTCAGCAATCCCCTGAAATGTGGCTTTTCAAGAGTTTTAGTTATTTAGACCTCTCGTTTAGGTTAACTTAACACGCACCATTTTTTGTCTATATCTATCACATCACTGGCCTCTTGTTAAACGTTCAATAAAAATTCGTAATACATATTATTTAATAGAAATAATTTTGAGTGTTAATTTATCGTCCAAATTATCATAATTGCAATTTTAACGCAGACCCTACGTGACTAAACCTAGTTACTTATTCAAGGTATGACAACAGCGTGTCGACGATGTAATCATGAATTCATGACTCATGCGGGAATCGAACGCGGTACCCTCGGTTGAAAGGTAAACCTATTGGGCTCTGTCAATTCATATTTAATTTGCGGTGAATAATGAAATGACTTTTGTGATACGTGAAATTCATAGCGAGCTTTTTGAAGCTTTAAATACGGGAGCTTTGTAGCCATAAGAGCATTAGGATTTTGATTACATACCTATAAACTAACCAATGTTATGAGCAAATCTCCGATCTTGAATCTCTGCTCTGCTATTTTCACCAAAAAAGTTATTGAATTGAATCGAATTGATGCTGCAATGCAAGTCAACCTGAGGTTGATATAAAGGGTAACTATTTACAACATTTACAGTGATTACTAAAATTGTTATAGTAAAAAAAGTTTATACTTTTAAGTGATGCCATTGTCACACAGCTAGTATTCTTATGACCAAATGGAAAACTTGATTTAAACTACTACAAATTCAAAGTTGATTTATGCATTAATGAATACATTTTAACGTATTGAATTGGGAATTTGACATTATTCTGCTTGCTTTTGTCACCGCCATCTGTCAACTGTCAACTGACTGCGTTATGCCCGTAACGAAGCACAGAGGTCTTTCGAGATTTTTTAGTAAGGTCCTTTAGGATTTTCTCTTAACAAATTTTCTCCTATAAATACTTTTTCTGTACGTTCAGTAACTGTTCAGCAGTTAAAAATTAGCTTCTCTCCTGGCTCCCTCGGCCATTCAAAACATCCATGAGCCATTTAAGGCCTGCGCATACGAAGGCGATCATTTAATTCGCGCGGGAGTCTGCCCGGAACCAGCATGGCGGAGGGTGGTGCCGACGAACTTCCGGTCGTTGCATTTGCATATAGGTAATAGACGGGTGTACGGACAATTTGTCTGTGAGTTACTCTTGGGACCTTTGAGTTGTCATTGGTTTCAGATTTTTGAATTTAAACTGAATAGGGTTTTGCTGCGCCTTGATTTGTTGTTTAGTAAGGTTGACGGCATAATATCTGAATATTCATTGCTAATACAGTTTATTTAACAGATGAAATTTGTGTTAATTGACTAGCAATTTCATAACAAAGTCACTAAAGTCATATCTACCTATATAATATAAAATAACTCACTTTGTTTCACAGTGTACGATAATCTTATAGCAGAAACAGCCTTACCTGAAACAAAAAAAACATTTCTGTTGTCAGATTCAATCTCTTATCAGCATTATCACTATCGATAAAATCACAATCAGGGCAAAGTTCAAAAGATACCACACGTGTAACATAAAACATTTCTTTTACTGCTTAAGTATGTACCATGAGTTTACTCACACCTATGGCATCGCAAGCGTTCTCGTTGACGTTTGTATGGGAAAGTAGATGATGATTGAACAAACTTCCAATAGTTTTTATGAATTAAATTATGCAAAAAAAATTATCACAAGTAGCATATTATATCTATTTAAATGAACGAAATATCTCATTAATCTTAGTAGTTTAATAAGCTTTATAGTTTTTGTAAAATCATCA
Organism: Udea olivalis; assembly: GCA_947369235.1. NCBI lineage: Eukaryota > Metazoa > Arthropoda > Insecta > Lepidoptera > Crambidae > Udea > Udea olivalis. The sequence goes on along the minus strand of OX376345.1, from coordinate 3,625,752 downwards.
ATTTTGCCACGTTTAATTATCACTCACTTCTGCTGTAGACTGTACCTCCTAGTGTGTTTTAAATTACTTAATAAACAGACATATTTCCTTCGCCAAATGTTTGCACACGTCACCTCACATTCAGGTACATCAAATTCTAATTTACCTGTCACCTGCCCCTGGATGATTAACAGACCATCCCCTTTTAATACGTAAGGGGTTGCTGTTACGGTATGGGGTGCATCTAAACCGATGTAACTTTTGGTGGAGCAACGTTTGCAAGTTTTAGTGGGTAACAGCAGATAAGAAATGTTATTCGACTGGCCTGTTGACGCAATGGTAGCGATCCTGCCTCTGTCACTTCATGTACTTGCACGCGATAATTACCTACCAGCCGCCGGGCCTCCCAAGACTCATTTGGCAGTTGGTTGTCAACAGCCGCGTAGAGCATTTGTACGCGAATCTTGCGGTTGAACCGACGCGATGACTTACTCTAGGTGACTACTGATTGGCGTCTATAGATATCGAAAGAGGTTGCCCTGGCAATATATGTCTATTACCTGACAGCACGCATTTCAAATTGACGATTGAGATAATTTTCGATGTAGTGATGTTTCTGTTACGTTTGTAACTATTAAGTAATCTGTGCTGTAGCACTGGAGATCGTGGGTTCGATCGCCACACATGACTAACATTTGTGTTTGTTGCCTGTCTGGTTATCTATTCAAGTATGCTTATCAGACCCTGACACCTTACTTACTTACTTTGGGGTCAGATAGCCTGAGTATTTATTCCCAGGTAACATTAAATATAAATATAATAATAATGGAAAAGATGGATGAGAGGCGATTAACGAAACAAACTTACAAGGCGAGGGTGGATGGAGCTGTTGAAAGGGGAAGGCCTAAAAGGACGTACTTAGGACAAGTCCAAGACGTGCTCAGAAAAGGTCAGGTCAGGAGTGCCCATAATCAACGAGCATGTATGAAAGGATTAATGAGAGTGGAAGAAGCGCAAGAGGTGTGTCAGGACCGTAGCAAGTGGAAAGATGTGGTCTCTGCCTACCCAGTTGGGAAAAAGGCGTGATGGTATGTATGTATGTATGTATGTATAATAATAATAATTATGCGCCAGACAACACACCGCTTGTCATGGTCTCGAAGTAGGGATACATATCCCTATATTACGAGGTAGCAGACAAGGAATTAAGCCAGGGGCGTCTCCCAGCACACCCAGACCCGAGTCAATTCAGAAAACATCGTTTCCTGAATTGACCTGACCGGGAATCGAACCCGGGACACTACGGAAATCGAGGCGAGAAACCGTGCTACAGCGCACTACCCTAATGTGTCGTCATACATTACAGTGTTACTACGAGTTAACATGAAGGACGCGATCGCGGTATGGACGCGATAAGAGCAACGAGTAGAGTAGACACAAATGATATGAAAATATATCACATGTTATCTTATTGCATAATATTTCAGACAAAGTACTTCAGTGTTGATGCACTAGCAGTACTCATATTTTGGCAAGATCGTCATACGAATCAATCTTGTCATTGATAATGCGGATAACGACGAAATGCCATTTAACCTTCTTGTTTGACAATCTTTACGTCAATTCTCATCTGCGGAAGTAAAATAAATGTATCGATAAATAATGTTTTTAAGTTCTTACATACCATATCTAGGTTAAAATCCCAGGTTTGGAAAAGCGTGGTATTGAATTTTTCAGAACTTTGTCTGGGAGTTGTGGTCATCACTATCGTCAATAGGGCACGATTTTATGTCAGTTAGCGACTTATATGATTTAATATAGTTATAGATTCATAACAACAAGATACAACACTTCATTTGCAAAATTTTCACTATGGTTGAAATGTTATTAAAAAAATTGCAACAGCGTTCTGTACCATTCACCTGTGTTATTTTCACTTATGTAGGAATTTCATCAACCTGGCTCTAACCCTACCCAGTGATTTAACCATACGCTTTCCAAGTATTGTTAATAAACAATGACTTGCAAACTCGTTAACCAGTTCGTAACCGTCTAATTTATTTTTTGGTAAATTATTCATTTGGTGAGACCAGGGGAATGGTGTCCAGGTTACAGTTTGTCATATTTACCCGTTGACTGTTTCGCATCTTAAGGTTTAATTTATAATCCAAGAATATGAGCGCAGTTAAAAGTAAAACTAGCATAGGTACCATATCATTGGGCTCTAGCTATTGATACCAGCCAGTGTTTAAAGATGGCCAGAAGGGATAGCTATGATGATTTATTCTAATGTATATTGGTTGGTATAATAGCAGCGGGCGCCGATTAACAAAGTGTAGCCAAGCAAATGTTTTAGTTTGTAACAATAAAAAAAAAAATTCAAAAAATAATTAAGTATACATAATTAATCAGGCATTTACAATCAGAGTACAAGCGTTACTTAGTTTTTGATCAAACGATCTAATCCAATCTGGCTGTTAAGTATCACAGACTTCTAAAGAAAAGTCTGGCAACAATGTGTGAATAAGTTCATAATTCTTAGTTTCATAATGACTACAACACGAATAGTTATATCGATTACACAACCGAGAACTATTCCTCTCATATTCAACCGATGGGAAGTTGCTAACAAGACCCAAGGATCCGCCCAATCCACCTGACCGGGTATTATCGCGGACAAACTTGAGCATTACACTCAAGTAGTTCTCAACTAGTCTGGAATAGTCTAGAACAGTTCAGTGCTTCTCAAACTGTGGAGTTAGAACTCGCTTACTGAAATGTTTGAATGCAAAAAATTACAGAAGCGTTTCTTTATTTATTTAATAGAAAACAACTTGTAGGCTTACAGATTACTCCAGAACGCCAGCAAGTCTCAGTACAATATACATTTTATATTACAAAAATAACAAAAATATTAAAGGTAAGTAATATAAACAAAACAAGCTTAAAAGATAATAACTAAGAAATAATAACAAAAAATCAATGAAAAACAATACTTAAAAGCATTCAGTGTATTTTTATTTTTAGCACAATACACTATTTATCTACACAAATATAGAATAGAAACTTGAAAAACTCGACCTGATCCTATAGGAACTCAAGCGATTATCACGACAACCGATTTCGATGCTTCTTTTTTTATTGGAAAGGATAAACTTCAAGAGTAGTTTGATGAGTGTTAGGTTCTGATTATGGGATCCCTGACAAAGTAACGGAACTTTTCAATTGTTAGGAGCAATTGGACGATACTTTTTCGATGTATAAAATAAATAAGAACTATTCATTGAAAATCTAGATATAAACAAACATTTTAACAAAAAAAAAACCAACTTCAAAAAAAACTATTCCAAAACAAAGCACTAAAAAGTAAAGAAATAATTGCGTATTCTTCTAAAACTTATACGATAATACAATGTAGGTACAATTATTGTTATTGTTGGAGTCGGTGTCAGCCAATGTAGGTTTGTAACTACCCACATACATACGTAAATACGTGATATGTAAGAAATAGGTATATTGCTAGGTATATTGTAGTGTTTCCTTGGCTGACACCGACTCCAACAATAACAATAATTGTACCTACATTGTATTATCGTATAAGTTTTAGAAGAATACGCAATTATTTCTTTACTTTTTAGTGCTTTGTTTTGGAATAGCTTTTTTTGAAGTGGTTTTTTTTTTATTTTAGCATTTAACAATGCACTATTTATCTATATACCACTATTTATATATAATGCCGCTTGAGTCCATAGGATCAGGTCGAATTTTTCTAGTTTCTATCTTTGTGTCTACATAAAAGCATTCAGTCAAATACAAAATGTCATCAGGGAAGGTTCAGATGTCGAGTTTAAATATGGCAAGGTTAAATTAAGTCCTATGTCATTATTGTCATAAAATAATAATAAAATAAATACAAATTTTATAATTACCTACCTAAGTAATCAACATATGAGTGCACTCTGACATACAGGTGTCCTAAACTATCGGCAAATATGTCAAAATCATCGTCCAGAGCAAGCATATCCCCCAATAGTTTTAGAGCACGAATGTTTGGAGCATGGGCGCGGCGCTTATTGAGATGTGCCTTCTAGAAACAATCTTGCCATTTTACTCGTTTTTTTATCCTGCAAACAATCATCTGAGAAACATTTTGTATTGAGTGTAATTATCCATTAAGTATTATTTAGGAATATTATTAAGAATCTAACGCCTGTATCAAGGTCAGATGATCTAACTGATAAAAATCACAACCATTAGTGACACCAAGACCATCATAACCGAAACTAAGCAGAGTCAGGCACTGCAATACTTGAACATTTCTAAATGAATACTTAGGTTATTTAACACGTACACAAATGTTCATCAGATTAATGCGATGAGCAGGACCTTATTACCATTATGCCATTTGGCTAGTCAGATCTTTGTGTACGAGTAAGTTACCTAAGACATATCAAGCCAGCTGACCGCTCTAGCAGACTGATCCAGCAGACCAACTTGTACAATACGCTCAAGAATTTGCAATTAGTTTGAAACAGACGACAAAACTAGTGCTGCAGCTTTGACTTTAACTCTCTGTTACTTGGTAAGTGAAATCTATAATTTTTCTGCTTGCAACGAGCCAGAAGTTTTGACAATTTTCAATAAGCACGGCCATTTTAAAAAAACTAAATAAATTATCCGAGTAGTTTTCAAACTCTACAGAACTAGATCTGCTTATATTGGGTTTCCATGGATGACCATGGATGCCTATGAAGGCATGATGTCTCTAAGATTAATTTTTATCATTCATTTACAGTCTTAATATAACGAATATTAAGTTTCGACAGTCCAATGCAACGCTGTGCCAACGTTTACAAATCTCACTATGCTCTACATGTATTTGGTCACTTCAAAAATTCTGACACTACAAGTCGCTAGCCATCTTATGATAAATTCAAGCTGCATTTTCCCAAGCTGTTTCCAGTCAGACATTTCATAGATATACGGAAGTTTCATCTCCAAATAAGTTCTGAAATCTCCGGCAATGTTCGACAGAATTTCCACTATCTCCGTCCGCGGTGGTTGCCGGGATTCCCGAACGTGTACAACTGTGTCGGGATCTTGGGCTTTGTTCCTTTGAAATTCAAATTCGAATTCGAAGAATTCGAAGTCTAAACTGTGGAAATGTCCTTTTTTTGGCGGCGATAGGAATTGTTTCTAAACTTTAGTGTGGTATTTTAAGTTTTGAGATAAGGTAACTTGTCTTACCACAAACATTGTTAATAAGATATTATTTTTCGGTTAGTTGTTGGTCGCAATAGCTATTTACCATAGGCATAGATAATAACCAACTACACTTTAGGACCCAGAGTCATTTAAGTGAAGTTATCCTTTATTTATTTACTTTACAATTTTTGATTACCAAGGCTTCTTCTATGCTAATTTTACGTATTAAATTTCGGCAAGTAACTGTAACTATAGTAAACTTTTTGATTTATTTGTTGGGTCTATTTATTGCTAACTTAGTACTCATTTTATCAATAGATAAATCAACCAAAAAATTATAACGCCTCTCGAACTCTAAAAACCTTAAGATTGTTAAAATGCTATTAAAAAGTTATGTGCAGCGAAAGGAAAAGCGCCATTTAATTTTAAATGACCACCGAAAATAAGCAAATCTGGCTGTCTAAAGATAACCGTTTAGGGCTTTCCCGAGGAATTTATCTATTTATTATATTTATGAATCTCGATGATCTCATTCCTGAACAAATAAAAAAAGAACGAGAGTCAGGCCCAAGCTCATGAATCAAGCGCCACTACACATACATCATGGCAGCCATTTCCCTTTGCCAAAGGGTCGCTGAATCATAGTTCTTGGAAAAGGGCCCCCGCCCTTCGTGATCAATAACAACACAATTAATAGTGGAAACTGATAGTGAATCAACTGAATGGGTAAAGAAAGGCTTGTGTTATGGAAATCAGTAAAATGAGCAGCCAAATCTCTTTAATTGACTGACCTGTTAGTGCAATGGCAGATTACTACTTCTTTATTGCTTTGCACCAATCCTGTCTTTAGCGCCGGTGGTCATGGGTTTGAGCCCCACCAATGACAAACATTAATGTGGATAACATCCGTCTGGGTGTTATTATCTGATAAAGTATAAATTTAGAAATATTTCTCAGTTTGGGGGTTCAATATCTGCTTAGTTTGGTCAGATAATCTTGGTGTAAGTGTCCCAGATATTTATATTTATTTTACGATAGGTAAGACACTATGTGGGTCCGGGCATCGACACCAAAGATCATTGAAATGATGTCCCGACCGAGGACTACCGAGGAACCAGACGACGTCGAAATGTTTATTGTTTGCCGTCACTTATTGGATGATGCACATTGTGACATCGCTCTGCTAAGTTTATTAAGATATAATTTTATTAATATTTTCCTATGTGATTGTTGATTTTAAATGTTTATTTTGTTATACGATGTCCATGAAAATAATAAATGTCTTTCTTTGGTCATAGTTATACAGTGCTTGATCCTAGACCATACCCCACTTTTGATTGGTAGCAATGTATTTTTTGATACGTGCACTTGATCAATTCAATTCATTCATTGCTGTAAGCGCGTTAAACCAAGTAGGTCTAGAACCCTCATTTTACAACGAAGACATACCTACGATACAACGCATTTTAATTCATCCCATCGAATAAAACCACCATTAGAAACGAAATAATTGCGACTGAGCGCCATTTTATGGGCTCTGTCGTTCACCTGTCGAATCTATTTAACAGTCGCTAGGGGAAATTCAATCTTATGATTTGAGACTAGAGTTTGTTTTTGATTAAAATTGGGTGGCAATAAAAAGTACTCGTCGCGTTTTAGTAAGATTGAAAACTTGCTTGCTTTCCGATTAACAACATTGTTACTTGGATTTCAGATACAGCTCCAGACAGTGGCTATTCTTTTGTTGGTACCAGACACAAAACTAACAAAAAAAGTTGTATTTTTAGCAAATGCAATGAGACAGGCTTCAATTTAGCCACCACATACAATTTAAGGGGCATTTAAAATATTTTCCGATGTCTCAATTCATTTATTTATAAAAGGACAGAGAGGAATAATAGTTAACTTTTTATATTTATTAAATAGTAAGTAAGTACGGCGAACATAATATATGAAGCCGTCAGGCACATATTGTCGATTGACGCAAAAGATATTCAAAAATATGAAAAAAAATACAGAAAATGATTTCATTTCGTCAAGTTGTCTAAGATTTAAAGACGGCTCTCAATTCTTTATCAAACTGACTTTTGTCCAGCAGAAGTGCTGATTAGCACACATCAAGATAGCAATGTATGCTTGAAATTTAAGTGAAAACTACATTATTTATTGTGGCATTCGAAATGATGTACGTGTCTCCTCGTTATGAGTGAAGACCAGTCTCGTAGTCCTTCAAAAACATGTCCACATAGCTCAGCTTAAAACAAAACACCTACGCAAGGGTTCCGTAGCAATAAAATGAAAACAACGTTAGCCAACGGAACCCGCCCCAATGTATTCGCGATTTCACTGTCTGTATGTAATTTTAATACGCCGTGCGAGCAACGCAGATTTAATTTTGCGGAAAAGCCGTGGACAAGTTGAAAGATGTGAGCGAAAATATATAAATATATTATAATCTGTAACAAAAACAGGAGATGATTTTCATAATATCAGGTTTTACAGTTGTCCGCGAAAACCGTGTTGACATTTTTGTACGGGATTCCGATAGAGCGCGGTAGTGTATATAAATGGCATACCTGAACGCAACGATCGCCGATCACGTGACGAAAACTTATGGTAAACCTTAGAATAATAACACTATAGAAACCTAGTCTGCGCGCACTATTTGAAGCAACTTAATTGTAGGCATTGTAGCCTTAATTGGCTCCAAAAGGACCGCTTCGCAGTGTTCATTACAGCTCCGCAATGTTCAATGTCAAAGCGCGCCGCACGGAAGCAAGCAATAGTCACGTATGTGTGGATCGGATTAGTGATTCATTTCTGACGGGGCGGTTGTATGAAGACTATCCTTCTATACGTTATTATTCTAAGTGGTAGACATAGTTAATAGAAAAAAAGCTTAATTAGCCCGTTAGAAGTATCAAGATGGCTAATTTTCAGGTAACAAATATACCGGGCGAATACGATATGGCATAATCAGTGAGTGATGAAGTAACTATGTAAGTGAAAATTGACTTTCATTTCAAGTTCATCATACAAAATGTATGGTGGATGTACTAAATGTATCGAACAGTCAGTATTTTTTGTGTTAAAACCTTGAAGTTATAGTCAATTGAAAACAGCACATTTTCACTTACATAGTCACTGCGTCACTTATTGAGTATGCCATATCGTTTGTGTAAGTTTTTTTAATAATCACTTGGTAAATAAAATTACGCTAAAAACTTTCTGGAAATTTTTGACTTGTACCACCCCCCATTTTAGTACTGCACATTTCTGGTAACACAAATGTTCTTAGTACGCTAATAATGTTGTAATTACCGTCTGAAATATGAAATGGCGGCGTTTAGTGAAAGACTCTAATTCCACCTGTTAAATTGTTGCCATTCTTGTTAAAATGTCTCTTTATTGGTCGTTACAAGCTGCTTTATGCTCTGGCGTTATCTGTATGTGTGAGGGTATGAAATACATTTATAGTGCACTATTCTGATTATATTAGAATAGCATCTAACTCTCTGTTAGATTGGTCTTTGTTCGTTTCTAGGTTATTGTGAGATTTATCTAGTCCGTTTGGTGCAATGGGCAGAATCCTGCCTAGGACAATCATTTTTCTCTGAGGATCTATTTATTCAAAATACTATAACAATGTGTTATTGCATCCTTTTTTGCTTGAAAGGAGAACTCTCTTTCGAAATAATATAACAATTTTTTTCGTAAATAAAAAATAAATTCGAATTTCGGATCATTACCTAATAATAAGCATTGTAAAATGCTCAAATTACCGGAGAATACTAAATGTAAGGTTTAGTTTGCTTTTTGCATAGTTAACACAACGGTTATTCTGAGGTCTTATTTATTAAAAAAACAAATGAAACAGGTTCAACAAATAAATCATTTACATTAAGCTGGTACAACCAGTCCATTTATTGACAATAATGACAAATTACCATGCAAATATGTCATCCCTACCTTTGCTTCTCTTCACATAAATTTGAACCTTCCCAGCTTTGTGATAAAGAGACACTTTGTTTAGCTGACTTTGATGACCTGGTTACCCCTCACTTGTCATGCTGGCGGAGTCAGGATCATTTGTAGACGCATTATTCGCACCTGGGAACTGCTGACCGCTAACAGAGGTGAGCGGTATGAATTAATATCGGGATTACTGTTTGCGGTTATGTAAAATGACGCTTTTGGGTAACATTATTTCAATTTTAGCAAATATTTAATATTGCTTATGTACCTATCCCCAGCCGATTATCAAGTTGAAGTGGCAGGACAGATAGCTTAAAAACTGATGCGCGGTAAGCCAGAAATATTGTTGAACGTGAATAATTTGATGCCATGTATGTAACCATATACCTACGCAGGATCACACGAAAGCCTAATACATTAAATACTGTTTTCACTTCTCATGCTCTAAAAGTACGCCAATATAGCCCTACGAAGCGGCACTAAAGTGGTCAAAAGTAATAAGTTTTTTTTTCATGCGACAAAGACAAACTCAAACAGCCAGTAAAAATAGACTATTATCTGTGGAGTGTGGACCGACTTCATTGCGAAAATGTTGAGAGTTTTAGTTCCATGGTTTGTCCGCAAAGAAGGTGGCGCCATGTGTTTTTATTGTTAATCTGTGGTTCAGTTCAAAAGAAAAAACTGACCACGAAAATTTCAGAACTCTTGTCAAGTGTAAAGTTCGGTTTTGAATGTTTTTGTACTAAATTGGCTATTTTTCTCGCACTTAAAGTGTAAAGTACAGTTTGCACCTCGAGACTAAACGCCAACTTGATATACCCTCGGTTTCATTGACTCCCGAGTATACTATTATGGCTTCGTTTAGTCCCTCGATATATATATACTGAAGTAAATGTAACTACATCGCAGTAACTGCGAATTGACAGATAACGTGCTAAGCACATCACATCGTTACCAACATCATTTTCAGCCAAAAGACTTTGTTGAGCGAGCAGGTATCAGCTTAAAATGCTAGTAGCTATGTATGACCATATTGTAATAGAAAATAAATATCTGGTACAATTCACACCAAGATCATCTGACCCCAAACCAAGCAGAGCTTGTACTATGGGCGTCAGAGACACATACTTAAATATTTCTAAATACATACTTAAATAGATAATGACACCCAGCCACACAACAAATACAAATGTCCGCCACACAAATATTTCAAAAAACATTCAAGCCGAGATCTATAGAGCGTGCTTAGCTTAAACTAAGACTTAGGATTTTGAACAGCTGTATCTATTGACTGGCCTGTTGGCGCAATGGCAGCGATCCTGCCTTTAGCACCAGAGGTCGTGGGTTCGATCCCCACCCATGACAAACATTTATGTGACGAACATTTGTGTTTGTTGTGTGTCTGGGTGTTATTATCTATATGTATGTATTTAGAAATATTTAAGTATGTTTATCAGTCTCTGACACCCATAGTACAAGCTCTGCTTAGTTTGGGGTCAGATGATCTTGGTGTAAATTGTCCCAGATATTTATTATTTATTTATTTGTCATGGGTGGGGATCGAACCCACGACCTCCGGCGCTAAAGGCAGGATCGTTGCCATTGCGCCAACAGGCCAGTGTAAACAGATGTTGGGTGGTTTGAATGAATAAATAAACATAGGCCTATCTTTAGGGGATGGGTTATGGCTGCCAATTTTGATGATACTATTAGCAGGACTATTAAATTTTTCTACTGTATGCATCATTTTAGGCGCCTCGTCACCCTAACGCTTGAGCGGTCAACGACCGGCCCCAGCTGCATTTGTGGACCCTGCCAACCCTGCCGTCAGAGGACTTGGTGCTACGATGCCTGTGCCAGACCCTGCAAACAGTCGAACTTTTAGAAATAATGTTTGTATTCCAATATTGCGGTTTTAACTGGATATACTGACACTGATACCTGACAGTCAAATGTGACTTATTGTTGGAATCCTTTTCGTACCAATTCAATAAGAGCTCTGCTGCAGAAGTGGTTTCCATTAATGTTAAAATTTCTTACAGTAAAAGCATTGAAGTAAAAAAACAAAAACCTACAGTAACGGACAAAAGACCTAAATTAAAATCCATTACACTGTGTAAATATGTGCTAGATTTGATTGCCAGGTACTTTTGCCTAGGTGGTCAAAATAACCTGGTATCCTACTACCCGCTTAACACGGACATCGCAAATACTTCAATCAGTAAAACATAGCGATTCTTCACGCCTGAGCAGCAGAGCAAAAAAATTTCAAGCCCCATATCAAGAACCCTAATTAAAGCATTGTACACAAATGCATACACGAGGAGAGTCTTGATTACAACACGTGGATATCGTGCGACACCCCCTTAATTAAAGTACAGCATTCGACATTTTTAATCACCTGACCTTATTCCAAGGACATAAGATTCAAAATGATGATGTCTACATGACTTGTTGGTTAAGGCTTCGACAGGGGAATCATTGCTGAATAAAAGATATGGCGTTTGGGATTAACCTGGTTTGGGTTCAGAGATTTAGTTAATACACTGTATTAATGTCATGCATGATACATGATGGATGGTTTGGATTAAGCATCGTCATACTTAATTAACGTACTAATACAGACTGTTTTTTTTAATATCTTAAAGCGTAACTAAAATCGTGAGCGTATCTTAAAGTGTTTTTATTGAGACTTAGGGGAATTTAAAAACATAAGTTTTATAATATAATTTTATAAAAAAAACAACGTCCCTAGCCGACAATGGACCCTTTTAATTTTGAAAAAAAAAACTCAGCTTTCATTATTACGTCATCCTATAGTGTCGCTTAAAGGAATCCACTTCTAGGAGAGCTTTAGACCTATCCGAACATCCGAGTTTCTCGTTTTTGTAGTTTTACCATCGTTAATTAACTGACATACTTATTAATTTAGTGAAACTGGAAAATCATTTGTAACCCCTACTTATTTCAGCAGAAGGTTTACTTTGGAACTTACACCAAAACATTTCCATTTCTCTCATAAAAGACCTCTGGATTCAAACAGATATTAGTGTGTTTGCTAATTTATGGAATAATAAATATAAATGAATCGTGCTACAAGTAAGGGCTGCATTGAAAACCTACGGACCCCTTGATGCGGTCACGCTCATTTACTTCATAATTATACTCAAATACTTCGGTGTTTCTGCGCTGTTGGAAAACGCGGTAATAGTCACAATATAGCTACTATAGTTTTAAAATGTTTGAATCTGACCAGTCAGTTATACAAAAATTAAGCATCTTCAGATCACAATGGCCAAATGGGTAATTATCAACCCTAATCTTTTAAGTAAGTAACAATTGCCAAAAAACAAAAATACTGCCAAAAAATCATTTCGGAGTCAGACTTTACCATTTTTATTGTAAGCTACTTCTCTTTCAGGCTAAGTTTAGCAGTAATTGTGTTTTTTCACAAAATTATTAACTTTTTAAACAATAAAAAAATTGTAAAGTAAAAAAGTAATAAGCCACTACACTGTATATGTCACCGGCAATGTGTATAATTCAATGGCAATGGTATAAGGCAATGTACACAGTGCCGGTGCGTTTAGGCAATGTGTGAAATATTACGAATTTGATTGTCCATTGCATACTTTGCCTAGGCAATTTATACAATGCATTGTATAGAAGGCCCAGTGGTCATCTGGTAATGTGTGAAATAAATAGATTTTGCTTTTAATTATCAAGTTTTATTGAGATACTCAAACTCAAACAACGTAAAGCATAAATAACTTTTGGCAAAATGCAGAGCTTGGTTATTCTATTTGTTCAATGTTATATTCAGAAAACCTTTTTAACCCGAAAATGTATTGTTCTGTAAGACGTGGGTTTATTAGGTTGCGAGGAGCGAAGCGACGAGCATGTTAGGTTGACATGAACCAGCCGTACGAGCTGATCTTTCCGATCCAAAATGTATGCCAAAAGACGATTCTGACTGAACTTTCTTTTTGTGAACCCTTTTATATACACATTGCCGGTAACATATAAATATCCCAGGACAATATCCCTGGACATTATTCCACACAGCGCCATCTAGCCCCAAAGTAAGCTAATTAAAGCTTGTGTTATGGGATACTAGACAACGGATAAACATACTTGAATACATTTTCTTTTGTAAATACATACTTATTATACATAGGAGACACCCAGACCAGTACAAACAGACATGTTCATGCACACAAATGTTTGTACTGTGCGGGGATCGAACCCGCGACCTCTGGTGTAGTAGCCAACTTCTTAACCATTACACCAAGTCGGTCGTCTATACACTGGTATATACTGTCCCACTGCTGGGCAATGGCCTTCATCATTGAAATCAAGTCATCGCTACAATTGATGGGTATTGGCTTTAATCACCACGCTAGCCAGATGCGGGATGGTGATCACAAACCCGGGCTTTGTTCCGAAAAATCCGAAAACACACTTTGCCCGCCCTGGGCATTAAACCCGGTACTTCCGGGTTCCGGGAAACCACTAGGCCACGGGGGCCATAAGAAAAATAAGGTGGGTAAATACGCGTAATTAATAATGTAAGAAAGAACATGTTTGCGGGAAAAATACCACGGCCAGTGAATACTTTTGAACTAATCCCAGTAGCTAAATCGATCGTGACTGAAAACTGTTGTTTCCTCAAACAAAATAGACTCATTTTTTTGGTAAAATTCCGTTTACCCAATTCTCCATTCAGCGAACCAAGTTACTACGAGCCAAATAAGTTGTAGATTCCACAAAGTTCCAAATGTTTAGATTTCAATGACGGGACATGTCTGATAATTTCACAGACCCCTTCCATTCCACTGCCATCCTCACCAGAATTTCAAATTTAAACCCTGTGCTTATGTCGCAATAATGTTTATGCAGTAAGAACGATTTTGTATCAAAGATGTCCGGAGAGGTATTTAGAAATTTGTTTAAATGGAAAAGTGGGTCGTCTTTGGCTAAAGCAGAATGGTAATTACGCTAAATAACTACACACGAATTTTTACTATACTAATTTAGTAAAAAGATGTAATTTTAAACTTATTAAACATTGAGTACAAGGCAGGTATGTCTAGTTCTGAAATGCTAAAAAATAATGAATCAATAAAATCTAAAAAACCGTTTTATAAATTTTATTTATTTATTTTTTATTTATTTTATTTATTATTTCGTACACAAAGAGACAAATTACAGAGAAAACAATAAGGAGTACAAAAGTACAGGTTAGCTTATCTCTAGAAAGAGATTTCTTCTAGCAGACCATGGCGACAGGAAAACTCATTTAAAATTGTTATGGATAGACAAACGTGTACAAATGGAAATGGAAATGAGAGTTTCAATTCAAAAATCGTAACAAACTAAAAACCCTTAAGTACATGTTTTACTGGTTCTTTTGTAAGAAATTCTAATACCAAGTTTAAAAAAATAAATGAGAGAGCTGAAATTGTATTCGAGAAACACATTTCTTTCTGCCAAGACCACAGGTCGAACTTTAATACCTACATCCAAAAAGTTGTTAATTCGTCAGGGTATACGTCAGACCCATGTCACAAGAATCTGTATTGTAACCATACAAAGGCCTTTGGCTTATAGAAGTAGTAAAGAAATTGTGACTATTTTTATCCAAGCAAGTCACAGTTTGTTTTTTTTTTGTTTTTTTATACATTGCCCGTCCAGATGATCTCACTCCACCTGATGGAAATGGTCGTGAGGTCCAGATATGAGGTTGACAAGCCCACAAGTTTCTGTTTATTATGTCTACTTACCATGAGTTAAGACCAATGACATCTGCTATTTTAGTACGGGATTTCGGTACAGCGCCCCTAGTGATAAGGAATGGAACCTAAAATAGCATAAAAATTTGTGTAGTCAACTATCGTAGTTTTTTTTTAATGCGTTTGGCCTCGGTCTCCTCTGGTGGTAAGCGATGGAAACTCATCGTATATTATTAATAAGTTAAATCATAGCATTCTATCTAAAATCATACAATGATTATATATGCCTAACATACTCGTAGCCACCCTGTCATTATCTTTCATAAAGAATTCAGTTTTTTATCTTCAGAGTAGTTTTCAGAATATCTGAGCACTCCCTCAGAAACTCAATAACAACACTTTTAAGATTCAAAAACTGAGCAGATGTTAAGATGGGCGGAATAGCAAAGACGTATTTGCATCGCCTCCTTGAACGTGAGTGGGGGGTGGAGGGGTGACGAATAAATTAAAGTAGCTGGAGCTAATAATAAGGTTAGTTCTGAGGGAAATAAGAGCGTTTATGTTCAATTTGCGGAAACAGCAATGCACAATGCTTTTTTTCTTCCTGTTATTCACTGATAGTAAAAAAATGCAGACGAGAAAAATGCAGTATTTTTCATGCTTTTTGCGTTCTCGCGAAAGTAAGCACTCCTACAGTTGCGTGTGCGTATTTTTCAGTTTTTTTAATTAACATTATATTGCAGTTGCTAAAGTAGTTTCATTTAATAACAGAAAAAAAGTCAAATAAAAATAGTAATGAACAATATTTTAGGTGGAAAACTTAGGCAAGTCGTACTACTTATTTGCTTATCGTAATCTAAGGTGCTTGGAGTTGACTGTAATACGAAAAAACCACTAAAACGAAAAAACAAAAGAAGCACAGTCAAGCACTTTAGAATTCTCAATTTCAACCCTTAATATGTCAAACAAAGCTACTCACATATTTTTCTAATTGTTATTTCTCAGTAGAACTTAAAAAGAGTACTTGTAAGGGCTGCATGAATTCTGAAAAGGAATTTCAGAATTCCAGAAAAAGAGTATGTACCAGATGCGGTTCAGGATATTTTGGTACGGAAAAAGAGTACCAAACTCCCAATCTTTCACAGCCCATAACATTCTTATTACACAAAATGTGCCGTAATATTCGTCTAGCAAGACAATAAAAGCAATATTACAAACGCAAGTTCCCCATCTAGTCTGTAATCGACGTGAAAAACGACCACCATCAGTCTCAGGGCAAGGTTCGGATGTGTCATTCTGCAGCGCATTTGTTACGAACAGTATATGCTGCGGATATGTCAGGGGGTCGTTGTATATACAAGCCATTATAGGCATTACAAAAGTATTGACTTATGAAACTCAAGGTAAAATAAAATCGAATCAAATTCTTTAAGGTGCTGATAGATTTGAGAATTCACCTGTAAGAGAACATCGAGCATTCGTCGTACTTAAATTTAAAAGCTTTAGTCTATATCCACCTTTATGCTTCGCAAAGACCTCATTCTGACAGTTACTATTTATTACGCACTCTACAATGACTAAACTAAAGTTTTGAGTACGGAGGACAAAGGTCAACCCTAACAAAGTTATTGCGAAATAGGGCAGCATTTAACATAATGTGAGGCTTGATGTGATTTCGTGGGTACAATTAGAAGAAAAAGTGGAATAAAATTTTCTTTGGCATTCAGAGTTCGCACACTTTGGGGGCTAGCCAAGAGCAACACGCCACGACGATTTCAACAATTGAAATCGTTCAAATGTATGGGGATGACATCAGCTGTCACTGGCGCATCCTCATACATTTAAACGATTTCTATTGTAGAAATCGTCGTGGCGTGTTGCTCTTGGCTAGCCCCTCTTGTCTAGTAACTATAAGTACAAAGGCATAAAGTGCAATGAAAGATTATTTTACAACATTATCATTATTAATTTTTAAATCGTTAATAGATAAAAGAAGATATCTATCTAGATTGCCTAGCATTGGGATCATGATGCCATAACAACGAAAACATGAGCAGCTGTTTTAACCCTTTACACCTGTACGTCTACCACGAGTTGCCACTTTTCCGAAAACGATATGGCATACTATGTAAGTATATATAAGCGAAAATTACATTTTTCAATATATTTAAATTTCATTTTCTCTCAGATAGTTTGTAAGTTGCTTAATGAGTATGCCATGTCGTTTTTACAAGTCTTTTGGTATGATTACCAAATCCCGGTTTACATTCGTTCGCGTAAAAACTTGTATTGGGATTTGACATGATATGACATGACAATGTCAAATCCCAATATATTTTTTTACGTGAACGATAATGTACATTTAAAGTGGCAAATCGTGGTAGACGTACTGGTTAAAACTTATGATTGCGTTACATGCATAATAAAAATATGCATAAAAACTTACATTATGCAAACAAATTACTCTAAAGTGCACCGTTGCATTTCGTCACCAAATTCTCGTCGCAGGAATGCTTTTGCAAGGCAATGCATGTGGCTCATTTGCATCGCTGGTGGACGCTTAAAACTAATGCTCCAATTTGTATTTATTTACTATGATGAATATTTATTTTGGGTGGTGTTTTGTCTGTTGTTCGTGTAAAGAAAGATAATGTTAGACACAAGCAGACTATGTGAATTATGTAGGTATTATCAAATAGGATTATTAATAACTAGCTTTCCACCCGCGGCTTCGCCCGTGTGAACTTTTTTTTTTCTTATATTGCCCGTCAAGATGACCTCACTCCACCTGATGGAAAGCGGTCGTGAGGTCCAGATATGAGGTTGACAAGCCCAGTCATTCAACGAATCACTGGGCTGGCCATCCTCGCCTTGAAATGCCTTTTCACGCCCCGCTTAAAGAACCCGGGACTATACGAGGAAGGAAACACATGTGCTGGAAGAGCGTTCCACGTCTGGATGGTACGACAAAGAAACGAGTCACCGAACCTTTTAGTTCGGGCCAACAAATGTTGAATTGTGTGTGGGTGACACACAAGTGAACACAAGTGAACTTCATTTCTGTAACATGTATAGTTATTTTTTTAATAAATTGTAGCCTATGTGTTATTCTGATGTATAAGCTGTATTACTTGAAAGTTTCATCCAAATCCGTTCAGTAGTTTTTGCCTGAAAGAGTAACAAACTTACATACATACATACATCCTCAGAAACTTTCGCATTTATAATATTAGTAAGAAGATAAGGATTGCTTGAAAATGAGGAGTTAGCCGGCAACACAACGTATTGATAGCATAAGAGATATAATTATCTGGTGTTCATTTGGCCAGTCACCTTCGTTTGATTGTTTAAATCAAGTTTGCTTAAAAAAACCTTAATTCGGATAATAAATCAAGGAGAAACAAGTAATCACACTACCAAACATCAGTCATGACGTAATTATTAAAACTCGACTGAACAGTCTCAAGTTTTTCCTTCTAGTTTTTATCGAATAAGAGCTAAAATCTTTTTTTGTAAAATTCAAAAGATAAAACGAACACTTCAAACAGTAGGTACTCGTAACACACATTGTACCCTTAACCCACTTTACTAATAGAAAGCCAATTGGACGGCAACAATGCATTAAAAGATGTCGATTCTAAGAAGACTCACAAGAAAACCAAAACAGGAGCAGCCAACGCCGCAGTAGAGGCTTGATTGTTGATTCTACACTTACCGCCTTTGGTGTTGGATAGAAATAGTGCGAGGAAGATAGACAGTTGACTTTTATAGATTGGAATACTTATTTTAGAAGTATCTCCATTGATGAAATCAAATCCAGGACAGTACCTAAAAGACGCGGTAGAAGTAGGAGTAATCATGTAGGATTGAAAATACAGGATTACTTTTTTAGGTAGGTGGTAATCATCTTCTAAAATCGTTGTTATAATCCAAAATTATATATAAATAAAAAATAATTAAATATAAATTATAAGTGTCGCAGTGTGAATAAAATAAATATGAATCTTAATTGACACTATTGCGAGCATAAATCATCACCAAAATTCGCAATTTCAAGACTTTCACCAATCGGTCGGTTCCAAGCGGTCTGACACCACCGAATATGCCAATCACTTGTGCAATTTAATTCAAATAGTTTTACTCATATTTTATTAAGATGTGATCTCATACATGCTTTAATGTTTCTGCAGTAATAAGAAACAATTACAAGAAGCACATTCCCTTGAATGTGCCTAAGATTACAACTGACAAGATAAAACCCAACGCACTATTCTTACAAAACGTTGCGTTTAAATTACTAGCTTCACTACACCTATGTCCAACTGCTGGGAAAAATGGCCAATTCTAGCGAGCCCCTTCAATTTTTTTTACATAAACTGAAAGAACTTAATAGTTGTAATGAAATAAAAGTCTGCATTCGTTGGTTTTGAAGATAAATGTTCATTCATAATTCATAATTCTCTATTTGCATAAGAACACGGTATAACGTTTTTAATTACATTTTGAAAGTGCACATGTCTTGCCAGGATTGTTAGCATGCAAATATACATACAAATCTGCATGTAGGACGAAAAAAACAATAGAAATTAAAAGTAAACTATAAATAAATTTAATCAAAGCAAATAAAACATAGTAAAATATTAATTAAACAAAACAATCAATGTCAATCGAATAAAACAAAGTCAGAATGAAAGTTTCTATTAAATTAAAATGTTCGATCAAGTAATTCCTTTATGTCATAAATTCTTTGGTCAATAAGCCACTTAAATAGTTTAGCCTTAAAAATGTGTAAACTATTATTTTTTATGTCACGGGTATTTTTATTGTAAACCTTGACACACATGGAAACATAATTTACAGGAAAACCTAATTTTTTTTCTGTAGCAAACAGTAACTTCAGCGTTAACAACAATAGTACCTAAATCAGTCATACCACCTTCCCCCTTCTTTTGCTTCACAGTTCTCCTATCATATCTGTAATTCTGCGTTCCTTTAGCGATAATGAACAAAATTGTTCATACGCATTTTTTGTAGAAATGATGTCTGCCAGAATCTTTCTGAAATACCCGCTAGTACTCATTAGTCAAAAAAGAGCCAAGTGCGTTATATTATGACTAAAACCAGGCCCCTCTTTCCCAACTAGCACTTTGAGCACGTTATCAAACTTAGGGCCCCGCGATCCTGATCCCCTAAAATCAGTTCAGTAGATTTGACACTTCAAGTCAAAAAGGTCCCATTGTTCTGATGTTCCCAGGGCCTCAAAAAGATTAAAGACAGTCCTGACCACGATGTCAAAAGTGAACGACTAAGAAGAGCGTTATTTTCGTACAGTGCGTATATCGTAAAGGGTCAGGCGCATAAAGATCTTGTCTTCTAATAAGGGAGCGGGTCATCTGATGGCGAGATGCGTAATTGAATCCCCTAAGTTTGATTAGTTGGGACGTGTTACGATTATTGCCATACTTGATCGCAGTGTTTTGTCAAGATTATGGAGCCTTAGGGAGCAGGTAGGCTGTTCCATTAATTTTGGGAGTTTATTGCGTGTGATGAAAAAGAAGCCTGAGGATAGCGAAACATGATTTAATGAAACAATAACAAAACTAAACATAGAGTGTGTTTCATCATTGTTTATTAAAACAACAAAACTGAGACTTCGAAAGACACGAATAAATAGCCATTTTCAGTGAAGTCCGCTATGAAGCAAACGAACTAAAATTTATCCGCTGAAATTGTTCTTTTAAATCATGAACTCTTCCTTACTTTTCAGGAGCAAAACTATGTTTTTTATTGAAACCATTTTAGAATAATATATAATAAACAAAATGAGGAGATGAATTCTTACCACTACTTGTCAGATAAATTGTCGTTTAAAGATTTTTACGGCCGAATATGAATGGATAAGAAATTGTACTTACTCGTACAAATACCTGAACACTTAGCAATAACTACTGGTAATTATGCAAACAACTTAAATCAACACTCCAGTATAATGTCGTAATGAGCATCGAAATACTGTGATCAACGCCTACAGGTGTCAGTTTACAATCAAAACAAAGCAGATGCAAATATTTAGGTGAGCTATGGAATTCTGGACATCATCCAGGAATACAACTTCAAAACCCACCCAGCAATGCTAATCTTTAAATCTAGATAAGTAAGGTTCAATTTCCATCAACTGGAGACAATTATATGACAGTATTCAAGTGTCATTCATCAACATTACCTCCGGACAATCTACGACCCCACTGCAATATACTAAGGTGCAAACTTAAAGGAGCAGGAGGTATTTCAGACGTTTGCAAAAAGACAAAGTTGAAGCGAGAAACGCGAGACATCCGGCTGGAAGGACCATCTAATTGCATTGGTCACGCACATTCCGGCGCGCGTCTGCCTTTGCGCGGGCGCACCGCCGACTCCGCGGTTAATTACAGTGGGATTGATTCATTAGTTTGCTTCCTTGACGATTTGTTTGTTGCGGGTGAGGAATACTGGGAATGTGGTGCAGAAAAAGCTGTTAGGAATGACATTATTTTCGGTTTCCTTCACTAATTTAATTGCTGATTTTTACCTCAGTTAGAGTTGTTTTTAATTTCTTATTTTAGATTAAAGGTTTTATTTTCTTATCTTATTACTAGCTTTCCGCCCGCGGCATCGCCCGCGTGAACTTCATTTCTGTAACATCCATACATAAAATCTTTATAAATTATAGCCTATGTGTTATTCTGATGTATGAACTGTATAACTGCAAATTTTCATCTAAATCTGTTCAGTAGTTTTTGCGTGAAAGAGTAACAAACATACATGTATGTACATACATACTCACAAACTTTCGCATTTATAATACTAGCTTTCCGCCCACGGCTTCGCCCGCGTTATCGTTATATATTGTTGCCAAATTACATAAAATGTTTATAAATTGTAGCCTATGTGTTATTGTGATGAATAAGCTGTATAACTGCAATGTTTCATCTAAATCCGTTCAGTAGTTCTTTCGTGAAAGAGTATCAAAAATACATACATATACATCCTCACAAACACATATAAT
Organism: Udea olivalis; assembly: GCA_947369235.1. NCBI lineage: Eukaryota > Metazoa > Arthropoda > Insecta > Lepidoptera > Crambidae > Udea > Udea olivalis. Next base: position 3,603,816 of record OX376345.1, on the reverse strand, counting down.
AGTAGTAAGGTTAGTAAGATAGTGAATTACTTGTCTTTTTGAATTAGAAAAAGTTCGGTTTCACTAAGAATGCCTTTTCACTCCTTTCAAACGAAGAGACAAAATACTGGATGTAGATTTTTTGGCGCTACAAACACTTTGACTAGCAATTTTAAGCAATCAAAATAATTCAGGAGTTCATAATGTCTAAAAACCAATAAATAATTTAACCGAGATATAATTTATTATTCTGTATGTTCATCAAAGAACGGATCACAGAATGTACATAATACTTATAATCTTAAGACCTTCTAGACTTGTGCATCACAAATAAATTATATTTTAATTTTTATTTACAAAAAATAGAATAAAATTAAGATAGTGTACACTTATTAAGATGATAATACAATATTAATAACCGAAGCAGAAACGAACTACCTCTAACAACTGTTTAGTAGTTCGTGGCATGCCTTTGCGCCGGGAATGCGCCGCGTTTCTGCTCAACATTGGCACGTTAATAGGCATTTATTAGGCATGACAACGACAAAGCAAATGATTAGACTGGAGTTCAGTAACATGCGGTAATAATATTAGTTACATGTTCCAGACGCGACTTTGGAGATGTTATGAAACTTGTTCATCATTGTAATAATAAATGTCAAGTGGAGTCGATTGTTATGATAATAATAGACATATGAAAAGAGCAAACTAAAATAGTGACGTTAGAGATTTATTTAAAAACAAGTATCTAGAAAGACTGCCCTGTGGTGTCGTTGTTACGATATGTGAAGCGCAGAGGGGATTAAGTTTAGAAATATATTATACGAAGCATATTAGTTCCACTGAAAAAACTACTTCATGACACCAAACCAAAATTTAAAATTGTCCGATATCATACTGAACTTAGAAAGGAATTTCCTGACATATGAATAACAGTTTTTCTTTTATAGTTTGATAACATATAACATATTTAGACGCACTTACTTAATCACATTAATTATCAATTGAACAAGAAAGATATAATTATAAAATCAAACTCAAACTCAAATATCTTTATTTAAATAGACCTAATCAGTACTTTCAAATAGTTAAAAAATATACTAAATAATAGACAAATACTAAAATAATATGAATATAATCAACAGTATACAAACATAATGCGACTCTACCACCACGTCGGAGAAGTTGATTCCTACTGAGAAGAACCGGCGAGAAACTCAGTAGTTACTCTTTTAAACTTGTTGTGGATTTACAATGCGATAAATAAATACCACTTATAACACTCGCATCGTAATTTTGTATAAAAAAAGCAATACTCTTGTCTTTTACCTGTAAAGGTAGCATTTCCCTCAACATTTCTCACGATAAACTCTTTAGTTGTTCTCAAACTAATTTATTAGCACGTCGCAAAGGCATAAATCCTGCACAACTAGGTATGCACTAGGTTTTGTATCGCATCAAGTTAGAACCAGACGATATATGGAGAAAGTTCAGACTTGGACCGAGTTTGCCCTGCGCTCGCGGACATTAGAACTTGGCGATAAAACCGAACTTGATAGCTATTTAGTATTAGCTAGGAGGAGTTGGATGGCATTTTAGAATCAAATTACACAGAACATGACGGGCAGAAAAAGCAACGTCTCTTTTTAATGATTAGTATGACCTAATAAAAAGGCATTTCTGCAGGCCTTCAAGGTGAGGATGGCCAGCCCAGTGATTCGTTTGAATGACTGGGCTTGTCAACCTCATATATGGACGTCACGACCGCTTTCTATCAGGTGGAGTGAGGTCATCTTGACGGGCAATATAAAAAAATAAATAAATAAATAGTGGCTGAAATATATTATAATTTTTTAAATTTTGTTTCATTCAAAAAGCAAAGCTATAAAAATAATGATTAGGACCTACTTATCGTCACAGGCCACACTGCTGTCTGCTGTGTTAAAAGTGGCAATGCTATTTGAAAAGTTTAGCAGTGCAACGTTCAGGGGCTATTGCAAGATTGCAACATTCGCGTAAGCTTTTGCAGAGTTTACAGATAACTTTCTACCTCCTGAAAGCTTTGGCAACGTAAAATAATGATATAAGAACTCGCTTAACCTATGATTCAAAATGCTATTTATTGTCAATCCAATATTTTTTAAGTGTACTGCAGGTGTCAAATTACTGGCGTTTTCCTTTCGGTTATGTCCCTTTTTACGGATGGTCGCCGAAAACTGTGTTTGTCCTTTGCTGCGTTAGGTAATGTCCGACTCGAAACTAATATGAGAAACTGTCTGTAAGTTCCCGAAGATCAGGTTTAATATTTCCTCCATAGTACATCTTCATTTACCCAGGGCGATAATATTGCTGCAACTTTGGCATGCACAACACAAGTCCGTCTAAGACCCACGACAATGGTGCGCCGCGGGCGCTGCAAACAACGTCTGGTCAGTTTGCGTTCTGTCTGCGTTTGAACTTCGCCTTAGCTCCAGAATTCATTGTCACGAATAAATACAACACTTGCTTTGTTCTTTATAATTTTAAATGTTGCTTCAGAGACGCTTCTTCCTCAGGATGTCTGAATTGTGGAATTATATAATAATATGCAATACATAAAGAATGAAGTTTTTCAAAGAGTGGTTTGAAAAGGTTTTATCAGGGTCAGATATGAGGTTGACAAGCCCAGTCATTCAAACGAATCACTGGGCTGGCCATCCTCACCTTGAAGGCCTGCAGAAATGCCTTTTTACGCCCCGCTTGAAGAACCCGGGACTATACGAGGAAGGAAACAGATGTGCTAGAAGAGCGTTCCACGTCTGGATGGTACGACAAAGAAACGAGTCACCGAACCTTTTAGTTCGGGCCAACAAATGTTGAATTGTGTGTGGGTGACGCCGTAGTCCAGCACGCGTGGTACGGGAGTGGAAAAAATGTCCCTGGTGTTTTATGCAACATATGGCTGCGGTAACCGCTTACCACCATCAAGCAATTCGCGTGTTTTGTGTCACCTACGTTGTATAAAAAAACATCATAAGTTACTTGGCTTACTAACCGTTCATTATATTTAAGAAGCGGCATATCACCACAAGAGATTCAAAACACTAATAGACTTTGATTCAAAACACTAATAGACTAAATAGTTTTTGATCTAGGACTGTTGTACAATCTAATTTGCTATTCATGCAAGCGGTTGCAGAGCTTTCAGGATTGGGATAGAAGTTAAGTTCTAAAATGTCTTGAAAAAATATTACAAATAAATATAATATCACACAATAGAGAACGCAAATTTTCAATTTAGAAATGAAAGCTTACCTTAACAGCCTGCAGACATTCCCAGAGGTATTAACAAAGGTACTCAAGTACATTCGGCTCATCATTCGTTTAAAACAATGGGAAAAACACCCCTATCAATTTGACGGAGGCAATCAGATCAATCCCTGGGAGAGGGGGGACTCGATTGTGGAAAAATAGTTTTAGCTGAATTAAAAGTTGTAACGATGTCTTAATCTTTGCAAATTGCTGATCTAACTTCGTTTTTTCTTAATTTTAATTCATATTTTATCCGATTGATGAGGAATAAATGAATCCATCATCGAGAAGATTTATTGGTAGAGGAGGAAAAGGCCTGTCTAATAACGGAAATTAACCTAATTTAACAGCAACAGTTCTTCGCGCAGTTTTTTCTCAATTTAATTTTCCAATATAGTTAATAAGATATTTCCAAATGAAATTCCACAAACGATTCCCATTTATTTGTATTTCATGTTAAACGAGCACTCCAAAAAGAAACACAAAAATCAAAAACACTATACAATAACTTGCTGGTGAGGTCTGCCGCAACATGTGCTGCTGAAAACTCCAAATTCTAGCATTCGGCAAAGATCCAATACAACTTTTAAAGTGTCAGGTGCTTTACTTTATACATTCAAACTGGCCGGAAGTCATAACACCGAAAGCAATAATCCTATACGGATTTCCAGAGCGCAAGTTAATACACGGAATGGCCCAAAGATTATTAAAAGTGCGATGAAAGTTAAAATTAACGGATTTTTCCAGTTATTGCCCATCGGAGCTCCCGAATGTGCGCCCGAGCAAAAAGTGTATTTCGCTGAATTTTACAAATACCCATTTTAATTGAACAATCGGGGTGCTGGCAAAGAATAACAGACATGGCAGATATGGCGTTGGTTGGACTTAAAATATGGTGCACTCGTTTTAATGTTTTTTTTTTTAAATCTATTTATCCATTTTGAATAATCTAGCGTAAAAAACAAAAAAAAACGCTTACTTATATTGTCCTCATCTGAACAGCAAAGTGTAATCGTAAGATTAGTGTGTAAATAAATCAAAACACGCTTTTAAACAAAATTTCAGCGAAGTCAATTTTTTGAAGAATAATATACTAACTAAATAGTTTTCATTTAAGTTAAATTATTTCGGGATCAACACTTTTACAGGCTTATTTTGGGTACATCGTATACTTCAGAGTTTGTTTGTCAGAGTAGCTGTACTTAGATTAATGTTGTATGAAGCGTTTTCAGTTGCCCTGTACCTGTATATTCTTTGTAAACACTACGAGATTCTTCGAACAGTTCAGCTATAAAGGGTAGCTTTAATTAACAGAAGCCAAATATTGACAGGTGTCGGCAACTTAAGGCTAAGTTCATTATTGCCGAAATCAGTATATTTCATTTAGAAAATAGAAATAGAAACATTTATTAACTTTATGGACATCGTTACATTTATAAAGTAAACACAAAAGAAGTAGGCATTAACAACAAAACATATAGGTAACAGGAAAAAAAAGATCATACCATCAGACAGCGGTGTCCCGATGCCCAAAAAGACAAATTTACGTATACGTACGTAAATTTAAATTTAAATAAAGATTTACGGATTTGGCAAGTAAAAATGTGAGATTTTTTTACAACAGCTTTTCTTTTGGATACCAATATCTCTTTGAACAACGCTCCTGATATTTATTTGCTTTAGAAAACATGGTTAACAATATTAAAATCACCCATAAATTTAACTTAGGATAAGTCTCTAAAGGGCAGTGCCCAAGTTGGCCTATGAATCAACAAACATTTGACATTCTGCTGATAATGCTGACCATGGTTTAATTATCACTTATTAGATTGTCACGGACACTTATGATTTTTGATATCAAAATTAAAAATACTGAAAAGATTTATCGTACTAAAACTTTTTTTTAATACCATTTATGTTGATTCGTCTGTACTCTCTGTTGTTTAGCCATCGCAACAGTATTTTATTTTCTTTGACTTGACAAAAGAAACCTTGTAGGTATGTGCAAGAATATGTAGTTGTGAACTTACTAAAAAAATAAGCTCTCTGAAAAATGAGTAACAAAACATTTCTGTCAATGCGATAGATGTTTAATATTTTTTTTATTTTAAATAAGATTATACACTGGCATAAATCAGCTTTGTGTGAAGCTAAAAAAAAGTTAATGACGTTTGGTTGACTTGACACTTCCACGCAAAAAAAATACCGGCACCTGTCTTGTATTAGTTGTATTTTTCGCTTTCAATTTGCAATGCTGTGTTATTGTTTTTATATTAATAATTTTATTCTTTTGACTCGGCTGAAAAAACCGACGTTGATGGCTCTCTGTAGTGACCTAGGTACCTCATTTTAGATTCAACCGTGTAAAGACTTTGTAACCTGCACATAGCTAACTCAGCAATAATTACGGATTTACGATCATCGCAATGGAATCAACATTTTGTGTGAATTGTGGCTCAGCTAGTGTTTCTATGGTACTAGCAGAAGTGGTAGATCAACAAAATATGTGCTTAAAGAACATTAGTCCCACTCACGTAAACAAAACTACGCATTTTATAATATTATTAAATATAACCTCAAATTTTTTCAGTTTTCTGATATTTAACGAGTTCTCAGAAGTGTCCGTCCATAAACTACGTTTTGACACTAAAGTGTATGCATTTATGAACCTTAAGAGGTATTTTTCATGACTGTTGATTCTTAGGCAGCAATGTATGGGCGAATGTACACTATCCTCTCGAGTAAAGTTCACGATTACAGACAAATTTTACCACAATAATAATAATAATTGTTTTACACTTTTGCGCATCCAAGATATAGTTTGTTGCAAGTGGCGCTTTTTCTGGGAGCTTGGCTACGGCTCGTGGGTTCGGTTACAGTTCTTACCCATTTTGTTTGTATTGACTACGAGGTTGGATCTCATTCTAGCCAGGTAGCTATGGTTTTGGGATGCTAAAAGATAATTTAAAGCATAGTGCTGAAATCTATCTAATCAATATTTCGTTTTGATTTAAATTAATGTTCTCGCAGTATACCAAAGTAACGCTTCACCATCTCCTTAACCCCTAATAGGCAGGTATCCGTACAAATTCACCGTCTATTGTGAGACGCGTCACAGATAATTGTTTCAATCTGAAAGGCAATATTTAACGTAGAGCTAAGGATAAGGATTGCTTCCCCCAATTGAGGGGGGAAAAACTCAATCAACGACGGGTTTAGACAAAAGGGTCGATAGAGTTATTGAAAATATTATGATGAGGATGAATCTGTTGAAATTGGGTTTGATTGTTTAGTTAAAAGTTTCAATGACGCCGCGATGGAAAACAATTTCTGTTTGCGAGCTTTTTATAACACTTTTATTTATAACACCAGAATATCTGGCGCCAAATTCATTCTTCAGGAGAAGTCTTATTGGTACATACTTTACTAAATTTGACATTAAGATGTATTATCATTCAAAGTATAGGTTTATGTATGGTCAGGCAGGAGTTATGAAGTCTGTGAACTGTTATGAAGTCATACAGAAAATAATCATTTACGGCTGCAGAAGGCAATAATTTCTTGAACAGTTTTATTCTGATTAACTTACATACCACATAGATATTATCCGCCTTTCTCCCTACAGGGAAGGCAGAGACCACCATATTTTCACTTGCTACGATACTGACACACATCCTGCGCTTGTCCAATGAGATGAAGAGCATACTCCGACCAATGGGTAGTGGCTGAGTGCAAGCCACTAGACGGCCACCACCAAACGTAGTGTAAATTGATGTTTATCTCATATCTGATCGATATTTCAATGGTGTATTCAGATGTGGGTCAAAGTTAAAGAATGAAGATGAAGATAATAACAAAGACAGGCAACGAATACAGGTGGCTCAACGCGGCCACTTTTGTGTATTGTATGAAAAAGGTTCGGCCGCGACTATGGTCTTTAGAATAATCATTTCCCTTACCTTTATCAGTTTGTTCTGTAGTTTGGTGACGGCCATGCGCTCGCGCTGCGTTTTCCGCTTCTCTTCCTCCAGCTGAGCTTCCAGCTGTTTGATTCGCTTCTCCAGAAGCTCCTGAAACAATGGCAGAGAAAATTATTATTAGTTAGTTGAATTTTATAGGAATTCTTTTCACTATTTAGATACATGTCATCACCAATCAATCAAAATAATAATAAACTCTTCCAGTACTGGCTGACTGACGGACAACACACTGCGGGAAATATTTGGCTTAGAAAGTTGAAGTTTGGCCTCCTCAAGGTGGTAAGAGTGGAATTCACGAATTTCAACGGGAACAGATAAAACGGATACAAACGTACTAAATAGCGGGCAAAAGCCAGTTTTAATGTATGACAAGGCACAATTGGGAGATGTCACGCTAGGAGTATGGAAGTTTCAATTCCCATGGAACAACGTTTTGCCACAGCATCATCAATCTGACCATAAATCAAAAAAGAAGTTAAACACTTTATTTAATTTCCGATGCCATTTGGTATGTACAAAAAGTTGTATTGGTATAGTTATTTTTGCATGTTTTTTTTAAGTATTAAAATAAACTTTAATGTAATTCACATCAGTGTGCTTTTTAAGCAAAATAAACAAATTTTGATTCTAATCTTATTTTGTTTCCATAAACCACCAAACATCTTACTTAACAAATAGATGCAAGTATACTAATTTAATTTGTGTAGAACTTGGCTCCAACAAAGGTCATTAAAACGACTTCATTATGTTTTTAATTATTTTTTCTCCCGAACTCTGGTCGTAAGTCACGGAATTTTCTTGATTTCGCGCGAAATTAATGATCCGGCCATAATTAGAGTTTGGGACGCCGTTTTCTACGTCATTTCTAGAAAGATCTTTGTTGAGGTTATTTATTGCGTTTTATTAGCAATTAGAAAGAATAGTAATTGTTAAACTTTTGGAACTAAGAGGCTTTTTGTCATGAAATTATTTTGCGAAAAAAATGGCGGTACGTGTAATTGTTATTAGTCAGTTTGATATCAAATATGTTAGAACATGTCAATTAGTTTTACAACGTGTCGTATACTGATTGGTCTTGTTACTTCCTTCCCTACAATCAACATTGTGTTCGCAATTATTAAAAGACTGACTACAACACAATTTTGTGACTAACGACGCCAACGGCCAATATCTTAGATACACTCACTTCGTGGATAGGATTTATTGCCGTCTAGATTGGGAGATCCGTATGTGTTGAAATTTAATATTTATTTATTTACGTAACTTACAACTATCGTGACAGGTTACCCAATGCGACAGTGAAGGTGTTATTTATTCCTAAACGATATAATAAACATAGAGATCTTTGTGAATTCACTCACTCGGA